>CM075980.1:38604565-38649565 GCA_038087875.1 Malacoraja senta
CCTGCTTTGTCTGACCATAGTGCTGTTTTATTTCGGAGTCACGTGAGTGGCTACGTGAAGAGCCCGTCCAGCGCGCATGCGCGACATTAGCGTTCACGCAGTGATATGCAGGACTGTGTACAACACCGGTCTCAGAGCCGCAGATCCTGCTATTTGGAAAGGACTTGACAAGTGAAAGACCCGGAGGAAGAGTCCAAAGCATTTGGCCTCATGAGGGCAGGCCCCGGAACGAGCAGACCCACACAACCCAGACGGCAGTACCCCACTGCGTCCACCAGTCGACGTCAAACTTATGGACTGGTGAAAGCTCGGGGTCCGCATACCATCCCGAAAGCCTTTTTTCGGCCAGGGCCCAGAGCGGACCCCATGGAAAATGCGCCACCCCCAACCAGCAGTACATCCAGCAGTACAACGACGGATGAAGAAACTGAAGAAAGGAACACTTCCGTAATTATGGAGGTAGCGGGTCTGGTTCCTACCAGCATATAAAAGTGGGGGAACTGTACTAACAGGGGAGATTACACCTGTTCATAGAAGCATGGAGGTCTGTCACCAATGATAGTTATATACTTAACAGTATTCGTGGATACAAAATTTAAGAAAATAATGCCACCAGTTCAGCATGTACCCCAAAGGGTCTTTACCCTCTCAGTCAAAGAAAACTAGAGATCAAGCAGAACTGGTGAGGTTACTGACAAAGGTATCATTGAGAAATCCAAACATGAACCTTTGGAATTTGTCTCAAATATATTTACCAAAGACAAAAGAGATGGTGGATGTCGCATCATCATTGACTTCACTAAATACCTTTGTTAAGTATGTACATTTCAAAATGGAAACATTTGTAACTGCCAAACAACTGATTTCCAAATGATACTTTATGGGAGGTATTGGATTTAAAAGATGCCTACTATACAGTACCCTTTCAAAAGGGTATCGCAGATACCTGAAATTTACCTGGATGGGGCAACTATGCTAGTTTAAAGCGTTGCCTAAATGGGGTAACATCAGCCCAAGACTATTTACCAAGATATTAAACCGGCCTTGGCAACATTGAGAAAGCATATCTTGATGATATTCTAATAGTAGGCAAACCCATGGAGTTGGCTAAATCAGCTGTATTAGCTACCAAACAATTGTTTGAAACCCTGGGATTTGTCATACATTTAGATAAATCTAAGTTGACGCCATCCACAACTATGGACTATCTGGGATTCACGATTAACTCAGTCCACATGTCCGTAACGTTGCCAAAAGATAAAGCAGCAGAATTGGCACAGACGTGTAACAATTTAATGGTTAGCAATCGACCAACCATCCGACAAGTGGCAAGAGTAATTGGCTAAATGGTAGCAGCATTTCCAGCTACACAATTTGGACCCTGCACTATCAAAACCTACAAAGGGCAAAAGTACAGGCATTAAAACGACATGCAGGTCACTTTGACCGGACCATGAAATTACCCATTGAAGCTATATCAGAGTTCCAGTGGTGGATAGAGTACATTTGGCATAGTTTCAGCCCTACCATCATCAATAACCCAACATTAACTATACAAACAGATGCCAGTGCTCAAGGCTGGGGAGCAACTAATACCATATCCAGCACATGTGGTAGATGGACTAACCTAGAATCATCTTTGCTACAAACACTGGGCATTAATTATTTGGAAATGTTGGGTGCGTTTTATGGTTTAAAAGCATATTCTACAAATATGCACCATTTGCATGTTCGTTACAAATTGATAATACCACGGTGGTGGCCTATGTTAAACCATATGGGCGGAATAAAATCGATATCATGTGACAATTTGGTCAACAAAATCTGGCAATGGTGTGTCGATAGACATATTTGGCTATCAGCAACTTACCTACCAGGTAAGCTAAATACAGTGGCAGACACCAGGTCACGCATATTCAATGATAAACACCGAATAGATGTTAAATCCCAGAGCTTTTGCTAAAAATTACAAAGCAATATGGCACACCAGATATCGATCTCTTTGCATCCAGGCTAAATCATCAGGTACCAATGTATGTCGTTTGGGAACCAGACCTGAGGCAGCAGCGATAGATGCATTTGCGCTGGACTGGGGAAACTATTTATTTTATGCTTTTCCCCCTTCTGCCTCATCAGTAGGGCACTACGCAAAATACAGATGGACTCTGCTTCAGGTATTTTGATAGTACCAACTGGCCTACACAGCCATGGTTCCCAGTGGTCCTCGACATGGTCATCGAAACTCCTATGACCTTTCAAAGTAGCCCAGAACTATTGACGCACCCGGTATCAGGCATAAGTCATCCATGCCATGACAAAATTAACCTACTGGGTTGCAGATTATCAAAAGACCACTGCTGGGCCTGGGATTGTCTGACAGGACCATCAACCCGATGACAGCGTACCACCGTATGTCCACCAGGAAACAATACCTATCGAGCATCAGGAAGTGGGAAAGATACTGCTCGACTACTGGGACAACATACTCATCTGCAACCATAACCATTATACTGGAGTTCCTGGAGGGCCTTCACCATATTGAAGGACTGAGCTACAGCGCCATCAATACTGCCAGAAGTGCTCTGTCAGCCTATTTAAAACAAGTACCAGGAACAACAGGCCATAGGGTCTCACCCACTGGTGATCAAACTCATGAGGGGTATATTCAACTCCAACCCCCCTAGACCCAGGTACACCCAAATCTGGTATGTCAGTGTGGTCCTGACATACCTAAGGGGATGGTCACCAGCCAGGTCTCTCACCTGGAAGAGCTAACCCTGAAAACGGTCATGCTGATGGCACTAGTCTCAGCACAAAGAGTCCAGTTCCCTCCGCTTACTGCGACTGGACAACATGGTTATAACACCAGACCGGGTCTCATTCACCATTCAGGAGCTGCTAAAGCAGAGCAGGCCAGGAATTTCAGGCCTAGTTATGGATTTCCGGCATACCCACCTGACCCACGGTTGTGTGTCATGACTCACCTACTCACTTACATCAACACAACAAGAGATTCCCGAGGGAGAGAAAAAGCCTGATGGGTCAGCCACAAGAAACCTCATGGTCGGGTGTCGAGCCAAACCATCTCAAGATGGCTCAAGCAGGTACTGGGAGCTGCTGGAGTAGATACTGATGTATATACATCTCACTCCACCAGGGCAGCATCCACATCGGTGGCTAAAAGGATGGACGTACCACTGGACCACATCCTGGCTACAGCGGGGTGGTCCATGGAGAAAACGTTCCAAAACGTTCTACAACAAGCGCTAGCAGAACCTGTGTTATTTGCAGAAAGAGTTTAGAATCTGCAAATATATTTTAAGCCCGGGGAGCATTTTTCTTTTGTTATTGTTTAATAGAAACCATTATTGTTTACAAACAGATTCATGGTTGATTACGATAACATACTTCCTCCCTTGAAGGACTTCGGCAGCGAGTGAAGTATGAACTGTTACACGGTTTGAAATCACAGAGCTTTAAAATCTTCACGTAGTCACTCACGTGACTCCGAAGTAAAATAGTAAGATTAAACGAGAACTTACCAGTTTGAAGTTTGATCTGTATTTTATGAGGAGTTACGATGAGGGATTACGTGCCCTCCGCTCCCACCCTCAAATATAGAGATCAACTGGTATCTTAGTTCTCCTTTTCTTTACTATGTTTATTTCAATTTTTGTGTTTCCTGTGATTCCACACCGCTGCTTTGAAGAATGTCGCGCATGCGTGCTGGACGGGCTCTTCACGTAATCCCTCATCGTAACTCCTCATAAAATACAGATCAAACTTCAAACTGGTAAGTTCTCGTTTAATCTTACTATTTATTTGATATATCTCTGCCTTTCTCTCCCTCAAAATCCCATCTCCGTGCTCGCTACTCCCGCTACGTTCATGACGGCCAGTAAGTTCTCTGAGGCTCTCATAGCCTCCCCCGACATCTGCACTATTGAGGCGTCCACCCCTCATTTCAGTACCGACGACCTAATTTCTTTATTCAATAATACCTGCTCTTCCGTCCTGGATTCTGTTGCTCCTCTTAAAATGAAAAAGTCCAAGCCTAAAGGAGAGCCGTGGCTCAATGATACCACCACAGCCCTAAGAAGAGAATGCAGAAAATCAGAACGGAAGTACAAATCTGAGAAGCTTCAAATTTTCCTTTGAACTCCTGAAAAAGTATCTTGTCAAATACCAGGAAGCAGTAAAATCTGCAAGAACTAAATATTTTTCCACCCTTATCTCCCAAAAACGCGCAAATTCCAAGGTCCTCTTTAGCACCATCACCTCTATCATCTGTCCTGCCACCAGCACCAGCCTAACTGGGTCCCCTGCTAAGTGCGAGGAATTTACCACATTTTTCACCAGCAAGGTAAAGAATATAAGAACGAATATTTCCCCTCCCACCCGTGACCTGGCTGTCTCATTTGGTCTGCTCTTCAAAATTAGACAGTTTCCAACCCGTTACTCTACCCTCCCTTGTAAAACTGATCACCACTATGAAACCTACTACCTGCCCCCTCGACACTGTCCCCTCTGCCCTCCTAAAGGACGTCACTACAACAGCTTGTCCCAGCATCCTCGCCATCTTCAACAGCTCTCTGGCCACTGGCACTGTACCGACCTGCTTCAAGCATTCGGTGGTCCAACCACTCCTGAAATAAACAAACCTCGACCGCACCATGCCAAGCAACTACAGACCCATTTCTAAACTGCCTTTCCTCTTAAAAGCCCTTGAAAAGGTAATTTTAAGTCAACTTATACCTTACCTTCACCAAAACACTATCTTGGAAACTTTCCAATCAGGTTTCAGGGCTCACCATAGCACAGAGTCTGCCTTGTTGAAGGTACACAATGACCTACTGCTCACCGTTGACTCCGGCGACTGTGCAATTCTGCTCCTTCTTGACCTCAGCGCAGCATTTGATACTGTCGACCATACCATCCTAATTGAACGTCTCCGGTATGGGGTTGGTATTGATGGCACTGCCCTGAGCTGGTTCATCTCCTACCTCAAAGGTAGGAGTTTCTCGACTAACACAGGCAACTCATTCTCCTCCCCAGCTAATCTCTGCTGTGGGGTTCCACAAGGTTCCATCCTTGGCCCCATTCTCTTCTCCCTCTATATGCGCCCCTTATGCCAAGTCCTTCTTTATATTCTTGGCCAGCTTACCCTCGCACTTCATCTTTTCACACCGTATACCCCTTTTTGTTACCTTCTGTTTTTCTTTAAAAGTTTCCCAATCCTCTGGCTTCCCGCTACTCTTTGCTATGTTATATACCTTTTTCTTTTAGTTTTATTCCATCCCTAACTTCCCTTGTCAGCCACGGTTGCCTCCTACTCCATTCAGAATCTTTCTTCCTCTTTGGAATGAAATGATCCTGCGTCATCTGGATTTTGCTCAGAAATGTCTGCCATTGCTGTTCCCCGTCATTCCTGCCAGGATCCATTTTCCAGTCGACTTTGGCCAGCTCCTCTCTCATGCCTTCATAGTCCCCTTTGTTCAACTGCAACAGTGACACTTCTGATTAAAATTTGCGCTCTCAAAGTGCAGATTAAAATTTATATTATGGTCACTACATCCAAGCGGGTCCTTTACCTTGGGTTCCCTCATTAAATCTGGTTCATTAGACAACATTAAATCCAGAATTGCCTTCTCTCTGGTAGGCTCCAGTACAAGCTGCTCTAAGAATCCATCTCGGAGGCACTCCACAAACTCCCTTTCTTGGGGTCCAGATCCAACCTGATTTTCCTTGTCTACCTGTATATTGAAATCTCCCACAAACTCCGTGGCATTACCTTTGTTGCCAATTTGAACTCCTGCTGCAACTTACACCCTATATCCAGGCTACTATTTGGGGGCCCTGTAGATAATTCCCATTAGTGTCTTCTTACATTTACAATGCCTCAATTCTATTCACAGCGACTCTGCATCGTCAGTCCCTATGTCACCCCTCGCAAGGGAATGAACTCCATCCTCACCAACAGAGCTACCCCACCCTCCATCTGCCACACGCCTGTCCTTTCTATAGGATGTGGTAGACTAAGTGGGACCCGTTTGAACATCACTAATCATAGTTGGTCTAATCTGCCTGCTTTTAAATTGTTCTTGTGCATCGCCCACCAAAGATGCATAAGGACTTTATCTCACAATTTGGTGATCTTATTGCTAGCTTTAAGCCCAAATTTGACCAGGTCCTGATTCTTGGTGACGTTAACATTCACGTTTGCTGACCCACGAAGCCTCTTGTGAGTGAATTTATGAATCTGGTTGAGTCCTTCAATCTGTCTCTACTCACCACTGGACCCACTCACAAGCTTGGCCATACACTAGACCTAGTGCTTTCGTCTGGTCTCCCAACTCGCAACACAGATATTATTGATGCCTGCCTGTCTGACCATAGTGCTGTTTTATTTCGGAGTCACGTGAGTGACTACGTGAAGAGCCCGTCCAGCGCGCATGCGCGACATTAGCGTTCACGCAGTGAAATGCAGGACTGTGTACAACACCGGTCTCAGAGCCGCAGATCCTGTTATTTGGAAAGGACTTGACAATTGAAAGACCCGGAGGAAGAGTCCCAAGCATTTGGCCTCATGAGGGCAGGCCCCGGAACGAGCAGACCCACACAACCCAGACGGCAGTACCCCACTGCGTCCACCAGTCGACGTCAAACTTATTGGACTGGTGAAAGCTCGGGGTCCGCATACCATCCCCGAAAGCCTTTTTTCGCCAGGGCCCAGAGCGGACCCCATGGAAAATGCGCCACCCCCAACCAGCAGTACATCCAGCAGTACAACGACGGATGAAGAAACTGAAGAAAGGAACACTTCCGTAATTATGGAGGTAGGTGGGTCTGGTTCCTACCAGCATATAAAAAGTGGGGGAACTGTACTAACAGGGGAGATTACACCTGTTCATAGAAGCATGGAGGTCTGTCACGAATAATAGTTATATACTTAACAGTATTCGTGGATACAAAATAGAGTTCATTTAAGAAAATATGCCACCAGTTCAGCATGTACCCCAAAGGGTCTTTACTCTCTCAGTCAAAGAAAACTAGAGATCAAGCAGAACTGGTGAGGTTACTTACAAAGGGTATCATTGAGAAATCCAAACCATGAACCTTTGGGAATTTGTCTCAAATATATTTACCAAAGACAAAAGAGATGGTGGATGTCCGCATCATCATTGACTTCACTAAATACCTTTGTTAAGTTTGTACATTTCAAAATGGAAACATTTGTAACTGCCAAACAACTGATTTCCAAAGGATACTTTATGGGAGGTATTGATTTAAAAGATGCCTACTATACAGTACCCATTCAAAAGGGTGTCGCAGATACCTGAAATTTACCTGGATGGGGCAACTATGCCAGTTTAAAGGCGTGCCTAAATGGGTTAACATCAGCCAAGACTATTTACCAAGATATAAACCGGCCCTTGGCAACATTGAGAAAGCATATCTTGATGATATTCTAATAGTAACGTTGCCAAAAGATAAAGCAGCAGAATTGGCACAGACGTGTAACAATTTAATGGTTAGCAATCGACCAACCATCCGACAAGTGGCAAGAGTAATTGGCTAAATGGTAGCAGAATTTCCAGCTACACAATTTGGACCCTGCACTATCAAAACCTACAAAGGGCAAAAGTACAGGCATTAAAACGACATGCAGGTCACTTTGACCGGACCATGAAATTACCCATTGAAGCTATATCAGAGTTCCAGTGGTGGATAGAGCACATTTGGCATAGTTTCAGCCCTATCATCATCAATAACCCAACATTAACTATACAAACCAGATGCCAGTGCTCAAGGCCGGGGAGCAACTAATACCATATCCAGCACAGGTGGTAGATGGACTAACCTAGAATCATCTTTGCTACAAACACTGGGCATTAATTATTTGGAAATGTTGGGTGCGTTTTATGGTTTAAAAGCATATTCTACAAATATGCACCATTTGCATGTTCGTTACAAATTGATAATACCACGGTGGTGGCCTATGTTAAACCATATGGGCGGAATAAAATCGATATCATGTGACAATTTGGTCAACAAAATCTGGCAATGGTGTGTCGATAGACATATTTGGCTATCAGCAACTTACCTACCAGGTAAGCTAAATACAGTGGCAGACACCAGGTCACGCAAATTCAATGATAAACACCGAATAGATGTTAAATCCTAGAGCTTTTGCTAAAATTACAAAGCAATATGGCACACCAGATATCGATCTCTTTGCATCCAGGCTAAATCATCAGGTACCAATGTATGTCGTTTGGGAACCAGACCTGAGGCAGCAGCGATAGATGCGTTTGCGCTGAACTGGGGAAACTATTTATTTTATGCTTTTCCCCCTTCTGCCTCATCAGTAGGGTACTACGCAAAATACAGATGGATTCTGCTTCAGGTATTTTGATAGTACCAACTGGCCTACACAGCCGTGGTTCCCAGTGGTCCTCGACATGGTCATCGAAACTCCTATGACCTTTCAAAGTAGCCCAGAACTATTGACGCACCCGGTATCAGGCATAAGTCATCCATGCCATGACAAAATTAACCTACTGGGTTGCAGATTATCAAAAGACCACTGCTGGGCCTGGGATTATCTGACAGGACCATCAACCCGATGACAGCGTACCACCGTATGTCCACCAGGAAACAATACCTATCGAGCATCAGGAAGTGGGAAAGATACTGCTCGATTACTGGGACAACATACTCATCTGCAACCATAACCAATATACTGGAGCTCCTGGAGGGCCTTCACCATATTGAAGGACTGAGCTACAGCGCCATCAATACTGCCAGAAGTGCTCTGTCAGCCTACTTAAAACAAGTACCAGGACAACAGGCCATAGGGTCTCACCCACTGGTGATCAAACTCATGAGGGGTATATTCAACTCCAACCCCCCTAGACCCAGGTACACCCAAATCTGGTATGTCAGTGTGGTCCTGACATACCTAAGGGGATGGTCACCAGCCAGGTCTCTCACCTGGAAGAGCTAACCCTGAAAACGGTCATGCTGATGGCACTAGTCTCAGCACAAAGAGTCCAGTCCCTCCACTTACTGCAACTGGACAACATGGTTATAACACCAGACCGGGTCTCATTCACCATTCAGGAGCTGCTAAAGCAGAGCAGGCCAGGAATTTCAGGCCTAGTTATGGATTTCCGGGCATACCCACCTGACCCACGGTTGTGTGTCATGACTCACCTACTCACTTACATCAACACAACAAGAGATTCCCGAGGGAGAGAAAAAGCCTGATGGGTCAGCCACAAGAAACCTCATGGTCGGGTGTCGAGCCAAACCATCTCAAGATGGCGCAAGCAGGTACTGGGAGCTGCTGGAGTAGATACTGATGTATATACATCTCACTCCACCAGGGCAGCATCCACATCGGCGGCTAAAAGGATGGACGTACCACTGGACCACATCCTGGCTACAGCGGGGTGGTCCATGGAGAAAACGTTCCAAACGCTCTACAACAAGCCGCTAGCAGAACCTGTGTTATTTGCAGAAAGAGTTTAGAATCTGCAAATATATTTTAAGCCGGGGGAGCATTTTTCTTTTGTTATTGTTTAATAGAAACCATTATTGTTTACAAACAGATTCATGGTTGATTACGATAACATACTTCCTCCCTTGAAGGACTTCGGCAGCGAGTGAAGTATGAACTGTTACACGGTTTGAAATCACAGAGCTTTAAAATCTTCACGTAGTCACTCACGTGACTCCGAAGTAAAATAGTAAGATTAACGAGAACTTACCAGTTTGAAGTTTGATCTGTATTTTATGAGAGTTACGATGAGGGATTACGTGCCCTCCGCTCCCCCCTCAAATATAGAGATCAACTGGTATCTTAGTTCTCCTTTTCTTTACTATGTTTATTTCAATTTTTGTGTTTCCTGTGATTCCACACCGCTGCTTTGAAGAATGTCGCGCATGCGTGCTGGACGGGCTCTTCACGTAATCCCTCATCGTAACTCCTCATAAAATACAGATCAAACTTTAAAACTGGTAAGTTCTCGTTTAATCTTACTATTATATTTGATATATCTCTCCCTTTCTCTCCCTCAAAATCCCATCTCCCTGCTCGCTACTCCCGCTACGTTAACTCCACGACGGCCAGTAAGTTCTCTGAGGCTCTCATAGCCGCCCCCGACATCTGCACTATTGAGGCGTCCACCCCTCATTTCAGTACCGACGACCTAATTTTCTTTATTCAATAATACCTGCTCTTCCGTCCTGGATTCTGTTGCTCCTCTTAAATGAAAAAGCCCAAGCCTAAAGGAGAGCCGTGGCTCATGATACCACCAGAGCCCTAAGAAGAGAATGCAGAAAATCAGAACGGAAGTACAAATCTGATAAGCTTCAAATTTCCTTTGAACCCTGAAAAATAATCTTGTCAAATACCAGGAAGCAGTAAAATCTGCAAGAACTAAATATTTTTTCAACCTTATCTCCAAAAACGCGCAAAATTCCAAGGTCCTCTTTAGCACCATCACCTCCATCATCTGTCTGCCACCAGCACCAGCCTAACTGGGTCCCCTGCTAAGTGCGAGAAATTTACCACATTTTTCACCAGCAAGGTAAAGAATATAAGAACGAATATTTCCCCTCCCACCCGTGACCTGGCTGTCTCATTGGTCTGCTCTTCAAATAAGACAGTTTCCAACCGTTACTCTACCCTCCCTTGTAAAACTGATCACCACCATGAAACCTACTACCTGCCCCCTCGACACTGTCCCCTCTGCCCTCCTAAAGGACGTCACTACAACAGCTTGTCCCAGCATCCTCGCCATCTTCAACAGCTCTCTGGCCACTGGCCACTGTACCGACCTGCTTCAGCATGCGGTGGTCCACCACTCCTGGAAAAAAAAAAACTCGACCGCACCTTGCCAAGCAACTACAGACCCATTTCTAAACTGCCTTTCCTCTCAAAAGCCCTTGAAAAGGTATTTTAAGTCAACTTATACTTACCTTCACCAAAACACTATCTTGGAAACTTTCCAATCAGGTTTCAGGGCTCACCATAGCACAGAGTCTGCCTTGTTGAAGGTACACAATGACCTACTGCTCACCGTTGACTCCGCGACTGTGCAATTCTGCTCCTTCTTGACCTCAGCGCAGCATTTGATACTGTCGACCTACCATCCTAATTGAACGTCTCCGGTATGGGGTTGGTATTGATGGCACTGCCCTGAGCTGGTTCATCTCCTACCTCAAAAGTAGGAGTTTCTCGACTAACATAGGCAACTCATTCTCCTCCCCAGCTAATCTCTGCTGTGGGGTTCCACAAGGTTCCATCCTTGGCCCATTCTCTTCTCCCTCTATATGCGCCCTTAGGCCAAGTCATTGAAAGGCACGACATTTCCTTCCATTGCTACGCAGACGATACACAACTCTATCTCCCCCTGAAGTCCAAAAAACAATCAAATCTGTTTAACTTTACCCACTGCCTCGAGGATATAAAGTGTTGGATGCCCAGAACTTACTCCAACTAAACGAGAGTAACTCTGAGGTCATCCTTCTCGGCCCCTCGGACTGAATCAAAATGATAGCAGGCAGCCTTGGAAGCCTTACCCCACTACTCAAACTTCACGTCAAAACCTTGGCGTGATATTTGACTCAGCACTGAAATTTGACAAACAAGTCAATGCCGTGGTAAAAGCTAGCTTCTTTCTACTTCGGACGATAGCTAAAATAAAACAATTCCTCCAGTTTGATGACCTGGAAAAGATCATCCACACATTCATCTCCTCCCGCCTAGATTACTGCAACTCCCTTTACACTGGCATCAGCCAATCTTCCCTGTCCCCACCTGCAACTGGTCCAAAACGCCGCAGCGAGACTTCTGACAGGCACCCGAAAAGGGACCACATCACCCCTATCCTGGCCTCTCTCCACTGGCTCCCTGTGCGGTTCCATATAAACTTCAAGATCCTCCTACATGTCTACAAAGCCCTCAATGAGCTTGCCCCCACCTACATAAAAAGTCTTCTCACCCACCACTCCACCTCCAGGCCCCTCAGATCGGCCGACTTGGGGTTGCTGAATATCCCACGGGTCTAGGCATAAGCTCAGGGGCGACCGGGCCCTTTGCGGTTGCAGCCCCTAGACTGTGGAACAGCATCCCCTTTCCCATCAGAACCGCCCCCTCCATCGACTCTTTTAAGTCAAGACTAAAGACTTATTCAATACTCCCAAGCCTTTCCTGACGTCCTCTGAGTGGAGGGCTACATGTATATCTGTATGTAGCTTGTTTCGTTGTGCTATTCTTATAACAAATGTAAAGCACTTTGGCCAACGAGAGTTGTTTTTTAAATGTGCTATATAAATAAATGTGACTTGACTGACGACTTGATGTTCACACGGGAGGGCTGGTCACCCAACGCAATATTCCACCTCTCCACAATTCTAATAATGGTGGCCATTGGGGCGGGGGGGGGGGCTTTCTGGAGCGCAAGTATGGGTGTTGTGGCAAAGGGACTGGTTCCAGAGGGCTAGTATGGACATTGTGTGCCAAATGGATTATTGGGCTGGCAGCTCAGTGACTCAGGCCTGGCAGCTCAGTCGCTCAGGCCTGGTGGGCTGGCAGCTCAGTCACTCAGACCTGGCAGTTCAGTCACTCAGACCTGGCGCGTGTGTGTGTGTGCGTGTGCGTGTGCGTGTGCGTGTGCGTGTGCGTGCGTGCGTGTGAGTGTGTGTGAGTGTGTTTGTGTGTGGGTGGGTGTGGGTGTGGGTGTGGGTGTGGGTGTGGGTGTGCGTGTGCGTGTGCGTGTGCGTGTGCGTGTGCGTGTGCGTGTGCGTGTGTGTGCGTGTGCGTGTGCGTGTGAGTGTGTGTGTGTGTGTGTCCCCTCATTAGCTCCCTGTGAGATTCCAGGATAGACTATCAAGTTCCTTTATCTTCCTTCATTATTTAGATCTGTAGAAAAATAAAAAGAGGAAACTGTCAAAAAACATCTCGCTCCCCGCTTCCTCTTGTAGCTTCCCCCTGTATGTACTCACCTCGACACGAAATTTTTCTCCCTTCATTGGCTCCCTGTGAGATGCAGGATTGGATATCAAGGACCTTCACAGCTGGTGGGATGGTGTTTTCACAGCTGATGGGCTGGCGCTTGACTCGCGGCTGGTGGGCTGGCGGTTGACTCACGGCTGATGGGCTGGCGGTTCACTCACGGCTGGTGGACTGGCGGTTAACTCACGGCTGGTTGGCTCACTCACACTCACACCCACACACACACCCTCCATCACACACACACACAACCACACACACACTCACATAATCCATCACACACACATACACATATATATGACAGTAAAACACTCGCTGTGCGCGGCCTCTGCACTGAGCGGGACTTCCGGAATGAGCGCGACCTCTCCACTGAGCGGGACTTCTGGAATGAGCAGGACTTCTGGAGTGAGCCAGGACTTCCGGAGTGAGCAGGACCTTTGGACTTAGCACGGCGCAGACACAGTTCAATTCACTCACGGGGCAGGCACAGTTCAATTCACTCACGGGGCAGGTACAGATCAGTTCAATCAGCACGGCACAGACACAGTTCAGTTCTTCTCAAGGCGTAGACTCACAGTTCTGGACTCAACGCACCCACGGTCTTCTGGGGTGACTGATTAACGTCCGGCCTCCGGGGCTTTATTCTCCTGCCCCCCTGGAAGGGCGTTACCCTAATCGTGGCGAGTGACAGACGAGAAGACCAATCCGCTAATTTCACTATTTCTTAAACCTTAATAACTTTTCTAATATTTCACCTATCGGAACAAAACTTGGGGTGCTCGGTGCGGAGAACGGTGAATAAGCTGGCGAGAATCCATAGCGTTATCGGGTAGCATTTTTGCGCACATTTTATTACAACGCAGACCGGAAGTGTCCAAGATGAGACTTTTAGTAATACTATAGATAGAAGATAGATAAACATAGAAGATAGAAAGATTAGACCAAGTGGGACCCGTTGAGTCCGTCCCCTCAACAGTTGCGGGGGGAGGTTGGGGGCGGCCTGCGGCGTCACACACACACTAACCACCGTGCACACAAATAATCACCCCCTTGGTATTATATTAGTATTATTCATTTTCTCCCTTTCACCATTCCGCCCTATCCACTCGTGCATATCTCCCAAATCTCAGGCGCTCTAGAGAGGGAGAGGTGGGTGGGGAGGGGTAGATAAAGAGGGCAGAGAGAGAGGGGGCAGAGACTGAGAGAGGGGGCAGCTACAGACAGGGCAGAGAGAGAGGGGCAGAGAAGAGAGAGAGTGACGGGCGGAGAGAGTGAGGGGCGAAGACTGGTGTGGAGGGGGGAAAGAGAGGTGGGAGGAAGAGAGAGGCCGGGTGAGAGGCAGGAGGGGGGCGAGAGAGAGGAGGGGGGAGAGAGAGGAGGGGTGGTTGGAGAGGAGGGGGGATGGAGGGGGGAGAGGAGGCGGAGAGAGAGGGGGAGGTGGGTAGGCTGGGGAGAGAAGAGATGCCGGGGGAAGAGAGCCCCACTTCGCAGGCGCATCTAGAGAGGGGGGGGACAGAGATAGAGGGGCAGAGACATAGAAATAGAGGGTCAGAGACAGGGCATAGACAGGGAGAGGACGGAGGGGAGGGAGGAGGGGGGGAGGAGGGGGAGGAGGGAGGGAGGGGAGGAGGGGGAGGGAGGGGGAGGGGGGAGGGAGGAGGGGAAGGAGGGGGAAGGAGTGGGAAAGAAGGAGGGGGAGGAGGAGGTGGGATCAGGAGGGGGTTGGAAGGAGGGGGGAGAAGAGATCATTAGCACCATGTTTTTTTCGAGAAGATGTGACAACAAACAAACAAATAACGCACACACACACACACACATCCAAGATCAGAGTTTTATAATTATGGAGATAGATAGATACAGATGTAGAGGAAAGCTTATCAAGGTCAAATTTATAGTCATATGTGCCAATTAAGGTACAGTGATATTTGAGTTACCATAGAACCATACTAGGTAAAAAGCAACAACACAACTGCATAAAATAAAAATTAACAGAAACATCCATGACAGCGGAATCCACATTCCTCATTGTGATGGAAGGTAATAAAGTTCAATCATCTTCCTCCTTTGTTCACCCGTGGTCGGGGCTGTTGAACCCTCCGCAGTCGCCGCTGCCGACCGTCCCGATGTCCGAAGCCCTCGTGTCGGAATGATGGAAACTCTGGCATCTTTTAACCGGAGACCGCGGACTTCACGGTGTTAAAGTCCACAGGCCCCGAGGTTGGAGCTCCTCACGGGCGATCCTCGGGAAAGGTGAAAAATCGCATCTCCGTCGATGTAAGTGACTGAATTTTTTCCCCCAAACCCCCCCCCCTTCTCCCCTTGTAAAACAAACCTAGAAACCCTAAACCATACTTTTAAAACATATTTAAAATACGGGAAGCGGTGACGGATTAATCCTGATGCCTTTAGCCAGTGAGAAGAAGACAGAGGAATGACGAAGAAATGGCCCACGAGGGAGGGGGGGGATGTCCGTTTAATTTGGAGAATTCAATGTTCATGTCATTGCGCTGTAAGCTATGAGGTGTTGTCCCTCCAGTTTGTGTGTCACCTCACTCTGGCAATAGAAGAGGCCCAGGACAGAAAGACCCGTGTGGGAGTGGGAAGGGGAGCTAAAATGGTTGGCAACCGGGAGATCCAGCAGCCCTAGGCGGACCGAGCACAAATGTAGGGTGAAATGCACGCCTAGTCTACATACAAGGAACTGCAGATGCTGGTTTACAATAAGAGACACAAGCTCCTGCAGTAACTTGCACATCTGGAGAGCATGGACAGGCAACATTCTAGGTCAGGTGCTGCCACAGGCTGGACATGCGGGTGAAACCCTTGCCACACTCAGCGCACACAAAGGGTCACTCTCTGGTGTGTACCCGCCCCCATGCCCTCTTGTCACAGTGGGAGCAGCTGCTCGCCGGCGTGGGCCCGCCGGTGCTGCCGCAACCTCCGCCAACTGCCAAACGACTCACCACAGTACTGGCAGTCGTAGGGCTGGCCATTGGTGTGCACCTGCTGGTCGCACAGGGCATGTGAGCCCATGGCAAAGCGCTTTCCACACTCGCCGGTGTGGGTGCGCTGGTGCTTGAGGGTTGCTGGATTGGGTGAAGCCCTTGCCGCACTGGGCACAGGTGTAGGGGCGCTCGCCGGTGTGTGTGCGCTAGTGCCTCAGCAGGCTGCTGGACCTGGTGAAGCCCTTGCCGCACTGGGCGCAGGTGTAGGGGCGCTCGCCGGTGTGGGTGCGCTGGTGCCTCAGCAGGCTGCTGGACCTGGTGAAGCACTTGCCGCACTGGGCGCAGGTGTAGGGGCGCTCGCCCGTGTGGGTGCGCTGGTGCATCAGCAGGTTGCCAGAGCTCTTGCTGCATGTGGAGCAGCCGTAGGGCTCCTCGCCCCTGTGCACTTGCCGGTGGGCCTTCAGGACATTGGCCGTCTTGAAACTCTTTTCGCACTCCGAGCAGTGAAAGGGGAGTTCTCCGGTGTGAACACGCCGGTGAGCCTCCAGCTCGCTCGGGCACCGCCAGGCCTTGCCACACACGTCACACTCATAACGCTTCTCCTTGTTGTGCCCAGCCACCGAAGCTCAGCCCCTCGAAGCTCAGGCCGCATTGAATATAGAAGTTGGGATGTAATGTTAAAATTTGACAAGGCATTGGTGGGGCCAATTCTGGAGTATGGAGTACAATTTTGGTCGCCTAATTATAGGAAGGATGTCAACAAAATAGAGAGAGTACAGAGGAGATTTACTAGAATGTTGCCTGGGTTTCAGCAACTAAGTTACAGAGAAAGGTTGAACAAGTTAGGTCTTTATTCTTTGGAGCGCAGAAGGTTAAGAGGGGACTTAATAGAGGTCTTTAAAATTATGAGCGGGTTAGACAGAGTTGACGTGGATAAGCTTTTTCCATTGAGAGTAGGGAAGATTCAAACAAGGGGACATGACTTGAGAATTAAGGGACAGAAATTTAGGGGTAACATTAGGGGGAACTTCTTTACTCAGAGAGTGGTAGCTGTGTGGAATGAGCGTCCAGTGGAAGTGGTGGAGGCTGGTTCGATTTTATCCTTTAAAAATAGATTGGACGGGTATATGGACGGGAAAGGAATGGAGGGTTATGGTCTGAGTGCAGGTAGATGGGACTAGGGGGAAGTATTTATTTTTAAAAAAAGTAAAAAATAAAAAATGTTCGGCACGGACTTGAAGGGCCGAGATGGCCTGTTTCCGTGCTGTAATGGTTATATGGTTATATGGTTATATGGTTATTCCCGCGTCTATTCAGTCCTCACTGACATCCCCTGTGCTCCACTCCACATCTACGCCCCCCACCCCTCCCCATCTATTCATCCTGCGCTGATCACCCTATCCACCTCGCATTGATTCTCCTAGCCACCTCCCCCCCCCATCCATCCTACACTGGTTCCCCAATTCACCCTGTACTACCCCTATCCCATACATCCTGCACTTCTCCTCCATCCATCCTGTACTAATCCACGCATTCATCCCGTACTGACCCACCCTCCATTTACCCTGCACCTTCCCCCCTTCCCCTCATTCATCCTGTAGTGATCCCCCATTCATCCTGCACACCCTCCGATCCACACTGTACTGACCCCCCCATTCATCCTGCCCTGATATCCCCCCCATCCATCCTGTACTGGTCCTCCCATTCAAGGAGAATGGGGGGAACAGTCTGAAGAAGGGTCTCGACCCGAAACGTTGCCTATTTCCTTCGCTCCATAGATGCTGCCTCACCCGCTGAGTTTCTCCAGCACATTTGTCTACCCCCATCCATCCCGTACTGACCCCCCCCCCATTCAACACCACTGACATCCCCAGGTGCTCTCCCCTCACAATTTTACCTACTCCAACCAACACGTACTAATTCACCTGCCTCAATCCATCCATTCTGCACCGACTGCCTTCTAACCCCCCACCCCCGCCATCTATCCACCCCGCACTGATTCACACACACACCCCTCCCTGATCCTATTGTGCTGGAAATGTATTCAGAGCGAACATTGACTATGTTTGATAACGGAATGCAATCAAATGTGTTTTAATTCCCAATGTTATTATTTGTTTTAATCCATAAAGATGGATTAATTAAATTGTGAACACGTGAAACATTAAAAGCGCAGTGTTCGATTCTCACTGCTGCCGTTGACACGTTATTACAGAATTCATTTTAACGGCAAATCAATGCTCTTAATATGGAGTATCAGTACTGTAGTTATTTAATGAGCAACATTTACAACGCATATATGTTACCATGGTCCAGGATTTATTGACACATGTTGATCATACGCTGAATAATCCAACCACATTTTTGTTTGGAAGTGGAAAGAACTAATAGAAATTGCATAAATTGCAATGTTTAAAAAGAGTTGAGATACTGTCATATAATTTTGCTGCATGTCATTGTAGGATATATCATGTCTTGATTGGTGAATATGTTTAGTTTGTGACTTTATTTGAAGCAGAAATAATATGTGAATGCTTCATTGAGTATAATTCCGACTGGTAACTACGCACTTCGTCTGAGCACATTATCGCACGCGTCATGCAAGCCATCTTATATGGCCACCTAAACTGTCATTCGGCAACCTAAAAGCTGCCTAGGTTGCCCGGCTGGCAACATGGGAAAAAAGTTAAGCGAGAGCCCTGAAGTGGGAGAAGGGGGGGGGGCGCATTGACCTGGGGGGTGCCGAGCATCCGGGCACTGAGTCGAGCAGAGAGAGAGAGAGAGAGAGCGAGAGAGAGCGAGAGAGAGCGAGAGAGAGCGAGAGAGAGCGAGAGAGAGCGAGAGAGAGGGAGAGAGAGAGAGAGAGAGAGAGAGAGAGAGAGAGAGAGAGAGAGAGGGAGAGAGAGGGAGAGAGAGGGAGAGAGAGAGAGAGAGAGACAGATAGAGACACTCTCAATTTACTCTCAATGGTATCGTTATCGAACACACTATGAGCTATACTTACCTTGGTCTAACTGTTGCAGCATCAGGGAGCTTCATCATGGCAGTGAATGCACTAAAAGAGAAAGCTCGAAGATCTCTGTATGCAATAAAAAGAAGGTTCTACAACATCCAAATTCCTATCAGAATCTGGCTTAAAATATTTGACAGTGTAATCCAACCTATTGCGCTTTATGGTAGTGAAGTATGGGGTCCGCTCAGTCACCATAGCTATATTAAATTGGAAAAACATACAGCAGATGCCCTGCATGCGGAATTTTCTCCGTATCCAAAGAAAAACACCAAGAAACGCATGCAGGGTGGAATTCGCCAGATACCCATTGATAATAAATATCCAGAAACGAGCACTAAATTTTTAGAATCACCTTAAATCTAGCTCCCCAGATACCCTCCAGTTTAAAGCCCTTCAAACCCAAGAGGGAAACCCAGAAAAGAGTTTCCTGTGTCATTTGGTACTGAGACTAACTACCCCTATTCAGTTAAACCATATCCAGAAAAACCCTGACCAGCCTCAGATCAATACTGATCCCCAATCACCAGTTAGAGTGAACCAAATTATCAAACAATGTAAAGAAAATTATTTGGAACATTGGGATAAAGAAACCAAAAGCCAAAGCCGATTAGAATGTTACCGTGCCCTAAAAGAGATTATAAATTGCCAGACTATCTCTCAACTGTTAGAGACATAAAGCAGAGACAGACCCTCACCAAATACAGGTTAAGTGACCACCATTTGGCAGTTGAAAAAGGAAGACAGAAGAGATTTTGGCAACCAAGAGAAAATAGAATATACGGCTACTGTTTGACAGATGAGGTTGAAACAGAGGTGCTAGACTAAGTGGGACCCGTTGGGTCCCTTGTTCACACGGGAGGGCTGGTCCCCCGACGCAATATTCCACCTCTCCACCAATTCCAATATTGGTGGCCAGTAGGGGGGGGGGGTTCTGGAGCGCTGGTATGGGTGTTGTTGGCTGCAGGGACTACTGGTCTCCAGAGGGCTAGTATGGACATTGTGGGCCAAATGGATTCTTGGGTTGACAGCTCAGTCCCTCAAGCCTGATGTGCTGGCAGCTCACTCAGGGCTGGTGGTTTGGCAGTTGACTCACGGCTATTCCTTGAAATTCCATTTCAAGCAGAGTGCAAAGCCACCAAATTCAAATCCATTTTCCTACCATTTCAAGCAGGGTGCAAGGCCACCAAATTCGTGCAGTTTCTTACCTCTTCGAGCAGGGTGCAAGGCCACAAAATTCAAGTGCAGTTTCATACCACTTCAAGCAGGGTGCAAGGCCACCAAATTCAGGTTCAGTTTCCTGCCACTTCAAGCAGGGTGCAAGGCCACCAAATTCAAGTGCAGTTTCGTACCACTTCGAGCAAGGTGCAAGGCCACCAAATTCAAGTGCAGTTTCATACCATTTCAAGGAGGGTGCAAGGCCACCAAATTCAAATGCAGTTTCATACCATTTCATGCAGGGTGCAACGACACCACATTCAAATGCAGTTTCATACCATTTCATGCAGGGTGCAAAGCCACCACATTCAAATGTAGTTCCATACCATTTCGAGCAGGGTGAAACCACCATAAAACCACCATAAAACCACACAAAACACCACTATCACAGTTCAGTAGACATTCAGTGTGTTCAGTTGATTCACAGCTCAGGCACAGTCGTGACCTCTCTCTCTCCCATCATGCAGCGACTGAACCACACCCACACTTCCGGGTTTTATAATCCCTCCCCTTCCCACCGGAAAAGGTGTGGCCTTCATGGCGTGATTGACAGGAGAGAGATTCTCAACATTTTTTAAACACAAATATAGTGCAAACAGGTAGTTGTCAAGTTTAGACAAACAACCATTTCCAGTGCCTTTTACTTCAACCCAAAAACCCCAAACAACCATTTGCAGTGCCTTTTTACTTCAGCCCAAAACCCCCCAAACAACCATTTGCAGTGCCTTTTTACTTCAACCGAAACCATCCCAAACAACCATTTGCAGTGCCTTTTTACTTCAACCCAACCCCCCCCCAAACAACCATTTGCAGTGCCTTTTTACTTCAACCCAAACCCCCCAAACAAACATTTGCAGTGCCTTTTTACTTCAACCCAAACCCCCCAATCAACGATTTGCAGTGCCTATTTACTTCTACCCAAACCCCCCAAACAACCATTTACAGTGCCTTTTTACTTCAACCCTAACCCCCCAAACAACCATTTGCAGTGCCTTTTTACTTCAACCCAAACCCCCCAAACAACCATTTGCAATGAATTTTTACTTGAAAGCAAACACCCCAAACAACCATTTGCAGTGCATTTTTACTTCAACCCAAACCCCTCCAAACAACCATTTGCAGTGCCTTTTTACTTCAACCCAAACCCCCCAAACAACCATTTGCAGTGCCTTTTTACCTCAACCCAAACCCCCCATACACCCCTTTGCAGTGCCTTTTTACTTCAACCCAAACCCCCCAAACAACCATTTGCAGTGCCCTTTTGCTTCAACCCAAACCCCCCCCACAAACAACATTTGCAGTGCCTTTTTACTTCAAACCAACTATATTTTCATTTTCAAAGCACATTAAGGCACTCACCGTTGAGTAGACATGTGTTCAGTGTTATTCAGAGCTCAGAGAGACGTGACCCTCTCACTTCCTCCATCTTGCAGAGACTGTGAGGCACACTACTTCCGGGTTTTATAGTCCATCCCCCTCCCACCAGCAGGGGCAGCAGAGAGAATGGCAAAAAAATATTTAAACATTAATATATCTCAGATTTTTCATCGATGGGAAAGATCCTCTGGTCCAGTCCGGCGGAGGGCGGCTCTGAGCGGGGTGGCAAAAAATGACGGGCATAAGTGGCGGTGTTCTCTCAGAAATCAAATCGCAGTGTCAAAAGCGGTCAAGATCTTACTTTTAGTAATATAGATAACCCTGAATATTCAGTTCCCAGCCACGTTCCTCCTGCAACCATGTCCCTGTAATTCCCACAATGTCATATCTACCAATCTCTAGCTGAACCTCAAGCTCATCCGCTTTACTTCGTATACTTCGTCCATTCATATATAATACTTTTAATCCATTATTCACCTCACCTTGCACATCGATTTATATTTCACTCAGCCGTACTCTCCTATCCCTTCGTGAGTTTTCTGTCCCGTTAATTCTGGTGTCTTTCTTAAATTTTCCTATACTCTCTTTCCCTTTAACTCCATTCTTGTATTTCCAATTCATTTCCTCCCCGCCCACTATTTAGATTAAACCACTGGTGTAGAAGTGGCAAGCCTGCCTGCCAGAATGCTGGCCCCCTGCCTGCAACCCGTCCCTTTTGTACTATTCACCCTTACCCTAAAACAGATCCCAGTAGTCTAAGAATCTAAATCCCTGTTCCCTGCACCAGCTCCTCAGCCACACATTGAGATGCTCTATCTCCTGTTCCTTCCTCACCAGCACGAGAAACCGGAGATAACCACCCTGGAGGTCCTGCTTTTCTGCCGCCTTTCGAGTTTTCTGAAGTCAATAGACAATAGACAATAGACAATAAGTGCAGGAGTAGGTCATTCGGCCCTTCGAGCCAGCACCGCCATTCAATGTGATCATGGCTGATCATCCCCAATCAGTACGCCGTTCCTGCCTTCTCCCCATATCTCCTCACTCCGCTATTTTTAAGAACCATATCTAGCGTTCTCTTGAAAGCATCCAGAGAACCCGCCTCCATGAATTCCACAGACTCACCACTCTCTGTGAGAAAAAGTGTTTCCTCGTCTCCGTTCTAAATGGCTTACTCCTTATTCTTAAACTGTGGCCCCTGGTTCTGGACTCCCCCAACATCGTGAACATGTTTCCTGCCTCTAGCTTGTCCAAGCCATTGACAATCTTATATATTTCAATAAGATCCCCTCTCATCTTTCTAAACTCCAGAGTTTACAAGCCCAGCTGCTCCATTCTCTCAGCATATGACAGTCACGCCATCCCGGGAATTAACCTTGTAAACCTACGCTGCACTCTCGCAATAGCAAGAATGTCCTTCCTCAAATTAGGGGACCAAAACTGTACACAATACTCCAAGTGTGGTCTCACTAGGGCTCTGTACAACTGCAGAAAGACCTCTTTGCTCCTATATTCGATTCCTCTTGTTATAAAGGCCAACATGCCATTCGCTTTCTTCACTGCCTGTTGTACCTGCATGCTTACTTTCATAGACTGATGTACAAGGACCACCAGATCCCGTTATACGTCCCCTTTTCCCAACTTGATGCCATTTAGATAAAGTCACGTTGTAGAATCTCTTTCCTCTTCTTCCCGACGTCATTTGTGCCGACATGCGGGACCACTTCCGGCTGCTCACCTTCACCCTTGAGGATGCTCTACAATCGGTCCATGACGTCCTGGATCCTGGCACCAGGGAGGAAACACACTATCCTTGACTCCCACCTGTTGCCGCAGAAACCCCTGTCTGTCACCCTCACGATGGAGTCCCCGACTACCACGGCTCTGCCTGACGTTTGTCTCTTCGGCTTTGCTTCAGCGCCACGTTTTGACCAACGATCATAGAGCGGATCCGCTCTGTCACCTTTGGGCAGCATCTTTCACACACAGGGCGGAGCTGAGACCTCCCAATGCAATGGAGCTGATCAGATTCACAGCTTGGGATTCGTTGAATTAAAAAAAAAAACACCCGCCCCATTGGTCCGAATGCAAGAGCAAAGACAGAAGTTGTGAGATCTACACGGAAATCCACGCAGAGAATCATTGCGACGGCGAGGTATGGTTTGCTTTGATGCTGCTGCCAATGTCTCCACCATTTGGCCCCCTCCACTTCTTGCCGCTTTCTGACGTGTCCTGCACCACTGGTCCGGTCGCTCTGTGAGGATGGGTGCAACCGGGACTGCGGCAGTCCACCTTCACCTCGGGCCGGAGTCAATTCTAGTTAACCCTTTCTGCTGCTAGGAATGCAGGAATAGATCCGGATTTTAACATCACCTGGAGGAATTCTGTCTGCGGCATCCAATGCAACTTTTTTATCAGACGTTTTGCCCGCTGTTGCCCCCAGTAGCCAGCAGTCAGCCAAGTCCGGGTGTTGGCCGGTCCCACAGACACATTACTGAGCAGTCACTGGGCACCGTGCCACTTGGGTCACTGGAATTTAACCCATTCTAATCCACTTACACTGTAATCCCAGCTGAGCGGGTTTGTGATCCGGTTCCAACAGTTCCTGGACGATGAGTGGAGAGCGAACTCTTCAGCTCATTGCCGGATGAACACGCTACGGTGGTCGATTGTCCGTCTTCATCCCGCACCCGAGAAACCAGCCCGAGATTACCCGAGCGAAACTAAAACAACCCACAAAGAGAAACATGTTCTCCGATTCACCAGAACAGTTCATGTTTGTGGCTTTAGCTGGTATCAGAGGTGAACACGGAGAGAGAAGGGAAGCGCGATAGACTCACGTTGAAGAGAACATCAAAAATATTCCTGTTCGCTTAAATTGTATTTATGTTGAAATAATTCTTCACGCGGGTGGAGACATCTGAACTGAGCTCTGTAGAGGAGAATTCTGTCACCAGTCTTTATTTAATAACTAATAAATAACCATAGTGAGTAACAGCGGGCAGGAGGACTTTTCCAGGAATGCCGCAGACAGAATTCCTACAGGTTATATTCAAATCATATCCATGTTACTGTATCCCTATCAGCAGAAAGGGTTAACAGGAAATAAAACAACTTTATTCACAGTAGATTGTCAAACCAGTTGGTCTTGGTTTCAGCAGCGAGATCGCTCCCTGCTCTGAGGAATGTGCGGGTTGGAATCCACTTTGCTGTGGACAGCTAAGTTCTTTGGTAGACAGGCAGCTGCTTGCACGCAGATACTGAGCGCTGCATCTCACAGAACTACAGCCGCACCTCGCAAATCAATCATCACCTGACTAGCTGCAATGGAGCAAAGAGGAAACTATTTTAAAATGTATCCCTGCGCAGTCAACGCATCCTTGTGGAATTAAGGCGAGACTATCGCAGCTCAGATTTATTTCTGCTCATTGTTTCCAATCAATATTTAAAACGTAAAATGACATTCATATCAGCGGCCCAGGAATCAGTAGCGTGGGGTTGTAATTGTGCTGGCACTGGTGACATGCGTGTTGCTGCTGTTGTCTGTTACAACGGTATGGATCCCCGCACCTTTACTATGAATTAAGGACAAGGCACTGTGGCTGGGAAAGGAGAGAGGTTTACGTGGATAGGTCAGTGGAAGTAAAGAATATGGTGTTTGTAGCAAAGTGGGAACCTTGGAAAGTGTTTTCGGAGTCTCGATTCAATTATGATCATATACTCCGTCAGTTAATAATTTATCCAAAGTGGATGCAGAACTCACTTCATTTTTCCATTTCTGAAGCCGTCCATTAAAGGCCGATAAATCCCCAGGGCCAGATAGGCTGAAGTAGCCCCAGAAATAGTGGATGCATTAGTGATAATTTTTCAGAAGTCTTTTGGTTCTGGAGTAGTTCCTGAGGATTGGCGGTTAGCTAATGTAACCCCACATTATAAAAAAGGGAAGGAGAGAGAAAACGGCGAATTACAGACCAGTTAGTCTAACATCGGTAGTGGGGAAACTGCTAGAGCCAGTTGTTAAAGATGGGATTGCAGCACATTTGGAAAGTGGTGAAATCATTGGACAGTAAGCATGGATTTATGAAAGGTAAATCATGTCTGACGAATCTTATAGAATTTTTCGAGGATGTAACTAGTAGAGTGGATAAGGGAGAACCAGTGGATGTGTTATATCTGGACTTTCAGAAGGCTTTCGACAAGGTCCCACATAAGAGATTAGTATGCAAACTTAAAGCACACGGTATTGGTGGTTCAGTATTGATGTGGATAGAGAACTGGCTGGCAGACAGGAAGCAAAGTGTAGGAGTAAACGGGTCCTTTTCGCAATGGCAGACAGTGACTAGTGGGGTACCGCAAGGCTCAGTGCTGGGACCCCAGCTATTTACAATATATATTAATGATTTGGACGAGGGAATTGAATGCAACATCTCCAAGTTTGCGGATGACACGAAGCTGGGGGGGCAGTGTTAGCTGTGAGGAGTATGCTAGGAGACTGCAAGGTGACGGATAGGTTGGGTGAGTGGGCAAGTGCATGGCAGATGCAGTATAATGTAGATAAATGTGAGGTTATCCACTTTGGTGGCAAAAACAGGAAAGTAGACTATTATCTGAATGGTGGCCAATTAGGAAAGGGGGAGATGCAACGAGACCTGGGTGTCATGGTACACCAGTCATTGAAGGTAGGCATGCAGGTGCAGCAGGCAGTGAAGAAAGCGAATGGTATGTTAGCATTCATAGCAAAAGGATTTGAGTATAGGAGCAGGGAGGTTCTACTGCAGTTGTACAGGGTCTTGGTGAGACCACACCTGGAGTATTGCGTACAGTTTTGTTTTCCTAATCTGAGGAAAGACATTCTTGCCATAGACGGAGTAAAGAGAAGGTTCACCAGACTGATTCCTGGGATGTCAGGACTTTCATATGAAGAAAGACTGGATAGACTCGGCTTGTACTCGCTAGAATTTGGAAGATTGAGGGGGGATCTTATAGAAACGTACACAATTCTTAAGGGGTTGGACAGGCTAGATGCAGGAAGATTGTTCCCGATGTTGTGGAAGTCCAGAACAAGGGGTCACAGTTTAAGGATAAGGGGGGAGTCTTTTAGGACCGAGATGAGAAAAACACTTTTCACACAAAGAGTGGTGAATCTCTGGAATTCTCTGCCGCAGAAGGTAGTTGAGGCCAGTTCATTGGCTATATTTACGAGGGTGTTAGATGTGGCCCTTGTGGCTAAAGGGATCAGGGGGTATGGAGAGAAGGCAGGTACGGGATACTGAGTTGGATGATCAGCCATGATTATATCGAATGGCAGTGCAGCTCGAAGGGCCGAATGGCCTACTCCTGCACCTATTTTCTATGTTTTTATGTTTCTATGATAATTACACTATTTTCCCACTTCCTCACAGTAACTTTCCGCTCCAGACTAAAACTTGGATCCCTCTAACATAACGTAAAGCAGACAAACATTGAAGAGTTTAAAAAGCTCCACGAGTAATTGGTAGAAGAATTAAACAACCACTTTCTGTTGGCTTTCAGGCAAAAGGATGCAATCATCTTCCAGTTCTCTGAGGAGATAACGTTTAGAATAGAAAAGCGGGATTAGGTAATGCGTTGAATTTGGACTTCCAGGTGGTTTATCGGACGTTGTTTGAGATCAGATAGTCGATGACCTTGGGAGGACGGGTTGATTGGATCAGATATTATGTGTGTTGGTTCACCAGGTAGCGGTTTCCTTCGCATTCAATTGTTGCTTGACGGATATCTTAATATTGTTCATTCCAGAACCACGGAAGTTTGGAACTCTTGAATCATCATGGCTGAAGGTGGCGATTGGGGAGGAGATGCAGTGACATCTACATCAAGTAAACAGAACGGTTTGTAGAGCCTTCTGTGAAATATAAATGTTGCCCTGACAATGGGCGGAGCTGTTGCAAACACTGAGGAAAACAAAAAAGTGGCAATAGGGAAGGGGCTGAGCAGAGACAATTTACATCTGCAGAGACAGCACAGTCACATATGGACGGATGCAGGAACTGTGTGATAAATCACCACATTTTCGTTTATGTTATCACAAAAGTTAAGTCAGAATATCAATGTCCAGAATCAAGGGTCGTACTGCGCAGAAATGGGCCTTTGACCCACGATGAGTCTGCCAGCCGCCAATCCCTCTACACTCTCACCAACATCTACAGATGCGCCGTAGTAAGCATTTCATCAAGGGGCATGACAGCATGGTTTTGTAAGAAAGAACTGCAGATGCTGGTTTAAACCGAAGATAGGCGCAAAAAGCTGGAGTATCTCAGGGGATCAGGCAGCATCTCTGGAGAGAAGGAATGGGTGAAGTTTCGGGTCGAGAAGAAGAAGGGTCTCGACCCAAAACTTCGCCCACTCCTCTCCAGAGATGCTGCCTGTCCCGCTGAGCTACTCCAGTTTTTTGTGTCTATCTATGGTTTTGTAAGCGCTCCATTCAAGACCTCAATAAGTTGCATCGAGTTGTGAATGTAACTAAACCAACATCCCTCCCATTGACCCTATCTACACTTCCCGCTGCCTTGGCAAGGCCACCAGCATAATGAAGGATGAGTCTCACGGCGATCACCCCCTCTTCTCCCATCTCCCACCAGCCAAGAGATATAGGTGTGAAAACGCGTATCTCCAGATTCAGTGAGAGTTCCTTCCAAGCTGTAATCAGGCAACTGAACCATCCTCGTCACCAGTTAGCGATTGGTTCTGTCCGCCCAATTGAAGGCCCCCGGACTATCATTAATCATACTTTACTGGAATTAACATACACTGAATGCCACTCCCATTATCCTCCCACTCTATGCCTTGTGGCTGATTAGATTGTAATGCATAAGAAGCAACTGCAGATGCTGGAAAATCGAAGGTAGACAAAAATGCTGGAGGAACTCAGCGGGTGAGGCAGCACCTATGGAGCGAACGAAATGGGCGACGTTTCGGGGTCGAGACCCTTCTTCAGACTGATGTGAGGGTGGGGGGGGGCGGGAAGAAGAAAGGAAGAGGTGGAGACAGTGGGCTGAGGGAGAGCTGGGAAGGAGAGGAGAAAGCAGGGACAACCTGAAATTGGAGAAGTCAATGTTCATACTGTAGAGATGTAAATTGCCAAAGCGAAATATGAGGTGCTGCTCCTCCAATTTGCGGTGGGCCTTACTCTGGCCATGGAGGAGGCCCAGGACAGAAAGGTCGGATTCGGAATGGGAGGGGCAGTTGAAGTGCTGAGTCAGCGGGAAATCAGGTCGGTTAATGCAAACCGAGCGGAGGTGTTGGGTGAAGCGATCGCGAAGCCTACGCTTGGTCGCACCGATGTAGATTAGCTGACATCAAGAGCAGCGGATGCAATCGATGAGGTTGGAGGAGGTGCAGGTGAACCTCTGCCTCATCTGGAAAGACTGCTTGGGTCCTTGGATGGAGTCGAGGGGGGTCGTAAAGCGACAAGTGTAGCATTTCCTGCGGTTGCAAGAGAAAGTGCCAGGAGAGGGTGAGGTTTGGGTGGGAAGGGACGAATTGACCAGGGAGATTGTAATGCATAGTATTTTCTCTGTCTGTTTAGTACGCGACAAAAATACTTTTCATTGTACCTTGGTACGTGACAACAATAAACTTTTCCCATTTCCCAGCATTCCTAGGCTTGTTGCCTACTATCCATTTACAATTTGAACGCTTATCCAGGTGCTGCCAAAATAATGTGAGAGTACTGCCTCCAACACCATGTCAGGCAGTGTGTCCCAGACTGTGGCCATCCTCTGGTGAAAGATTCTTCTCCAGAGATCATCCTGTAACGTCCTGACCTAAATCCATGCATCCCCCCCCACCTCCCCAGGTCATGGGCACGAGAGTAAACTATTTTTTGCCAACGACTTTTTTCATTGCTATTTCTTCCTCTATCTGATCGCTGCTTGTCCTCCACAACTTAAATGAACACGAATTCAACCGCTCCACTCTGTTGATAATTGAAAAGCGGTCGTGGAGAGGGACATCGGGTCACGGGAAGATGAGACGGCTGCGACGGCTTTGTGTCCGGTTGGAGATGGAGATGGATCTGCTGGAGCTGGAAATTGGGATTAAGTAACCCTAGCCCCAGCCCCAGCCCCAACCCTAGCCTCAACCCTAACCATAATCCTAGCCCCAGCCCGAACCCTAGCCCTAAAGATAGTTTTAGTCATCTCCATCACTGGACACTCCCAAACTTGATCATCTCCACCATGCAGAGTCATATCCGTCACATAAGTATTTTATGCTCATAATGTGTAAAATAATACAAAGATCATAATTATCAATTGTAATTGATCAATGAACAATATGCCTCAGCCAATACATCTGAAGTTAATATTGTTTTAGAGGAACGTGAAAAGTTATGTGGAGGTTACCATTTTTGCTGAAAATCACCACATTTTTCGTTAGTAAACTGTTCTTCTTCTTCTTTGGTGAAGCGTGCACAGCCTAAAGTTGTTGGACAACTTGTTCTATTTGATCTTCCGTTTGTGCACGTCGAGTTGATTGCATTAGTCAAAACAGGACGGACCACGTGAAGGTTGCAATCTTCCACCCCTGGCAGCAAACTGTTACGAAGGTTGAAAATTAATGCGTTATTAATGAATGAAAAATTATGTTTTTGGTGGTTTATTTGAGGAAGATTATAATTTGAAAGACAGTGACAAAAATTTGATATTAAATTCTTCAATCAGTTATATTTTGCAGTGTTGTTCATCATAAAAATGCGACGGATATGAGTGAATGCAATGGGCAACCTGCAAAAAGAAGAGGAAAAAATAAATTAAATTCTCTAAAAGATTGCGCCAAACATATATTTCCCATAGTAGAGATGTTCATCTATGTGAAACAACATTCAAAATTGCAAAAATTTAAGTTTTATAATAGGGTTTCCAGAAACATCAAAGTAGACACTTACTGAAGAATCACCCTGCCATTACTGCACAGGCAGGTAGGAGTGATCTTACACAGATTAAAAGAACGAATCTTCCAGTTGTTATTTCCAGTTTACATCGTGGAAACAGGCCCTTCTGCCCAACTTGCCCACACCGGCCAACATGTCCCAGCTGCACTAGTCCCAGAGTCACGGAAACAGGCCCTTCTGCCCAACTTGCCCACACCGGCCAACATGTCCCAGCTGCACTAGTCCCACCTGTCCGCGTTTAGCCCATTTCCCTGCAAACCTGTCGTATCTATCGACCTGTCTAACTGTTTCTTAAACTTTGGGATAGTCCCAGCATCATCTACCTCCTCTGGAAGCTTGTTCCATACACCCACCACCTTCTGTGTGAAAAGGTTACCCCTCAGATTCCTATTAAATCTATTCCCCAAAAGACAGATTGGTTTAGAGTGATTATGGTCAACCCGTGGACTGATGGGAGTAGCTTAGATGTGGCATTTTGGTTAGGTTGGGCTGAAGGGCCTGTTTTCTTGCTCTGTTGCTAAGACGACCATTAACTTCCACTTCCCCAGAATGTCAGCTCAGATTGCTGCCAGCTATTCCAAACCAGTGGTTTTCTCAATTATAAATTGCTCTGCAACCTGCAATTAATGGGGGGTTTTCAGGTGGGAAATTAACTCGTGGGCAAGGTCTTCAAAAGACTTTGGCCAGGCACCTCATCAAAGAAAGACGGTCAGAACACAGGAACAATGACGGAAAAGCAAAGTGGGATTGAGAACAAAACGTCAATGGAATGTGAACCCGCCGAAAAAGAAAGGGAACAATGTCAGTCCAGAGGGAGAGGAAAGGGAGAAGTGGTTGACGGCCCTGGAACTGACCCAAGTGGCGAAATTCATCATGACCGAGATCCAGCAAACAAGGAATCATCGAGTCTCATCCAAGGAGCAGGTCGGTGAAATGGGAGGGGAGTGGGTGCTGCAGAATGTTGAAGACTGTAGGGACAGGGAAGATAAATAAACAAAGGGGTTAGAGCGAGGGGAAACATGAGAGAGGAATAGTGGCGGAGGAGTGTTATACTGACTAGGTTCGTGACCAATAGTATTCTGCAAGGATCAGTTCTGGAACCGCTGCAATTTCTAATCATGTCCATGATTTGGACAAAAACGTAGGTGGTCGAAGGGGCTGTCCCACTGCGGCGACCTCATTGGCGAGTTTAGAAGAGTTTAGGAGAGTTTGAAAAAGTGTCATGTTGAAGACCTCCTTAGACTATGTTGAAGACTAGCTACGACTAACTTCGGGAAAATTGGACACCTTATCGTCCTTGGGTAAAGGGAATATTGGTAGCAAAGTTTATTGAAATTTAGCCAGTTGATGATGTAGGGACTGTTATTTTGTCTTGTTTCACGGCAGTTGGTGCTCTGGGATGACGGCAGGTTTGATGGCGTGATTTTGTGAATCTCCTTGTAAATTGCAATAAGTCTTAGCTTGATTCTGCGGAGCTCTAGTGTATCCCATCCGGGAGAAGTCAGCATATTATTCACGATAATTTGCGCTTGTAGTCATGACATAAAAAGCGGGCTGCTCGGCGTTGTACTTTCTCCAGGGTGATCTTGTTGTTGTTGTTGAAAGGATGTTGTTGAAAGGTTGCTGTTGTAGCGGGAGCCAAGGGCACTGATTCAGATGGTGTTTAGTTTCTTTCTTTGAATACACAGATCTAACGCCTACATTCTCTGAGTTTCTGACACAGTGGAACGACTACCAATTGTTCCAGCTGACAACATTCTATCGGGAGAGACTGAAACAGGCGATTGAAGAAGGGGATGAAATTCTCGGTTTCACTATGAGACGGGAGGGTTGTTTCAATGAACAAGAACACGGGTAAGTGGAAGGAACACGGTGACCTGTTTCCTGGCACAGAACTGACGGCATTGGGGGGGGGGAGAGTGACCAATACAGTCCTCTCACCTCTCACTGAATAATGCAATGGAGGCACTGATCTCTGATCAGTTTGTGTCCTGTAGATCTGGTATCAGGAATAAAATCTGTCACCTGGGGATTTCTGAGAATTGTCCATTCTAATCCAATTGTTCTTCATACCAAGGCATCTTAGCATAACGGTAAGGGAGCAGTAAACTTGTAAACCAGATGCAAAAACGATAATACTTCTCAAGTGTCATCAGTTTCTTTGGTCACATTTAGTTCAGTTCATTAACCATAGAGGACATTAGGCATAAGCACAAGGAACTTCAGATCCTGGTTTACAAAAACACACACCATTGCTGCACAAACGATCTTAATATTTAGAGATGCTGTCTGACCTGCTGGATTATTCTAAGACATTAAACTGTTCGCTTATCATTCAATGGATAAATAAAATAAACAAAAGTGCATTTGCTAAAATCTACAATATAAACAAAATATTCAGCAGGTCGGCTATTTACGCATCTGTGGGAAGAGAAGCCGAGTTAATGTGCAGTGAAAGAAGGGGATGAGCTGCAGGAAATGTACAAAAGAGGAATGTCTTTGATCAGGTAAAACTGCGGTAGGTATAGAAATAAAAAAGTTATCTGGTCAATGGTCAGGCTCACACGGGGTAAGAATGTAGATGGAAGAACATAATTGCTTCAAAATGCAGAGCAGGAACAAATGCAGGTTGGACTGGACGCGTCCATTCCTAGTGGGATACAGTCCATGTGAGGCCAAAAGGAATTGGATTAATTTCACATCAATTTCAGCACAGCCATCATTGGCCTGAATGGCCTGTTCCCGTGCTGTACTCCGCTGTGTTCTCGGACACGGCCAGGTGTGAAGCGAGTATCACACTGTCAGGACTCTGGGAGTACACAGTTTGTCAGCACAGTGTCATGGGTGTATGAAGAGGAAATCCAATGCCTGCCACTATGCTCAAAACTACCGGAATAATTACCAAAGCTGGACAAAATACTGAAAGAAATCCAGGAGCTCGGTACGGTAAATCAACACCCTGAACTGAATGCCACATTGAAACTCTGGAGTTAACAATGTTATTCAAGTCTGGTTTAATGAATATTCGTTGGTTTGAACAGGTCCTGATCCACAAGAATACATGAACATCACCAGAGGTTTATCTGAATTACCCTCTCATATGAAAGGTGAGTGTTGAAATGTACAGTTCACACCAATGACTTGTTAGAATTGATGTAATACTGAAACTGTTCAGAGCTTTGCAGAATCGGAAATCAGAATATCAATTGTTAGACTGACACGAGGATTCACTATGGATTGCTTCTTTGTCTGTAGATTCAGGTTTAGCTTAATTTAGTGTATTGTCACATGTACTGGGGTAGGGTGAAAAGCTTTTGTTGCTTGTTATCCAGTCAGCAGAAAGACAACACGTGATTATAATCGAGCCATTTACTGTATAGATAAACTATGAGGGAATAGCGTTTAGTGCAAGGTAAAATGAGGAAGTCCGATCTAGGATAGTACGAGACACTGCGGTAAGTCCCAGACTGTGAGAGATTGTGTTTACAGTCACTGGGTGTCTGACACTGAACATTTATATGATCAGTAATTGTGTCACTGATAAACACTGGGGATTTGCACCGTCTCCTGTCTCTCTGTGTCCCTCACCCTCACTCTCTCTCATCTACAGGCTGAACAGTGTCGGTCTCACAGATTCTGGAGCCGTGGATCTCGCCTCCGCTCTCAGTACAAACCCCTCACTGACGGAGCTGAACCTGACACACAACTCCCTCACCGACCGATCTGTCCCCGCTCTCCACCGCCTCATACTGAACCACCCGAGACTGAAGTGGATCAAGTGAGTGTCTGTGTTAATGTTTAATGTGATAAAATATCAGGGGATCCGCGGGCTTCTCCTGTGATTTTGTTCTGTAAGTGTTGTTGAAATATTAACCCCAGTCCCTGTTATTGAGACTGTTGTTTCATCTGTTTATTTCCTCTTTATTCCTCGACTTGTTTCAGCCTGGCGGGGAATCAGCTCAGTGAAGATGGATGGAACCAGCTGCAGAGTCTGCGGGGAACCAGACCCGGACTGAGAGTGGACGTGTGAACATCTCTGGTGTAAACGTCACCGCCCTGGGGACTGGAATATTGTTGGCCGATTCCCTGCCCTCCCCTTTAAACGGCCGCCCACCCCTTTAAGCGACCGCGATACGGGTTTAAACCCCAACGGTTCCCGGACCGGGCGGGCTGTGATGTCAGAGGCGACCCTGCCTGCTGTCACGTGCCCCGGATACGCGGCGCTGCTGCTGATGCCGGATATCCGGTGCTGCCCCCCCAGTGGGGGACGGGGGGAATAAGCGCGTTCGGTATTACGACTGCGCATGCACAAGTCATGGGTCGTTCGGGATAAACACTCTCGGCGGCCGTGCCGCTGCATGGGTGCAGACCTGCGTCTCGTCCCTAACCAGCCGCCGCTGGGCCGTCCTCGTCTCGTCTCGTCCCCGTCCGCTCCCGAGTTTCCCGTCCGGGGCGGCGAGAGCCGGACGGGAGCGGCGGAGGGGGGAGGGGGCGCCGGCTCCAGTTCGGCTCTGCCTGTCCCGCCGGCCCGTCGCAGCGGCAGCCCAGGCCCGCAGGCGGCACGGAAAAGAAGCACCAACTCCAGCTCAACTCCGCTCGTCGCGCTGACGGGACAGGCAGAGTCGACCTGGGGCCGGCGCCTCTTCTCCGCGCTCGCTGCGGGCCTGGACCACCGCTCCCGTCCACGGGCCTCGGCCGACACCTCCGACCGCGGACCTCTGGATAGAAGACCCTCCTTCAGACTTCCTACACATTAAACTTTTGCGCCGTGGTCGGGATGGATGGGAGCGGGGATTTCCGCGGGCACAAGTTTGCGTTGAGTGAACTGAGTGTTCTTACCGTCCTGGTCCTCTCCGTACACCGGCGTTTTGTGAGAGTGGTTGGATCCCATCTTCAACTCAGCCAACGTCGGTCACATTATCTGGACAGCGGCGGGCGATCAGGAGCTGATGTGAGGCATCGGCGATGCTCTGGAATCCTAGCGGGCCGCGGGGTCGAGCAGTCAGCGCCCAAACCGGGGAGTAGAGGTGTCCGTTTTTCCAGCGGCGTGCGGAGAGGTACCAGCTACCGCGGGCCGCTCACCTGTCGGGCGCTGACTCCTCGATCCCGCTACTCGGCGGCGGCCGGCTAGGATTCCAGAGCATGGCCGATCCCTCACATCACTCTCACAAAACGCCGGTGTATGAAGAGGACGGTAAGAACACTCAGTTCACTCAACGCAAACTTTAGGTCATTTGTACATTGCACCCGCGGAAATCTCCAGCACGGTCGAGACGAGGGGGTTGAGAAGTTGCATTCTCTCGATTGAGGAAGTTTTCTCGACTCGCGTAGAAGCAACGAGCCATGGCTTTACCAGTGGTTGTCTGTCTAATTGAAATTTCTCTCTCTTGTCTCCCCACGCACGTCTTTCACCACCCTTCTCTCTCCCCCACCTCTCAGCGTCGATCTACTCTCTCCCCTGTCTCCCACTCGCATCTACCCCCTCTCTCTCGCTGTTACACCCCGCTTTCCCTCGCTTTTTTTATTCTCGAATGACCTTTGATTCTATGCGATTTTCGGAATACTGAACTCGCTTATTGCAGCTGGACCTGCAGGATCCCGGATGAGACTTTATCATCAGCGGCCCCAGCTCCTGCTGCGGATTGATGGTGACAACAGCAGCATTGTTCAAATTCTTCATTCACAGAACAATGTCTGTTACTGGTTTATCATCTGTAAATGAAACGTAAATCTCTATACCTATAAAAGTTTCACCTTGTATGTGTGTGGATTTTTAAAATATTTTCGCCAAAACGCTACGCCGTGATGCTTAGATTTTTACACATTCTGACTCACATTTATCTCCTCTACGCAGTGATCAGGTTCACTTAAAATTTGATGCTATATTTCACGACATTGGGGATTAAAGTTTTAGAGAAAGACAAAACTACCTTTTAAACCGACTTTCACACACAGATTCTTCAACCAGCTTCGACTGATGACGTCACAATGAGGTTGGCGGGCACCATGGCTCGGATCGGTGCCCGTTTCACACACGCCCGCCCGCGGCCTCGCTCGGGTCCTCGGGGGGAGGGAGTGAGGGGAGGGACTGAGGGGGAGGGGAGTGGGGGGAGGAGGTGGAGGGAGGCGGTGATTGAAGGGGAGTTGAGGTAATGTGCGGGGGAAGGGGAGGGAGTAAAGAGGTGGGGGAGGAGGGAATGGGAGGGATGGAGAGGAGGGAGGGAGGGGGAGGGAATGGGGGAGTGAATGTGTTGGATAGTATTAGTGGGCGGAGATCGCTGGTGTGCGCGGACTCGGTGGGCCGAAGGGCCTTTTCCGCGCTGCATCTCTGAACTAAGAGAGGGGGGAGAGAGAGAGAGAGAGAGAGAGAGAGAGAGAGAGAGAGAGAGAGAGAGAGAGAGAGAGAGAGAGAGGGGGGGGCGAGAGAAAGAGGGGGGAAACTTAACTCTACCAACATATCTGCCACATGCGTGTCGTTAGTGTGTGAAGCAAGAACATGTGTGAGCGCTTGAACATACCAGGAACCATGACGTGTGTTTGTCAAGGCAGCCGTGCCTGGGGTCAGAGAGAGAGTGGAAGAAATAGCAACATAGACAATAGGTGCAGGAGTAGGCCATTCGGCCCTTCGAGTCTTCACCGCCATTCAATGTGATCATGGCTGATCATCCCCAATCAATACCTCGTTCCTGCCTTCTCCCTATATCGCCTGACTCCGCTATCTTCAATTCTGTATCTTGCTATCTCTTGAAAACATCCAGTGAACCGGCCTCCACTGCCTTCTGGGCAGAGAATCCCACAGATTCACAACTCTCTGGGTGGAAAACTATCTAAGTGGCGTCAAGTTTGGAAAAGGGGAAGTACATCGGGATCTGGGGGTCCTTGTTCATCAGTCTATGAAAGTAAGCATGCAGGCAGTGAAGAAAGCGAATGGCATGTTTGCCTTTATAACAAGAGGAGTCGAGTATAGGAGCAAAGAGGTCTTTCTGCAGTTGTACAGAGCCCTAGTGAGACCACACCTGGAGTATTGTGTGCAGTTTTGGTCCCCTAATTTGATGAAGGACATTCTTGCTATTGAGTGAGTGCAGCGTAGGTTTACAAGGTTTATTCCTGGGATGGCGGGACTGTCATATGCTGAGAGAATGAAGCAGCTGGGCTTGTACACACTGGAGTTTAGAAGGATGACAGGGGATCTTATTGAAACATATAAGATTGTTAAGGGCTTGGACACGCTAGAGGCAGGAAACATGTTCCCGATGTTGGGGGAGTCCAGAACCAGGGGCCACAGTTTAGGAATAAGGGGTAAGCCATTTAGAACAGAGACGAGTAAACACTTTTTCTCACAGAGAGTTGTGAGTGTGTGGAATTCTCTGCCTCAGAGGGCGTTGGAGGCAGGTTCTCTGGATGCTTTCAAGATAGAGCTGGATAGGGCTCTTAAAGATAGCGGAGTTAGGGGATATGGGGAAAAGGCAGGAATGGAATACTGATTGGGGATGATCAGCCATGATCTCATTGAATGGCGGTGCTGGCTCGAAGGGCCGAATGGCCTACTCCTGCACCTATTGTCTATTGTCTATTGAAAAGTTTTTCCTCATCCCAGTCCTAAATGGCCAACCCCTTTTTCTTAAACTGTGTGGCCCCTGGTTCTGGACTCCGCAAACACTGGGAACATGTTTCCTGCCCCGAGCGTGTCCAATCCCGTAATAATCCTCTATGTTTCAATAAGATCCTCTCTCATCCTTCTAAACTCCAGAGTATACAAGCCCAGCCGCTCCATTCTATCAGCATATGACAGTCCTGCCATTGCGCGAATTAACCTTGTAAACCTGCGCCGCACTCCCTCATTGCAAGAATGTCCTTCCTCAAATTAGGACCAAAACTGCACGCAATACTCCAGGTGTGGTCTCACTCGGGCCCTATACAACTGCAGAAGGACCTCTTTGCTCCGATACTCAACTCCTCTTGTTATGAAGGCCAACATAATGTTGGCAATATATTAATTAGGTGTACGTTTGTAAACTATCAATATGGGCAGTCTTTGATAGTGTTAATAGTCTATATGTTGATTTTTACTATTTTGAAATAAAACTATTTGTACAATTTTAAAAAACGTGTGGTCATCCGCTGCACTGCAGGCCCGTCCAGTTTGTGGTCAACACTTCGACCGTATGGTGATCCGCTGCACTGCAGGCTCGTCTGATATGTGGCCAACACTCCCACCGTGTGGTGATCCGCTGCACTGCAGGCCCGGCCAATTATATCGACGTACCTGCAGTGCAGCGGATCACCACACGGTGGGAGTGTTGTCCACATACTAGACGAGCCTACAGTGCAGCGGATCACCACATGGTGGGAGTGTTAACCACAGATTGGCCGGGCCTGCAGTGCAGCGGATCGCCACATGGTGGGAGTGTTGACCACAAACTGGAGCGACTTATTAGATGAATTCAATCCACATTGGAAGTTGCTGTCTAAAAATTAGATTTAATTGTGCTCTTTACTGCAAAATGGTGCTTTATTGCTCATTTATGGCCCATTGGCTTTCCCCGTAATACACCCATTCCCTCAATGCCAACATTTGTAAAAGCCCTGAGACCAGGGAAACAGAAAAATAGGTGCAGGAATGGGCTATTCCGCCATTGGTGTGAATATTGCAGACACAGATCGGTGATGTTTCATAGTTAATGTGAACTAGTCATTAACCACTTGTGTCAAACGGTTAATGATAACTACCCTAAGCAAAGCATGAAAGACTTTCAGGTGAAAGGAAGCCGTGTGTGATGTGTAGAGTGGTCATTCATTGAGCTTTGGACTGGACAGATAGTTGTATATGGATGCTCTTGCTCAATAGACACAAAGTGCTGGAGTAACTCAGCGGGTCAGGCAGCATCTGTGGAGAACATGGATAGGTGACGTTTCACAGAGTGCTGGTGTAATTCAGCGGGTCAGGCAGCATCTGTGGTCAATGTGGATAGACGATGTTTCAGGTCTGAAGAAGGGTCGTGACCCAAAGAAATGTCCCCTGTCCATGTTCTCCACACAGACCCAAAATGCTGGAGTAACTCAGCGGGATAGGCAGCATCTCTGGAGAGAAGGAACCTTCAGACTGAGGGTCACAGGAGATAAGTGTAAGGTATTACTCCAGCACTCTATTATCAGAATGGTGTCAGGTTAGGAAAATGGGAAGTACAACGAGACCTGGGTGTCCTTGTACATCAGTCACTGAAAGTAAGCATGCAGGAACAGCAGGCACTGAAGAAAGCTAATGGCATTTTGGCCTTCATCACGAGAGGAGTTGAGTTTCGGAGCAAGGAAATCCTACTGCATTTGTACAGAGCCCTAGTGACACCACACCTGGAGAATTGTGTGCAGTTTCGGTCTCCTAATTTGAGGAAGGACATTCTTGCTATTGAGGGAGTGAGCGCAGGTTCATAAGGTTAATTCCTGGGATGGCGGGACGGACATATGTTGAAAGAATGGGTCGACTGGGTTTGTATTCACTGGAATTCAGAAGGATGAGCGGTGTTCTTATAGAATCGTATAAAATTAGTAAGGGATTGGACAGGGTAGATGCAGGAAACATGTTCCCCATCTCGGGGGTGTATTGAACTGTTAAGGTTCATTTCTTAAAACAGGCAACTCACAATAAGTTAGATCAACCAACACAAGCTTTACTGATCATTTAGCCGGCAAGAGTGCCAGGGGATACAAAGTCAAGTATGCAACACATACTTAACCCTCCTGGGCCATCACTCTACTGAACAAAGACATACAGCATCTTTTTATAGTATTTTGGAAACGTAGTCACATGTTTATACAGAGTTGGAGCAATGACGTCTAACACATCAATCACAGAGTATACCCATTCAAAGCATTCTTGTCACTAACACAATACTTCTCATGCTATGGTTATATCGATCACAAACTTAAGTTACAAACCCCCAAACAGGAACTTAGTCAAAGGTCTAAAATCTATAGTACCTTCTTAAACAATGTAAGGATCTTTATCAATTAACCACAGAAGTTTATATTTACAGAGACCCAACTCCAAAGGAAACACATCCTCTCTCAAGGCTTGTGTATACAGAAGCCAGCACCTTCTCAGGAAACACATCCTCTCCCACCAGTCAATATCTTTTGCTTGGGCACAATAATAATAATAATAATAATATCTTTTATTGTCATTGCACGTCAGTGCAACAAGATTTAGTATGCAGCTCCACCGATGTACAGGAAAAGTAAAATAAATAAATAAGCAAGCAAGTTGAGTGACGTGACCATCCGAGAGAGACTGTCCAGGGGGGTGGGTGGGGGGGCACTCGGCAGGGCCGGTTCAGAGCCGCAATAGCTCTTGGAATAAAGCTGTTTCTGAGTCTGGAGGTTCGGGCGTAGAAGGCCTTGTAATGTCTGCCGGAGGGAAGTCGTTCAAGCAGTCCGTTACAAGGGTGTGATGAGTCCTTATGGATGCTGACGGCCTTCCTGAGGCACCGTGTACCTCAGGAAGGCCGCTTGGATGCAGGTGGAATGCTGGCCTCCAATTTCCTGATCACCCGGCTCATCTACAGCACAGAATTACGAAGCTTCAGAACCCAAAACCCAAAGAAGCCAAATTAATCTTTACTTAATAAAATACCTTATATTATAATTTATATTATATAACTAGAATATTATCAGAACCAGGGGCCACAGTTTAAGAATAAGGGGTAGGTCATATAGGACTGAGATTAGGAAACACTTTTTCAACCAGAGAGTTGAGAATCTGTGGAATTCCCTGCCACAGAAGGCAGTGGAGGCAAATCCACTGGATGTTTTCAAGAGTTAGTTCAGTTCACATTTACTGTCACATGTGCCAATTAAGGTACAGTGATATTTGAGTTACCCTACAGCCATACTAAGTAAAAAGCAACAAGACACACAGCACATAAAATAAAATTTAACAGAAACATCCAGCACAGCGGAATCCACATTCCTCACTGTGATGGAAGATAATAAAGTTCAATCATCTTCCTCGTTTGTTCACCCGTGGTCGGGGCTGTTGCCGCTGCCACAGTCGCCGCTGCCGACGGTCTGATGTCCGAAGCCCTCGCGTCGGGATGACCGAAACTCCGGCGTCGGGAAAGATTGGAACACTCCGCAGCATGGAGCTCCTGAGTCGGCCTCTTCTTACTGGAGACCGCGGGCTTCACGGTGTTAAAATGCACAGGCCCTGAGGTTGGAGCTCCTCACGGGCGATCCTCGGCAAAGGAGAAAAATCGCATCTCCGTCGAGGTAAATTACTGAAAAAAAGCTTCCCCCAATTCCCCTCCCTCCCATCCCATGTAAAACAAGCCTAGAAACGTTAAAAAATACTTTTAAAACATACTTAAAATACGGGAAGTGGTGACTCCGGATAAACCTGACGCCTTTCGCCAGCGAGAAAAAGACAGAGGAATGACGAAGAGATGGCCCACGAGGGAAAGGGGGGATGTCTGTTTAATTTGGAGAATTCAATGTTCATGTCATTGGGCTGTTAGCTTTGAGGTGCTGTCCCTCCAGTTCGCGTGTCACCTCACTCTGGCAATGGAGGAGGCCCAGGACAGAAAGACCAGTGTGGAAATGGGAATGGGAAGGGGAATTCAAATGGTTGGCAACCAGGAGATCCAGCAGGCCTTGGCGGACCGAGCGCAAGTGTAGGGTGAAATGCACGCCTAGTCTAGATACAAGGAACAGCAGATGCTGGTTTACAAAAAGAGACACAATCTCCTGGAGTAACTTGCACCTCTGGAGAGCATGGACAGGCAACAATCTACGTCAGGACCCTTCTTCAGACTGCTTGGTGTGGGGGGTGGAGAAAGTTGGAAAGGAGAGGTGGCCTTAGATTGCTTAGCCTCTACAGATGCGGCCTGACCCACTGAGTTCCTCCACCGCTTTAGAGGGAATGGACAGAAAACGTTTTGAGTCAGGACCCTTCTTCAGACAGCTTGGTGTGGGGGTGGGAGAGGGTGGGGGAGGAAGCGGGAAAAGATAGATGGGGGCTGGACAAAGCCTGGAAAGTGATAGGTGGATACAAAATGCTGGAGTAACTCAGCAGGACATGCAGCATCTCTAGAGAGAAGGAATGGGTGATGTTTCAGGTTGAGATCCTTCTTCAGAAGTGATAGGTGGATATAGGTGAGGGAAACACAAGAAACTGCAGATGCCGGAATCTTGCATAGTACACAATTTAGTTAGATGCACAGAATCTCTTGCCCAGAGTGAGGGAATCGAGGACCAGAGGACATGGGTTCAAGGTGAAGGGGAAAATATTTAATAGGGGTGATCTGTGGGGTGATTTTTCAACAGAGGGTGGTGGGTGTATGGAACAAGCTGCCAGTGGTAGTTGAGGCTGGGACTATCCCAACATTTAACAAACAGTTATAGACAGTTACATAGATAGGCCAAGTTTGAAGGGATATAGACAAAATGCAGGCAGGTGGGACTAGTGTAGCCGGGACATGTTTGTTGGTGTGGGCAAGTTGGGCCGAAGGTCCTGTTTCCACACTGTATCACTCTATGACTCTAACACGAAGGGCTGGAGAAACTCAACGGCTCAGACAGCATCTGTGGAGAACATGGATAGGTGACGTCTCACAGAGTGCTGGAGTAACTCGGCGGGTCAGGCAGCATCTGTGGGGAACATGAATAGGTGACTTTTCACAGAGTGCTGGAGTTACTCAACGGGTCAGGCAGCATCTGTGGAGAACATGCATAGGTGAAGTTTCACAGAGTGCTGGAGTAACTCGGCGGGTCAGACAGCACCTGTGGAGAACATGGATAGGTGACATTTCGGGTCAGGACCCTTCTTCAGACTGACACAATGTTAACAGATGAGGGGGTGATCGGCAGATGAGTGAAGTAAGTGACAGAGGCGAGGGAAAATAAGGAGATAAAAGGATGTGAGATAAGGAGAGAGGAATGTATATGTGCAGCTTTAAGGGTCATTGGTCAGCTAGCATTTGGAGTATTGCATATAGTTCTAGTCACTCCATTACAGGACTGATGTGGAGGCTTTGGGGAAGGTGCAGAGATGGTTAACCAGAATGGTTTAAAAACAATGAACCGCAGATGCTGGTTTACAAAAAAGGACATAAAATGCTGGAATAACTCAGCGGGTCAGGCAGCATCTCTGGAGAGGACTGAGTTACATTTCGGGTCGAGACTGAGGAGGGTCTTGACCAGAAACTTTACCCATTCCTTCCAGCATTTTGTGTTTACCTAAACTGCACTTATCCACGTGGTAGTGTGCCAGCAGGCTGGAGGAGCGGGCAAAGGCCTTGCCACAGAGTGGGCAGGTGAAGGGGCGCTGGCCGGTGTCGACTCCCCGGTGCTCCAGCAGGTGGTCAAGGCGGATGAAGCCCTTACCACTGGACGGGCAGGGGAAGGGACGCTCACCGCTGTGGGTACGCCGGTGCTGCCTCAGGCTGGACATGCAGGTGAAACCCTTGCCACACTCTGCGCACACAAAGGGTCTCTCTCTAGTGTGTATCCGCTGGTGCTCCCGCAGCCCCCATGCTCTCTTGTCACAGTGGGAGCAGTTGCTCGCCGGCGTGGGCCCGCCGGTGCTGCCGCAACCCCCGCGAACTTTCAAACGTCTCACCACAGTATGGGCAGTCATAGGGCTGGCCATTGGTGTGCACGTGCTGGTGTGACAGGGCATGCGAGCCCATGGCAAAGCGCTCTCCACACCCCGGGCTGGGAACGGGATGGTTGCCGGCGTGCACCCGCTGGTGGGACAGCAGCCTGGTGGAGCAGATGAAGCCCTTGCCGCACTGGGTGCAGGTGTAGGGGTGCTCCCCGGTGTGGGTGCGCTTGTGCTCCAGTAGGCTGTCAGAGCGGGTGAAGCACTTGCCGCACTGGGCGCAGGTGTAGGGGCGCTCGCCGGTGTGGGTGCGCTGGTGCTTGAGCAGGTTGCTGGAGGAGGTGAAGCCCTTGCTGCACTGGGCGCAGGTGTAGGGGCGCTCCCCGGTGTGGGTGCGCTGGTGCTTCAGCAGGCTGCTGGAGGTGGTAAAGCCCTTGCCGCACTGGGCGCAGGTGTAGGGACGCTCGCCGGTGTGGGTGCGTTGGTGCTCCAGCAGGCTGTCGGAGCGAGTGAAGCCCTTGCCGCACTGGGCACAGGTGTAGGGGCGCTCGCCCGTGTGGGTGCGCTGGTGCATCAGCAGGTTGCTGGACCTGGTGAAGCCCTTGCCGCAATGGGCGCAGGTGTAGAGACTCTCGCCAGTGTGTGTGTGCTGGTGTTTCAGCAGGCTGTCGGAGCGGGTGAAGCCCTTGCTGCACTGGGCGTAGGTGTAGGGGCATTTGCCAGTGTGGGTGCGCTGGTGCTTCAGCCGGCTGCTGGAATGTGTGAAGCTCTTGCCGCAGTGGGCGCAGGTGTAGGGACGCTCCCCGGTGTGGGTGTGCTGGTGCTCTAGCAGGCTGCTGGACCTGGTGAAGCCCTTGTCGCACTGGGTGCAGGTATAGGGACTCTTGCCGGTGTGGGTGCGCAGGT
>CM075980.1:38654565-38694652 GCA_038087875.1 Malacoraja senta
AGCAGGAAGAAATGCAGGTTGGACTGGACGCGTCCATTCCTAGTGGGATGCAGTCCATGTGAGGCCAAAAGGAATTGGATTAATTTCACATCAATTTCAGCACAGCCATCATTGGCCTGAATGGCCTGTTCCCGTGCTGCACTCCGCTGTGTTCTCGGACATGGCCAGGTGTGAAGCGAGATTCACACTGTCAGGACTCTGGGAGTACACTGTTTGTCAGCACAGTGTCATGGGTGTATGGAGAGGAAATCCAATGCCTGTCACTATGCTCAAAACTACCAGAATATCCCATCACTGAACAGCTAATTTTCTCCCCATTAGCATTGTCTCAGACACTTCTCAATATATTCATTGTTGTTCTTCACAGAGTGTCGCTGAGTTCGTGGTAAAGGGAAACCGCAGAGACAGTTCCACACTCTTCCTCAGTCTGGTGATGGGGAATGGCAACTGTGCCCGGCGGGTGATGTGGGAATCCTTTGTGAAAATGCAGAATGAATTACCAAAGCTGGACAAAATACTGAAAGAAATCCAGGAGCTCTGTACGGTAAATCAACACACTGAACTGAATATCACATTGAAACACTGGAGTTAACAATGTTATTCAAGTCTGGTTTAATGAATACTCGTTGATTTGAATAGGTCCTGATCCACAAGAATACATGAACATCACCAGAGGTTTATCTGAATTACCCTCTCATATGAAAGGTGAGTGTTGAAATGTACAGTTCACACCAATGACTTGTTAGAATTGATGTAATACTGAAACTGTTCAGAGCTTTGCAGAATCGGAAATCAGAAGATCAAAGGCTAAGCAATTGTTGGACTGACACGGGGATTCACTATGGATTGCTTCTTTGTCTGTAGATTCAGGTTTAGCTTAGTTTAGTGTAATGTCACATGTACTGAGGTACGGTGAAAAGCTTTTGTTGCGTGTTATCCAGTCAGCAGAATGACAACACGTGATTATAATTGAGCCATTTACAGTATAGATAACGAGGAAAGTCCGATCTAGGATAGTCCGAGTGTAACCAAAGAGGTAGATAACCAAAGAGTCAGTGAATTGATTTAATTGAAGGGTATTGAACAAATTCTTGTAGTTTTTAATGTTGAGTTTTGAGTTGAGCCACCTAACATTGTGTCCATTATCTGCCTGTTCCCGTGCAAGATGTTCAACTGCAACACAAGGAGACTCTGCGAGCACAGGCTGAAACATTGAGCGTGAACACCATCCTGATGAAGGAGAAGGTTAAGGTTTTCCAGCTGCTTGATCGCTACACTGATCTCACAATCATCTTCACTGTTCGAGATCGGACACCGGTGGAACATGAGCTGCTTGCGAGAGGCCGAGACCATGATGTGTGGAGAGAAGAATGTCTCCGGGGAAAACTGGAAAAAATCAGACTGATCAATTGTTCCACAGTTGCTTTTCCCGAAGTAAATCCCGATCTGGGAGTTCAGCAACAGTAGCCTGAGTCCCGGGGATCGGAAAAACAACAATGGTGCAAAAGATTGTTCATGACTGGGCCACGGGGAAAATATACCAACCCTTCCAGTTTGTCTTCAGTTTCAAATTCCGGGATTTGAACACTATTAACTGCAAAATAACCCTGAGGGGACTGATTCTGGATCAGTATCCTTACTTTGGGAATATGCTAGGAAAGGTCTGGAAGAATCCAAAGGGATTGCTGTTTATATTCGACGGTCTGGATGAATTCAAGGGTGGGATCGATTTTGCTGACAGTCAGAGAGACACAGAACCTCAGCACCAGTGCCCAGATCCTAAATTCCGGTGTAAAGTGTCTGACATTGTGAACAGTTTAATCCAGCACAAGCTGCTCCCAGGGTGTTCAGTGCTAGTGACCACCCGCCCCACTGCGTTACATTTACTGGAAAAGGCAGAGATCAGTGTCTGGACCGAAATCCTGGGATTTGTTGGTGAGGAACGGAAGGAATATTTCACCAGGTATTTTGAAGATCAGTCGGTGGCAGCAGCTGTTTTCAAACACGTGAAAGAGAACGAGATCCTGTACACCATGAGCTACAATCCCTCCTACTGCTGGATCCTCGGCCTGACACTGGGCCCCTTCACACAAACACACCGGGACCCGCAGCGAGTTCCCAAGACCATCACCCAACTATATTGCTACTTTATTTACAACATCCTGAAAAACCACGGCCGTGAGATTGAGAGCCCCCGTGAGGTGTTACTGAGGGTTGGTCAGATGGCCTTCACTGGAGTGGCTGAGAAGAACATTGTATTCACAGATGAAGATTTGATCAAATACAATCCGCAGCCTTCCCAGTTCCTGTCGGGGTTCCTGATGGAACTTTTGGAGAGAGAGGATTCAGCCCGGAGCGTGGTGTACACCTTCCCGCACCTCACCATCCAAGAGTTTGTAGCCGCACTCACAAAATTCATGACTCCAGATCGCGGGGATACCAAGACACTCCTCATTGAAGCCCATGGCATGACAGACGAGCGATTTGAAGTAATTCTCTGTTTTGTCGCCGGTCTCTCCTCTCCACGGTCAGCTTGGATCCTGGAGGAGTTTCTGGGAAAATCCCCTTATCAAACAATCTGCCGAGTGATTGACTGGGTGAAGGAGGAGGTTAAACGCCAGGCTAGAAACACAAAGAGTAAAGCTGGTAAACGGAGCCTCCTGAACACGCTGCACTACCTGTTTGAGTCTCAGAATCCTGCACTGGCTCAGCAGACACTGGGATCTGTGGAATCACTTTCATTCAGTCACCTGGGACTGACCCCTATTGACTGTGCGGTCCTGTCTCATGCCATCAGGCCCTGTGAAACAATCAAACACCTCATTCTATGGGGCTGCCGCATTCAGTGTGAAGGTCTCCAGCGGCTGGGACCGGCTCTGCACAAGTGTCAGGACTTGAGGTAACTGTCCCTTTGTCGCTAAAACTGAACTGTAAAATTGTTTCACTATTTTGTTCTTCCGTCCAGCACCCCTTCTATGGGGCCGAGCGGCCATCACTGTGGACGGGGGGCACCCCTCCTATTTTACCCCCACCCACCCCAGGTCAGGCGTGTTGCCATCGTTCTCTGCACGGGGAACATTTCCCAGTCGTCGGGGAATGAGAATAAATGGTAAAAGTCACCAAACACCACAACCACAGAAATTTATTCAATCATTCGCTGAGGTGCTTCCATAAATATCCGTTTGGGAGAAGTTATCTCAGCCCCGGGGTTTGTATCAGTTTGTTTCTTATTCTGTCTGTTTGTGTTTAGACTGGGAGACAACATTCTGGGAGATTCCGGAGTGAAACTGGTGTCTGCGGCTCTGAGAAACCCGAACTGTAAAATACAGACACTAATGTAAGTCCCAGACTGTGAGAGATTGTGTTTACACTCACTGGGTGTCTGACACTGAACATTAATATGATCAGTAATTGTGTCACTGATAAACACTGGGGATTTGCACCATCTCCTGTCTCTCTGTGTCCCTCACCCTCACTCTCTATCATCTCCAGGCTGAACAGTGTCGGTCTCACAGATTCTGGAGCCGAGGATCTCGTCTCCGCTCTCAGTTCAAACCCATCACTGACGGAGCTGAACCTGACACACAACTCCCTCACAGACCAATCTGTCCCCGCTCAACACCGCCTCATACTGACCCTCCTGAGACTGAAGTGGATTAAGTGAGTGTTTGTGTTAATGTTTAATGTGATAAAATATCAGGGGATCCGTGGGCTTCTCCTGTGATTTTGTTCTGTAAGTGTTGTTGAAATATTAACCCCATTCCCTGTTACTGACACTGTTGTTTCATCTGTTTATTTCCTCTTTATTCCTCGACTTGTTTCAGGCTGGGGGAGAATAAGTTCAGTGCAGATGGACGGAACCAGCTGCAGAGTCTGCAGGGAACCAGACCCGGACTGAGAGTGGACGTGTGAACATCTCCGATGTAAACGTCGCCGCCCTGGGGACTGGAATATTTTTGGCCGATTCCCCGCCCTCCCCTTTAAACGGCCGCCCTCCCCTTTAAATGGCCTCCCTCCCCTTTAAGCGCCCGATAAAGGTTTAAACCCCAACGGTTCCCGGAACGGCCGCTGACTTCTCGATCCCGCTGCTCTGCGGCGGCCGGCTAGGATTCCAGAGCATGGCCGATGCCTCACATCACTCTCACAAAGCGCCGGTGTATGACGAGGACGGTAAGAACACTCAGTTCACTCAATGCAAACTTTAGGTCATTTGTTCGTTGCACCCGTGGAAATCTCCAGCGCGGTCGAGACGAGGGGGTTCCGAAGTTGCATTCTCTCGATTGAGGAAGTTTTCTCGACTCTCGTAGAAGCAACGAGCCATGGCTTTACCAGTGGTTGTCTGTCTAACTGAAATGTCTCGCTCTTGTCTCCCCACGCACGTCTTTCACCACCCTTCTCTGTCCCCCACCTCTCAACATCGGTCTACTCTCTCCCCCTGTCTCCCACTCGCATCTAACCCCTCTCTCTCGCTGTTACACCCCGCTTTCCCCTGCTACCAGGCTTTTTTTTATTCTCGAATGACCTTTGATTCCATGCGATTTTCGGAATACTGAACTCGCTTATTGCAACTGGACCTGCAGGATCCCGGATGAGACTTTATCATCAGCGGCCCCAGCTCCTGTTGCGGATTGATGGTGACAACAGCAGCATTGTTCAAATTCTTCATTCACAGAACAATATCTGTTACTGTTTTATCATCTGTAAATGAAACGTAAATCTCTACACCTATAAAAGTTTCAGCTTGTATGTGTGTGGATTTTAAAAATATTTTCGCCAAAATGCTACGCGGTGATGCTTAGATTTTTACACATTCTGACTCACATTTATCTCCTCTACGCAGTGATCAAGTTCACTTAAAATTTGATGCTATATTTCACGACTTATTGGTGATTAAAGTTTTAGAGAAAGTCAAAACTACCTTTTATACCGACTTTCACACACAGATTCTTCAACCAGCTTCGACTGATGATGTCACAATGAGGTGGGCGGGCGCCATGGCTCGGATCTGCGCCCGTTTCACACGTCCGCCCGCGGCCTCGCTCGGGGGGAGGGAGTGAGGGGGAGGGGACGGGGTGGAGGGAGGGGAGTGATTGAAGGGGAGGGGAGGGAGTAAAGAGGTGGGGGAGGGGGGAATGGGAGGGATGGAGAGGAGGCAGGGAGGGGGAGGGAATGGGGGAGAGTGTTGGATAGTATTAGTGGGTGGAGATCGCTGGTGTGCGTGGACTCGGTGGGCCGAAGGGCCTGTTTCCGCAATGCATCTCTGAGCTAAGAGGGGAGAGAGAGAGAGGGGCGAGAACGAGAGGGGAGAAACTTAACTACCAACATATCTGCCACATGCGTGTCGTTAGTGTGTGAAGCAAGAACATGTGTGAGCGCTTGAACATACCAGGAACCATGATGTGTGTTTGTCAAGGCAGCCGTGCCTGCGGTCAGAGAGAGAGTGGAAGAAATAGCAACATAGACAATAGGTGCAGGAGTAGGCCATTCGGCCCTTCGAGCCTTCACCGCCATTCAATGTGATCATGGCTGATCATCCCCAATCAGTACCCCATTCCTGCCTTCTCCCTATATCCCCTGACTCCGCTATCTTCAATTCTCTATCTAGCTCTCGAAAACATTCAGTGAACCGGCCTCCACTGCCTTCTGGGCAGAGAATCCCACAGATTCACAACTCTCTGGGTGGAAAACTGTCTAAATGGCGTGAAGTTTGGAAAAGGGGAAGTACAGCGGGATCTGGGGGTCCTTGTTCATCAGTCTATGAAAGTAAGCATGCAGGCAGTGAAGAAAGCGAATGGCATGTTGGCCTTTATAACAAGAGGAGTCGAGTATAGGAGGAAAGGTCCTGCAGTTGTACAGAGCCCTAGTGAGACCACACCTGGAGTAATGTGTGCAGTTTTGGTCCCCTAATTTGAGGAAGGACATTCTTGCTATTGAGGGAGTGCAGCGTAGGTTTACAAGGTTTATTCCCGGGATGGCGGGACTGTCATATGCTGAGAGAATGAAGCAGTCTGGGCTTGTACACTCTGGGGTTTAGAAGGATGAGAGGTGATCTTATTGAAACATATAAGATTGTAAAGGGTTTTGGACACGCTGGAGGCAAGAAACATGTTCCCGATGTTGGGGGAGTCCAGAACCAGGGGCCACAGTTTAAGAATAAGGGGTAAGCCATTTGGAACAGAGACGAGGAAACACTTTTTCTCACAGAGAGTTGTGAGTGTGTGGAATTCTCTGCCTCAGAAGGCGGTGGAGGCAGGTTCTCTGGATGCTTTCAAGAGAGAGCTGGATAGGGCTCTTAAAGATAGCGGTCAGGGGATAGAGGAGGAATGCAGGAACGGGGTACTGATTGGGGATGATCAACCATGATCACATTGAATGGTGGTGCTGGCTCGAAGGGCCGAATGGCCTACTCCTGCACCTATTGTCTATTGAAACGTTTTTCCTCATCTCAGTCCTAAATGGCCAACCCCTTTTTCTTAAACTGTGTGACCCCTGGTTCTGGACTCCCCAAACATTGGGACCATGTTTCCTGCCCCGAGCGTGTCCAATCCCGTAATATTCTTCTATTGTTCAATAAGATGCCCTCTCATCCTTCTAAACTCCAGAGTATACAAGCCCAGCCACTCCATTCTCTCAGCATATGACAGTCCTGCCATTGCGGGAATTAACCTTGTAAACCTACGCTGCACTCCCTCAATAGCAGAATATCTTCCTCAAATTAGGACCAAAACTGCACACAACACTCCTGGTGTGGTCTCACTCGGGCCCTATACAACTGCAGAAGGACCTCTTTGCTCCGATACTCAACTCCTCTTGCTATGAGGGCCAACACAAAGTTGGCAAGATATTAATCAGGTGTACATTTCTAACTATCAATATGGGCAGTCTTTGATTGTGTTAATTGTCTGTATGTTGATTTTTATTATTTTGAAATAAAACTATTTGTACAATTTAAAAAAACGTGTAGTCATCCGCTGCACTGCAGGCCCGTCCAGTTTGTGGTCAACACTTCGACCGTATGGTGATCCGCTGCACTGCAGGCTCGTCTGATATGTGCACAACACTCCCATCGTGTGGTGATCCGCTGTTCTGCAGCCTCGGCCAATTATATCGAAGGACCGGCAGGTCAGCGGATCACCACACGGTGGGAGTGTTGTCCACATACCAGACGAGCCTGCAGTGCAGCGCATCACCACATGGTGGGAGTGTTGACCACAGATTGGCCCGGCCTGCAGTGCAGCGGATCGCCACATGGTGAGGGTGTTGACCACAAACTGGAGCGACTTATTCGAGAATTGAATGCACATTGGACGTTGCTGTCTAAAAATTAGATTTAATTGTGCTCTTTACTGCAAAATGGTTCTTTATTGCTCATTTATGGCCCATTTGCTTTCCCCGTAATACACACATTCCCTCAATGCCAACATTTGTAAAAGCCCTGAAACCAGGGAAACAGAAAAATACGTGCAGGAGTGGGCCATTCCGCCATTGGTGTGAATGTTGAAGACGGACACAGATCGGTGATGTTTCATAGTTAATGTGAACTAGTCATTAACCACTTGTGTCAAACGGTTAATGATAACTACCCTAAGCAAAGCATGAAAGACTTTCAGGTGAAAGGAAGCCGTGTGTGATGTGTAGAGTGGTCATTCGTTGAGCTTTGGACTGGACAGATAGTTGTATATGGATGCTCTTGCTCAATAGACACAAAGTGCTGGAGTAACTCAGCGGGTCAGGCAGCATCTGTGGAGAACATGGATAGGTGACGTTCCACAGAATGCTGGTGTAATTCAGCGGGTCAGGCAGCATCTCTGGTCAATGTGGATAGACGATGTTTCAGGTCTGAAGAAGGGTCGTGACCCAAAGAAATGTCACCTCTCCATGTTCTCCACACATACCCAAAATGCTGGAGTAACTCAGCGGGATAGGCAGCATCTCTGGAGAGAAGGAACCTTCAGACTGAGAGTCACAGGAGATAAGTGTAAGGTATTACTCCAGCACTCTATTATCAGAATGGTGTCAGGTTAGGAAAATGGGAAGTACAATGAGACCTGGGTGGCCTTGTACATCCTGCAGCATGCAGGAACAGCAGGCATTGAAGAAAGCTAATGGCATTTTGGCCTTCATCACGAGAGGTTGAGTTTCGGAGCAAGGAAGTCCTACTGCAGTTGTACAGAGCCCTAGTGACACCACACCTGGAGAATTGTGTGCAGTTTCGGTCTCCTAATTTGAGGAAGGACATTCTTGCTATTGAGGGAGTGAAGCGCAGGATCATAAGGTTAATTCCTGGGATGGCGGGACTGACATATGTTGAAAGAATGGGTCGACTGGGTTTGTATTCACTGGAATTCAGAAGGATGAGCGGGTTTCTTATAGAATCGTATAAAATTATTAAGGGATTGGAGAGGGTAGATGCAGGAAACATGTTCCACATCTCGGGGTGTATTGAACTGTTACGGTTCATTTCTTAAAACAGACAACTCACAATAAGTTAGATCAACCAACACAAGCTTTACTGATCATTTAGCCGGAGAGAGTGCCAGGGGATACAAGGTCAAGTATGCAACACATACTTAACCTCCTGGGCCATCACTCTACTGAACAAAGACATACAGCATCTTTTTATAGTATTTTGGAAACGTAGTCACATGTTTATACAGAGTTGGAGCAATGACGTCTAACACATCAATCACAGAGTATACCCATTCAAAGCATTCTTGTCACTAACACAATACTTCTCATGCTATGGTTATATCGATCACAAACTTTAGTTACAAACCCCCAAACAACAGGAACTTAGTCAAAGGTCTAAAATCTGCAGTACCTTCTTAAACAATGTAAAGATCTTTATCAATTACCCACAGAAGTTCCTGTTTGACAGAGACCCATTTCCAAAGGAAACACATCCTCCCTCAAGGCTTCTGTTGGCAGAAGCCAGCACCTTCTCAGGAAACACATCCTCTCCCACCATTGTCAATATCTTTTGCTTGGGCACAACAGGAAGCAGCTTGGATGCAGTTTGAATGCTGGCCTCCAATTTCCTGATCACCCAGCTCATCTACAGCACAGAATTACAAAGCTTCAGAACCCAAAACCCAAAGAAATCAAATTAATCTTTACTTAATAAAATACCTTGCGTTATAATTTATATTATATAACTATAATATTATCAGAACCAGGGGCAACAGTTTAAGAATAAGGGGTAGGTCATATTGGACTGAGAAGAGGAAAATCTTTTTCAACCAGAGAGTTGTGAATCTGTGGAATTCCCTGCCACAGAATGCAGTGGAGGCAAATCCACTGGATGTTTTCAAGAGAGAGTTAGTTCAGTTCACATTTACTGTCACGTGCACCAATTAAGGTACAGTGATATTTGAGTTACCATACAGCCATACTAAGTAAAAAGCAACAAGACACACAGCCACATAAAATAAATTTAACAGAAACATCCACCGCAGTGGAATCCACATTCCTCACTGTGATGGAAGGATAATAAAGTTCAATCATCTTCCTCGTTGTTCACCCGTGGTCGGGGCTGTTGAACCCTCCACAGTCTCCGCTGCCGACGGTCCGATGTCCGAAGCCCTCGCGTCGGGATGACCGAAACTCCGGCGTCGGTAAGATTGGAGCACTCCGCAGCATGGAGCTCCCGAGTCGGCCTCTTCTTACCGGAGAACGCGGGCTTCACGGTGTTAAAGTCCACAGGCCCTGAGGTTGGAGCTCCTCACGGGCGATCCTCGGCATCTCCGTCGAGGTAAGTGACTGAAAAAAAGCTTCCCCCAATTCCCCTCCCCCCCCTCCCCATGTAAAACAAGCCTAGAAACACTAAAACATACTTTTACAACATACTTAAAATACGGGAAGTGGTGACTCCGGATTTATCCTGACGCCTTTCGCCAGCGAGTAAAAGACAGAGGAACGACGAAGAGATGGCCCACGAGGGAAAGGGGGGATGTCTGTTTAATTTGGATAATTCAATGTTCATGTCATTGGGCTGTAAGCTTTGAGGTGCTGTCCCTCCAGTTCGCGTGTCACCTCAATGTGGCAATGGAGGAGGCCCAGGACAGACAGACCAGTGTGGGAATAGGAAGGGGAGTTTAAATGGTTGACAACCGGGAGGCCTTGGCGTACCGAGCGCAAGTGTAGGATGAAATGCACGCCTTGTCCAGATACAAGGAACAGCAGATGCTGGTTTACAAAAAGAGACACAATCTCCTGGAGTAACTTGCACCTCTGGAGAGCATGGACAGGCAACATTCTAGGTCAGGACCCTTCTTCAGACAGCTTGGTGTGGGGGTGGTGAGTTGGAAAGGAGAGGTGGGAGTAGTCGCCTTAGATTGCCTTCCCTCTACAGATGCGGCCTGACCCACTGAGTTCCTCCACGCTTTAAAGGGAATGGACAGACAACGTATTAAGTCGAGACCCTTTTTCAGACGGAGTGGAGAGGGTGGGGGGGAGGAAGGGAAAAGAGAGATGGGGGCTGGACAAAGCCTGGCAAGTGATAGGTGGATACAAAATGCTGGAGTAACTCAGCGGGACATGCAGCATCACTAGAGAGAAGGAATGGGTGATGTTTGAGGTTGAGACACTTCTTCAGAAGTGATAGGTGGATATAGGTGAGGGAGACACAAGAAACTGCAGATGCTGGAATCTTGCATAGAACACAATTGAGTTAGATGCACAGAATCTCTTGCTCAGAGTGAGGGAATCGAGGACCAGAGGACACGGGTTCAAGGTGAAGGGGAAAAGATTTAATAGGAATCTGAGGGGTAACGTTTCAACATAGGGTGGTGGGTGTATGGAACAAGCTGCAGGAGGAGGGAGTTGAGGCTGGGACTATCCCTACGTTTAAGAAACAGTTAAGGACAGTTACATGGATAGGACATGTTTGGAGGGATATGGACCAAATGCAGGCAGGTGGGACAAGTGTAGCCGGGACATGTTGTTCGGTGTGGGCAAGTTGGGCCGAAGGTCCTGTTTCCACACTGTATCACTCTATGACTCTAACACGAAGTGCTGGATTAACTCAGCGGGTCAGACAGCATCTGTGGAGAACGTGGATAGGTGACATTTCACACAGTGCTGGAATAACTCGGCGGGTCAGGCAGCTTCTGTAGAGAACATGGATAGTGACATTTCGGGTCAGGGCCCTTCTTCAGACTGACACTATGTTAACAGATGAGGGGGTGATTAGCAGATGAGTGAAGTGAGTGACAGAGGCGAGGGAAAATAAGGAGATAAAAGGCTGTGAGATAAGGAGAGAGGAATGTGTATGTGCAGCTTTAAGGGACATTGGTCAGGTAGCATTTGGAGTATTCCATACAGTTCTGGTCACTCCATTAGGACTGATGTGGAGGCTTGGGGAAGGTGCAGGGATGATTAACCAGAATGGATTAAAAACAAGGAACTGCAGATGCTTGTTTACAAAAAGCTCACAAAATGCAGGAGCAACTCAGCGGGACAGGCAGCATCTCTGGAGAGAAGGACTTGGTGACATTTCGGGTCGTGACTGAGGAGGGCCTCGACCAGAAACGTTACCCATTCCCTTCCAACATTTTGTCTCTACCTAAACAGCGCCTATCTATCCACGTGGCAGTGTGGCAGCAGGCTGGAGGAGCGGGCAAAGCCCTTGCCACAGAGCGGGCAGGTGAAGGGGCGCTGGCCGGTGGGACTCGCCGGTGCTCCAGCAGTTGGTCAAGACGGGACGGGCTGGGGAAGCACAGGACGGGCTGGGGAAGGGACGCTCACCGCTGTGGGTACGCCGGTGCTGCCACAGGCTGGACATGCGGGTGAAACACTTGCCACACTCAGCGCACACTAAGGCTCTCTCTCTCTGGCGTGTATTCGCTGGTGCTCACGCAACCCCCATGCTCTCTTGTGACAGTGGGAGCAGCTGCTCGCCAGCGTGGGCCCGCCGGCGCTGCCGCAACCACCGCGAGCTGTCAAACGCCTCACCGCATTACGGGCAGTGGTAGGGCTGGCCACTGGTGTGCATGTGCTGGTGAGACAGTGCGTGCGAGGCCATGGCAAAGGGCTCTCCACACACTGGGCTGGGGACGGGACGGTTGCCGGCGCGCACCCGCTGGTGGGACAGCAGCCTGGTGGTAGAGGTGAAGCCCTTACCGCACTGGGTACAGGTGTAGGGGTGCTCGCCAGTGTGCGTGCGCTGGTGCTTCAGCAGGCTGCTGGAGTGGGTAAAGCCCTTGCCGCAGTCGCTGCAGGTGAAGGGCCGCTCCCCAAGTGTGCAGCCGCCTGTGCACCTTCAGGTGCTTGGAAGACTTGAAGCCTTTGCCGCAGTTGGGGCAGGTGAAGGGCCGCTCACTGCCGTGCACCCGCTGGTGCTCCCGCAGCCCCGACAACTGGGTAAAGCTCTTGCCGCATGTGGAAGAGCCATAGGGCTTGACGCCCGTGTGCACTTGCCGGTGGGTCACCAGGCCATTCGCCGTCTTGAAACTCGTGTCGCACTCCGAGCAGTTGAAGGGGCGTTCTCCCGTGTGCACCCGCTGGTGGGTCTCCAGCTCGCTCGGGTACTGCCAAGGCCTTGCTACACACGTCGCACTCATAACGCTTCTCCTTGTTGTGCCCCGTCATGTGGTCCTCCATCGAAGCTCAGCCCCTCGAAGCTCAGCCCGCACACCGAGCGGGGGGGGGGGGGGGGGCTCACCTGCACCCTGGCCGCCCTCAATAGCCGCTCATGTCCCCGTCTCTCCGTCCACAGCAACTGTTCCTAAACCCTGCAGGAGGGGAACACAGAGGGTCAACATGCTGGCAAACAGGACATAACAAGCACACATTGAGTGTGTTTATGGCGGAGGAAACCGTTATATAATTCTGCGCGGCACACTGGCGCACCGGTACAGTTGCTGCCTCACCGCCAGAGACCCGGGGTCGATCCAGACTACGGGTGTTGTCTGTGCGGACATTGTACGTTTACTGTTCTGGATGTCAGATGTATTGTATCCAGGGTAAGGGGAGTATGAGGGCCAGGACAGTTTACTGTTCTGGATGTCAGATGTATTGTATCCAGGGTAAGGGGGGAGTATGAGGGCCAGGGCAGTTTACTGTTCTGGATGTCAGATGTATTGTATCCAGGGTAAGGGGAGTATGAGGGCCAGGGCAGGTTACTGTTCTGGATGTCAGATGTATTGTATCCTGGGTAAGGGGAGTATGAGGGCCAGGGCAGTTTACTGTTCTGGATGTCATATGTATTGTATCCTGGGTAAGGGGAGTATGAGGGCCAGGGCACTTTACTGTTCTGGATGTCAGATGTGGGAAGTGATGGAGTCTGATAGCCCTCCAGACGTCTACATCTGCGCCAGGTGTATCGAGATGGGGCTCCTAAGGGACCGTATTAGGAACCTGGAGCAGCAGCTCGACGACCTCCGTCGGGTCAGGGAGAGCGAGGAAGTCATTGAGAGGAGTTACAGGGAGGTGGTCACTCCAAGACCACAGGAGGCAGGCAAGTGGATCACGGTTGGGAGAGGCAAGGGGCACAGGCAGGGACTAGAGAGTACCCCGGTGGCTGTACACCTAGACAATAAGTACTCCTGTTTGAGCACTGTTGGGGGGGACAGCCTACCTGGGGGTAGCGACAGCGGCCGGGCCTCCGGTACAGAGACCGGTTCTGTTGCTCAGAAGGGTAAGGAAAAAAAGAAGAGGAGGGCAATACTAATAGGGGACTCTATAGTTAGGGGGTCAGACAGGCGATTCTGTGGACGCAGTCGGGAGACCCGGATGGTAGTTTGCCTCCCTGGTGCCAGGGTCTGTGATGTGTCTCAACGTGTTCAACATATCCTGAAAGGGGAGGGAGAGGAGCCCGAGGTCGTGGTACATATAGGTACCAATGACATAGGTAAAAAAGAGAAGAGGTCCTGAAAGGAGAATTTAGGGAGTTAGGAGGGGAGTTAAAGAGTAGGACAGCAAAGGCAACAATCTCGGGATTACTGCCTATGCCACGCGACAGTGAGAGTAGGAATGAAGCGAGGTGGAGGATAAATGCGTGGCTGAAGGACTGGTGCAGAGGGCAGTGATTCAAATTTCTGGATCATTGGGACCTCTTTTGTGGAAGGTGCGACCTGTACAAAAAGGATGGGTTGCACTTGAACCTGAGGGGACCGATATCCTAGCGGGGAGATCTGCAAAGGCTACTGGGGAGACTTTAAACTAGAATGGTTGAGGGGAGGGACTCAAATAGAGAAAGCTATTAGACAGTGTGTGAGGCAGGAGGCAGAGAAGGAAAGCACTCAGACCCAACATGTAGGGGGGAAAGAAGAAAACAATAATAAACAGAGAATAAGAGGTGGTGGGGTTCTTAAATGGGTGAGCAGAGAAACAGAGGGGTCTAAAATGCGGGCGGAAGCAATAGGTAGCAAGGTGAAAAGTAAAAGTAGCAGGCAGACAAATCCAGGGCCAAAATCAAAAAGGGACACTTTTCAACATAATTGTATAAGGGGTAAGAGCGTTGTAAAAACAAGCCTGAAGGCTTTGTGTCTCAATGCAGGGAGCATTCGTAATAAGGTGGATGAGTGGAACGTGCAGATAGCTATTAGTGATTATGATCTAGTCGGGATCACGGAGACATGGCTCCAGGGTGACCAAGGCTGGGAGCTGAACATCAGGAGGGATAGAGAGAAATGAAAAGGTGGTGGGGTAGCGTTGCTGGTTAGAGAGGAGATTAACGCAGTGGAAAGGAAGGACATTAGCTTGGAGGATGTGGAATCGGTATGGGTAGAGCTGCGAAACACTAAGGGGCAGAAAACGCTGGTGGGTGTTGTGTACAGGCCACCTAGGAGTAGTAGTGAAGTTGGGGATGGCATCAAACAGGAAATTAGAAATGCGTGCAACAAAGGCAAAACAGTTATAATGGGTGACTTCAATCTACATATAGATTGGGTGAATCAAATTGGCAGGGGTGCTGAGGAAGAGGATTTCTTGGAATGTATGCGGGATAGTTATCTAAACCAACATGTAGAGGAACCAACGAGAGAGCAGGCTATTCTAGACTGGGTATTGAGTAATGAGGAAGGGTTAGTTAGCAGTCTTAGTTGTACGTGCCCCCTTGGGCAAGAGTGACGATAATATGGTTGAGTTCTTCATTAGGATGGAGAGTGACATTGTTAATTCAGAAACAACGGTTCTGAACTTAAAGAAAGGTAACTTTGAGGGTATGAGACGTGAATTGGCCAAGATTGACTAGCAATGAGTTCTAAAAGGGTTGACGGTGGATATGCAATGGAAGGCATTTAAAGACTGCATGGATGAACTACAAAAATTGTTCATCACAGTTTGGCAAAAGAATAAATTAGGGAAGGTAGTGCATCCGTGGATAACAAGGGAAATCAGGGATAGTAACAAAGCAAAAGATGATGCGTACAAATTAGCCAGAAAAAGCAGCATACCAGAGGACTGGGAGAAATTCAGAGACCAGCAGAGGAGGACAAAGGGCTTAATTAGGAACGGGGATATAGATTATGAAAGAAAACTGGCAGGGAACATAAAAACTGACTGCAAACGTTTTTATAGATATGTGAAGAGAAAGAGATGAGTTAAAACAAATGTAGGTCCCTTGCAGTCAGAAACAGGTGAATTGATCATGGGGAACAAGGATATGGCGGACCAATTGAATAACTACTTTGGTTCCGTCTTCACTAAGGAAGTCATAAATAATCTGCCGGAAATAGCAGGGGACCGCGGGTCAAAGAAGATGGAGGAACTGAGTGAAATCCAGGTTAGTCGGGAAGTGATGTTGGGTAAATTGAATGGATTAAAGGCCGATAAATCACCTGGGCCGGATAGGCTGCATCCCAAAGTACTTAAGGAAGTAGCTCCAGAAATAGTGGATGCACTAGTGATAATTTTTCAAAACTCTTTAAATTCTGGAGTAGTTCCTGAGGATTGGAGGGTAGCAAACGTAACCCCACTTTTTAAGAAGGGAGGGAGAGAGAAAACGGGGAATTACAGACCAGTTAGTCTAACATCGGTAGTGGGGAAACTTCTAGAGTCAGTTATTAAAGATGGGATAGCAGCACATTTGGAAAGTGGTGAAATCATTGGACAAAGTCAGCATGGATTTACGGAACGTAAATCGTGTCTGACGAATGTTATAGATTTTTTCGAGGATGTAACTAGTAGAGTGGATAGGGGAGAACCAGTGGATGTGTTGTATCTGGACTTTCAGAAGGCTTTCGACAAGGTACCACATAAGAGATTAGGATACAAACTTAAATCACACGGTATTGGGGGTTCAGTATTGATGTGGATAGAGAACTGGATGAGGGAATTGAAGGCAACATCTCCAACTTTGCGGATGACACTAAGCTGGGGGGCAGTGTTAGCTGTGAGTAGGATGCTAGGAGACTGCAAGGTGACTTGGATAGGCTGGGTGAGTGGGCAAATGTTTGGCAGATGCAGTATAATGTGGATAAATGTGAGGTTATCCACTTTGGTGGCAAAAACAGGAAAGCAGACTATTATCTAAATGGTGGCCGATTAGGAAAAGGGGAGATGCAGCGAGACCTGGGTGTCATGGTACACCAGTCATTGAAAGTAGGCATGCAGGTGCAGCAGGCAGTGAAGAAAGCGAATGGTATGTTACCTTTCATAGCAAAAGGATTTGAGTATAGGAGCAACGAGGTTCTACTGCAGTTGTACAGGGTCTTCGTGAGACCACACCTGGAGTATTGCGTACAGTTTTGGTCTCCAAATCTGAGGAAGGACATTATAGCCATAGAGGGAGTGCAGAGAAGGTTCACCAGACTGATTCCTGGGATGTCAGGACGTTCATATGAAGAAAGACTGGATAGACTTGGCTTATACTCGCTGGAATTTAGGAGATTGAGAGGGGATCTTATAGAAACGTACAAAATTCTTATGGGGTTGGACAGACTAGATGCAGGAAGATTGTTCCCGATGTTGGGGAAGTCCAGGACAAGGGGTCACAGCTTAAGGATAAGAGGGAAATCCTTTAAGACCGAGATGAGAAAAAACCTTTTCACACAGAGAGTGGTGAATCTCTGGAACTCTCTGCCACAGAGCGTAGTTGAGGCCAGTTCATTGGCTATATTTAAGAGGGAGTTAGATGTGGCCCTTGTGGCTAAAGGGATCAGGGGGTATGGAGAGAAGGCAGGTACGGGATACTGAGTTGGGTGATCAGCCATGATCATATTGAATGGCGGTGCAGGCTCGAAGGGCCGAATGGCCTACTCCTGCACCTATTTTCTATGTATCTATGTATGTGATCGCTGGGCGGCGCGGACTCCGTGGGCCGAAAGACCTGTTGTTTCCACGCTGCATCTCTAAACTAAACCAAACCAAAGAAGCGCGTCGACCCAAAACGCCACCCATTCCTTCTCTCCACAGATGCTGCCTGACCCGCTGAGTTACTCCAGCACTTTGTGTCTATCTTCTCCACAGATGCTGCCTGACCCCGCTGAGTTACTCCAGAATTTTGTCATAAACTCATAGAGTGATACAGCGTTGGAAAGATGCCCTTCGGCCCAACTCGTACCCGCATTCCAAGATCCCTCCGCTCCACACATTCCGCAAGGCTCAGAGTTGTACAGGGTCCAAGTGAGACCACACCTGGAGTATTGTGCGCAGCTTTTGTCCCCTAATTTGAGGAAGGACATTCTTGCTATTGAGGGAGAGCAGTGCAGGTTTACAAGATTAATTCCCAGGATGGCGGGACTGTCATATGCTGAGAGAATGGAGCGGCTGAGCTTGTACACTCTGGAGTTTAGTAGGTTGAGAGGGGATCCTATTGAAACATATAAGAATGTTAAGGGTTTGGACACGCTAGAGGCAGGAAACATGTACCCGATGTTGGGGGAGTCCAGAACCAGGGGCCACAATTTAAGAATAAGGGGTAAGCCATTTAGAACGGAGACGAGGAAACACTTTTCACAACATAGTTGTGAGTGTGGAATTCTCTGCCTCCGAGGGCGGTGGAGGCCGGTTCTCTGGATACTTTCAAGAGAGAGCTAGATAGGGCTCTCAAAGATCGCGGAGTCAAGGGATATGGGGAGAAGGCAGGAACGGGGTACTAATGGGGGATGATCAGCCATGATCACATTGAATGGCGGTGCTGGCTCAAAGGGCCGAATGGCCTACTCCTGCACCTATTGTCTATTGTCTATTGCCCCAGCACCCCGCCATTCACAGTGAAGATCCTGCCCTGGTTTGACTTCCTAAACTGCAACCCCCTCCCCACCCCCAAACATGTGACCTCCTCCCTGTGGCTCCCTGCCCCTTACCCCTGCCACCTCCTGCTTCTTACCCCCCTTTGCCCCCTCCCCCCTCCTCCCCACCCCAAACAGTGTGAACCCTCACCAGGCTCCCTACCCCCTTCCTTGACTCACTTGACCCCTCTCTCACCCCCAGTTCTCTGCTCCCCATTCACCCCCCTCGGCACCAAACCCACTCCCCCTTGAATCCCTCCCCCGTCCCTTTGCTCCCTGCTTTCCCCCGCTACTCACTTCACCCCTTTTCCAACCCCAGCCTCTCACCCCCTCCCTCCCCCGGATTGTTTCCTCTCTCTTTATGAACCTCTCCCCTTATTCCTGCCCCTCTCACTCTCAGATATCTCTCTCTCCCTCTCCCCTCCGAACTCTCTCTCTCTTCCCCTACCCCCCTCTCTCTCTCTCTCTCTCTCCCTCCCTTCTCTCTCCACCCCTCTATCTCTCTCTCTCTGCCCCCCTCTCTCTCTCTGTCCCCCCTCTCTCTCTCTGTCCCTCTCCCTTCCCAGGGCTGCCAACATTGGATGAGAGTTGAGAGTGAGAAATTGCGAGGGAGCATAGCGACCGGGGGGGAGAGGGTGTGGGACGGGAGTGTTCCCCCTCCCACGGTAGGGAGCTTTTGCATTTTTCAGCTTGAAGTTGTGCAATCTGGTGCATATTGTAGCGAATCTTTTAACTTGCATTTGAATGCAACATTTATGCTTTAAATTGGATTAGGTATGAATAAGGTTAGGCTAAATTACATTCCTAATCACATTCCAGGCTCTGATCAACAGGTGCAGCACATGAATGACTGTATTCATATATGGAAATCAGATTATATTCATGCGTTTATGTGTATATAGAGAGAGAAAAACTCAGAGAAACAATGCAAAAGTCGGACTTCCATCACTGTTCTGTACAAATAAATCAATCAACCTTGTTCAAGAAGGAACTACAGATGCTGGAGAATCGAAGGTAGATAAAATTGCTGGAGAAACTCAGCGGGTGCGGCAGCATCTATGGAGCGAAGGAAATAGGCAACTTTTCGGGTCGAAACCCTTCTTCACACGGTTTCAACCTTACCCTTTGAATATAGAAACAAGACGAAAATAATACCACATATTCAATCATATATGGTTCAATGAAATAAGATATATATGTAAAAATATATATGGAAACAGGCCCTTCCGCCCACAAGTCCACACCGACCAGCAATCTATCGTACACCAATTCCATCCCACACGCCAGGGGCAATTTACAGAAGCCAATTAACCTACAAACCTGCACTTCTTTCGGATAAGGGAGAAACCGGAATATCCAGAGAAAACCCATGTGGTAGTAAGGGAGCAACTCTACCACTGCACCACCGTGCCACCCCATTAAATTATTTTTTCTGTAATATATTTATTATGGTGTCACGTGAATAAAGATGAACACATGATTCTGATTTCTGCCCTTAGTTGGATAACACACGTCCAGTCCTTGTGTTTTATGGCTGGTTTTCAACCTCGAAACATCATCCATTCTTTGTCTCCAGAGATGCTTTCCTGCTGAGTTTTTCTAGTTTTTAGTGTCTATCTTCAGTTTAAACCAGCATCTGCAATTCCTTCCTACACTATTTGTTAAGCAAAACAGGTCCTATTCTCATTGTATAATTTTGTGATCAGCGTGAGAGCATGAGAGTTTTGTGAAATGCGTGAGTCTCACGCTCAATGCGTGAGAGTTGGCAGCCCTGCTAATAATGCAAACATTTAATGCAAGTTCCAATTGTTTGGACAAAAATCACTTATTACTGCTTTATAACAGTTAAGTTACATTAAGACCATTTCAGAAATTATGGCAGTCAACAAAAAATCAACTAACAAATTAAAGCAACCCAAAAGAAAATAACATGTTCCCTTTCCTGACTACTCATAAGTACTTTAACGCTGTTAACAGAGCAAAGGGATATTAATCTCAAGAATCAAAATGGGAAAGTGAGGGCAATTTTGCTCAAATGGTCATTCTAAGCCCATTCAGATCTGCATAGTCAGAGTTATACAACGTGTACATTTGCTGACCCAATTTGTGCTTATTGATCAAGTAGGCATTCTGCGTGCCCAGGGACTGGCTGCCGTACCCAGGTCAGCTCGCGTCCCAGGGACTGGCTGCAGTTCTAAGGTTGGCTCGCCTGCTCCTACCCCGCGAAAAAGAATAGGAAAAAAAACGCGTTTTTTCGGGTTACGGGCCGGATTCGGCCCGTGTGCCGTAGGTTGCCGAACCCTGTCCTAGATGTTTGGCCTCATTGTGGCCGCCCCCCCCCCATGTTTTACATCCAATTCACCTGGTTAGTTCTATCTCCAGCTGCTTCATGTTGTCGGCGGCTGCGCATCCAACCAAGAAAGAAGAGAAGAAAAGAGATGCGACGGCACTCACAGCCGCCAACTGACGCGCTACCCCAGACTGCACAGATCGCTGTGATGTGGCGCAAAGAGACAAACTGTGCAGGGACTGAAGACAGCGTGATAATTCTATCATCAGCGTGAGCTTTGGCTGAAATGCGTGACTCTCATGCTCAAAGCGTGAGAGTTGGCAGCCCTGTCTAAGGCCAGGATGTGACAACAGACACACAGGGAGAAACATAGACAAAGGAAGACACACACACACTCACACACGCACACACACACACACACACACACACACACACACACACACACACACACACACACACACTCACACAGGGAGACAGACACACACACACACAGGGAGACAGACAGACACACACACGGGGAGACACACACACACACAGAGGCACACGGGGAGACACACACACACAGGGAGACACACAGACACGCACACACACACAGGGAGACAAACACGGGGAGACACACACACAGGGATACACACAGACACGCAAACACACACAGGGAGACACACACACAGGGACACACACACAGGGAGACACACATACACGCACACACACAGGGAGACACACACACACAGGGAGACACACACACACAGGGAGACACACACACACAGGGAGACACACACACAAGGAGACACACACAGGGAAACAGACACACAAGCACACACACACACACACACCTTTTCTTCCCCCTCCCTCCATCCACCCCTTCCTCCCTCCTGCCCCCATCCTTCCCTCTTTCTCCCCCTCCCTCTTTCTCCTTTCCTTCCTTCATCCCCTTTCTACATTCCCTCCCCTTGTCTCGCTTTGCCTCCATCCCTCCCTTTTTTTCTTTCCCCCTCTCTCTCTCTTTCCCCCCTCCCACTCTCTCCCCGGCCGCCCAATGGGGAGTATGGCGGGCACGGTGCAGCGAGGCTGCAGCGGCGGCCGGCAGCGCAGCGCTCACAGCCGGCACAGAGAGCTGCTGACACCCGGCGGCTGCACATCCAACCAAGAGAGAAGAGACGCGACGTCACTCACAGACGGCAACCGACGCGCTTCCCCAGACCGTGCAGATCCCTGGCACGCGGCGCAGAGACAAACTGCGCAGGCACAGAACTCAGCGTGAGAACACGGTCATGAGCGTGAGGGCGTGAGAATTTGCTCCAAGGCGTGATTCTCACCGCCAGAGACCCGGGAACGATCCTGACTATGGGTGCTGTCTGTGCGGAGTGTGTGCGTTCTCCACTTGACCTGCGTGGGTTTTTACTCCTTGTGCTCCGGTTTCCTCCAACATTTCAAAGACGTTCAGGGTTGTAGATTAATCGCCCTCCTCAAAATTGCTAAATTGTTCCTAATATGCGTAGGATAGTGTTAGTGTACGGGGTGATCGCTGGTCGGCGCGGACTCCGTGGGCCGAAAGACCAGTTGTTTCCACGCTGCATCTCTAAACTGAACTAAACCAAAGGGCGTCGACCCTAAACGTCACCCATTCCTTCTCCCCACAGATGCTGCCTGACCCCCTGAGTCACTCCAGCACTTTGTGTCTATCTTCTCCACAGATGCTGCCTGACCCGCTGAATTACTCCAGCACTTTGTCATAGAGTCATAGAGTGATAGAGCGTTGGAAAGAGGCCCTTCGGCCCACCTCCGGGACGCTGGGGCAATAGATAACAGACAATAGGTGCAGGAGCAGTCCATTCGGTCCTTCGAGCCAGCACCGCGTTATGGGGAGAAGGCAGGAACAGGGTACTGATTCGGGATGATCAGCCATGATCACATTGAAAGGCGGTGCTGGCCCACTCCTGCACCTATTGTCTATAGGGACGTTGCACGGCAGTCGAGTCACGACCCATGACCCATACTGTTGCTACGCTACGCCAAATGGAGTACACGTGATGAACTGCAGGTAAGCACTGACCATTGTTTCCAGCGTAGCGGGCCCGTTAAAACCCGTCGATGGAGGGTTATGGTCTGAGTGCAGGTAGATGGGACTAGGTGAGAGTAAGTGTTCGGCACGGACTAGAAGGGCCGAGATGGCCTGTTTCCGTGCTGTGATTTTTATATGTTATATGGTTATAAGGAATGTATATGTGCAGCTTTAAGGGACATTGGTCAGGTAGCATTTGGACTATTGCATACAGTTCTGGTCACTCCATTACAGGACTGATGTGGAGGCTTTGGGGAAGGTGCCGAGATGATTAACCAGAATGGTTTAAAAACAAGGAACTGCAGATTCTGGTTTACAAAAAAGGTCACAAAATGCTGGAGTAACTCAGCGGGACAGGCAGCATCTCTGGAGAGAAGGACTGGGTGACATTTTGGGTGTAGACTGAAGAGGGTCTCGACAAGAAACATTACCCATTCCATCCAGCATTTTCTGTCTAACTAATCAGCGCCTATCCACGTGGTGGTGTGCCAGCAGGCTGCAGGAGCAGGCAGGTGAAAGGGTGCTGGCCGGTGTGGAGTTGCCTTGCAGGTGGTCAAGGCGGGTGAAGCCCTTACCACAGGATGGGCAGTGGAAGGGACGCTCACCACTGTGGGTACGCCGGTGCCGCCACAGGCTGGACATGCAAAGTACAGGAGCCTGAAATCTGCAACATCCAGGTTCAGGAACAGTTGCTTCCCCACAGCCATCAGGCTATTAAACTCAATCCAAACAAAACTCTGATCATTAATAGCCCATTGCACTTTATCTGTTTAATTATGTGTGTGTGTATATATATATATATATATATTCATTGGTATATGGTCGCACTGATCTGTTCTGCTATGTGTTTATTCATGCCTACTATATTCTGTTGTGCTGAAGCAAAGCAAGAATTTCATTGTCCTATCCGGGACACATGACAATAAACTCTCTTGAACCCTTGCCACACTCAGCGCACACAAATGGTCTCTCTCTGGTTTGTATCTGCTGGTGGTCCTGCAGCCAAACTGCTCTCTTGTCACAGTGTGAGTAGCTGCCTGCCGGCATGGGCCCGCCGGTGCTGCCGCAACGCCCGCGAGCTGTTAAACGTCTCACCACAGTACGGGCAGTCGTAGGGCTGGCCACTGGTGTGCATGTGCTGGTGAGATAGGGCATGCGAGGCCATGGCAAAGCCCCCTCCACACACCGGGACGAGACGGTCGCCGGCATGCACCCGCTGGTGGGACAGCAGCTGGGTGGAGCAGGTGAAGCCCTTGCCGCACTGGGCGCAGGTGTAGGGATGCTTGCCATTGTGGGTGCGCCGGTGCTTCAGCACGTTGCTGGAGCGGGTGAAGCCCTTGCCACACTGGGCGCAGTTGTAGGGGCGCTCGCCGGTGTGGGTGCGCTGGTGCATCAGCATGCTGTCGGGGCGGCTGGAGCCCCTGCCGCACTGGGCGCAGGTGTAGGGGCGCTCGCCGTTGTGTTTGCGCTGGTGCTTCAGCAGGCTGCTGGAGTGGGTGAAGCTCCTGCCGCACTGGGCGCAGTTGTAGGGACGCTCGCCAGTGTGGGTGCGCTGGTGCCTCAGCAGGTTGCTGGAGCTGGTGAAGCCCATGCCGCACTGGGCGCAGGTGTAGGGGCGCTCGCCGGTGTGGGTGCGCTGGTGTTTCAGCAGCTTGTTGGAGCAGATGAAGCCCTTGCCGCACTGGGCGCAGATGTAAGGGCGCTCGCCGGTCTTGGTGCGCTGGTGCTCCATCAGGTTGCTGGAATGGGTGAAGCTCTTGCCGCATTGGGCACAGGTGTAGGGGCGCTCGCCAGTGTGGGTGCGCTGGTGCTTCAGCAGGTTGTTGGAGTGGGTGAAGCCCTTCCGCACTGGGAACAGGTGTAGGGGCGCTCGCCGGTGTGGGTGCGCTGGTGCACCAGCAGGCTTTGGGGCTGGTTGAAACACTTGCCGCAGTGGCTGCAGGTGTAGGGCCGCTCCCCAGTATGCAACCGCCTATGCACCTTCAGGTCCTTGGACGACTTGAAGGCTTTGCCGCAGTCGGAGCAGGTGAAGGGCCGCTCACTGCTGTGCACCCGCTGGTGGTGCAGCAGCCTCGACAACCAGATAAAGGTCTTGCCGCATGTGGAGCAGCCATAGGGTTTCTCGCCCATGTGCACTTGCTGGTGGGCCTCCAGGACATTCGCCGTCTTGAAACTCTTGCCGCACTCCGAGCAGTTGAAAGGGCATTCTCCTGTGTGCACCCGCGTGTGGGTCTCCAGCTTGCTCGGGCACTGCCAGGCCTTGCCATTTACGTCGCACTCATAACGCTTCTCCTTGTTGTGCCCCGTCATGTGATCCTCCATCGATGCTCAGCCCGCACAGGCAGATGGGGGGGGGGGGGCTCACCGGCACCCTGGCCGCCCTCAATAGCCGCTCACGTCCCCGTCTCTCCGTCCACAGCAACGGTTCCTAAACTCTACAGGAGGGGAACACAGAGGGTCAACAAGCTGGCAAACAGTTCATTAATAGCACATATTGAGTGCGTTTATGGCGGAGGAAACCGTTATATAATTCTGTGCGGCACACTGGCGCAAAGGTACAGTTGTTGCCTCACCGCCAGAGACCCGGGCTCAATCCTGACTACGGGTGCTGTCTGTGCGGAGTTTGTATGTTCGCCCCTTGACCTGCGTGGGTTTTTTACTCCGGGTGTCAAGTCAAGTCAAGTCACATTTATTTATATAGCTCATTTAAAAAACAACTCTCGTTGGCCAAAGTGCTTTACATTTGTTATAAGAATAGCACAAAAAACAAACTACATACATATATACATGTAGCCCTCACTCAGAGGACGTCAGGAAAGGCTTGGGAGTATAGATAAGTCTTTAGTCTTGACTAAAGTCTTGGCTGGTCCACAGTCTAGGGGCTGCAACCGCAAAGGCGCGGTCGCCCCTGAGCTTATGCCTAGACCGCGGGATATTCAGCAACCCCAAGTCGGCCGATCTGAGGGGCCTGAAGGTGGTGTGGTGGGTGAGAAGACTTTTTATGTAGGTGGGGGCAAGCCCATTGAGGGCTTTGTAGACATGGAGGAGGATATCGAAGTTTATACGGAACCGCACAGGGAGCCAGTGGAGAGAGGCCAGGATCGGGGTGATGTGGTCCCTTTTTCGGGTGCCCGTCAGGAGTCTCGCTGTGGCGTTTTGGACCGGTTGCAGGTGGGACAGGGAAGATTGGCTGATGCCAGTGTAAAGGGAGTTGCAGTAATCTAGGCGGGAGGAGATGAATGTGTGGATGATCTTTTTGAAGTCATCAAACTGGAGGAATTGTTTTATTTTAGCTATCGTCTGAAGCTGAAAGAAGCTAGCTTTTACCACGGCATTGACTTGTTTGGCAAATTTCAGTGCTGAGTCAAATATCACGCCAAGGTTTTTGACGTGAGGTTTGAGTACTGGGGTAAGGTTTCCAAGGCTGCCTGCTATCATTTTGATTGAGTCCGAGGGGCCGAGAAGGATGACCTCAGACTTACTCATGATTAGTTGGAGGAAGTTCTGGGCCATCCAACACTTTATATCCTCGAGGCAGTGGGTAAGGTTAAGCAGATTTGATTGGTTTTTGGGCTTCAGGGTGCTCCGGTTTCCTCCAACATTTCAAAGACGTTCAGCGTTGTAGATTAATCGGCCTCCGCAAAATAGCTGAATTGTCCCTAACGTGCGTAGGATGGCGTTAGTGTACGGGGTGATCGCTGGTCGACGCGGACTCCGTGGGCCGAAAGACCTGTTGTTTCCACGCTGTATCTCTAATCTAAACTAAACCAAAGAAGAGTGTCGACCCAAAAAGCCACCCATTCCTTCTCTCCACAGATGCTGCCTGACCCGCTGAGTTACTCCAGCACTTTGTCATAGAGTCATAGAGTGATACAGCGTTGGAAAGAGGCCCTTCGGCCCAACTCGTACCCGCTCTCCTAGATCCCTCGGCTCCACACATTCCAGAAGGCTCAGAGTTGTACAGAGTCCTAGTGAGACCACACCTAGAGTATTGTGTGCAGTTTTGGTCCCCTGATTTGAGGAAGGACATTCTTGCTATTGAGTGAGTGCAGCGTAGGTTTACAAGGTTAATTCCCGGGATGGCAGGACTGTCATATGCTGAGAGAATGGAGCGGCTGGGCTTGTATTCACTGGAGTTTAGAAGGATGAGAGGGATTCTTGTTGAAACACATACGTTTGTTAAGGGATTGGACATGCTAGAGGCTGGAAACATGTTCCCGATGATGGGGGAGTCCAGAACCAGGGGCCACGGTTTAAGATTTAGGAGTAAGTCGTCTAGAGCGGAGACGAGCAAACACTTTTTCGCACAGAGAGTTGTGAGTCTTTAGAATTCTCTGCCTCAGAGGGCGGTGGAGGCGGGTTTTCTGGATACTTTCAAGAGAGAGCTAGATAGGGCTCTCAAATATAGGGCGTCAGGGGATATGGGGAGAAGGCAGGAACTGGGTACTGATTGGGGATGATCAGCCATGATCACATTGAATGGCGGTGCTGGCTCAAAGGGCCGAATGGCCTACTCTTGCACCTATTGTCTATTGCCCCAGCGCCCTGCCATTCACAGAGAAGATCCTGCCCTGGATTGACTTCCTAAGCTGCAAAACCCTCCCCACCCCCAAACAATGCCCCATACCCCTGCCACATCCTGCTCCTTAACCCCCTTTGCTCCCTCCCCCCTCATCCCCACCCCCAAACAGTGTGAACCCTCACCAGGCTCACTACCCCCTTCCATGACTCACTTGACCCCCCCCAGTTCCCTGCACCCCCATTCATCTCGCTCGGCACCAAACCCATACTCCCTTGAATCCCTCCCCCCTCCCTTTGCTCCCTGCTTCCCCCCGCTACTCACTGCACACCTTTTCCAACCCCAGCCTCTCGCCCCCTCCCTCCCGACTCTCTCCTCTCTCTCTCTGACCCTCTACCCTTATTCCTGCCCCTCTCAGCCTACCCCCCCTCAGATATCTCTCGCCCTCTCTCTCCCTCCCTCTCTTTCCACCCCTCCCGCTCCACCCCTTTCTCTCCACCCCCAATATGTCTCTCTGCCCCTCTCCCTCTCCTCCCCTCTCTCTCTCTACCCCTCTCTGTCTCTCTCCCTCCCTACACACACTCTCCCTCTCTCTCCACCCCTTCTATCTCTCTCTCTCCCCCTCCCCACACTCTCACTCTCTACCTCTCCCTCTCCCTCCCTTTCTGTGTGTCTCTCTTTCCCTCTCTCTCCTCCTCTCTCTCTCTCTCTGTGTCTCTCCCTCTCTGTCTCCCCACACACTCCCTCTCTCTCTCTCCCCCTCTTCTTTCTGTCTCTCTCTGTCTCCCTCTCTTCCTCCACACACACACATTCTCTCTCTCTCTGTCTCTCTCTCCCTCTCTCGTTCGCCCCCCTCTGTCTCCCTCCCTCTCTCTATCCACCCCTTGTTCTCGTCATCTAGCCTGTCCCACCCCTTAAGAATTGTGTAAGTTTCTATAAGTTCCCCCCTCAATCTACTAAATTCTAGCGAGTACAAGCCGAGTCTATCCAGTCTTTCTTCACGTGAAAGTCCTGACATCCCAGGAATCAGTCTGGTGAACCTTCTCTGTACTCTCTCTATGGCAAGAATGTCTTTCCTCAGATTAGGAGACCAAAACTGTCCGCAATACTCCAGGTGTGGTCTCACCAAGACCCTGTACAACTGCAATAGAACCTCCCTACTCCTATACTCAAATCCTTTTGCTATGAATGCTAACATACCATTCGCTTTCTTCACTGCCTGCTGCACCTGCATGCCTACTTTTAATGGCTGGTGTACCATGACACCCAGGTCTCGTTGCATCTCCCCTTTTCCTAATCGGCCACCATTCAGATAATAGTCTACTTTCCAGTTTTTGCCACCTAAGTGGATAACCTCACATTTATCCACATTATATTGCATCTGCCATGCATTTGCCCACTCACCCAACCTACCCAAGTCACCTTGCAGCCTCCTAGCATCCTCCTCACAGCTAACACTGCCCCCCAACTTCTTGTCATCCGCAAACTTGGAGATGTTGCATTCAATTCCCTCGTCCAAATCATTAATATATATTGTAAATAGCTGGGGTCCCAGCACTGAGCCTTGCGGTACCCCACTAGTACCTGCCATTCTGAAAAGGACCCGTTTACTCCTACACTTTGATTCCTGTCTGCCAGCCAGTTCTCTATCCACACCAATTCTGAACCCCCAATACCGTGTGCTTTAAGGTTGTATACTAATCTCTTATGTGGGACCTTGTCGAACGCCTTCCGAACGCCTTCCGAAAGTCCAGATATAGCACATCCACTGGTTCTCCCTTATCCACTCTACTAGTTACATCTTCGAAAAATTCTATAAGATTCGTCAGACATGATTTACCTTTCATAAATCCACGCTGACTTTGTCCAATGATGTCTACACTTTCCAAATGTGCTGCTATCCCATCTTTAATAACTGACTCTAGCAGTTTCCCCACTACCGATGTTAGACTAACTGGTCTGTAATTCCCCGTTTTCTCTCTCCCTCCCTTTTTAAAAAGTGGGGTTACATTAGCTACCCTCCAATCCTCAGGAACTACTCCAGAATCTAAAGAGTTTTGAAAAATTATCACTAATGCATCCACGATTTCTGGGGCTACTTCCTTAAGTACTCTGGGATGCAGCCTATCTGGCCCTGGGGATTTATCGGCCTTTAATCCATTCAATTTACCTAACACTACTACCTAACACTACTTCCCGGCTAACCTGGATTTCACTCCCATCACTACACTACCAGCAACACTACCGTCAATCTCGGGTGGGGCTGATGGGTGGGCGCGCCGTGCGGCTGGGGTAGTGGAAGAGTAATGTCGCGGCTGAGGGGAGCGCGGAGTCGTGACAGGGTCTCTCTCTGTCTCTCTCTGTATATATCCATCTCTCTCTATTTCTCTCTCAGGCTATTAAACCTGGCTCGGACATAACACTGAACTTTACTAGCCAATACTGTTATTTGCACTTTATCAGTATATTGACCATTGTGTATATATTTATAGAATGCCTTGTAGTAAATGCCTACTATGTTCTGTTGTGCTCAAGCAAAGCAAGAATTCCATTGTCCTACCAGTGACACATGACAATACACTAACTTGACTTGACTTGAGTTGTATTTCTCACTCTATTTATCTCTCTTTCTCTCTCTCTCTTTATCCCTTTATCTCTCTCTCTCCCTCTCTCCATCTCTCTCTTTCTCTTTATCTGCGGGATGTACACTGCTATCTGTCTATCGCTCTGTCTCTCTCTCTGTCACTCTCTCTCTAGCTCTATCTCTATCTAGATATCTCTCAATTTTCAATTTTTTTTCCAATTAAAAATAACTTTATTGGCATGATAAAATACATCGTTATATTGCCAAAGTATAAAACATAACATACATATTTTAAATGCATAAATATAAAAACAAATATAATAATAATAATAATAATAATAATAATAACTTTATTTATAGAGCACTTTAAAAACAACCACAGTTGCAACAAAGTGCTGTACATGACTAATCATGGACAAGAAATTATTACATAACAATAAAAACATTAAACGAAAGAGTAATGTAACGAAAGAGTATACAATGCATGGATAGAAATGCCCCTGTACATATATACTCGCAATACACCTATAGCCCTTTATTGATTGCTACACGTTCTTGCAGCTGTAAGTAGTAATAATAATAATAATAAGCTTTTATTGTCATTGTACTTATAAATACATCGAAATTAGGAGCTTCTCCTGATCAGTGCAACCAAAACAAGTCCAAACAAGACAAAGACACATCCAATGCATTCAATATATTATTTAACTGTTTAAATTAGTAGATAAATTATAATTATCACACCTAGGTAGAACATTGCACAGGTAGAATATTACACTTTAAAATGTAATAAATACTTTAAAAGAATTTAAAAAAAAGAAGAAATATTAGCTGAGTGGTCTGTTTTATAGTGGAATGGATGACAGCATTCTCATGTCGTGTGGATATTTGAGGAATTTAGAGTTCTAATGACCCAGGGAAAGAAACTGTTCTTGAGTCTGTTTGTCCTGCTTTTGACGCACCTATACCACCTACCAGAGGGCAGGAGGTTGAACAGGAACTGTCCAGGATGGAAGGGGTCTTTGATTATTTTCCTGGCTCTACAGAGGCACCGAGTGCTGGAGATGTCTTCCAAGGCAAAGGGCAGCCGATGATTTTCTGGGCAGTTTTGATCACTCTCTGCAGGGCTCTCCTGTCTGCTGCTGAGCAGCCGGCATACCACACCATGATACAATATGCCAACACACTCTCCATGGTGGAACGGTAGAAGATCACTAGCAGCTTCTCCTCTAAACTGTTCTTCCTTAGCACTCTCAGGAAGTGCAATCGCTGCTGGGTCTTTTTTTACCACCGCTGAAGTGTTGGCAGACCAGGAGAGGTCCTCCGCGATGTGCATTCCCAGGAATTTGAAGGTGGAAACACTCTCGACACAGTCCCCGTTGATGTAGAGCGGGGCAGGGTCCACTCTGTGCCTTCTGTAGTCGATGACCATTTCTTTTGTTTCGCTGATGTTGAGTGCCAGGATGTTTGCAGAACACCAATCTGACAGCTTGAGGACCTCGTCTCTGTACGCTGCCTCGTCTCCTCCTGATATGAGTCCGACCACTGTGGTGTCATCCGCGAATGTAATAATGGAGTTTGTGGAGTGGATGGGAGTGCAGTTGTAAGTGTACAGAGCATAGAGGAGTGGACTCAGCACACAGCCCTGTGGAGAACCAGTGCTGAGAGTGAGGGTGGAGGAGCAGTGGGGGCCCATTTTTACTGTTTGTGGGCGGTTAGTGAGGAAGTCCTTTATCCAGGCGCAGGTGAGAGGGGGGAAGTCTAAGTCTGACAGCTTGTTGACTAGTATGTCAGGGATAATTGTATTGAAAGCTGAACTATAGTCAATAAAAAGGATCCTTACATGGTTCCCCGGGTGTTCCAGATGGCTCAGTGCAGTGTGGAGGGCAGTGGCGATGGCGTCCTCCGTCCATCTGTTTGCTCTATAAGCAAACTGATCAGGTCAAGGTTTGGAGGGAGGCTGGCTTTGATGTGCTGTGAAATTAATCTTTCAAAGCATTTCACGACTACTGATGTTAATGCAATTGGTCTGTCGTCATTGAGACTGTTTATGACTGGCTTCTTAGGGACAGGGATGATGGTAGCTGACTTCAGACAAGGTGGTATAATGGCTTGTGTCAGGGAAAGATTGAAGATCTTGGTAAAGACCCCTGATAGCTGGTCTCCACACGCTTTGTGTACTTTGCCGAGTACACCATCAGGTCCAGCGGCTTTCCTTGGGTTCCCCGACTTGAGCGCACACCTCACTTGGTGAGCACTGTTCCTGGGGAGTGAGTGAACGGGAGCTGGAGGTCGGTGGGAGCAGCGTGACTGCATGAGGCTTCTTTGCCTCAAAGCGAGCAAAGAAATGGTTTAATTCTTCCGCCAGCGAGGCGTTAGCACCGACAGTCACGGGTGAGTCCCCTTTCCAGTTGGTGATTTGCTGTAATCCTTTCCACACCTGCCGTGGGTTATTGTGTGTGAGATGGCCCTCCACTTTTTTCTTGTAGGCTTCCTTTGCAGCTTTGATGCCTCTCCTCAGTTCTGCTCTTGCCATGCTGTATTGGGCCCTGTCACCCGATCTAAAGGCAGAGTTGCGGGTTCTCAGGAGTGACTGTACTTCACTAGTCATCCAGGGATTTTGGTTGGGGTAAACCCCGGATGCGTTTTTCACCAGTGACATTATCGGTGCAGTTCTTCATATAGGACAGTACAGTTTCTGTGTAGTCCTGTAAGTCCTGTTGTTCAAATATATTCCATGCTGCACGTGTAAAGCAATCCTGCAGCTGAGAGAGTGCTCCGTCAGACCAGGTTTTTATGATCTTTATGTCCGGCTTGGCTTTCCTCCTGAGGGAAGTATATGCTGAGATGAGGAGCAGTGAGAGATTGGTCTGATAGGGCCAAATGTGGGAGAGGTACTGCTCTATATGCATGCTTTATGTTGGAGTAGACGTGGTCCAGTGTGTTTTTACCCTTGGTGGGACATTGTACGTGGGTACAACAGAATAGCATGTTTAGCAATTCAATATTAATTTCTTACTATCAGTTAATGTCAATTAGTGTGTGCGTGCATGTATGCATGTTGGTCCTTCACCGTCTCTCAGGTGTTAAGCATGCTGTTAAGTATTGTGCTCCAAGATGTGCCGTATTGCCTTCACCAAGGATTATTCTTAGTTTTGATATATCATCTAGTTCTTTAAAATCTGGGTTTGCCAGACTGAGTGTCAAAGTGTGTTTTCCTTGTTTTGTCAATTTTATTTGCATTTTAGGAGGAAGTGCACCTCTGTTTCAACCTCATCTGTCAAACAGTGGCTGCATATTCTATTTTCTCTTGGTTCCCAAAATCTCTTCTGTCTTCCTTTTTTAACTGCCAAATGGTGGTCACTTCACCGGTATTTGCTGAGGGTCTGTCTCTGCTTTATGACTCTAATAGTTGAGCGATAGTCTGGCAAATTATAATCTCTTTTAGGGCACGCAACATTCTAATGTGCTTTGGCTTTTGATTTCTTTGTCCCAATGTTCCAAATAAGTTTCTTTACATTGTTTGATAATTTGGTTCACTCTAACTGGTGATTGAGGATCAGTATTGATCTGAGGCTGGTCAGGGTTTAACTGGATAGGGTTGAACTGAATAGGGGTAGTTAGTCTCAGTACCAACTAACACAGGGAACTCTTTTCAGGGTTCACCTTTTGGGTTTGAAGGGCTTTAGACTGGAGGGTATCTGGGGGGCTAGATTTAAGGTGATTCCAAAAATTCAGTGCTCGTTTCTGGATATTTATTATCAGTGGGTATCTGCCTAATTCCGTCCTACATGCGTTTCTTGGTGTTTTTCTTTGGATACGGAGAATGTTCTGACAAAAGTCCGCATGCAGGGCCTTTGTTGTATGTTTTTCCCATTTCATATAGCTATGGTGATCATACCTCACTACCACAAAGCACAATAGGCTGGATTACACTGTCAAATATTTTAAGCCAGATTTTAATTGGAATTTGGATGTTGTAGAGTCTTCTTTTTATTGCATACAGAGCTCTACGAGCTTTCTCTTTTAGTGCATTCAATGCCATGTTGAAGCTCCCTGATGCTGCAACAGTTAGACCAAGTAAGTATAGTGTGTTCAATAATGATACCAATGAGAGTAAATTGAGAGTGTATCAATCTATCTATCTCTCTCTCTCTCTCTCTCTATCTATCTATCTATCTATCTATCTATCTCTCTCTCTCTATCTCTCTCTCTCTCTATCTCTCTCTATCTCTCTCTATCTCTCTCCCTCTATCTCTCTCTATGTCTCTCTCTCTCCCCCCCTCTCTCTCTCTCTCTCTCTCTCTCTCTCTCTTTCTCTCTCTCTCTCTCTCTCTCTCTCTCTCTCTCTCTCTCTCTCTCTCTCTCTCTCTCTCTCTCTCTCTCTCGGCTCGACTCAGTGCCCGGATGCTCGGCACCCCCCAGGTCAGTGCGCCCCCCTTCTCCCACTTGCCTCCTCACCCCCTCCTCTCCCCTCTCACCCCCCTCCCCTTACCACCCCCGTCCCTTCTCTCCCTCCCCTCACTTCCACCATCCTCATCTCCCCCCATTCCCCCCCTTGACTTCCCCCCTCCTATCACCCCTCTCACTCCTCCATCCCCCCCGCTCACCCCCTCCCAATCCCCCCACCCCCCCCCCTTTAAGTGCTAGTAATGTTCACGTGTTAGTAATATCCTGTTTGCCAGCTTGTTGACCCTCTCTCTTTCCCTCCTGCACGGTTTAGGAGCCGTCGCTGTGGACGGAGAGACGGAGATGTGAGCGGCCATTGAGGGAGGCCAGGGTGCCGGTGAGCCCCCATCTGCCCAGTGTGCGGGCTGAGCTTCGAGGGGCAGAGCTTCGATGGAGGACCACATGACGGGGCACAACAAGGAGAATCGTTATGAGTGCGACGTGTGTGGCAAGGCCTGCCAGTGCCCGAGCAAGCTGGAGACCCACCGGCGGATGCACACGGGAGAACGCCCCTTCGACTGCTTGGAGTGCGAAAAGAATTTCAAGACAACGAGTGGCCTGGAGGCCCACCGGCAAGTGCACACGGGCGAGAAGCCCTGTGGCTGCTCCACCTGGGGCAAGAGCTTTACCAGGCTGTCGGGGCTGCGGGAGCACCGGCGGGTGCACAGCAGTGAGCGGCCCTTCACATGCTCCGACTGCAGCAAAGCCTTCAAGTCGTCCACGAACTTGAAGGTGCACAGGCGCCTGCACACTGGGGAGCGGCCCTACACCTGCAGCGACTGTGGCATGGACTTCACCCAGTCCAGCGACCTGCTGCAACACAAGTGCACCCACACCGGCGAGCGCCCCTACACCTGTACCCAGTGCGGCCAGGGCTTCACCCGCTCCGACAGCCTGCTGATGCACCATCGCACACACACCAGCGAGCGCCCCTATACCTGTGCCCAGTGCGGCAAGGGCTTCATTCAATCCAGCGGCCTGCTGAAGCACCAGCGCACACACACCGGCGAGCGCCCCTACACCTGTACTCAGTGCGGCAAGGGCTTCAACCGCTCCACCAGGCTGCTGTCCCACCAGCGGGTGCACGCCGGCGACCGTCCCGTCCCCAGCCCGATGTGTGGAGAGCGCTTTGCCATGACCTCCCATGCCCTGTCTCACCAGCACGTGCACACCAGTGGCCAGCCCTACGACTGCCCGTACTGTGGTGAGACGTTTGACAGTTCGCGGGGGTTGCGGCAGCACCGACGGGCCCGAGCAGCTGCTCCCACTGTGACAAGAGAGCATGGGGGTTGCGGGAGCACCAACAGATACACACCAGAGAGAGACCCTTGGTGTGCGCTGAGAGTGGCATGTGTTTCACCTGCATGTCCAGCCTGTGGCAGCACCGGCGTACCCACAGCGGTGAGCATCCCTTCCCCAGCCCGTCCCGTGGTAAGGGCTTCACCCGCCTTGACCACCTGCTGGAGCACCGGCGAGTCCACACCGGCCAGCGCCGCTTCACCTGCCCGCTATGTGGCAAGGCTTTTGCCCGCTCCTCCAACTTGCTGGCACACCGCCACGTGGATAGGCGCTGTTTAGGTAAACACAAAATGCTGGAAGGAATGGGTAACGTTTCTGGTCGAGAGCCTCCTCAGACTCGACCCGAAATGTCACCCAGTCCTTCTCTCCCAAAATGCTGCCTGACCCGCTGAGTTACACCAGCAATTTGTGACCTTTTTCGTAAACCAGCATCTGCAGTTCCTTGTTTTTAAACCATTCTAGTTAACTGTATGCAATACTCCAAATGCTACCTGACCAATGTCCCTTAAAGCTGCACATATACATTCCTCTCTCCTTATCTCACACCCTTTTATCTCACCTCTGTTACTTACTTCACTCATCTGCCGATCACCCCCTCATCTGTTAAGATAGTGTCAGTATGGAGAAGGGTCCTGACCCGAAATGTCACCTATCCATGTTCTTCACAGATGCTGTCTGACCCGCTGAGTTACTCCAGCACTTCGTGTTAGAGTCATAGAGTGATACAGTGTGGAAACAGGTCCTTCGGCCCAACTTGCCCACACCAACCAACATGTCCCAGCTACACTAGACACACCCGCCTGCATTTGGTCCATATCCCTCGAAACTTGAACTATCTATGTACCTGTCTATAACTGTTTTCTTTTTAAGTTGGGAAAGTCCCAGAGGTGCAAGTTAATCCAGGAGATTGTGTCTCTTTTTGTAAACCTGCATCGGCTGTTCCTTGTATCTAAACTAGGCGTGCATTTCACCCTACACTTGCGCTCGGTCCTCCAAGGCCTGCTGGATCTCCCGGTTGCCAAACATTTTAACTCCCCTTCCCATTCCCACACTGGTCTTTCTGTCCTAGGCCTCCTTCATTGCCAGAGTGAGGTGACATGCAAACTGTAGGAACAGCACCTCAAAGCTTACAGCCCAATGAACATTGAATTCCCCAAAATAAGGAGACATCCCCCATCGTGGACCATCTCTTCGTCATTCCTCTGTCTTCTTCTCGCTGGCGAAGTGCGTCAGGATTAATCCGGAGTCACCACTTCCCCCTCAACTCCCAACGTTGGGCTCTCGCTCTCCGCCTTTGAACGTCCGCAAGACTCCGGCTGCGGTAAATAAGGACTTTTGCTCGTCAACCCGCTGGAGCCAAGTTGTATTCCAATGAAATAAATGGCTCTTTTTGTGGAAGAAATTCGTTCAGAGGGCTATTACAGGAAAATGAAAAGCAGAGACTTCGCAGATTTGCTTCGAGATTTTATTGCATGATATCATGGAGAGATGGGTTAGAGCGTCGATCCCAGGCAAGGATATCACAGGCTCCGATGGTAAGTCCACGGCCCGCGATGGGGATCCAAGTCAGTCTCGAGCAAGGCCTCCAGCTCCATGATGTTAGTCCACCCCTCTCTACCCTCCCTCCCGATCTGCTCTCCCTCCCCTCTCTCTCCGCTCCCGCCCCTCTCTCCCAAGCCCCGCCCCTCTCTCCTCACTCGTCCCTACCTTCCATCCCCTCGCACCCATCCTTCCCCTCCCAACTCTTTCTCCCCTCCTGCCCCTCTCCCCTCCTGCCCCTCTCCCCTCTCCTGTCTCTGTCCTCCCCTCCCGACACTCTCTCCCCTCCCTACCCAGCCCGCTGCACCCTCAGTCCTGAAAGCCGCCAGCCGGCGTAATTGGCCATCATGGGGGTGATGGGCCGAAGGGCCTGTCCTGTACTGCATGTCTCGATACGTCGGGATAGATACTTAGTGGTCACCATGAAACTGATGGGCCGAAGGGCTTATTTACCGGCCGTTATAGCTCCATGTAAGGTTAGCCTTATGGGTCACTACCAACTGGATGGACCGAAGGGCCTGTTTCTGTCCTGTACATCTCAATATTCGGATAGGTTATTGGCGGTCACCATGAACTCGAAGGGCCGAATAGCCTATTTCCTTGTGGCATAGCTCAATGTTGGTTTAGCCTTATTGATCACTACCATCTAGATGGGCCGAAGGTTTCCTGTCCCGCATTGCTCAATCCTGGGATAGACACTTGGCACTCACATTGTAGTCGATGGGCAGAAGGGCCTGTACCTATGGCAAGATATGGGCCAAACGCGGGCCAATGGGGCATCTTGGTCAGCATGGGTGTTGGGCCGAAGGGCCTGTTTCTGCACTGTACCACTCTATGACCCCTCCCTTTATCTCACCCCCTTTTTGTCTGCTTTTCGCCCCCAGCTTTATTCACTTACTGCTCCCATCCGCCCAAAACCCCCTCCCTCACCTGTATCCACCTATCACTCACCAGACTTTATCCATCCCCCACCTCTCTTTTCCAACAATGCTCTATCCTACATTTTCCTTGATCTCCATTCACATTCTCTCGTTCACACACCTTACACTTCCTTATCTCTGTATCTCCCTCTCCCCTTAAGAAGGGTCTCGACCGGAAATGTCGCCCATTCCATCTCTCCACAGATGCTGCCTGACCCGCTGAGTTACTCCAGCGTTTTGTGTCTATCTTCGGTCTCCACATGGAGCTGCCCTGCGGACTCTTCCTCCTCGCGGAGCCAAGACTGGTTCGGTCACAGAGCGGTCCCGAGGCAGAGCTAAGACTTAGTCACCAAGCGGAGCTTCGTGTTGGTCTGCTACCGAGCCTGGTGGCGGTGGCGGTGACCATTCACGGGCCAGGCGCTGCTAGCCCCTTCCTCCAGACACGGGTGTCCCGGGGAGTGAGCGCAGGGGGTTGGAATCCCCGCCACCCCGAGGGACGGATTAAGCATCAACAAATGTGTGATCAACGCTGGAGAAGCTGTTGCATATAAATACGCTGCAGAGCTGTGAGAGACGAGGATAGGAGGGGGAGGGGGAGAGAGAAACAAGTGGGGAGGGGGGAGATGGGAGGTTGGAGAGACGGATGGATGTGGGGACGGAGAGTGGAGTTTCAGAGAGATCGGGTGAGAGAATGAGGGGTGGTGATGGGAAGGGAAGAGAGGGTGGGGTGACAGTGAGGAGTGGTGGTGATGGAGGGTGGGGGAGAGGTGGGAACGGGGAGAGACAGAGGGTGGGAGAGATGGGAGGGGGACAGCGGGGAGGCGAGAGGGACAGGGGAGGGGGAGAGACAGGGTGGGGTGAGAGACGGGTGGGGGGGGGTAAGAGACAGGGGGGAGCGAGAGATAGCGAGAGGGGTGCGGGGGGGCAGAGAACCCTCCCGTCTCTGCGCACAAATCTGTTACAATTCATGTTAAAACCCACCGTCTATTCACGTTCCCTTTGCCAAAGAATGGAAACACTTCACTACTTGTGCAAGTTGGTGAATATTCTGTATTTATATATTTCAGATTTATAAAGCTGCAAACTGAAGCAGAGACAGAGAGTGTCGTTGATGGGGGTGACGGAATATGTGGGGAGGGGTGGTAGGGGGAGTGAGTGAGGGAACAGTGGCAGTAGAGGGAGTGGAGAGATGAGGGCTAGAATGGGGGGAAGGAGGGAACAAGGGAGGTGGGCTAGAGAGGAGGGAGGGAGTGAGGGAGCAGGGGATAGAGAGGAGCAGGGGATGAGGGAACACAGTGGGAGTAGAGGGAGTGAACAAGCGTGGGTGGAGGGAGGGAGGGACGAGGAGAGTGAAGGACGGGGAGGGAGGAGTGAAGGAACTGGTGGAAGGGAGTGTGAGGGGATGGAGGACTCACTCCCTTCCACCAGTTCCTGGAACTAGACCGATTTGTCCATTGGACAGAAATTTGCAGGGAATCTGATTTGTGATTGGACGCGACGCCCTTGGAGACAGCGGATTGGCCGGAAATTAGACCGGCGCGGATTTTAAGGGGAGCTGGTCGGTGATTGGACGCGATCCCCTTGAGGACAGCGACTGATTGGACGCCGAGTGACCGCATTGTATGATTGGACGGGTGTCCCCTTGGAGACAGCGTCTGATTGGCCGCGTAAAGGCGGGTGGCGCGAGGAGTCGGTTACAGAAACCGTTTGGATTCAAACTTGGGGGAGAGAGAGGGGAGAGAGAGACAGAGGGTGGAGGGGACAGGGAGAGGGGGGTGAGAGATGGAGGGGTGGAGCGAGCGAGTCCCTCTCTCCCTCTCTCCCCTTTTTATCTCTCTCTCTCTTCTCTCTCTCTCTCTCTCTCTCTCTCTCTCTCTCTCTCTCTCTCTCTCTCTCTCTCTCTCTCTCTCTCTCTCTCTCTCTCTCTCTCTCTCTCTCTCTCTCTCTCTCTCTCTCTCTCTCTCTCTCTCTCTCTCTCCTCTCTCTCTCTCTCTCTCTCTCTCTCTCTCTCTCTCTCTCTCTCTCTCTCTCTCTCTCTCTCTCTCTCTCTCTCTCTCTCTCTCTCTCTCTCTCTCTCTCTCTCTCTCTCTCTCTCTCTCTCTCTCTCTCTTCTCTCTCTCTCTCTCTCTCTCTCTCTCTCTCTCTCTCTCTCTTCTCTCTCTCTCTCTCTCTCTCTCTCTCTCTCTCTCTCTCTCTCTCTCTCTCTTCTCTCTCTCTCTCTCACTCTCTCTCTCTCCTCTCTCTCTCTCTCT
>CM075980.1:38694852-38795967 GCA_038087875.1 Malacoraja senta
CCCTAACCCTAACACCCTGAAACCCTAACCCTAACACCATGAAACCCTAACCCTAACACCCTGAATCCCTAACCCTAACACCCTGAAACCCTAACCCTAACACCCCGAAACCCTAACCCTAACCCTAAACGGCGGCGCCGATTGAGCTGAACCTGGACTCACTTTGCTAGAGGCAGGAAACTTGTTTCCGATGTTGGGGGAGTTCAGAACCAGGGGCCATAGTTTAAGAATAAGGGGTAAGCCATTTAGAACGGAGACGAGGAAACACTTTTTCACACAATACAGTTGCTAGTCTGTGGAATTCTCTGCCCCAGAGGGCGGAGGAGGCCGGTTCTCTGGATACTTTCAAGAGAGAGATAGATAGAGCTCTGAAAGATAGCAGTCAGGGGATATGGGGAGAAGGCAGGAACGGGGTACTGTTTGTGGATGATCAGCCGTGATCATATTGGATGGGCTCGAAGGGCTGAATGTCTCGAAGGGCTGAATGGCTACTCCTGCACCTATTGTCTATGTTTCTATGTAAAAGCTTTTCACTCCACATCACTGTCTACATCTCTCCTGCGACTCTCAGTCTGAGGAAGGGTCTCGACCTCGTAACGTTGCCCATTCCTTCTCTCCAGAGATGCTGCCCGTGCCGCTGAATTACTGCAGCATTTTGTAGTCTGGCCCCCCTTGAGGATTTATCTCAGGTTTGCAGCCTCTGCAGCTGCTGTGATTGTCTCCCCCCCCCCCCCCCCCCCACGTGGTGTAGGAGCTGCAGCGGCAGGGCCGGCCGCGCTGTGGCCACCGTTGCTAGGGCGGGATGGGCGGCTCCGATTGGCGGAGGGCGCTGTCCGTCCGAGGGGCGGGGACGCGGATCTGATTGGTCGGATGCAAGGAGGGGGCGGGTCCTGGCCCTTTGTGACGTCGGACGAATAGGCGGGGCCTACGCTCAGAGCCGGGAGCTAATGTGGGAACAGCCGCCGCCGCTCGGCCCCACGTCCTTTCCCCACCCTGAGGGCGATCCTGCGGCCGGCGACCCGAGGAGCCGGAGCCTGAGGTGTGCGAGCGGAGGGGGATGTCAGTGAGTGAGTCTGGGCGTCCTCTGGTCCTCCAACTGCAGCGCCCTTCTGGCGGCGGGAGGCCGCGGTGCAGCGTCTCTGGTCCTCCGACTGCACCGTGAAACTGGCGGCGGAAGGCCGCAGTGTAACCTATCCACGTTCCCACAAACGCTGGCGGGATGGTGCCGGGAGTCCCCACCATGATGTCAGGGCGCCTATCGTGCGTGTGTGGGGCGGGGTACGTCACGTAGCAGAGCGGGGGTATGTCACGTAGCAGGGCAGGGGTACATCACGGGGCAGGGCCGCTCCCCTTCTTTCTCACCCCACCCCCTCCCTTCTCCCCCTCACCTCCTCCTCTTCCACCCCCTTAATTCCCCTGCCCTCGCACTCCCATTCCCCCCCTCCCACACCCCCCCTCTTCAAGCAAAAGCAATGTTCACGCAACAGTAATGTCCTGTTTGCCAGCTTGTAGACCCCCTGTGTTCCCCTCCTGCAGGGTTTAGGAGCCGTTGCTGTGGATGGAGAGACGGGGACGTGAGCGGCCATTGATGGAGGCCCCCCCCCCATCTGCTCGGTGTGCGGGCTGAGCTTCGAGGGGCTGAGCTTCAGTGGAGGACCACATGACGGGGCACAACAAGGAGAAGCGCTATGAGTGCGACGTATGTGGCAGGGCACCAGGGCACCCACACGGCGAGCGCCCCTACACCTGCACCCATTGCGGCAAGGGCTTTACCTGCTTCACCAAGCTGCTGTCCCACCAGCCGACGACCGTCCCATCCCCAGCCCGGTGTGTAGAGAGCGCTTTGCCATGGTCTCCCACGCCCTGTCTCACCAGCACGTGCACACCAGTGGCCACCCCTGCGACTGCCCGTACTGTGGTGAGGCGTTTGACAACTCGCGGGGGTTGCGGCAGCACCGGCGGGCCCATGCCGGCGAGCAGCTGCTCCCACTGTGACAAGAGAGCATGGGGGCTGCGGGAGCACCAGCGGATACACACCTGAGAGACAGCGTTAGTGTGTGCTGAGTGAGGCAAGTGTTTCACCCGCATGTCCAGCCTTTGGCAGCACTGGCGTACCCACAGCGGTGAGCGTCCCTTCCCCTGCCGTCCTGTGGAAAGGGCTTCACCCTTCTTGACCAACCGCTGGAGCACCGGCGAGTCCACACCGGCCAGCGCCCTTTCACTCTGCCCGCTCTGTGGCAAGTACTTTGCCCGCTCCTCCAGCCTGCGGGCACACCACCACGTGGATAGATAGGCGCTGTTTAGGTAGAGACAAAATGCTGGAAGGAATGGGTAACGTTTCTTGTCGAGACCCTCCTCAGTCTCGACCCGAAATGTCACCCAGTCCTTCTCTCCAGAGATGCTGCCTTTCCCGCTGAGTTCCTCCAGCATTTTGTGTCCTTTTTTTGTAAACCAGCATCTGCAGTTCCTTGTTTTTAAACCATTCTAGTTAACCCTCTCTGCACCTTTCCCAAAGCCTCCACATCAGTCCTGTAATGGTATGACCAGAACTTTATGCAATACCCATATGCTACCTGACCAATGTCACTTAAAGCTGCACATATACAGTCCTCTCTCCTCATCTCACACCCTTTTATCTCCTTATTTTCCCTCGCCTCTCTCACTTCACTCATCTGCCAATCACCCCCTCATCTGTTAACATAGTATCAGTCTGAAGAAGGGGCCTGACCCGAAATGTCACCTATCCATGTTCTCTACCGATGCTGCCTGACCGGCCGAGTTATTCCAGCACTGTGTGAAATGTCACCTATCCATTTTCTCCACAGATGCTGCCTGAGTTACTCCAACACTCTGTGAAACATCACCTATCCATGTTCTCCAGAGATGCTGTCTGACCCATTGAGTTACTCCAGCACTTTGTGTTAGACTCATAGAGTGACACAGTGTGGAAACAGGACCTTTGGCCCAACTTTATCACACCGAACAACATGTCCAGGCTACACTAGTCCCACCTGCCTGCATTTGGTCCATATCCTTCCAAATTTGCTCTATCCATGTATCTGTCTATAACTGTTTCTTAAACGTTGGCAGTCCCAGCCTCAACTACCCACCACCCTCTGTTGAAATGTTACCCCTCAGATTCCCATTAAATATTTTCCCCTTCACCTTGAACCCACGTCCTCTGGTCCTCGATTCCCTCACTCTGGGCAAGAGATTCTGTGCATCTAACTAAATTGTGTTCTATGCAAGAATTCCAGCATCAGCAGTTTCTTGTGTCTCCCTCACCTATATCCACCTATCACATCTGAACAAGGGTCTCAACCTGAAACATCACCCATTCCTTCTTTCTTGAGATGCTGCTGTCCCGCTGAGTTACTCCAACATTTTGTGTCCACCAATCATTTGCCAGGCTTTGTCCAGCCCCCATCTCTCTTTTCCAGCTTCCACTCCCCACCCTCTCCAATCAGTCTGAAGAAGGGTCCTGACTCGAAACGTTTTCTGTCAATTCCCTCTAAAGCGGTGGAGGGTCGGGCCGCATCTGTAGAGGGAAGGGAATCTAAAGCGACCACTCCCACCTCTCCTTTCCAACTTTCTCCACCCCCCACACCAAGCAGTCTGAAGAAGGGTCCTGACCTAGAATGTTGCCTGACCATGCTCTCCAGAGGTGCAAGTTACTCCACGAGATTGTGTCTCTTTTTGTAAACCAGCATCTGCAGTTCCTTGTATCAAGACTAGGCATGCATTTCACCCTACATTTGCGTTCGGTCCGCCAAGGCCTGTTGAATCACCCGGTCGCCATCCATTTTAACTCCCCTTCCCACTCCCACACTGATCTTTTTGTCCTGGGCCTCCTCCATTGCCAGAGTGAGGTGACACGCAAATTGGAGGAACAGCAGCTCATATCTTGCAGCCCAATGACATGAACACTGAATTCTCCAATTTGAGGAGACTCCACTCCTCCAAATGAAGTCCTGGTGTCTGAACCGACCCCAACTCTTTTATCCAGCTTCCCCCGCCCCCCCCCCCCCCGACTCCATTAGTCCAAAGAAAGGTCCAGACCCGACACGTTGCCTGATCATTCCCCTCCAAAGTGCCGGTAGAATTCAGCAGGTCAGCCATCCGTGGTGGAAAACGGATGGAGAAGTGTTCCTAATATAAGCCCTCCTTCGCCCTGTCGAGGAGCAGACAATCAGCCGTTCCAGCATCTTCTCATCTATCTATCTATATTACTAAAACTAAAATCTTGACCGCTTTTGGCTCACTGTGCTGTGATATCCGAGAGAACGCCGCCACCTACGGCCGTTATTTTTGGCCACCTCGCTCAGAGCCCCCCTCCACCTTCCTGGACCAGAGGACTTTTCCCATCTATGAAAAATCAGAGAGATATTAATGTTTTTAAAAATTCGCCATTCTCTCTGCAGCCCCCGCTGGCGGCAGGGGGACGGACTATAAAACCCGGAAGTGTCGTGCCTCAGTCTCTGCCAGACCCAGGAAGCCAGAGGGTCACGGCTCTCTGAGCTACGAATAACACTGAACGCACGTCTACTCCACGGTGAGTCCCCGGGATGTGGCTTTCAGCAAATGTGTTTTGTGGGCTTGCTAAGTGTTTTTGGCCTAATTCGCTTTTTTTAAGTGCTTTCAGCAAAACAAATGTCTTTTGTTGGTTTGCTGAGTGGTTTTGCCCTAATTGGCATTTTTGTGAGCATTCAGCAAAACGAATGTCTTTTGTTGGCTTGATGAGTGGTTTTGCCCTAATTGGCTTTATTTTAAGTGCTTTCAGCAAAACGAATGTCTTTCGTTGGCTTGTTGAGTGGTTTTGCCCTAATTGGCTATTTGTTAAGTGCTTTCAGCAAAACGGATGTCTTGTTGAGTGGTTTTGCCCTAATTGGCTTTTTTTTAAGGCTTTCAGCAAAACGAATGTCTTTTGTCGGCTTGCTGAGTAGTTTTGGCCAAATTGGCTATTTTTAAGTGCTTTCAGGAAAACGAATGTGTTTTATCGGCTTGCTGAGTGGTTTTGCCCTAATTGGCTTGTTTAAAGTGCTTTTCAGCGGACGGATGTGTTTTGTTGGCTTGCTCAGTGTTTTTTCCCCAATTGCTTGGCTTTTTTAAAGTGCTTTTCAGCGGACGGATGTGTTTTGTCGGCTTGCTCGTTTTTTTCCACAATTGCTTGGCTTTTTTAAAGTGCTTTTCAGCGGACAGATGTGTTTTGTCGGCTTGCGTGCTCGGTGTTATTTTCCCCCAATTGCCTGGTTGTTTTTTTAAGTGCTTTTCAGTGGACGGATGTGTTTTGTCAGCTTCCTTGCTCGGTGTTATTTTCCCCCATTGCCTCGCTGTTTTTTAAAGTGCTTTCCACCGAACGGATGTGTTTTGTCGGCTTGCTTGCTCGGTGTTTTTTCCCCCCATTGAATTGAATTGAATGCTGTTTATTGTCATTCAAGCCTAGGCTTGAACGAAATTTCATTCCTACAGTTTTGTTTTACATTACAAAAAAAACACAAGACCCACACTTAACACAGTTTACATAAACATCCATCACAGTGAGTCTCCAACACCTCCTCACTGTGATGGAAGGCAAAGTCTTATCTCTTCCCTTCATTCTTCACCCGCGGTCCAGCAGTCCAACTGCAGCATCTAGGCGAACTGGGGCTCCGGTGTTAAAGCCCCCGGCGGACCATGGTAAGTCCCGTGGCCATTCAGCCACGCCGGGCGATGCTAGGCCCCGGCTCCGCGCCCTTCAAACCCCGCGGTTAAAGCAGTCCAACCCGCAGTCCAACTGCAGTGTCTATGCGAACTGGGGCTCCGATGTTAGAGCCCCCGGCGGGCGATGGTAAGTCCCGTCCGTGTCCTTTGAACCTCGCGATTCCAGCGGGAGAAGTTGCCGTTGCGGGAGCTCCGAAAAGCCGTCTCCCACCAGGGACCTGGAGCTCCCGATGTTCCTGTCCACCGGGCCCGCAGCCGGAGCCTCCGAAACTCCAAAATCGGGTCGCAGCGGCGCGCCACCACAGCTCTCCCCGCTCCAAAGTCGGCCAGCTCCGTGATGTCAGGTCCCCAGGCTCCGCGACTGGAGCCCTCAGGTTGGTCCCGGTCGGAGGCCGCCGCCGGCTCCACAATGTTAGGCCCAACGACATCGGAGATCCGACAGGGAAAAAGTCGGGTCCCCGTACAGGGAAGAGATTAACGGTTTCCCCAACATCCCCCTCTCCACCCCCCACATATACACAGCTAAAAAATAATAAAGGGCTTGCTTGCAACAGTTTTCGGATGGATAAAGTGAATAAATATTTTATTACATCAGAACTGTGTTTAATTTCAAAATTGGCGCTCATTCTGTGATTTTCCTTTGGTTGCAAGATGGCGCCGAGGTCGTCATTTCCGGTTAGCGGCATGCTGGCGCTGAGTGCGTCATTTCCGGTTTGTGGCAAGCAGTGTGAATGAGTCTGTGTGTGCGTGTGAGTGTGAGAGAGTGTGTTTGTGTGTGTATGAATGAGTCTGTGTGTATGTGTGTATGTGTGAATGAATCTGTGTATGAGTCTGTGTGTATGTGCGAATGAGTCTGTGTGTGTGCCTATTTGTGAATGAGTCTGTGTGTGTGCATATGAGTGTGTGTGTGTATGTATGAGTCTGTGTGTATATGAGTCTGTGTGGGTGTGTGTGTGTGTGAATTAGTCTGTGTGTGAATGAGTCTGTGTTGTCTATGTGTGAATGAGTCTGTGTGTGTATGTGTGAATGAGTGTGTGTGTGTGTGTACGAGTCTGTGTGTGTATATATGAGTCTGTGTGTGTATATGTGTCTGTGTGTGTATGTGTGAATGAGTCTGTGTGTGTGTGTGTATATGAGTGTATGTATGAGTCTGTGTGTGTATATGAGTGTGTGTGTATGTGAATGAGTCTGTGTGTGTGTGTATGTGTGAATGAGTATGTGTACGTGTCTGTGTGTGTATATGAGTCTGTTTGTGGGAATATGTGTCTGTGTGTCAGTGAGTGTGTTTGTGTGAGTCTGTGTGTGAGTGTCTGTGTGAGGTGGAGGGTGTGTGTGAGATCAACAAATAACAAATACTACAAATAATATAGTCTTTCGTAGTTCAGAGCTTATTTGTTATGTTTAATAGCCTGATGGCTGTCAGGAAGAAGCTGTTCCTCAATATAGATGTTACAGTTTTCAGTTTACAAAAGTCGGACGTGACTCCAGAAGTCGGGCATAAGTCAGTCAGTCTGCAAGTCGTCAGTCAGTCAGTCCAAAGGCCATGAGTTAATCCCAAGGCGACTATTCTCAATTTTTGTTGAAAGTTGGAGAAGACAAGATTTTAAAGAATGAAGACGATGAAATTGAAATCCCACAAGACATGCTTCTTTTTTATTTTTTTATTTATTAGAAGTATATTACATTACAACCAATTACATTAGTACTCATCACGTATATCTTATTACAATTAATGTACTCCGTCATTTTTTACACTAATAAAAAGGAAAGGTTGAGATTAAGAAAAAAGAGAAAGTGAAGGAAAATAGTGAAGGTGAAAAAACATGACAACAGGAAAGAACAGAGACCCTGTAGAAAAGAAATTAAGAAGAAAGGATTAAGAGATAGACCCTAAAGAAGAAGAAAAAGAGAAAGAAAAAAAGAGAAAAACAAATACTTTATTATAAGCATTACGCAAATGGGACATACCAACTCTCCAGCTTTCATCCCCCTTTACCTGACCTCAGTTTTTTTTTAAGTACTTTTGCACCCTATACTTGTAATAATTCTATAAATGCAGACCACGTCAGGTGGAAGTGATCTGGTTTACCTGCCAGGAGGAGTCTTATCTCTTCTAGGTGTAATGTTTCAAACATATTTGAAATCCACATGTTTATAGTTGGTATTGGAGCATTTTTCCAGAATTTTAGGATTAACTTTTTTCCAGTTATTAACCCGTAATCTATTAATTTCTTTTGAAACTCATTTAGTTCAGGGCTATCTTCCGTTGTTCCGAAGATAATCCATTCTGCTTTTGGTATCAGTTTTATTTTAAATCATTTTGTAAAGATTTCAACAAAATTTGGATTTTTGTACAAAAAACAAATGAGTGCGCTATAGTGGCTTCTTGAGATTGACATTTATCACATATGGATGATACATTGGGGAAAATTTTATTAATTTTAGTTTTGGGAATAATATAATCTGTAAAATTTTAAATTGTATTAAAGTTTGTCTTACATTAATCGAACATTTATGCACGTTTAATAAATGTTCATACCACCTTTCCTTTGAGATTTTAATAGCTAATTCTTGTTCCCAGTCTCTTCTAATACCTTCCGTAGAAGGTATTTCTACATTTAAGATAATATTATACAAATATGATATTAAGTTTGCTGATTCAGCTTTTATCTGCATTGCTTCATCCAATACATCTGCTGGGATATTATAGTGATCTTTTGTATATTTTTTCAAATAGTCACATATTTGAAAATATTTAAAATATTGATTATTTCCCAGTTTATATTTTATTTGTAATTGTTGGAATGATAGTAATTTTCCAGTTTCATACGTCACCGAATGTTTTAATTCCTAGTCTATCCCATTGTATAAAAGATTTGTCTGTAATAGAGGGATTAAACGAGGGGTTATTAACTATTGGAGACAAGACATGCTTCTACCAGCAGAAACACTGGATGATTGTATTGATTTCATCTATCCCACATTTGACAATCCTGCAATTGTATCTTGGTTCCTCACAACGATACCATGAGAAGCATCAATTGTACATGCATCAGACCCTTCCCTGGAATCGTTAAGGAGTATTTTTCTTTCAATGCTGTCACTGAGGGAACTCATGATACTCACTTCCCAACAGGATTCATCGATTCACTCGAGCTCTCTGGATTACCACCACACAAATTGGAGTTGAAAAAAGGATCTCCAATCATATTAATGAGAAACTTGGAGCCACCAAAGCTATGCAATGGAACGAGGATGATTGTGGAAGAGCCACACAATAATCTGATCATTGCAAGAATCAACATGGGAGCCTTCAAAGATGACTTTGTTCTCATTCCTAGGATAGCATTCATTTTGACAGAAGGTGAAGACATTCCCCTTCAGCGGACCCAATTCCCATTCAATCAAGTTTTGCTATGACGATCCATAAAGCACAAGGACAAACAATGCAGAAGGTGTTGATCTACCTCGACAAACCTCGATAAACAGACCATTTCAGCATGGACAACTATATGTGGTTCTTAGCCGAGGAAAGATGAAGGGAAATGTCAAATTTTTCCTGAAGGATGGAACATCGACCAAGAATGTTGACATTAAAAGCGTGCTTTGTTGAATGATGACTGAGGCAAATTCTCAGATTTTCTTTCTTAAAATTTGTCCGCTGAATTTCTCTATATTAAAATTGTCTCTTTTTATCAACAGGAAATAGTCATCAAGAGGCAGTGAGCAGCAGAACACAACAAGAGACACAACAAGAAACAACTTAATAATTCTCATCTTTAACATTTAAATTGTTCTTATATTTTAAGAGTCATTCACATTTTTAACTTTAATAAATCCTTTTTGCACTTTTCATGCCTGCCTGTTCATCACAATGCAAACCTAATAGGCAGGAATGGCTGCTCTGTGGGAGAGCCACTAAGAGTGAATGGGGGGAGGTTGTGGGGAGATGCACTGAATGTGTGGGTGGGAGGGGAATGGCCAGGAGCAGAGTGAGGGGGGGGGGGTGAAGGGAGGTGGGGTGACTGAGTGAACTGCCAGCGTACCAGGCGTGACTGACTGCACTGCCAGACCACAAGCCGTGACTAAGTGAATTGCCAGCCCACCAGCCGTAAGTGACTGAACTGCCAGCCCAATAATCCATTCAGTCCAACCTCACCCCCTTCTCTCTCACAGTCTGTCACCTGTTTTGTGCAGAATTTCTGGCAGTTTCTCAGCTGCCAGCCTGCCAGGTCCGAGTGATTGTACTGCCAGGCCTCAGTGACTGAGCTGCCTGGCATCAGTGACTGAGCTGTCAGCCCAAGAATCCATTCGGCCCACAATGTCTATACTAGCCCTCTGGAAACCAGTACCTTCGGCCCACAACACCCATACTAGTGCAACAGAAAGCACCCCCCACCACTGGCCACCACTATTGGAATTGGTGGAGAGATGGAAATTTGCGTTGGGTGACCAGCCCTCCCGTGTGATGCTGGGACCCAACGGGTCCCACTTAGTCTAGTATATATCTCTCTCTCTGTGTCTTTCTCTCACTCTCTCTCTGTCTCTCTGTCTGTCTCTGTCTCTCTCTCTCTCTCTGTCTCTCTCTCTCTCTGTCTCTCCATCTCTCTCTCTCTCTCTCTCTCTCTCTCTGTCTCTCTCTCTCTGCCTCTCTCTGTCTCTCTCTCTCTCTCCCTGTCTCTCTCTCTCTGTCTCTCTCGAAATGGAAATCATGCTTGACGAATCTTCTGGAATTTTTTGAAGATGTAACTAGGAAAATGGACAAGGGAGAGCCAGTGGATGTAGTGTACCTGCACTTTCAGAAAGCATTTGATAAGGTCCCACATAGGAGATTAGTGGGCAACTTTTGGGCACATGGTATGGGGGTAGAGTGCTGACATGGATAGAGAAGTGGTTGGCAGACAGGAAACAAAGAGTAGGGATTAACGGGTCCCTTTCAGAATGGCAGGCAGTGACTAGTGGGGTACCGCAAGGCTCGGTGATGGGACCGCAGCTATTTACAATATACATCAATGATTTGGATGAAGGGATTCAAAGTAACATTAGCAAATTTGCAGATGAAACGAAGCTGGGTGGCATTGTGAACTGTGAGGAGGATGCTATGAGAATGCAGGGTGACTTGGACAGGTTGGGGGAGTGGGCAGATGCATGGCAGATGAAGTTTAACACGGATAAATGTGAGGTTATCCACTTTGGTAGCAAAAACAGGAAGGCAGATTACTATCTAAATGGCGTCAAGTTGGGAAAAGGGGAAGTACAAGGGGATCTGGGGGTCCTTGTACATCGGTCTATGAAAGTAAGCATGCAGGTACAGCAGGCAGTGAAGAAAGCGAATGGCATGTTGGCCTTTATAATAAGAGGAATCGAATATAGGAGCAAAGAGGTCCTTCTGCAGTTGTACAGAGCCCAAGTGAGATCACACCTGGAGTATTGTGTGCAGTTTTGGTCCCCTAATTTGAGGAAGGACATTCTTGCTATTGAGGGAGTGCAGCGTAGGTTTACAATGTTAATTCCCGGGATTGCGGGACCGTCATATGCTGAGAGAATGGAGCGGCTGGGCTTGTATACTCTGGAGTTTAGAAGGATGAGAGGGCATCTCATTGAAACATATAATATTGTTAAGGGCTTGGACACGCTAGAGGCAGGAAACATGTTCCCGATGTTGGGGGAGTCCAGAACCAGAGGCCACAGTTTAAGAATAAGGAGTAAGCCATTTAGAACGGAGACGAGGAAACACTTTTTCTCACAGTGGTGAGTGTGGAATTCTTTGCCTCGGCGGGCGGTGGAGGCAGGTTCTCTGGATGCTTTCAAAAGAGAGCTAGATAGGGCTCTTAAAAATAGCGGAGTCAGAAGATATGGGGAGAAGGTAGGAACGGGGTACTGATTGGGGATGATCAGACATGATCACATTGAATGGCGGTGCTGGCTCGAAGGGTCAAATGGCCTACTCCTGCACCAATTGTCTATTGTCTCCATCTCTGTCTCTGTCTCTGTCTCTCTCTGTCTCTGTCTCTCTCTCTGTCTCTGATTCTGTCTCTCTGTCTCTGTCTCTCCCCCTCTTTCTCTCTCCCTCTTTCTCTCTCCCCCTCTTTCTCTCTCCCCCTCTTTCTCTCTTTCTCTATCCCTCTCTCCATCTCCATCTCCCTCTCCCTCTCCCTCTTCCTCTCTCCCTCTCTCCGTCTCCCTCTCTCCATCTCCCTCTCCCCCTCTCCCTCTCTCCATCTCTCTCTCCGTCTCCCGCTCCCTCTCTCCCTCTCTCTCTCTCCCACTCTCCATCACCCTCACCCTCTCTCCGTCTCCCTCTCCGTCTCCCTCTCTCTCCCTCTCTCCCTCTCCCTCTCTCCGACTCTCGCTCTCTCCGTCTTCCTCTCCATCTCCCTCTCCCTCTCCCCGTCTCCCTCTCCGTTTCCCTCTCCCTCTCTGCCTCTCCCTCTCTCCGTCTCCCTTCCCGTCTCTCCCTCCCCGCCCCTCCCTCTCTCTCCGTCTCTCCCTCTCTCCCTCCCTCTCCGTCTCTCCCTCTCTCTCCATCTCTCCCTCTCTCTCCGTCTCTCACTCTCTCTCACGCTCTCTCTCTCTCCCCCCCCCACCGTCTCTCTCTCTCTCTCTCTCTCTCCGTCTTTCTTTCATGCAGTAGCTGGTGCAGTAGCCAGCGCTGTTTTTAAGTTGCGAAAGTTGTCTTCTTGTTGGAGTGTGAGAGAATTGCTGCGGTGCCTTGGCAGAGACACCAGCAACCGTAGTTTAATGTATCCTTCGATCCATTGATGCTGCCTTACTTGCTGAGTTTCTCCTGAATTTTTGTCTACCTTCCTTATTTACTGAGGTAAATCTGCATATAAACTACACGTCTGGGGGTAAAACTGGGGTAAATAATATTATAAACATCTCCTTATTTACTGAGGTAAATCTGCATATAAACTACACGTCTGGGGGTAAAACTGCGGTAAATAATGTTGTAAACATCTCTCAGTGTCTGCCGCCCCCCCCCCCCCCATCTCTAAATAATCAATAAATTTCCCCATAACCTACAGGTGTGTGACAAAAACTGGGGTAAATGTTATAAACCTCTGTCTGAGTGGATATATGAGGTAAATCAATAAACACCTCCCCTCCCCTCTCGCCATCCATCTCTCCCCCACTCTTCCCCCTTGCTGTACATAATCAATAAACCCCCGTCTAAGGGGGGTAATCAATAAACTCTCCGTCAACCCTCCCTCTCTCCACCTCTCTCCCTCCCCCTTGACTTATCTTTCCTTAAGTACCCTGGGATGTGGACCAACAGGCCATGGGGATTTATCAGCCTTCAGTCCCATCAGTCTACGCAACACCATTTCTTGCCTAATATGAATTTCCTTCGGTTCCTCTGTTACCCTAGATCCTCTGGTCATTAGTACATCTGGGAGATTGTTTGTGAAGACAGATCCAAAGTACCTGTTCAACTCGTCTGCCATTTCCTTGTTCCCCATAATAAATTCACCCTCTTCAGTCTTCAAGGGTCCAAATTTGGGCATAACTAATTTTTTCCTCTTCACATACCAAAAGAAGCTTTTACTATCCTCCTTTATATTTGTGGCTAGCTTAGCTTCGTACCTCATCTTTCTCCACGTATTGCCTTTTTAGTTATCGTCTGTTGCTCTTTAAAAGTTACCCAATCCTCTTGCTTCTCGCTCATCTTTGCTATGTTGTACTTCTCGTTTATTTTTATACTGTCCCTGACTGCCCTTGTCAGCCACGGTCGCCCCTTACTCCCCTTGGAATCTTTCTTCCTCTTTGGAATGAACCAATCCTGCACCTTCTGTATTAATCCCAGAAATACCTGCCATTGTTGTTCCCCCACGTGTTAAGGTGCAACCCATCCTTTTTGTACAATTCGCCCTTCCCCCAAAGCAGATCCCAGTGGTCTAAGGATCTAAGTCCCTGCTCCCTGCACCAGCTCCTCAGCCACACATTGAGATCCTCTATCACCCTGTTCCTTCCTTCACCAGCACGAGGAACTGGAAGCAAACCGGAGATAACCACCCTGGAGGTCCTGCTTTTCAGCCGCCTTCCGAGTTCTCTGAAGTCACGCTGTAGAATGTCTTTCCTCTTCTTCCCGACGCCATTTGTGCCGACATGCGGGACCACTTCCGGCTGCTCACCTTCACCCTTGAGGATGCTCTGCAATCGGTCCATGACGTCCTGGATCCTGGCAGCAGGGAGGCAACACACCATCCTTGACTCCCACCTGTTGCCGCGGAATATTCAGATTCAGATTCAACTTTATTGTCATTGTGCAGTGTACAGTACAGATACAACGAAATGCAGTTAGCATCACCCTAGAAGAGCGACATAAATATGAGCAATAAATAAATCTATTTACGTGCATACAGTCATTGTATTTTTTCCTGGTGGGAGGAGTGTCCGGGGGGGGGAGGTGAATGGCAGTCACCGAGCTACAGTGTTGAGTAGTGTAACAGCTGCAGGGAAGAGGCTGTTCCTGGACCTGCTGGTCCGGCAACGGAGAGACCTGTAGCACCTCCCGGATGGTAGGAGGGTAAACAGTCTGTGGTTGGGGTAAGAGCAGTCCTTGGCGATGCCGAGCGCCCTTCGCAGACAACGCTTGCTTTGGACAGACTCAATGGAGGGGAGTGAGGAACCGGTGATGCGTTGGGCAATTTTCACCACCCTCTGCAGTGCTTTCCGGTCGGAGACAGAGCAGTTGCCATACCATACTGTGATGCAGTTGGTAAGGATGCCCTCGATGGTGCAGCAGTAGAAGTTCACCAGAATCCGAGGAGACAGATGGACCTTCTTTAGTCTCCTCGGGAAGAAGAGACACTTGTGAGCCTTCTTGACCAGAGGTGAGGTATTGTGGGTCCAAGAGAGGTCATCGAAGATGTTGACCCCCAGGAACTTGAAGCTGGAAACACGTTCCACCTCCGTCCCGTTCTTGTGGATGGGGGTGTGCGTGCCGCCCCTAGACTTCCTGAAGTCTACAATGGGCTCCTTGGTCTTCTTGGAGTTAAGGGCCAGGTTGTTGTCAGCGCACCATGCTGCTAGGAGCTGGACCTCCTCCCTATAGGCCGACTCATCGTTGTTGCTGATGAGGCCAATCACCGTTGTATCATCTGCATACTTGATGATGGTGTTAGTACCATGTACAGGTGTGCACTCGTAGGTGAAGAGGGAGTAGAGGAGGGGGTTCAGCACACAGCCCTGTGGAACGCCGGTGTTCAGGGTGAGGGTTGAAGAGGTGTGCTTGTCTAACCTAACAGACTGGGGTCTTTTGGTTTGAAAGTCCAGTATCCAGTTGCAGAGGGAGGGGTCGATGCCCAGGTCACCGAGTTTGGTGATCAGTTTAGAGGGTATGATGGTGTTGAATGCTGAGCTGTAATCGATGAACAGCATTCTTACGTAAGTGTCTCTGTTGTCGAGGTGGGAGAGGGCGGAGTGAAGTGCCGTTGAGATGGCATCCTTCGTACTCCTGTTCTTGCGGTAGGCAAACTGATAGGGATCCAATGTGGGGGTAGGCAGCCTTTGAGGTGTGCCAGGACCAGCCTCTCGAAGCACTTGGTGATGATGGGAGTAAGTGCAACTGGGCGGAAGTCGTTGAGGATTGCCGCAGTGGAGTGCTTTGGCACCGGCACGATGGAGGTGGTTTTAAGGCACGTGGGCACAACTGCTTGGGCAAGTGACAGGTTGAAGATGTCAGTCCAGACGTCTGTCAGCTGCGCAGCACAGGCCCTGAGGACGCGCCCGGGGATGCCATCAGGGCCAGCAGCCTTATGTGCATTAGTCCTATTCAGTGCCACGTACACGTTGTAGGGGGTGAGTGTGAGGGGCTGGTGATCAGCAGGGAGCACCGCCTTGATGGCCATCTCTAGATTGTCCCTGTCAAAGTGGCCATAGAAGTGGTTAAGCTCCTCAAGGAAGGAGGCGTTGCTGGATGTGGGGGTGGTGTTGGTGGGTCTAAAGTCCGTGATGACCTGGATGCCTTGCCACATGCGTCGGGGGTCGGAGTTGTTGTTGAAGTGCTCCTCAATCCTGAGCTTATGGCAGTGCTTGGCCATCTTTATGCCCCTCTTCATGTTAGCCCTGGATGAACTATAGGCTCGGGCATCGCCTGACCTGAAAGCGGTGTCCCGTGCTTTCAGCAGTAGCCTGACCTCGCTGTTCATCCATGGCTTCTGATTCTGGAATATGGTCACCCGTTTGAGGGAGGTGACACTGTTGATGGTGGAGTTTATAAAGTCCAGAACAGAGGATGTATAGGAGTCAATGTCCGTGTGGGAGTCAAGGGTGGCCTGGGATGCAAACGCCTTCCAGTCAGTGTTTCCAAAACACTGCTGAAGTGTGGAGTCCGCCTCCTCTGACCAGACTTTAACTGTCCTCACAGTGGGTTTAACCCGTCTGATGAGTGGGGAGTACTTTGGGAGCAGGAACAATGAGAGGTGATCAGACTCTCCAAGGTGGGGGAGGGGGACGGCTTTGTAAGTTTCAGCCATATTTGTGTAAACGTTGTCCAGTATCTTGTCTTCTCTAGTGGCGAAGGTGACATGTTGATGGAATTTGGGGAGTACAGTCTTCAGGTTGGAGTGATTGAAGTCACCCGCAACAATGAAGACTGCCTCGGGGTTGTGAGTCTGTTGTTTGCTAATGGCAGTATGCAGATCTTTCATAGCAAGCTTGGCATTAGCATCAGCAGGAATATAGGCTGCGGTCACAACAGTGGAGGTAAACTCTCTGGGCAGATAGAACTGTCTGCATCTAACCAAGAGGAACTCTAGGTTAGCTGAGCAGTGACTCTCGATGAAGCACCATGATTTATTCACATAAATGCACAGACCCCCACCTCTGGTCTTACCGGAGTCTGTTGTCCTGTCCGCTCGGAGTAAATGCCGCCCCGTTAGCTGGATGGCGCTGTCAGGAACGTCGGTGTTGAGCCAAGTTTCAGTGAAGATCAAGATGCTAGGTACACAAAAATGCTGGAGGAACTCAGCGGGTGCAGCAGCATCTATGGAGCGAAGGAAATAGGCAACGTTTCGGGCCGAAACCCTTCTTCAGACTGATAGGGGGTGGGGAGAAGAAAGGAAAAAGGCAGAGAGGAGCCCGAGGGCTGAGGAAGGGGAGAAGACAGCAAGGGCTAGCAAAATTGGGAGAATTCAATGTTCATGCCCCCAGGATGTAGACTGCCCAAGCGGAATATGAGGTGCATTTCCTCCAATTTCCGGTGTTGCTCGCTGTGGCCATGGAGGAGACACAGGACAGAGAGGTCAGATACGGAATGGGAGGGGGAGTTGAAGTGCTGAGCCACCGGGAGGTCAGGTTGGTTATTGCGGAGCCACCGGAGGTGTTCGTCGAAACGATCGCCAAGCCTCCGCTTGGTCTCACCGATGTAGATCCGCTGATATCTAGAGCAGCGGATGCAATAGATGAGGTTGGAGGAGATGCAGGTGAACCTCTGTGGCACAAGATGCTGCAGTCTTTGATCCAGTTGTGGGAGGTGATCCTTAGTCGGAGTTCGTCCATTTTGTTTGCCAGTGAGCGCACGTTGGCGAGGAAAAGGCTAGGAATCGCTAGCCTGTGTGGGGCTAGCTCTAATCTGGCCTTTAACCCACCTCTGCGTCCCCCGGCGGTGCTTTCGTTCACGTCGCCGTCTGTTGGTGCTTCCGGTCGGCCGAGCTGGCTTGGTGCGCGCTGGTGATCTGCCGCTCCGCGGCTCCGCTGGTGTTGTGCCGCCCCGCGGCTCCACTGCTCCACTGCTCTGACTAGCTCAGGAGCGAGACGGAGATCGACCAGAAAGTTGTTGCAGCCGCAGGAACTGAAGTCCAGAAGTTCCTGTCGGCTGTACGAAAGGGATGCAAGACTGCTCCGTGTGAGCAGCCTTGAGACAGGTAGGGGAATTGTCGCTGTTTCTTGAATTTCTCGAATTCTTGGGAGACACGGGGCGTCGAGATGTGCCCGCGCCGCCGCCATATCCAATGACCCCTGTCTGTCCCCGACTACCACGGCTCTGCCTGACGTCTGTCTCTTCGGTTATGCCTCAGCGTCACCTTTTGACTCACAGACCTGTCACTTCTCTCTTTGGGTATCTTCAGTGTAACGATCTTACTGTAGGTTCTGTCCACGATTTTCCCGGATGATCCTGAGGTCATCCAGATGCTTCTCCAGTGCCCCAACACGGTCCTTCAGGAGCTGAACCTGGACACACTTTGCTAGAGGCAGGAAACATGTTTCCGATGTTGGGGGAGTTCAGAACCAGGGGCCATTTAGAACGGGGATGAGGAAACACTTTTTCACACAGGCAGTTGCTAGTCTGTGGAATTCTCTGCCTCAGAGGGCGGAGGAGGCCGGTTCTCTGGATACTTTCAAGAGAGAGCTAGATAGAGCTCTTAAAGATAGCAGAGCCAGGGGATATGGGGAGAAGGGAGGAACGGGGTCCTGCTTGTGGATGATCAGCCATGATCATATTGGATGGCGGTGCTGGCTCGAAGGGCTGAATGGCTACTCCTGCACCTATTGTCTATGTTTCTATGTAAAAGCTTTTCACTCCACATCACCGTCTACATCTCTCCTGCGACTCTCAGTCTGAGGAAGGGTCACGACCTCGAAACGTCACCCATTCCTACTCTCCAGAGATGCTGCTGTCAATACACAATCGACAATAGGTGCAGGAGCAGGCCATTTGGCCCTTCGAGCCAGCACCGCCATTCAATGTGATCATGGCTGATCATCCCCAATCAGTACCCCTTTCCTGCCTTCTCCCCATATCCCCTGACTCCGCTATTTTAAGAGCCCTATCTGGCTCTCTCTTGACAGCATCCAGAGAACCTGCCTCCACTGCCCTCTGAGGCAGAGAATTCCACAGACTCACCACTCTCTGTGAGAAAAAGTGTTTCCTCGTCTCCGTTCTAAATGGCTTACTCCTTATTCTTAAACTGTGGTCCCTGGTTCTGGACTCCCCCAACATCGGGAACATGTTTCCAGCCTCTAGTGTATCCAAGCTCTTAACAAGCTGAGTTATTGCAGCATTTTGTAGTCTGGCCCAAAGATACTGGAGGAGCAAGATGCGCCACTCAGCAAAAAAAGCGTGGTATGACATGGGTGATTGTTGACACCATTTTACCGGTCTGCTTCGACTACCGTCATGGCGTCTACATCTAAATCTTCATCTCACTGCTCTGCTATCAATTGCTCTAATGGTCAATGTAAACGACCCGACCTGTCTTTCTTTAGGTTCCCCGATAAAAAAGAAAGGTGAGAAAATATTATTATTTTCTGTCGATATTATTCTGAACTGAAAATGTTATTTTCTGTTCTCCCATCAACGGTCATTGGGAAACTAGGTTTGTCGGTACATTAGAAAGTTATTAGAATTATTTGTAATAGATCTTTATTTACCAATAATAAAGTCAATAATTTTAACACTTCTGTACGTTTTTGGTTTTGTTCTTGTAAGGCAGGGGGGCTTCAAAATATGGCCCGCGTTATGGACACATTAGGCCCACCACGAGATTTTTCGAGCTCAGATCCGAGTCCGGGAAGGAACGCGGCGGATGTTACCCATTATGTCCCTCGAATTGTCGAGACATCACAAGCAAAGATCACAAGCCCGCCGTGAAGAAGGGTGCAATCAAAGATTATAGAACTACGCTTTATAATCTTTGGGTGCAATGGTGGGGCGGGGGTTTCGGCGGCGGCGGTCGGAATCAAATATACTAGAGAGCTCTGCTCTATAATCTTTGGTCGGAATGGGACGGCTGTGCGTTATAACGTGCCACTCTCCCACTCCCCCTCTTTCTCCCCCTTCTCCCTCTTCCCCCTTCTCCCTCTCCCCCTTCTTCCTCTCCCCTTGTCTCTTTCCCCTTCTCTCTCTTTCCCCTTCTCTCGATCTCTCTCTCTCCCCTTCTCTCGATCTCTCTCTCCCTCTCCCTTCTCTCGATCTCTCTCTCCCCCTTCTCTCGATCTCTCTCTCCCCCTTCTCTCGATCTCTCTCTCCCCCTTCTCTCGATCTCTCTCTCTCCCTCTCTTCTCTCGATCTGTCTCTCTCCACTCTCTTCTCTCGATCTCTTCCTCTCCCTTCTCTCTCCCTCTCCCTTCTCTCTCTCCCTCCCTTCTCTCTCTCCCTCCCTTCCCTCTCCCCCTCCCTTCCCTCTCTCCCTCCCTTCCCTCTGCATGAGAGTTGGCAGCCCTGCTATGCCTTAGGTCCAAAAGAGGATAGAAAGAAAATACTTAATGGTCTTTGTAAGAAGATTTTAATAAGCTCTTCTACATTTAAGGTAAATTGACATATTAGAGGCAAAATGCATCTTCAATATACAGGTCTCTCCACACAACTGAAAACAATTGTACTTAAGTGATACATCATTCATTCTGCAGGCATGTAGTTATAATAATTTTATTATTAGTTAATCCTAAATCATATTTTCTGTAATTTCAGATGTCGACAGTGGGTCCAGAATACTCGTCGACAAGATCTCCTGCACTGAACTCCGGCGTACTTGTCAGCCAACTGTTGTCTTTGTTCTTTACACTTTGAACTTGACCAGTTTTCCAACAAGCAGACCAAGAACAGGCTAAATTGGAATGCAGTTCCAACGCTCTTCGACATTCCTAACCCGCCGAAACGCCTGTCTTCCCAACGCAGGTTACTCAAGAGGAAGAATGAGAACCTCTCAACCTTACCAATGCCTTTAAAACAGCAAAGAGACAAGTAATTTTTTCCTTTTTTAAATAAAATATATTCTCTCACTTTGGCTAAATATGATTTTTTTTAAATCCAAACTGATATAATTGCTAATGGTCAATATGCAATGGCATGTATGGTACTTTTATTTTCATTTGTGAAATGTTCACAAAACTATAATCACACATAAGACTACACAGTGTGGGCTGATGGAATGCGTACCAGTATTTAATTCAAGTAAGAACATCCATTTAAAGCTTCCCCAAGCATAATTCATACAACATTTACATTTATTTGATTTATAAAAAATCTTCTAAAAATCAAGATCATGATTTTCTTCTGGTAGATTGAAATTGGTGCATCACATCTATTTTTAATTATAATTAGTAGTAGATGCTGATTTATTCACATGTATATGCTTAATCTTTTTCATTAGTATGCTTGCCATTTCTTTTCCACTTTCTCATTTTTTTGTCTTGGCAGTGTCACACAACATACAGGCCGAACATTCTTACTGCTCAGCTGCAGACAATGTTCCTCGGAAAGAACACAGCAGTGTCTCTACAACTCCTGAAACACCTGATCTTCAATTCACACAAAATGTAAATGACAGGAGAGCTCTGAAGAAGGAAAGACGGCGTACTTTCCGCCTCAAAAAAAGAGTACAACAGATTAAATTATCAATGGGAAAGAATACTACAGAAAGTAAGACAATTAGTGACTTGATCAGAGGGGCTGGTGAATTTTTACAAGAACCAGCACTGTCTTTCTTTGCGTCGCAGTTGCGTAATGCATCCGGACGTAGAAGTGCAAGAGGAAGACGATGGAGTTATTCAGACAAGGTAGTTGCCTAGTCCCTCTACCACTAGAGTCCCCGAGCATATCAGTTCTGCCAGTGCATTTTCACACTTCCATCAATCTCATCACTACGTAGGTGGTTGTGCAATATTGAAGTGAGGCCTGGGTATCACCCCCTAAGATCTTTGAACTTTTGAAAGACAGGGTTGCGGGGATGTCAGAGAGGGATACATTATGTGTAGTCTTCTTTGACGAAATGAGTTTACGTGCAAGCCTCTCTTACAATATTACTGAAGATTCAGTAGAGGGTTTTGAGGACTTTGGATCCCTAGGGAAGACATCAAGGCCTGCCAACCATGCTCTCGTTTTCATGGTTAGAGGCTTGATGGGGAAATGGAAGCAACCTGTAGGTTACTTTCTTTCACGGGACTGCACAACGACTGACAATCTGCAAACATTACTCAATGAATGTTTACAGAAGGTTAAGGCTATTGGACTACAGCCTAAGGCCGTTGTTTGTGACCAAAGCCCAAGCAATATTCGACTGTGCTCCAAATTGGGTGTGACGGAAGACCATCCTTTCTTCGTCCACGGGGGAACCAATATCTATTGCATGCATGACCCACCCCACTTGTTGAAAAACACTCGGTCAAATTTGGAGAAATATGTTTTTGAGGTCAAGGGAGAGGATGGCAGAAAAAAACATATCAAATGGGCACATATTTACGCATTTTATGAGCATGATTCACAGTTGCCCATTAGAAAAGCCCATAAATTAACCAGAGGCCATATTGTTTTAAACAGCTTCTCTAAAATGAGAGTAAACAAGGCTGCGCAGGTGCTTAGCTATTCGGTAGCAGCAGGCGTCTACACCTATGCAGCTCTTGGAAAGTTACCTGTGGAGGCTGTTTATACGGCAGAGTTTATTGAAATGGTTGATGGGCTGTTTGACTCTTTTTTTTCTTTTTTTTTTAAATTTTATTAGAAGTATTGTACAGTGCAATAATCTCAAACAAACTTAAAATTATACATTACTTGTACCACTTCTTATTTTAAACTTTAAGCAGAAAAAGGATAGAAAGAGTTAGCAGAGATAGTAAGTGAGTGAGTGAAAGAGTGGTCCAGGAAACCACAAGAAAGAGTTAAACAAAAAGATAAAACCAAAAGAAGGAAAAAGAAAAAAAAGAAAGTAAGATAAGATAAGACAAGATAAAAGGGATGTACCAACTTCATATCTTTACTCACCCCTCACCAGGTCCTGAAACCATTTATTATCAACATTTTGTTGCACCCTATGTTTGTAGTAAGTCGATAAATGGAGACCAAATCTTTTGGAAATGGTCTGGTTTACCTGCTAAGAGGAATCTCATATCTTCTTGGTGTAACAGTTCCGACATATTAGAAATCCACATTTTTATCGATGGCGTGGGAGCGTTTTTCCAAAATTTCAGTATAAGTTTTTTTGCCATTATTAAGCCATAATTAAGAAAGCTCTTTTGAAACAAAGTCAGCTCCAAACTGGCTTCGATTGTTCCAAAAATGATCAGTTCTGCATTCGGTTTCAGTTTTATTTTAAATAATTTCGTGAAATTTCAAAGATTTCATTCCAAAATTTTTGAATTTTTATACAAAAAACAAAAGAATGTGCTATAGTTGCTTCTTGGGTTAGACATTTATCACAGATAGAAGAGACATTTGGGTAAAATTGACTTATTTTAGCTTTTGAATAGTAAAATCTATGTAAAATTTTAAATTGAATTAGAATGTGTCTTACGTTAATCGAGCATTTATGCACATATAACAAGTGTTTATCCCAACTCTCTTTCGAGATTTTTATAGCTAGGTCTTGTTCCCAATCTCTTCTAATCCTATCAGATGATGGTATTTCTATATTTAGGATAGTATTATACATGTATGATATTAAATTAGTTGATTCCGCTTTTGTATTCATTGTCTTGTCTAATAGGTCTGGAGACATATTTCGATATCCTTGTGTATATTTTTTTCAAATAGTCACGTATTTGAAAATATTTAAAATATTGATTACTACTCAAGTTGTATTTAAGTTGTAGTTGGTGAAATGATTAAAAAAAACTTCCATTATCATACATGTCTCCAAACGTTTTAATTCCTAATCTATCCCAGTGTGTAAAATATTTATCTATAGTAGATGGTTTAAACGAAGGATTATTCATTATAGGTGAAAGAAGCGATAGATTTCTTAATTTTAAAGTTAATTTTATTTGTTTCCAATTTCTAATTGTACTATGAATAATTGGATTCTTACTGTATATTGTATTCTTCAATTTTGTTGGTGAGAGAAAGATCGCTCCTATATTAAAAGGGGAACAATCCTCTCTCTCCATTACCATCCAGTCCACCTGCTGGGCCGAATTGTCCAACAGGTGAATCATATTTTTGACATTTGCGGCCCAGTAATAATACAAAAAATTAGGGAGTGTTAATCCGCCAAATTCTTTAGGTTTGCACAAATGTCTTCTTTGAATTCTATGGGCTTTATAGTCCCATATAAAATTTGTGATATCAGCATCCAGTTTTTTATTTTTTATTTTTGGTAAGTATATCGGTATTGACTGGAATAGATATAAAATTTGTGGTAAAAAAATCATTTTATACCATATACAGAAAGTAAGACAATTAGTGACTTGGTCAGAGGGGCTGGTGAATTTTTACAAGAACCAGCACTGTCTTTCTTTGCGTCGCAGTTGCGTAATGCGTCCGGACGTAGAAGTGCAAGAGGAAGACGATGGAGTTATTCAGACAAGGTAGTTGCCTTGTCCCTCTACCACCAGAGTCCCCGAGCATATCAGTTCTGCCAGTGCATTTTCACACTTCCATCAATCTCATCACTACTTAGGTGGTTGTGCAATATTGAAGTGAGGCCTGGGTTTTCCCCCTAAGATCTTTGAACTTTTGAAAGACGGGGTTGCGGGGATGTCAGAGAGGGATACATTATGTGTAGTCTCCTTTGACGAAATGAGTTTACGTGCAAGCCTCTCTTACAATATTACTGAAGATTCAGTAGAGGGTTTTGAGGACTTTGGATCCCTAGGGAAGACATCAAGGCCTGCCAACCATGCTCTCGTTTTCATGGTTAGAGGCTTGATGGGGAAATGGAAGCAACCTGTAGGTTACTTTCTTTCACGGGACTGCACAACGACTGACAATCTGCAAACATTACTCAATGAATGTTTGCAGAAGGTTAAGGCTATTGGACTACAGCCTAAGGCCGTTGTTTGTGACCAAGGCCCAAGCAATATTCGACTGTACTACCACTTGGGTGTGATGGAAGACCATCCTTTCTTCATCCACGGGGGAACCGATATCTATTGCATGCATGACCCACCCCACTTGTTCAAAAACACTCGGTCAAATTTGGACAAATATGTTTTTGAGGTCAAGGGAGAGGATGGCAGAAAAAAACATATCAAATGGGCACATATTTACGCATTTTATGAGCATGATTCACAGTTGCCCATTAGAAAAGCCCATAAATTAACCGGAGGCCATTTTGTTTTAAACAGCTTCTCTAAAATGAGAGTAAACAAGGCTGCGCAGGTGCTCGGCTATTCGGTAGCAGCAGACGTCTACACCTATGCAGATCTTGGAAAGTTACCTGGGGAGGCTGTTTATACGGCAGAGTTTATTGAAATGGTTGATGGACTGTTTGACTCTTTTTTTTCTTCTTTAAAAAAAATAATTATTAGAAGTATTGTACAGTGCAATAATCTCAAACAAACTTAAAATTATACATTGCTTGTACCACTTCTTATTTTAAACTTTAATAAGAAAAAGGATAGAAAGAGTTAGCAGAGATAGTAAGTGAGTGAGTGAAAGAGTGCTCCAGGAAACCCTATAGGGACCTAAACCACAAGAAAGAGTTAAACAAAAAGATAAAACCAAAAGAAGGAAAAAGAAAAAAAAGAAAGTAAGATAAGATAAGACAAGATAAAAGGGATGTACCTACTTCATATCTTTACTCACCCCTCACCAGGTCCTGAAACCATTTATTATCAACATTTTGTTGCACCCTATGTTTGTAATAAGTCGATAAATGAAGACCAAATCTTTTGGAAATGGTCTGGTTTACCTGCTAAGAGGAATCTCATATCTTCTTGGTGTAACAGTTCCGACATATTAGAAATCCACATTTTTATCGTTGGCGTGGCAGCGTTTTTCCAAAATTTCAGTATAAGTTTTTTTGCCATTATTAAGCCATAATTAAGAAAGCTCTTTTGAAACAAAGTCAGCTCCAAACTGGCTTCGATTGTTCCAAAAATGATCAGTTCTGCATTCGGTTTCAGTTTTATTTTAAATAATTTCGTTAAAATTTCAAACGTTTAATTCCAAAATTTTTGAATTTTTATACAAAAAACAAAAGAATGTGCTATAGTTGCTTCTTGGGTTAGACATTTATCACAGATAGAAGAGACATTTGGGTAAAATTGACTTATTTTAGCTTTTGAATAGTAAAATCTATGTAAAATTTTAAATTGAATTAGAATGTGTCTTACGTTAATCGAGCATTTATGCACATATAACAAGTGTTTATCCCAACTCTCTTTTGAGATTTTTATAGCTAGTTCTTGTTCCCAATCTCTTCTAATCCTATCAGATGATGGTATTTCTATATTTAGGATAGTATTATACAGGTATGATATTAAATTAGTTGATTCCGCTTTTATATTCATTGTCTTGTCTAATAGGTCTGGAAACATATTTCGATATCCTTGTGTATATTTTTTCAAATAGTCACGTATTTGTAAATATTTAAAATATTGATTACTACTCAAGTTGAATTTAAGTTGTAGTTGGTGAAATGATTTTAAAAAAAACTTCCATTATCATACATGTCTCCAAACGTTTTAATTCCTAATCTATCCCACTGTGTAAAATATTTATCTATAGTAGATGGTTTAAACGAAGGATTATTCATTATAGGTGAAAGAAGCGATAGATTTCTTAATTTTAAAGTTAATTTTATTTGTTTCCAAATTCTAATTGTACTATGAATAATTGGATTCTTACTGTATATTGTATTCTTCAATTTTGTTGGTGATAGAAGGATCGCTCCTATATTAAAAGGGGAACAATCATCTCTCTCCATTACTATCCAGTCCACCTGCTGGGCCGAATTGTCCAACAGGTGAATCATATTTTTGACATTTGCGGCCCAGTAATAATACAAAAAATTAGGGAGTGTTAATCCGCCAAATTCTTTAGGTTTGCACAAATGTCTTCTTTGAATTCTATGGGCTTTATAGTCCCATATAAAATTTGTGATATCAGCATCCAGTTTTTTATTTTTTATTTTTGGTAAGTATATCGGTATTGACTGGAATAAATATAAAATTTGTGGTAAAAAAAAATCATTTTTTTAGCATTTATTCGGCCTATTAGAGACATCGGAAGAGTTTTCCAAAATTGAATCAGTATGTTTAGTTTATTGAGTAAGGGCATATAGTTTGCATTAAATAAAGATTTATATTTTCTAGTAATTTCAATTCCCAAATATTTGAATTTTTCTGAAGCAATTTTAAAAGGGAATTTGAACAGGTGTGTTGAGTCTTGAGGTTTTATCATCATAATTTCACTTTTATTCCAATTTATTCTATATCCTGAAAAGGATCCAAATTCCTCTATTAGATTTAATATATTTGGTATACTGATTTGTGATTTTGTAATATATAATAGTACATCATCTGCATCTAATGATATTTTATTATTTGAGTATTTTGTATTATAACCATGGATGTTCGGATGTATTCTAATACTTTCCGCTAACGGTTCTATTACAAGGGCAAGTAGCAGGGGTGATAGTGAACATCCCTGTCTATTTCCCCTTGTTAATTGAAATTTCGGGGACAACATATTATTAGTTAATATTCTGGCAATAGGCCTGTCATATAATAGTTTTACCCAAGCGATAAATTTCTCTCCCATTTGAAATTTTTGCAATACTTTAACAAGGTAATCCCATTCCACTTGATCGAATGCTTTTTCTGCGTCCAATGAAATAATTGATAAGTCTTGTTCTTCGGTTTTGTATGAGTGCATTATATTAAACAGACGTCTCAGATTATTGCATGAATATCTCTTGGGTATAAACCCTGTTTGATCCGGATTTATTAATTTACTAACATATTTACTTAATCTTCTAGCTAATGTTTTTGCTAATATTTTTTGATCTGTATTTAACAGAGCAATAGCTCTATAAGAACCCGGGTCTTCTAAATCTTTATCTTTTTTAGGTATAAGTGTAATCGTTGATTCCGCTAGTGTTTCTGGAAGTGTATGTTCTTTAAAAGCATATGTATACATTTTATGTAACCGTGGTGTCATTATCTCGTAGAATCTTTTATAAAATCCATTACTAAAACCATCTGGTCCTGGTGTTTTTCCATTCTTTAATGAATTTATTGTTTCTTCTATTTCCTTAGTTGAGATTTGTGCACCTAGTTCCTCTTGTTCGATTAAATTTTGGCACGGCAACTGAAAAAACGGGAAAAAGGTCATACGATTTTAAAGATTAAATCAGATAAAGGGGAATTGCTAACACTACCAAAGGATATTAATAAAAGATTCGCTCAATTTTATCAAAATTTATATATATCTAAAGCGTTAGCAGATAGTACTAAAGTTATAGAGTTCTTGGATAATTGTAATCTCCCAAAACTTAATTTGATCGAACAGGAGGAACTGTTTTGACTCATTTAACAGCAGGTTTTACAAGGACCCCAAAAAGCTAATGAGGCCTATGTCAGAAAAGTCTGTGCATAAGTCATTCTTTGAATCATGCTTGGCCTGTACTCCGAAGCTTGACAGTGCTTGGAGCTAAAAATGTGTTGTTTTGTCAAGGGATGGCAGCTTGCAATTTCTTGCATTTTCACAGCTGTGGCAGCACATAAAGGAAAGCACAGACGCCCGTTTTATGTTCACATCTCGGATCAATCAGGATGTTGTAGAAAATTTGTTCTCCACTATTCAGAGAAAATCCATCAGCAAGGGAGTTTCGATGTGCTTACCGGATGGTTATGGTGGCTGAACTGATAAAGGCCATCTGTGAGTGCAAAACTGTTCCCCCCGACTCAGACAAATTTATCTTAACATTGCAAACACTAACAAAAAAACAGAGTTAAGAAAACCATCTCCATCTATCTCCCATACCAATAAAAACAAAACAGCACAATGCAGTCTGCAGCATTTCACTTGATCTCCCTGAAGAGAATACACTAGCTTACATCGCAGGACACATCTGTCACAAAAATCATCTCTTCACATGAAACTGTCCTCAAAATGCCACACATGCAGAGAAGTTCTATTATGAAACGGATGCCACTTTAGTAGATCCTGCACTCATATTCATCCATCACAAAGCATATGACACACCAACGTCTGACTTTGGCTCATTGATGGTGCCTTCGGAATACTTTCTTGGGTTCTGTGAAGTGTGCGAGAAAGTGTTCCGCACAGAATTTGATGATGTTAAAATGACCAGGGATAACATTTCCCATCTAATAAACACAGCAATACATAACGCACAGCAATACAAAGACATGAACTTGTGCTGCAATAGAGTCAAGGTTAGAATTGTAGCAATCTTTGTGAGTATCCACATGCACTATGGACTAAAATTCAAGAATAGAAAAATGCATAACATAAGTGTTAAAATGAGATGTAAAAAACTTCAAAAAGTGGAACATTAGTAAAGTGCATAATTTTCAAACATTAGTTATTTGAATTAATACTATTCAAGTTCAAGTTCAAGTGAGTTTATTGTCATGTGTCCCTGATGGTACAATGAAATTCTTGGCTTTGCTTCAGCACAACAGAACATAGTAGGCATTGACTACAAAATAGATCAGTGTGTCCATAAACCATTATATAAATATATTCACACATGAATAAATAAACTGATAAAGTGCAAATAACAGATAACGTGCTATTAATGTTCAGAGTTTTGTCCGAGCCAAGTTTAATAGCCTGATGGCTGTGGGGAAGTTGCTATTCCGGAACCTGGTCGTTGCAGTCTTCAGGCTCCTGTACCTTCTACCTGAAGGTAGCAGGGAGATGAGTGTGTGGCCAGGATGGTGTGGGTCCTTGATGATACTGCCAGCTTTTTTGAGGCAGCGACTGCGATAGATCCCCTCGATGGTTGGGAGGTCAGAACCGATGATGTATTTACTACTTTTTTAGTAGTATTTAAGCAGTATTTACTACTTTTTGTAGTCTTTTCCTCTCCTGGGCGCTCAAGTTGCCGAACCAAGCCACGATGCAACCGGTCAGCATGCTCTCTATTGTGCACCTGTAGATGTTAGAGAGAGTCCTCCTTGACAAACTGACTCTCCGTAATCTTATCAGGAAGTAGAGGCGCTGATGTGCTTTCTTAACATTTGCGTCAGTGTTCTCGGACTAGGAAAGATCTTCATAGATGTGCACGCCCAGGAATTTGAAGCTCTAGACCTTTTCAACCATCGACCCGTTGATATAAACGGGACTGTGGGTCCCCATCCTACTCCTTCCAAAGTCCACAATCAGTTCCTTGGTTTTGCTGGTTTTGAGGGCAAGGTTATTGTGCTGGCACCATATGGACAGTTGCTCGATCTCTCTTCTATACACTGACTCATCCCCATCAGTGATACGTCCCACAACAGTGGTGTCGTCAGTGAACTTGATGGTGGTTCGCACTATGACCGGCTACGCAGTCATGAGTATAGAGTGAGTACAGCAGGGGGCTGAGCACACAGCCTTGAGATGCTCCCATGCTGATTGTTATCGAGTCTTGACATGTTTCCACCAATACAAACAGACTGTGGTCTGAGAATGAGGAAGTCGAGGATCCAATTGCAGAGGGATGCGCAGAGACCCAGTTCTGCGAGTTTGTTACCCAGCATGGAGGGGAGGATTGTATTAAATGCCGAGCTGTAGTCAATGAATAACAGCCTGACATATGAGTTTTGGTTGTCCAAGTGGTCCAGAGCAGAGTGGAGGGCCAGCGAGATCGCATCCACCATTGATCTGTTGTGGCGATAAGCGAACTGCAGTGGGTCCAGGTTTTTGATGCCCTTTTGAAGCAGATGGAAACCTCAGACCTAAGAAGTGAGAAGTTGAAAATGTCCATAAACACTCCAGCCAGTTGGTCTGCACAGGTTGTTTATCTACACTGTGAAAAAATTTGATTGTTACCCACACAAAATCGTGCCAATGACGATTTATTTATCAATATTACTAAAACTAAGATCTTGACAGTTTTCTACTTTCTGTTTCTCGATTTCCGAGAGAAAGCCGCCACTTACGGCCGTCATTTTTGGCCACCTCACTCAGAGTCCCTGGCGGGAGGGACTATAAAACCCAGAAGTGTTGTGCCTCATTCAATCTCTGCGAGACGGAGGAAGCGAGAGGGTCACGGCTCTCTGTGCAGCGAATAACACTGAACGCAAGTCTACTCCACGGTGAGTCCTCTTGATGTGGTTGCAAAGTGTTTGCAAAATTGTCTTGGCTTTTAAAGACTCTTCAGAAAATGTGTTGGCTGCTTACAAAGTGTTTGCCAAATTGTCTTGGCTTTTAAAGACTCTTCAGAAAATGTGCTGGCTGGCTTGGCTCTTAAAATCGTTGCAACAGTTTTTGGATGGATAAAGCGGCAAGATGGCGCTGAGTGCGTCATTTCTGGTTCATGGCAAGATGGCGCTGACTGCGGAAGGCACAGAGTGAAGAGTGAAGACACCGTTGAATAATTCAAGAGAGCTGACTTTAATAAATCCTTTTTCCACTTTTCATGCCTGCGTGTTCTTCATCACAATGGGAACCTAATGGGCAGGAATGGATACTCTGTTGGAGATCCACTATGAGCAAAGATCCTATAGCAGAGCAAGATCGACCACTCTTGCGAAAAACACGTAGTACCATCATGGGCAGATTCATGGGTAATTATAGGACCCATTTCCGTAACCAGCTTCCGTCCATCTTGCTTCTGCCCAAAGATAGGATCTTCGCACCGCCATTCATTGTGATCATGGCTGATCGTCCCCAATCAATAACCCGTGCCTGCCTTCTCCCCATATCCCTTGACTCCACTACCCCCTAAAGCTCTATCTAACTCTCTCTTAAATCCATCCAGTGACGGCCTCCACTGCCCTCTGTGGCAGGGAATTCCATAAATTCACAACTCGCTGGGTGAACCAGGTTTTTCTATATTCTTATTGGATATGGAAACAAATAAAATTATCCTTAAAATTAAGAAACCTATCATTGTTAACACCGATAGGGAATAATCCTTTATTTAAACCATCTATGATGGATAAAATATATAATCAATGGGAAAGTTTAGGAATTAAAAGGATCGGGGACATGTATGAAATGGGAGATTTATTATCATTTCAACAATTACAATTAAAATTTAAACTGAAAAACACTCATTATTTTAAATATTTTCAGATTTGTAATTTTTTGAAGACATACATACAGGGATATCAAAAAATAACTCCTGATTTACTAGAAGAAGTAATGAATATAAAAGCTGATACACAAAACTTAATATCATATTTATATAATAGTATCTTAAATATAGATTTACCTGTGACCGAGGTAATTAGAGAAGAGTGGGAATGGGAATTATTGATAAAAATTACGAAGGCTACATGGGAAAAGTATTTGACATACATTCACAAGTGTTCAATTAACGCAAGACATAATCTAATCCAGTTTAAAATTTTACATAGATTATATTACTCAAAAACAAGATTAAATAAATTTTATCCAAATATATCGCCCATTTGCGATAAATGTTTAACCCAAGACGCAACTATAACACACTCTTTTGTTTCTTGTATAAAACATCATGGATTTTGGAGTGATATTTTCGAAATATTTACAAAATTATTTAAGACAAAAATGGAACCCAATAATGAATTGATTATATTTGGGGTAATGGAAGACGGGAACAAATTGAGCTCATCTCAAAAGTCAATTTTTAATTATGGTTTAATAATAGCAAAAAAATTAATATTGAAATTTTGGAAAAATACCCCAATACCAACGCTCAAAATGTGGATTGCAAGTATGTTGGATACCGCACATCTTGAGGAAATGTGATTCCTCCTAATAGATAAATGTGACCAATTCATAACGAGTTGGTCTCCATTTGTCGTCTTTTTGGAAACATATGGTGCAATACAGGTGTAAAAGCTAATCCGTGACTGCGGATGGTCAAGATTATAAATGATCTCCTTACTTCTATTTTCTTTTCTTCTCTTCTCTTCTTTTATTCTCTTTCTTCTATTTTCTATGTCTCAACTTTCTTTTTTCACTCTTTATTTTTCTTTTTCACACACTATATATCTCACATTTTTTCTATTTTTCATTATCTAACTTTTTTCTTTTTCTTCCAAAAAAAAAATAATATATATATATAAAAAAAAAAAGAAAAAGGTTTTTCTCACCTCAGTCCTAAATGACATTCCCCTTATTCTAACACTGTGGCCCCTGGTTCTGGACTCGTCCAACATTGGAAACATTTTACCTGCATCTAGCACAAGGACGCACAGGTCTCGCTGCACCTCCCCCTTACCTAACCTAACTCCATTGAGATAATAATCTGCCCCCTTGTTTTTGCCGCCAAAGTGGATAACCTCACATTTATCTATATTATACTGCATCTGCCATGCATCTTCCCACTCACTCAACCTGTCCAGGTCACCCTGCAACCTTCTAACATCCTCTTCACAGTTCACACTGCCACCCAGCTTTGTGTCATCCGCAAACTTGCGAGTGTTGCTCATACTTCCCTCTTCCAAATCATTAATATATATGGTAAACAGTTGCGGCCCCAACACCGAGCCTTACGGCACTCCACTCGCCACAGCCTGCCATTCTGAAAAGGACCCGTTCACTCCTACTCTTTGCTTCCGGTCTGCCAACCAATTTTCTATCCATGTCAACACCCTACCCCCAATACCATGTGCTCAAGATGGACCACTCCTGCGAAAAACAATCGGCAATGCAGGCAACCCGACTTGTCTTTCTTCAGGTTCCCCATTAAGGAGGAAAGGTAAGAAAACATTTATTACTTCTGATTCATATTGAACATTTTATTTAGCCTGTTCACTCTCTCACTGTAGTTAGAACATTGACCTCAGATAGTCGAGTCCTCATGGCAACATCCTTGTAAAAATCTTCTCCTCAAGAGCATTTTCTTTCTACCTCTCTGTTATCTAATGCAGAATATTGACTGCATGATATTTTCTGTAATTTCAGATGTCGACAGTGGACATGATCTCCTACACCGAACTGCGGAGTATTTGTCAAATAACTGCCGTCTTATGTACATGGTGTGAAATTGTGATTTGTCAACTGCACAAAACAATGCAAATGGCGATTTATTTATTATTGTATCTACGTTGGATGTTTTGCTCTTTGGTGTAAGCAGGGGTTGGGCTATCATTGTGTTACATACGTTGAATTGTACATCACTTTAACTGGTTAGCTGATATGCTGAACACTGCAACCCTGTATATCTCGCGCACAGAATAATGTGAATGGTGTAAATATTACTATGCATGTCAGAAATAAAGTGTTAACCATGTTAATGGATCTCTATTATGAATTATTTAAAATTGAGTGGGTTGGTGCAATATCGGTTCTAGCCATCAGTGACTGCACTGCCAGCCCACCAGCTGTAAGTGACTGAACTGCCAGCCCAATAATCCATTCAGTCCACCCTCTCCCCCTTCTCTCTCACAGTCTGTCACCTGTTTTGGGCAGAATTTCTGGCAGTTTCTCAGCTGCCAGCCTGCCAGGTCTGAGTGACTGTACTGCCAGGCCTCAGTAACTGAGTTACATGGCCTCAGTGACTGAGCTGCCAGCCCAAGAATCCATTCGACCCACAATGTCCATACTAGCCCTCTGGAAACCAGTCCCTTCAGCACACAACACCCATACTAGCGCAACAGAAAGCCCCCCCCCCTCCACTGGCCAGCAATATTGGAATTGGTGGAGAGGTGGAATATTGCATTGGGTGACCAGCCCTCCCATGTGATGCAAGGACCCAACGGGTCCCACTTAGTCTAGTTAATGTATATAAGTTGGAAATGTTGTCCCTTGTTTGAAATATGTTGAATTTGACATCACTTTTATTGATTAGCTGGTATGCAAAACACTGCAACCCTGTATATTTCGCGCACAAAATGATTTAAATAAAAAGTGTTTTCCTTGTTTATGAAGTTCAATTTATAATTATTTGAAATTCTGTGGGTTGGTGCAAAATACTGCTGACCCACAAATGTGTCGTTATGAGACATTCACATTTTAAAAATCCATGTCTCAAAAAAGGGAGAAGGTACCCATGTTATTTGACCAACTTATCGGCTGAATTTAAATATGTAGGTATGTATGCAATAGTTTTGCTCCTGATTACCTCTTCCAAATCATTAATATATATGGTATATATGGTAAACAGTTGTGGCCCCAACACCGAGCCTTGTGGCAAAAAATTCCAGAAGATTAGTCAAACATGATTTTCCTTTCATAAATCCATGCTGACTTGGACTAATCCTTTTACTGCTATCTAAAATGCCCCATTATTACATCTTTAATAATTGACTCCAGCATCTTTCCCACCACCGAAGCCAGGCTAACTGGTCTGTAATTCCCCGTTTTCTCTCTCGCCCCTTTCTTGAAAAGTGGGATAACATTAGCTATCCTCTAATCCACAGGAACTGATCCTAAATCTATTGAACATTCGAAAATGATCATGTATGTGTATATATATATGTATGTGTATATATGCATGTATATGTATATATGCATGTATATGTATGTGCATATATGTATGTATATGTATGTACGTATATGTTTGTATGTATATGTATGTATATATATATATGTGTATATATGAATATATATATGTGTATATATATGTTTATATATATGTATGTATATGTATGTGTATATATGTGTGTATATATATTTGTATGCATATGTATGTATGCCGATGTATATGTCAAGTCAAGTCACATTTATTTATATAGCACATTTAAAAAAACAACTCTCATTGGCCAAAATGCTTTACACTGTATGCATATGTATGTATGCATATACGTATATGCATATGTATGTATGTATATGCATATGTATGTATGTATATGCATATGTATGTATGCATATGTGTATATGTGGACTAGCCCCGCACAACTCCATACGCCTCCGTACTCGAAGTTAAATTTAATTTTGTGCACAGAAATGGGGGAACAGGGGGAAAACCTTTACAATAAAATTAACTAAAATATGTGAGGTGATAGATGCGCTATATCAAACACTGTTCCCTACAACACTGATTACACTCATGATAGAGCGGATTACATAGCGGGAGGCATATCGGACAAATGGCGGCCGTGACGTTCCGTAACGTACTACACGTCAGTCCATTGGATTTCGGAGGAGTGGTCTATCTTGCTGCTCTAGTATCTTTGGTCTGGCCCCCATTATGGTTTTATCTCATGTTTGCAGGCTCTGCAGCTGCTGTGATTGTCCCCCCCCCCCACGTGGTGTAGGAGCCGCGGGGCGGGGCAACCGTTGCTAGGGCGGGATGGGAGGTTCCGATAGGCACAGGGCGCTGTCCGTCCGAGGGGCGGGGACGTGGCTCTGATTGGTCGGACGCAAGGAGGGGGCAGGACCTGGTCCTTGGTGACGTGGACGTAAAGTCGGGGTTTCCGCTCAGCGCCGGGAGCTCAGGTGGGAACAGCCGCCGCCGCTCGGCTCCGCGTCCTTTCCCCACCCCCTCCTCCATCCCCGAGGGCGATCCCGCGGCCGGTGACCCGAGGAGCCGGAGCCCGAGGCGTCGGAGCCCGAGGCGTGCGGGCGGAGGGGGACGTCAGTGAGTGTCTGGGCGTCTCTGGTCCTCCGACTGCAGCGCCCTTCTGGCGTCAGTTTGTGCGCGCCGTGCATGTGTGGGGCGGGGGTACGGCACGGGGCAGGGCGGGGATACGTTACGGCGCAGGGTGGGGATACGTCAGGCTCAGGGCTGGGGACGTCACTGCGCAGGGCGGGTGTATGCCCCCTTCCACACCCCAACCCCTCCCTTCACCCTTCCTCACCCCAACCCCTCCCTTCTCCCGTTCTCCACTTGCCTCCTCACCACCTCTCCACTCCTTCCCCCCTCCCCGCAATCAACCTCAACCCCTCCTCACCATCCCCCTTCAAGCCCCTCCTTCGCCCCGCTCCCATCCCACTCCCCCACACCCCTCTGCCCCCCCCTCTCCCCCTGCCCCTTCAAGCACTGGTAATGTTCACGCGTTAGTAATGTCCTGTTTGCCAGCTCGTTGACCCTCTGTGTTCCTTTCCTGCAGGGTTTAGGAGCCGTTACTGTGGACGGAGAGACGGGGACGTGAGCGGCCATTAGGGCGGCCAGGGTGCAGGTGAGCCCCCCCCCCCCATCTGCTTAGTGCGCGGGCTGAGCTTCGAGGGGCTGAGCTTCGGTGGAGGACCACATAACGGGGCACATCAAAATTAAGCGTTCTGAGTGCGACGTGTGTGGCAAGGCCTGCTGGAGACCCACCGGCGGGTGCACACGGGCAAGAAGCCCTATGGCTGTTCCACCTGTGGCAAGAGCTTTACCCGGATGTCGGGCTGAGGCAGCACCAGTGGGTGGACAGCAGTGAGCGGCCCTTCACTTGCTCCGACTGTGCCAAAGGCTTCAATCAGTCCCAAAGCCTGCTAGTGCACCAGCACACCCACAGCAGGGAGCGCCCCTACACTTGCAGCGACTGCGGCATGGGCTTCACCTGCTCCGCCGATCTGCTGTCCCACCAACAGCGGGGAGCGGCCCTACACCTGTGCCCAGTGCGGAAAGGGCTTCACCCACTCCAGCAGCCTGCAGATGCACCAGCACACCCACACTGGCGAGCGTCCCTACACTTGCACCCAGTGCGGCAAGGGCTTCAACCAATCCAGCAGACTGCAGAATCACCAGCGCACCCACACCGGCGAGCGTCCCTACACCTGCGCTCAGTGCGGCAAGTTCTTCACCCAATGCAGCAGCCTGCTGAAGCACCAGCGCACCCACACCGGCAAGCACATCTACACCTGCGCCCTATGCGGCAAGGGCTTCACCCGCTCCTCCAGGCTGCTGTCCCACCAGCGGGTGCACACCGGCGACTGTCCCGTCCCCAGCTCGGTGTGGAGAGTGCTTTGCCATGTCCTCCCAAGCCCTGTCTCACCAGCACGTGCACACCAAATGCCAGCCCTACGACTGCCCCTACTGTGGTGAGGCGCGGATTGCGGCAGCATCGGCGGGCCCACGCCAGCGAGCAGCTGCTCCCACTGTGACAAGAGAGCATGGGGGCTGCGGGTGCACCAGGGGATACACACCAGAGGGAGATCCTTTGTGTGCGTTGAGTGTGGCAAGGGTTTCACCCACATGTCCAGCCTGTGGCAACACCGGCGTACCCACAGCAGTGAGCGTCCCTTCCCCTGCCCGTCCTGTGGTAATGGCTTTACCCACCTTAACCACCTGCTGGAGCACCGGCGAGTCCACACCGGCCAGCGCCCGTTCGCCTATCCGATCTGTGGCAAGTCCTTTGCCCGCTCCTCCAGCCTGCTGGCACACCGCAACGTGGATAGGCGCTGTTTAGGTAAACACAAGTTGCTGGAGGAAATGGGTAACATTTCTGGTCGAGACCCTCCTCAGTCTCCCAGTCCTCTCCAGAGATGCTGCCTGGCCCGCTGAGTTACTCCAGCATTTTGTGTCCTTTTTTGTAAACCAGCATCTGCAGTTCCTTGTTTTTAAACAATTATGGTTAACCATCTCTGCACCTTCCCCAAAGCCTCCACATCAGTCCTGTAATGGAGTGACCAGAACTGTATGCAATAATCCAAATGCTACCTGGCCAATGTCCCTTAAAGCTGCACATATATTCTCTCTCCTTATCTCACATCCTTTTATCTCCTTATTTTCTCTCGCTTCTTTCACTTACTTCACTCATCTGTCGATCACCCCCTCATCTGTGAACATATTTTCAGTCTGAAGAAGGGTCCTGACCCGAAATGTCACCTATCCATGTTCTCCACAGATGCTGCTTGACCCGCTGAGTTACTCCAGAACTCTGTGAGACGTCACCTATCCATGTTCTCCACAGATGCTCCCTGACCCTCCGAGTTACTGCAGCACTTTGTGTTAGAGTCATAGAGTGATAGAATAGAATAGAATAGAATAGAAACTTTATTTGCCACACGACCAGGGTTGGTGGTAATTGGGTTTGGTACATGATGGTACTGCTTTAGCACATTAACACTAACAACAATAATAATAAAGCACATCACAAATCACAAATCTCACCGACAATACATAGTGCAAAAAGAACAGACAAAAACCATAGACAAGACACTGTATACATCAAAGTCAAAAAGTTATTGGAGGGAATTAAGTGTTCTTATTGCTGAGGGGAAGAAACTGTTTTTAAAACGGGTGGATTTTGTAGCAAGTGACCTAAGGCGCCTCCCTGAAGGGAGAGACTGGAAAAGGTGGTTTGCTGGATGGGAGGGGTCCGAGATGATCTTTGTTGCCCGTTTTGAGGTACGTTGGAGGTAAATGGAATGGATTGAGGGGAGGGGAGAGTTGATGATCCTAGAGGCCTTGGAGACAATGCGCTGTATTCTGTGTAGTGAGTGACTGTCAGTGTTTCCGTACCAGACTGTGATTGAGGAGGTGATGATGCTTTCAATGATGGATTGATAGAAGCGTACCAGGAGGTGTTTGTGGACTCTGAACTTCTTGAGCTGTCTGAGGAAGTATAGGCGTTGTTGTCCTTTCTTAATGATGTGGTCAGCATTGATGTGCCATTTTAGATTATTGCAGATATAGGTGCCCAGAAACTTAAATAAGTTCGTGGAGGTTATGGGATGGGAGTTGACATGGACCGCGGGTTTGAGGTTTTGTTTGCGTCTGAAATCTATGATGGTTTCTAAGGTTTTTGAGGTGTTAAGCTGGAGGTTGTTTTCTGCGCACCATTTGACTGCGCTGTCCACTGTTTGATGGTATTGTGATTCATTGTTGTCTGAGATGAGGCCAATTATTGTCGTGTCATCTGCATATTTGAAAATTTTAACTGAGCTGTATTGGGATGTGAGGTTGTTGGTGTAAAGTGAGAAGAGCTGAGGTGACAGAACACAGTGTGTACAGTGTGGATACGACCTTCAGCCCAACTTGCCCACACTGACCAACCTGTCCCGCCTACACTAGTCCCACCTGGCTGCATTTGGTCCATATACCTCCAAACTTGTCCTATCCATGTACCTGTCTATAACTGCTTCTTAAATGTTGGGATAGTCCCAGCCTCAACAACCTCCTCCGGCAGCTTGTTCCATACACCCACCACCCTCTGTTGAAAAGTTACCTCTCAGATTCCTATTAAATCTTTTCCCCTTCACCTTGAACCCATGTCCTCTGGTCCTCGATTCCCCCAATCTGGGCAAGTGATTCTGTGCATCTAACTAAATTGTGTTCTCTGCAAGATTCCAGCATCTGCAGTTTCTTGTGTTTCCCTCACCTATATCCACCTATCACTTCTGAAGAAGGGCCTCAACCTGAAACATCACCCATTCTTTCTCGCTAGAGATGCTGCCTATCCTGCTGAGTTACTCCAGCATTTTGTGTCCACCTATCACTTGCCAGGCTTTGTCCAGCCCCCATCTCTCTTTTCCAGCTTCCTCCCCCACCCTCTCCATTCAGTCTGAAGAAGTGTCCTGACTTAAAACGCCGTCTTTCCATTCCCTCTAAAGCGGCGGAGGAGCTCAGTGGGTCAGGCCGCATTTGTAGAGGGAAGTCAATTTAAGGCGACCACTCCCACCTGAAGTCTGAAGAAGGGTTTTGATGTAGATTGTTGCCTGTCCATGCTCTCCAGTGGTGCAAGTTACTCCAGGAGATTGTGTCTATTTGTAAACCAACATCTGCAGTTCCTTGTATCTAGACTAGGCGTGCATTTCATCCTACACTTGTGCTCGGTCCGCCAAGGCCTGCTGGATCTCCCGGTTGCCAACCACCTTAACTCCCCTTCCCATTCCCACACTGGTCTTTCTGTCCTGGACCTCCTCCGTTGCCAGAGTGAGGTGACACGTAAACTGGAGGGATAGCATCTCAAAGCTTACAGCCCAATGACATGAACATTGAATTCTCTAAATTAAACGGACATCCCCCATCGTGGGCCATATCTTCGTCATTCCTCTGTTTTTTTCTCGCTGGCGAAATTCGTCAGGATTAATCCGGAGTCACCGCTTCTCGTATTTTAAGTATGTTTTAAAAGTATGTGTTAGTGCTTCTAGGTTTGTTTTACATGGGAGGGGGGGAATTGGGGGAAACTTTTTTCAGTCACACCTTGACGGTGATGCGATTTTTCTCCTTTGCCGAGGATCGCCCGTGAGGAGCTCCAAGCTCGTGGCCTGTGGACTTTAACACCATGAAGCCCGCGGTCTCCGGTAAGAAGAGGCCGACTCGGGAGCTCCATGCTGCGGAGTGTTCCAATCCTTCCCGACACCAGAGTTTCCATCATCCCGACGCCAGGACTTCGGATATTGGACCGTCGGCAGCGGCGACTGCGGAGGGTTCAACAGCCCCGACCACGGGTGAACAAACGAGGAAGATGATTGGAATTTAATTACCTTCCATCACAGTGAGGAATGTGGATTCCACTGTGCTGGATGTTTCTGTTAAATTTTAATTTATGTGGCTGTGTGTCTTGTTGCTTTTTACTTAGTATGGCTGTATGGTAACTCAATATTACTGTCCTTTATAGCCTAGTCCCACGGTGCGAGTTCATTCAAGTGCTCTCCCACGTTTTACAAAAATCAAACTCGTGGTGAGCACGGAGAATGAACTTAGCGGGTACGTGGGAGCTCGGGGACATCTCTTACCGGATCGTAACGTGAACGGCAGGAACTCGGGAAGACTCGCTAACGGCAGGTAAGCACAGGAAGACGTGAAGATTTTTCGACATGATGAAAATGTCCACGAGAGCCCCGAGTACCGACGAGTGGCCATTACCGTAAATCTCCGAGTTCGAATCAGGGCAAACTCGGGAGAACTCTTGGAATGTACGCGTACCGTGGGACAGGGCTTTAAATTGGCACATGTGACAGTAAATTTGAACTTGATAAGCTTTCCTCTATATCTGTATCTATCTATCTCCATAATTATCAAACTCTGATCTTGGATGTGTGTGTGTGTGTTTATTTATTGTTTGTGTGTCACATCTTCTCGAAAAAAACGCGCTAATGACCCCCCTCTCTCCGCTCTCTTCCCCCTCTGTCCCTCTCTCTGCCCCGCTCGCTCTCCCTGTCTAGACGCGCCTGCAAGTTGAGGCTCTCTTGCCCCGGCCTCTCTTCTCCCCCTCTCCCCCCAGCCTACCCACTATCTCCCCCCTCCTCTATCTCCCTCTCCTCTCTCTCCCCTTCTCTCACCCACCTTCTCTCTCTCCCCTCCTCGCTCTCCCCCTTCCTCTCTCACCCCCGGCTCACCTGGCCTCTCCTTCCTCCCCCTCACTCTCTCCCTTAACCCCCTCACTTCCCCCTTTCCCTCTCTCTGCCCTCTCCCTCTACCACCTCCCCACCTCTCCCTCTAGATGCGTCTGAGAGTTGCGAGTATGCTCGTAGATAGGGCGGGGATGATGTAAAAGGAGCCAAAGAATAATATTAATATAATACCAAGGGGGGTGGTTAGTATGTGTGTGCTGCCGCAGGCCGCCCCCAAACTCCCCCCCCCCCCGCAACTGTTGAGCGGATGGGACCCAACGGATCCCACGTGGCCTAGTCTATCTACTATCTATATATCTTCTATCTTTATCTATCTTCTATCTATAGTATTACTAAAAGTCTCATCTTGACCACTGCGTCTGCGTTGTAATTAAATTTGTGCAAAAATGCTAAACTATAAAGCTATGATTTCTCGCCAGCTTAGTCACCGTTCTCCGCTCCGAGCGCCCCAAGTTTTGTTTCGATAGGTGAAATATTAGAAAAGTTATTAAGGTGTAAAAAATCATGAGATCAGCAGATTGGTCTTCTCGCCTGTCACTCACCATGATCACCTGGGTTCCACGAGAATAAAGCCCCGGAGCTCGGACGTGAGTCAGTTACCCCGGAAGACTGAGTGAGTCCAGAACTGTGAGTGTACGCTGTGAGTGAACTGAACTGTGTCTGTGCCGTGCTGATTGAACAGATCTGTGCCTGCCCCATGAGTGAATTCAACTGTGCCTGCCCCGTGAGTGAATTGAACTGTGCCTGCCCTGTGAGTGAATTGAACTGTGTCTGCCCCGTGAGTGAATTTGACTGTGTCTGCGCCATGAGTGAATTGAACTGTGGAGGGGAGGAAAGGGGAGTCAATGAAAGTAAGCATGCAGGTACAGCAGGCAGTGAAGAAAGCGAATGGCATGTTGTCCTTCATAATAAGAAGAGTTGAATATAGAAGCAAAAAGGTCCTTCTGCAGTTGCATCGGGCCCTAGTGAGAACACATCTGGAGTATTGTGTGCAGTTTTGGTCTCATAATTTGAGGAAGGACATTCTTGCTATTGAGGGAGTGCAGCGTAGATTCAGCAGGTTAATTCACGGGATGGTGGGACTGTCATATGCTGAGACAATGGGCTTGTATCCTCTGGAGTTTAGAAGGATGAGAGGATATCTTATTGAAACATATACGATTACTAGACTAAGTGGAACCCGTTGGGTCCCATGTTCACACGGGAGGGCTAGACCCCAACGCAATATTCCACCTCTCCACCAATTCCAATATTGGTGGCCAGTGGGCGGGGGCTTTCTGGAGCGCTGGTATGGGTGTTGTGGGCTGAAGGGACTGGTCTCCAGAGGGCTAGTATGGACATTGTGGGCCAAATGGATTCTTGGGGTGGCAGCTCAGTCCCTGAAGCCTGATGTGCTGGCATCTCACTCACGGCTGGTGGGCTGGCAGTTGACTCACGGCTATTCCTTGAAATTCCATTTCAAGCAGGGTGCAAGGCCACCAAATTCAAATCCATTTTCCTACCATTTCAAGCAGGATCCAAGTCCAACACACTCAAGTGCAGTTTCATACCACTTCAAGCAGCGTGCAAGGCCACCAAATTCAAGTGCAGTTTCATACCACTTCAAGCAGGGTGCAAGGCCACCACATTCAAATGCAGTTTCATACCATTTCAAGCAGTGTGAAACCACCGTAAAACCACACAAAACACCACACTCACAGTTCAGTAGACATTCATTGTGTTCAGTTGATTCATAGCCCAGACAGAGTCATGACTTCTCCCTCCCCATCATGCAGAGACAGAGCCACACCCACACTTCCGGGTTTTATAATCCCTCCCACCGGAAAAGGTGTGGCCTACATGGCGTGATTGGCAGAAGAGAGATTCTCAAAAAAATTTAAACACTAATAACACTTTTATTTTTCATTGATGGGAAAAATCCTCTGCACCTGATGAGCGGAGGGGGACTGAGTAGGAAATCCAAAAATTACAGCCGTAAGTTGTAGCATTTTATCTTAAATCAATATACAGTGCAAAAAGAAAGTTGTCAAGTTTGGACTTCCAACCATTTGCAGTGCTTTTACTTCAACCCAACCCCCCACCAACTATTCGCAGTGCCTTTGCTTCAACCCAAACCCCGCACCAACCATTCGCAGTGCTTTTACTTCAACCCGAACCCCCACCAACCATTCGCAGCACTTTTACTTCAACCCAAACCCCCCACCAACCATTCGCAGTGCTTTTACTTCAACCGAACCCCCGCCAACCATTTGCAGTGCTTTTACTTCAACCCAACTCCCACCAACCAGTTGCAGTGCTTTTACTTCAACCCAACCCCCACCAACCATTTGCTGTTCTTTTACTTCAACCCAATCCCCACTAACCATTTGCTGTGCTTTTACTTCAACCCAATACCCCACCAACCATTTGCAGTGATTTTACTTCAACCCAAACCCCCACCAACCATTTGCAGTGCTTTTACTTCAACCCACCCCCACCAAACATTTGCAGTGCTTTTACTTCAACCCATCCCCACCAAACATTTGCAGTGCTTTTACTTCAACCCAACCGCCTCCCACCAGCAGGGGCAGCTGAGAGAAGCAGAAAACATTTTTTAAACATTAATAACTCTTTTATTTTTCATCGATGGGAAAAAATCCTCTTGTGCTGCGCAGCAGAGGGGGACTCTGAGTAAGATGGCCAAAAATAAGTGGCAGCGTTTTTTTCTAAAATCATGAAACAGATAAACAGGAAGTGGTCAAGATCAGATTTTTAGTAATATAGATTCATTTAGTTGAGTTTCCGTGCAGTATATCCAAATTAAACTAGTGTGTGAACGGGCGATCGCTGGTCGGCATTGACCCGATGGGCCGAAGGACCTGTTTCCGTGCTGTATCTCTGAAGTACAAAAACAGAAAAAGAGCGAGGGCAATATTTTGGATGATCAAAAGGGCAATTGATGATCGTGATCTTCTTTGGAATTGTGGCGTTTCCGATCAGGGTGAGTGGATGGAGAGAGAGGGGGATGAGAGAGAGAGGGGGAGAGAGAGGGGGGGAGGGGATAGAACTTAGGCCAAAGCCCACAACACAGGCCCGGAGTCTATAAAACAGGCCTGGGGCCCACAACACAGGCTCGGATGCCCACAACCTAGGCCTGGAGCCTATAACACATGCTCGGTGCCTATAACACAACCGTGAGGCCGACAAAACACAGGTTTGGACGCCAGAATGTAGGCCAAAGCCCACAACCTGGCCTGGAGCCTTCAACACAGCACCGAGGCCTACAACACAGGTTCTGAGTCCCAGAGCTTAGGCCAAAGCCCAGAACTTGGGCCAAAGCATAAAACACAGGCCTGGAGCCTATAATAGAAATTAGGTGCAGGAGTAGGCCATTCGGCCCTTCGAGCCTGCACCAGTCCTGTGGGCTACAAAACAGAGGCTCGTGGCGCCAAAACGTAGGCCATAGCACAGAACTTAGACCCAGACACTGTAACTATCGCACAGGCCCAGAGCCTATAATACAGCCCTTCTTGCGAATGAAACAAATAAACCAAAGGAATAGTTAGATCTCAAGCCGAGTGTTGAGCAGCCAGGTTGTGTCTCTGTGTCAATGTCTACCAGGCCCTGAGCTCCATTTGGTGGGTGGTAGAGCGGACACTCAGGGATGACATGGTTGGCTGGCTGTTGTTCCGCTCCGCATCCACAGGCTGGGCTCTGGCGGAGGCCCCATCTCCACATGCTGGCATTGAAACACCCAACTCCAGTACCAAGTCTGTTGAGCTTCACCCATGCTCCTGGGCAGGTCAGACCCTGGACAGCTTTTATCTGGTGAAGAGATGTAGTTGTGTAATGGAGATGAGGTCACCTTCCACTCCTGTGACCACTTATGCTTTTGTGCTTTTGTCTCAGTTGGCTGGATGGAGGCAAGGAGTTGTTTTTCATGTGGAGCAAAGGGGTGACGGGACATCAGTTGGGGTGGACTCTGCTCTCTGCTAATAGCCTGATGGAGGAGGTGATCTGACAACACTCGGAGCCTATAATACCATCCTGAGGCCCAGAATGTAGGCCCATAGTCTACAACCCATGCCCAGAGCCTACAACACATGCCCAGAGCCTATAACACAGGCCCTTAGCCTACAATACAGGCCCGGAGCCTATAACACAGGCCTGGAGCCTATAACGCAGGCCCGGAACCTACAACACTGGCCTGGAGCCAATAACACAGGCCTGGAGCCTACAACACAGGCCTGGAGCCAAAAACACATGGCCAGAGCCTATAACACAGGCCTGGAGCAAATACAAAGGCCCGGAGCATATAACATAGGCCTGCAGTCTATAACACAGGCCTGAAACCTATAACACAGGCCCAGAGCCTATAACACAGGCCCAGAGCCTAAAACATAGGCCCGGAGCCTATAACACAGGCCTGAAGCATATGACACAGGCCTGGAGCCTATGACACAAGCCTGGAGCCTATGACATAGAAACATAGAAAATAGGTGCAGGAGTAGGCCATTCGGCCCTTCGAGCCTGCACCGCCATTCAATATGATCATGGCTGATCATCCAACTCAGTATCCTGTACCTGCCTTCTCTCCATACCCCCTGACCCCTTTAGCCACAAGGGCCACATCTCACTCCCTCTTAAATATAGCCAATGAACTGGCCTCAACTCCCTTCTGTGGCAGAGAATTCCAGAGATTCACCACTTTCTGTGTGAAAAATGTTTTTCTCATCTCGGTTCTAAAAGATTTCCCCTTTATCCCTTAAACTGTGACCCCTTGTCCTGGACTTCCCCAACATCGGGAACAATCTTCCTGCATCTAGCCTGTCCAACCCCTTAAGAATCTTGTAAGTTTCTATAAGACCCCCCCTCAATCTTCTAAATTCTAGCGAGTACAAGCCGAGTCTATCCAGTCTTTCTTCATACGAAAGTCCTGACATCCCAGGAATCAGTCTGGTGAACCTTTTCTGTATTCCCTCTATGGCAAGAATGTCTTTCCTCAGATTTGGAGACCAAAACTGTACGCAATACTCCAGGTGTGGTCTCACCAAGACCCTGTACAACTGCAGTAGAACCTCCCTGCTCCTATACTCAAATCCTTTTGCTATGAATGCTAACATACCATTCGCTTTCTTCACTGCCTGCTGCACCTGCATGCCTACTTTCAATGACTGGTGTACCATGACACCCAGATCTCGTTGCATCTCCCCTTTTCCTAATCGGCCATCATTCAGATAATAGTCTACTTTCCTGTTTTTGCCACCAAAGTGGATAACCTCACATTTATCCACATTATACTGCATCTGCCATGCATTTGCCCACTCACCCAGCCTATCCAAGTCACCATGCAGCCTCTTGCATCCTTCTCACAGCTAACACTGCCCCCCAGCTTCGTGTCATCCGCAAACCTGGAGATGTTGCATTCAATCCCTTGTCCAAATCATTAATATATATTGTAAATAGCTGGGGTCCCTGCACTGAGCATTGCGGTACCCCACTTGTCACTGCCTGCCATTCTGAACAGGACCTGTTTATTCCTACTCTTTGCTTCCTGTTTGCCAGCCAGTTCTCTATCCACATCAATACTGAACCCCCAATACCGTGTGCTTTAAGTTTGTATTCTAATCTCTTATGTGGGACCTTGTTGAAAGCCTTCTGAAAGTCCAGATATAACACATCCATTGGTTCTCCCTTATCCACTCTACTAGTTACATCCTCGAAAAATTCTATAAGATTCGTCAGACATGATTTACCTTTCGTAAATCCATGCTGACTTTGTCCAATGATTTCACCACTTTCCAAATGTGCTGCTATCCCATCTTTAATAACTGACTCTAGCAGTTTCCCCACTACCGATGTTAGACTAACTGGTCTGTAATTCTCCGTTTTCTCTCTCCCTCCCTTTTTAAAAAGTGGGGTTACATTAGCTACCCTCCAATCCTCAGGAACTACTCCAGAATCTAAGGAGTTTTGAAAAATTATCACTAATGCATCCACTATTTCTGGGGCTACTTCCTTAAGTACTCTGGGATGCACCCTATCTGGCCCTGGGGATTTATCGGCCTTTAATCCATTCAATTTACCTAACACCACTTCCCGGCTAACCTGGATTTCACTCAGTTCCTCCTTCTCATTTGACCCGCGGTCCCCTGCTATTTCCGGCAGATTATTTATGTCTTCCTCAGTGAAGACAGAACCAAAGTAGTTATTCAATTGTTCTGCCATGTCCTTGTTCCCCATGATCAATTCACCTGTTTCTGACTGCAAGGGACCTACATTTGTTTTAACTAATCTTTTTCTCTTCACATATCTATAAAAACGTTTGCAGTCAGTTTTTATGTTCCCTGCCAGTTTTCTTTCATAATCTATTATCCCTTTCCTAATTAAGCCATTTGTCCTCCTCTGCTGGACTTTGAATTTCTCCCAGTCCTCTGGTAGGCTGCTTTTTCTGGCTAATTTGTATGCTTCATCTTTTGTTTTGATACTATCCCTGATTTCCCTTGTTATCCACGGATGCACTACCTTCCCTGATTTATTCTTTTTGCCAAACTGGGATGAACAATTGTTGTAGTTCATCCATGTGGTCTTTAAATAGCTTCCATTGCATATCCACCGTCAACCCTTTAAGAATCAATTGCCAGTCAATCTTGGCCAATTCAGGTCTCATACCCTAGAAGTTACCTTTCTTTAAGTTCAGAACCCTTGTTTCTGAATTAACAATGTCACTCTCCATCCTAATGCAGAACTCAACCATATTATGGTCACTCTTGCCCAAGGGGCCACGCACAACAAGACTGCTAACTAACCCTTCCTCATTACTCAATACCCAGTCTAGAATGGCCTGCTCTCTCATTGGTTCCTCTACATGTTGGTTTAGAAAACTATCCCGCATACATTCCAAGAAAGCCTCTTCCTCAGTACCCCTGCCAATTTGATTCACCCAATCTATATGTAGATTGAAGTCACCCATTATAACTGTTTTACCTTTGTTGCACGCATTCCTAATGTCCTGTTTGATGCCATCCCCAACTCCACTACTACTGTTAGGTGGCCTGTACGCAACACCCACTAGTGTTTTCTGCCCCTTACTGTTTCGCAGCTCTACCCATATCGATTCCACATCCTCCAAGCTAATGTCCTTCCTTTCTCTTGCGTTAATCTCCTCTCTAACCAGCAACGCTACCCCACCTCCTTTTCCTTTCTGTCTATCCCTCCTGAATATTGAATATCCCTGGATGTTCAGCTCCCAGCCTTGGTCACCCTGGAGCCATGTCTCCGTGATCCCAACAACATCATAATCATTAATAGCAATCTGCACATTCAACTCATCCACCTTATTACGAATGCTCCTTGCATTGAGACACAAAGCCTTCAGGCTTGTTTTTACTACGCTCTTACCCCTTATACAATTATGTAGAAAAGTGGCCCTTTTTGATTTTTGCCCTGGATTTGTCTGCCTGCCACTTTTACTTTTCACCTTGCTACCTATTGATTCTACCCCCATTTTACACCCTCTCCTCTTATTCTCTGATTATTATTTTTTTCTTCTTTCCCCCCTACATGTTGGGTCTGAGTGCTTCCCTTCTCTGCCTCCTGCCTCACACACTGTCTACGAGCTTTCTCTATTTGAGTCCCTCCCCCCAACCGTTCTAGTTTAAAGTCACCGCAGTCGCCTTTGCAAATCTTCCCGCCAGGATATTGGTCCCCGTCGGGTTCAAGTGCAACCCGTCCTTTTTGTACAGGTCACACCTTCCTCAAAAGAGGTCCCAATGATCCAGAAACTTGAATCCCTGCCTTCTGCACGTCCTTCAGCCACACATTTATCCTCCAGCTCGCTCCATTCCCACTCTCACTGTCGCGTGGCACAGGCAGTAATCCCGAGATTGTTACTTTTGTGGTCCTTCTCCTTAACTCTCCTCCTAACTCCCTAAATTCTCCTTTCAGGACCTCTTCTCTTTTTCTACCTATGTCATCGGTACCTATATGTACCACGACCTCTGGCTCCGCTCCCTCCCATTTCAGGATATCTTGGACACGTTCAGACACATCCCAGACTCTGGCACCAGGGAGGCAAACTACCATCCGGGTCTCCTGACTGCGTCCACATAATCGCCTATCTGACCCCCTAACTATAGAGTCCCCTATTACTACTGCACTCCTCTTCTCTTCCTTATCCTTCTGAGCAACAGGGCCGGTCTCTGTACCGGAGGCCCGACCGCTGTTGCTACCCCCAGGTAGGCTGTCCCCCCACAACAGTTCTCAAACAGGAGTACTTATTGTCAAGGTGTACAGCCAACGGGGTACTCTCTAGTCCCTGCCTCTGCCCCTTGCCCCTTGCCCCTCCTAACCGTGACCCACTTGCCTGCCTCCTGTGGTCTTGGAGTGACCACCTCTCTGTAACCCCTCTCTATGACTCCCATCGCTCTCCCTGACCAGACGGAGGTCATCGAGCTGCTGCTCCAGGTTCCTTTTTTTTTTTTTTTTTTTTTTTTTTTGGAAAATATTTTTTATTGGAGATAAGTACACAACATATTATCATCATTACCAGTCTTACATTTTTAAATTGATAATATTGTCAATTATTATTACACTGTCTCCAATACCTTTTGCCTTTTTTTTGTTTTTTTTAAACTAGATAGAACTAAAAAGATAGATTAAGTAAAGAAAGAAAAGAGAAAGAAAAAAAAAGAAAGAAAAAAAAAAGAAAAAGATAGTTAAAGAAGAATGGAAACATTTATTAAGATAAAAAACTTCGTTCGAGATATATTCGTACATTTCAGAGTATAACATTTCATCCATTCTTTAGCCCGAGTGTTAGTCAGGTTCCTGTGCTGAACCATTCTGACCCTTTAAATAATCAATAAAGGGAGACCATGTTCCAACGAATAATTCCTGTTTGTCCAACAGGGAAAATCTGATTCTTTCCACATTTAAGGTCTCCGTCATTTCTATAATCCACATTTTGATTGTGGGGGTTATAGGGCCTTTCCAAAATTTTAGAATTAATTTTTTTTCCGTTATTATACTATAATCAATAAAGTTTCTTTGTGTTGTTGTAAATGTTTGATTTAATTCTAATGTTCCGAGTATTATTAATTTTGGATCCGGGTCCAATTGTGTGCTGGTCACTTTAGATATTATACTGAAAATATTTACCCAGAAATTTTTAATTTTTATACAGTTTGCAAACATATGAGATAAGTTAGCTTCTAAATGTTGACATTTATCACATATAGGTGAGATATGTTGAAAGATTTTATGTAATTTTGTTTTTGAATAATGTAACCTATGTATTAATTTAAATTGTATTAAATAATGTCTGGCATTTAATGAACATTGATATATGTGTTGTAAACTTTCTTCCCAAGTATCTTTCGTTATTATTTGATTTAATTATTTTTCCCATGTTTGTCTGTGTAAGTCCGTCGATGGAATGTCACTGTCTAATAAAATATATATATAAGATATTAATTTTTCTGTATTAGGATGTTTATTCCAACATTCATCAAGAATTTCTGAATTTCTAATTCGAAAATTTTGAGTATTCGATTTTACATAATCTCTGAGTTGAAGATATCTGAAAAAATTATTTCCTCGAAGTCCATAAGTCTGTTGCAACTCCTGAAATGTAAGAAAAGTGCCTTCCTTGTAAAGTTGTCCCATATTTTTAATTCCATAATTCCTCCATTGTGTAAAACCCCTGTCCAACCATGAGGGTTTAAACAAAGGGTTATTCACAATTGGAAGAAAAAGTGATAAGTTATCTAATTTTAATGTCTTTTTTAATTGTTTCCAAATTCGTATAGCACTAAATATTATAGGGTTTTCCATATAAATTATTTTGTTTAATTTAGACATAGCAAATAATATCGAGCCGATATCAAAAGGTAAACAATCTTCCTTTTCCATTTTTAACCAATCTGGTTGTTGATCTATTTCTTCCAACCAGAAATTCATATTTCAATATTAACTGCCCAAAAATAAAACAGAAAGTTTAGTAAAACCAAGCCTCCATTTATTTTTGATTTACACAAATGTCTTTTGTTTATCCTATGATTCTTATAATCCCAGATAAAATCATTAACAATGGAATCCAATTTAAAAAAAAAGTTTTTTGACAAATATATCGGAATTGTCTGAAAAAGGTATAATATTTGCGGTAAAAAAATCATTTTTATGGCATTAATTTTGCCAACCATTAAGATAGGAAGTGTTTTCCAATATTGAATATTCTTACGTAGTTTGTTCAGTAATGAGGGAAAATTTGCTTTAAATAATGATGTATATATCTTAGTTACGTAAATGCCTAGGTATTTGAATTTTTCGTTTACTATTTTAAATGGAAATTGTTGTATTATCTGTCTGTTGTATTCCCTTATTGGCATAATTTCACTTTTATTCCAATTTATTCTGTATCCTGAGAGTGAACCAAATTGGGTTATTAGCTTTAATAAGTTTGGAATACTAATTTCTGGTTTTGTAATATAAATTAGTACATCATCTGCGTATAGAGAAATTTTATTCACTGTTTCCTTTGTGTTATACCCATGTATTTCCGGATGACCCCTAACTCTTTCTGCGAGTGGCTCAATAGCAAGCGCAAATAATAATGGAGATAACGGGCATCCTTGTCTGCAACCTCTAGATAGGCTGAATTTAGATGACAACCTTTGGTTTGTTAATATTCTAGCCGTAGGGTTTGTATATAACAGTTTTATCCATGTGCAGAATTTCTCCCCTAGCTGCATATTTTCCATCACCGAAAATAAATAGGACCATTCAACCTGATCAAAAGCTTTTTCAGCGTCAAGTGAGATTATTGCTAGATCTTCATTAATAATTCTCTTAGAATATATAATATTAAATAATCTTCTTAGATTATAATATGAGTACCGTTTCTGAATAAAGCCTGTTTGGTCAGGGTGTATTAATTTATTCATCACTGTATTTAATCTATGAGCTAGTATTTTAGTTAATATTTTCTGATCTGTATTTAAAAGTGCAATTGCTCTATATGATCCCGGATCTTCCGGATCTTTATCAACTTTAGGAATAAGTGTTATTATAGATTCATTTAAAGTATCTGGAAGTTTCTGTTGAGTATAGATATGCTCAGACAGCCTTTGTAAATGTGGGGAAAGCAAGTCATACATTTGTTTATAGAATTCAGAGCCTAAACCATCTGGTCCTACTGCTTTACCATTTTTTAAAGAGCCAATAGACTCTTCAATATCCTTTATCGTAATCTCCCTTTCTAATAATTCTCTATCATTTGAGTCTAAACCTTTTAAATTACATTTTAGTAAAAAATCTGCTATTCCTTCTGGTTGTACTACAGTTTTAGTTGAATAAAGATTATGATAGTATTGGAGAAATCTCTCGTTTATATCCTTGGGCATTTTTAATAATTCTCCTGTATCTGTTCTAATTTTATGAATTATTTTTTCCCCTTCCATTTTTCGTAACTGACGTGCTAATAGTTTTTGTGGTTTGTCTCCAAACTCGAAATGTAATTGTTTGTTTTTTTGATAAAGTTTTATTACTTGTTCTGAATACATTTTGTTTAATTTATATTTCAATACAGCAATTTTATTATGTTTTAAAATAGATGGCATCCTCGCATTTTCTATATCTAGTTGCTTGATTTCCCTTTCCAATGTTTGTTGTTTAATCCTGTTCTCTTTATTATAAAATACTTGGGCAGAAATTAATGCACCTCGAACAAACGCTTTAAACGTTTCCCACATAAGAGAAGTAGGTGTGTCAGGGTTGTCATTTACCTCAAAAAATATTTGAATCTGTTTAATAAGATATTCCTGGCATGATCTTTCGTTCAAAATTTGTGGGTTAAATCTCCAATATGTTTGTTTCTCGGACATTCCATTTAATTTAATCATGAATGTTACAGGTGCGTGATCTGAGATTATAATATTATGGTATTTTGAGTTGTAAGTAAATGGGATAAACGTGGAGTCAACTAAAAAATAACCTATTCTTGAGTATGTTTTATGTACTGGTGAGTAAAATGAATATTCCCGTCCAGTTGGATTTTCAATTCTCCAGACATCCTTAATATTAGTGGTATTAATAAATGAATTTAAAAATACACTTGATTGAGATTTTACTTTTTTTTGCCTTGATGATCTATCTAAGTATGAATCTAATGTGCAATTGAAGTCTCCTCCAATTATTAATTTATATTGTGTAAATTCAGGAATTATATTTGTTTTATTAAATAAATGTTTTATTAAAAAACATAGGGTTATCAAAATTAGGCCCATATACATTAAGAAGAATCACTTTTTCTCCATTTGCCTCTCCAACTAATATAATATATCTACCATCAATATCCGCTATTGTTGATGAATGCGTAAAAGGTATTCCTTTACGAATTAATATTGCAACTCCTCTGGACTTATGGGAAAAAGATGGGGCTCCTAATATGGTCCCTTAGGACCCCATCTCAATGCACCTGGCGCAGATGTGGACGTCTGGAAGGCTATCAAACTCCTTGACCTCCCACATCTGACATCCAGAACAGTAAACTGCCCTGGCACTCATACTCCCCCCTTACCCTGGATACAATACAAAGTACAATACAATACAATACAAACTGCTGGAAGAAATCAGCAGGGATCTGACTCCCAATCAGCTGCTCTTCCTCAAGCCCGCTTCCACCAATCAGCGGCTTCCTCAAGCCCACTTGTTTTGAAATGCGAATGGAACGGAACGTTGGAACGTTACAGATTTGGGCTCCTCCCATTGCATCTGCTCCAACGGTTCCTGGGCCCCTGTAAAGCAAAGCTCCGTGATCAGGTTTTAAACTCACCGCTCGGACGTAGGTCCTCCCACTGCAACCGCTCCAACGGCTCCTGGGCCTCTGTAATGCAAAGCCCCGCGATCAGGTTTTAAACTCATCGCTCGGACATAGCTCCTCCCACTGCAACCGCTCCAACGGCTCCTGGGCCTCTGTAAAGCAAAGCCCCATGATCAGATTTTAAACTCACCGCTCGGACGACAGAGCGTGAGCAATTTGTGATCAGCGTGAGAATTTGGCCAAATGCGTGAGACCTGGCAGCCCTGCCACCCTGGAGGCTATGACACAAGCCTGGAGCATATGACACAAGCCTGGGGCCTATGACACAGCCCTGGAGTCAATGACACAAGCCTGGAGCCTATGAAACACAGGTCGGAAGTTCCAGAACTTAGGCGAAAGCCCACAACACAGGCCTGTGGCCTAAAATACAGGACCAGAGCCCACAACACAAGCCCGGAGCCTATAAAACAGTCCTGAGGCCTACGAAACAGGCCCAGAAACCCAGCACTTCAGGCAAAGTCCAGAACACAGGCCTAAAACGTAGGCCCGACGCCAACGTACAAACCCTCTGAACCAAAGAGCATTATTGAGAGATATTTTTGTGGGTGCTTAGCGACAGATATAATATATTAGTGTATTTATGCTTGGATCTAAATGGTTTAGAGTGAAGCTTTTTGGGCCAAAAATCTGCAATTTGACGATGAAATGAAAGTAAAATAAAGCATGATTCCCCCCCTCCCTCTCTCGGGGATGGCAGCGAGTGAGGAAAGGAAGGAGGTCTGGGCGTGCTCTGGTCCTCTGACTGCAGCGTCCCCTGTCTATTGAAGGCCACGGTGCAGCGCCTCTGGTCCTTCCAACTGCAGTGGCCCCTGGTGGCAGAGGCCACGATGCACCTATCCACGTTCCCCACAGACGCTGCCTGACCCGCTGATTTACTGCAGCAGTCTGTGACCTTCTTCCCATGATGCATGTCGCCTCTTCCCCACCCGCCCCTGGTGATTCAGCGCCAATCACCGGCGGTCCCCCTCGAATTGAGGGTGACGTCAGGGCGCCGGTCATGCTGGCTGGCGGACAGGCGGCTCAACGCGGTGCCCTGATGCTCCGCATGCCCAGGTCGGTGTGGAGCCCCCACTTCGCCCCTGCCTTCCCACTGCAACCGCTCCAACGGCTCCTGGGCCTCTGTAAAGCAAAGCCCCGCGATCAGGTTTTAAACTCACCGCTCGGACATAGCTCCTCCCACTGCAACCGCTCCAATGGTTCCTGGGCCTCTGACAAGCCTGGAGCCTATGACGCAAGCCTGGAGCCTACTACACAGGCCTGGAACCTATGACACAAGCGTGGAGCCTACAACACAGGCCTGGGTCCTATGACACAACCCTGCAGCCTATGGCACAGGCCTGGGGCCTATGACACAACACTGGGGCCTATGACACAACCCTCAGGGCTGCCAACATTGGGTGAGAGTTGGGAGTGAGAAATTGCGAGAGACCAAGTCCGAGGGAACGTACCGACCAAGGGGGAGGGAGGGTGTGGGAGGGGGGGGTGTCACCCCTCCGATTGGTACGAAGCTTTTCCATTTTCAGCTTGAAATTGTGCAATCTGGTGCATACTGTAGCGAGTCTTTTAACTTACACTTTAATGCAATATTTATGCTTTAAATTGGATTAGCTATGAATAAGTTTAGGCAAAATGACATTTCTAATTACATTCCACAGTAGAGCCAGGCTCTGATCAACAGCACATGAATGATCTCAGTGTATTCACGTATGGAAATCGGATTATAATCAAACACTTGGCCCATGTTGACCAACCTGGGTCTTACTGCGCACCTGGTGCTAACCCTGACCCTTACTCCAGTTGCATACCTTCTCTCATTCCTGACCCTGAGTTCAGCCTTACACCTGGCCCCCTACTCTACCCTGATCATAGATGCTTACCTGCTTAGGTTCCCAGTGCTTGAACACACCCGTTGTCCCAGCTTTGACTGCACATCTGGTACTATTCCAGACCTTGACTCTGGATGCACACTTGGTCTTGCTCCGAGCCCCTCTGCACGGACAATATATCTGGCCCACGCATAAAACCCCATATCTGACCCCCTGGACTTAACCTATTACGTTAAGCACCTATTAAGTCCATAAGTGCTTATCTAATGCAGTAATCTTTTTATGGGGCACTTCACAGACCAAATTTTGTATAACAAAATTTGCTACATCCATTGGCTTCCTTGTTATCTAACATGCTAGTTACTTTGTCAAAGAAGTCATCAATTGGTTGAATGCAATTTCTCATCCATAAAATTATACTCACTCAGCTGTATAAGTATTATGGTACAATTTCCTTCATTTTCCTAACAAACTGTCCTGAAGTCATTTTCACCCCCAATATTTTCAATAACATTAGGCAACTCCGAAACACGAAGCGGTGAGCATTAGGATCCAGACATCATGGACAACTGGCCTCTGTTCCCCGCTCACATCTGGCAGTGTTCTCTGTCTGAACCAGGGCCCGTGGAGCGTTTTTGAAAGTGGAGGGCCTGAGCGATCACTGATCACTGGCCTTGGGGGTACCCGCCGAGGGAGTGGAGCACCTGAGTGCGGGGGGGGGGGGGGGGGCATCCCTCCCATGGTAGGGACTTTTAGAAATGTTATGAATTAAAATCATGTTTTAATGCAATGTAGAAGTATGATTTCAATGTTTTTTTTGGATGTATTTTTAAGAGGTAACTTTTTAAGGGGTAACTTTTTCCACACAAAGGGTGGTGGGTGTATGGAACAAGATACCAGAGGAGGTAGTTGAGGCAGGGACTATTCCAACATTTAAGAAACAGTTCGACTGATACATAAGATAGGACAGGTTTGGAGAAATATGGACCAAAAGCAGGTAGCGTAGCTGGGACATGCTGGCGGGTGTGGGCAAGTTGTGCGGAAGGGCCTGTCTTCACACTGTATCACTCTATGACTACATTATACCTCCACCATGCATGAATGCTTCAAAATCAAGTGCTCGAGTTTTATTGCCATGTACTCAAGCATAGAAACATAGAAAATAGGTGTAGGAATATGCCATTCGGCCCTTTGAGCCAGCACTGCCATTCAATATGACCATGGCTGTTCATCTAAAGTCAATACCTCTTTCCTGTTTTCCCCCCATATCCCTTGATTTCGCTAGCCCCAAGAGCTAAATCTAAGTCTCTCTTGAAAACATTTAGTCAATTGGCCTCTACTGCCGTCTGTGGCAGAGAATTTCACAGATTCACAAAATCTAGCAGGCAAGCAGGATCCAACCATCCCCATTTGAAGACCACTATCTTCTACTGTTTCTACCCAGTGCTTGGTATTTACTTTCAGCAGCCATTGGTTGTCCTCCAGGATGCACCGAGCCGCAGCCTGATCCATGCCGGTCACCTGGGCGAATTCGGCATAGAGACTCTCATGGCAGCGGTTCAATGCCTCCGACGGCCCGGGACTCTTGCACTGAGGCTGCTCCATGGTTGGAGCTGCAGCAAGCAACTTGCCAGCCCGGCAATCACTCGCCAGCCGGGCAAAACCTCGCCAGCCCCGGCTCTCCATCCGCATCTGCCCCCGCCGCTGCTTCTGCTTCCATCCCTCCCTCAGCCCGGCTCTGCAACACCCACGGCCCATGCAGTGGATATGAATTTTGAAAATTTCGTTGATCACAGAATTTCTCACGACAGAGCGTGAGCAATTTATGATCAGCGTGAGAACGTGAGAATTTGGCCAAATGCGTGATTCACACGCGCAATGCGTGAGAGTTGGCAGCCCTGCCACCCTGGAGGCTATGACACAAGCCTGGGCTCGATGCGGTGCCCAGATGCTACGCATGGCCAGGTTGGTGTGGAGCCCCCACTTCGTCCCTGCCCTCCTTCACCCCCTCACCCCCTTCCCCCCACCCGTCCCTTCTCTCCCTCCCCCCACTTCCACCGTCCTCGTCCCCCTTCCCCACTTGCTTCCTCACCATCTCTCCCCTCCTTCCCGCCTCCCTTCTCCCCCTCACTCCTTCATTTCCGCCCAACACTCCCGCCGCTCCCCTCACTCCCCCCCCCCCACCTACAAGTACTAGTAATGTTCACGCGTTAGTAATGTCCTGTTTGCCAGCTTGTTGACCCTCTGTGTTCCCCTCCTGCAGGGTTTAGGAGCCGTTGCTGTGGACGGAGAGACGGGGATGTGAGCGGCCATTGAGGGCGGCCAGGGTGCCGGTGAGCCCCTGCCCCCCCCCCCTCGCCCGCGCATCTGCTTGATGTGCGGTCTGAGCGTCGAGGGGCTGAGTTTCGGTGGAGGACCACATGACGGGGCACAACAAGGAGAAGCGTTATGAGTGCGACGTGTGTGGCAAGGACTGCCGGAGCCCGAGCAAGCTGGAGACGCACCGGCAAATGCACATGGGAGAAAACCTCTTCGACTGCTCGGAGTGCGCTCAAGAGCTTCAAGACGGCGAATGTCCTCAAGTTCCACCAGCGGGTTCACACGGGTGAGAAGCCCTATGGCTGCTTCACCTGCGGCAAGTGCTTTCCCTGGATGTCGGGGCTACGGGTGCATCAGCTGGTGCACAGCAGTGAGCAGCCCTTCACCTACTCCGACTACGGCAAAGGCTTCAAGTCATCCACGAACCAGAAGGTGCACAGGTGCCTGCACATCGGGGACCGTCCCTACACCCGCAGAGACTGCGGCAAGAGCTTCACCCGCTCCAACAGCCTGCTGGAGCACCAGCGCACCCACACCGGCGAGCGGCCCCACACCTGCGCCTAGCGCGGCAAGTGCTTCACCCGCTCCTCCAAGCTGCGATCCCATCAGCGGGTGCACAGTGGCGACCATCCCATCCCCAGCCCGGTGTGGAGAGCACTTTGCCATGGCCTCCCACGCCCTGCCTCACCAGCACGTGCACACCTGTGGCCAGCCGTACGATTGCCCATACTGCGGTGAGGCGTTTGACAGCTCGCGGGGGTTGCCGCAGCACCGGCGGGCCCAGGCTGGTGAACAACTGCTCCCACTGTGGAAAACGGGGCCTGGGGGAGCACCAGCGGATACACAGACCGTGATGGAGAAGGTATAAAACTGGACCATCATTGCCTGTGGCAGATTGTTTTCTCAGCTGGTGCAGGAAGTACATCCTCTGTTGGGCCTTTTTGACTGTGGTCGATGATCTATCCAACAATGATCTATTTATCATTTTCCTTGAACTCCATTCCCTTTGTCCTGTTTTCACTCCTTATATTTCCTTATCTCTGCATCTCCCATCAGACTGAAGAAAGGTCTCGGCCCGAAAAGTCACAAATTTCTCTCCACAGATGCTGCCCGACCCGCGGAGTGACTCCAGCACTGTGTGACCCTCTTCCCATGATGCATGCTGCCCCCCACGTGACTCTGCGCAATGACAGGGGGCGGGGCCAGAAGTCCCCCTCGGATTGGCTGTGACATCAGGGCGGCGGTCGTACGTGCCGTCCATGCTCTAGTTGTCAGCTGCTCTACATCGGTGAGACCAAGCGTACGCTTGGCGATCGTTTCGCCGAACACTTCTGCTCGGTCCGCATTAACCAATCTGATCTTCCTATGGCTCAGCACTTCAACTCCCCCTCCCATTCCAAATCCGACCTTTCTGTCCTGGGCCTCCTCCATGGCCAGAGTGAGCACCACCAGAAACTGGAGGAGCAGCACCTCATATTCCGCTTGGGCAGTTTGCACCCCAGTGTCCTGAACATTGACTTCTCCAATTTCCAGTAGCCCTTGCTGTCTCCTCCCCTTCCTTTCTTCTTCCTGCCCCCACCCTACATCAGTCTGAAGAAGGGTTTTGGCCCGAAACTTTGCCTATTTTCTTCGCTTCATAGATGCTGCCGCATCTGCTGAGTTTCTCCAGCATTTTTGTCTACCTTCCATATTCCTTATTAACTGTCTTTGTAGTATAAAACACATGAATATACTAACATTGTGTGGGATCAGAGAGAATCCGAGGGTGAAGTGAGGCATCTAGATAGGCATCTAAACAGGAGGAAGGTAGAAGTTGGAGCTTGAAATCCAACGAACAACTTCCACACGGAACACAGTGTACTCGCTGCTGGAAGTAAACTAGCTTCCTTATCTGATTAGAATGTTGTGTTTGTGCCCATATTCCTTCGCATGCACAAGGAGGTATCTCTTTGCTTGCTCCAACCAAAATTATAATCAGACCTGTATGGCTCCATTTTTACAACTGATTAATGAGACTAAATATTAATATCCTTTCTTACTCTCAGTGTTGATCAACAAGGAGGGAACTGTGGAAGAAAAATTAACATCCATCCTTATTTAATTTTGATTTAAATTGAACAAGGTAACGAAAGGGTGTGTTGGATGTGACAATTGGCCGCTCTCGCTTGACCAGGTGCAGAAGAGGTTGTGGGAATCGGCAAAGTAAGATTAGACGTGTTATCTGTTTAGCAATGTTACAAAATTTTGAGATTTTAAAAATAAAGTCTGCAATTTATCCCATCAGATAAAGCATAAAAAGAAGTTTAATTTGACACTTAATTCACTTTCATATCTTCAGTATTAAAAAAGTTATGGCCATTATCATACTCAGAAATTAGCATCTAGGTCCCTATTGCTTTTCCATTGACTTAACACAAAAGCTGTGATCGAGGACAGTTAAAAGCCCATAACATTCTTAAAAATTATGATAACTGAAAGAAATTTTCAGTTATTATAGATTGAAGCATTCTGAAACAAATATGAAACAATCTTACTTCGAAGACATGAAAGTAAAGCATATAATTAGTTAGTTACCTAATTGTAGCTAATTACAAAATTCAATTACTAGATCTAAACATCTATCAATTTCTTTAGAATAGATTAACATTTTTAAATAGCCTAAGTGTCCAAATAATATTCACACAATAATTCACAACATAACATAATTTTTAAATCTAATTTTCATGAATTTACAGGCCAAATGGAAGGAATTGAATGTTTAATACCTGTAAATTAATGGGGATTTAAATCATCTTGTGAGTGAGGATTTCTGGAACGCGATCTTTTGGAACGTTCATTTGCGGTGAATTTAACCCCGTATTGGCATGAAAAATACTGCCGTTAATTCGGGGAATAAAATCACCGTGTCGCATGAAAAACTGTGAATTAAAGGCTTCTTAAGAAGCACTTGTTTACCTGTCCCGCGTGTGAAATCCGTCCCCGTTATCGGCGTTGACGCTTCAGGAGCTGCTTTTAAAATTACTCTAGCGCTGACATTGACGATTTAATAAAAATAAAAAATACACAAATCGCCACTAGGAACGATTTGTCAGCCAAGGCTTGTACTCCAACAAAATATTAACCAGGACAAGGGAGGAGAAACCCGCGTTTTAACCCCGCCCCCCCTTAAAGGCGCCAAAATCGCGCACACGGCCAGTGGCAGAATTACAGCGCGACTGAAGGTAAGTTTTGTAACATACCTAATCTGTTGTCTGGGAATTTGTGAATGGTGGATGGTAAATGTAAACATGAAACAGCAGAGCAGATAACGAAGCTTCTTTACTCTTCTGTGAGCAGTTAGAGGATCTCCCGCGCCCCCTACCACTAGCAGCATAGATATGTTGCAGTAAATGGAAGGCTAATGATTGGCTTGAAATGGGGATGGTGGAGCGGGGGTGCGGTCGGACCCAACGCACCCCCCACCCCCCCACCCCCCTCCGGACGGCCATGTACTTCCCATAATGATTTCTCTCAAACTACGGTCTGATGTAATCAACTTGCACAAAAGGCATGTTACAGGCTTCCTTCCACACATTTAAGACAGGAAACCTGGCTCCTCATTTGCATTCTAAACTCCACAGAGCACTTCCAACTTGCTCATCCTTACTTTTAACGTGGAATTAACTTGACCCGGAATGTTCTCCTGAAATGCTGCCTGATCCACTGTTTTTTAAAACCAGCAAGTTAGCTTCATTGTTCAACTACAAGGACACCCAGATCCCCTTGCAAAGTTATATTCATAGATACATAGAAAATAGGTGCAGGAGTAGGCCATTCGGCCCTTCGAGCCCGCACCGCCATTCAATATGATCATGGCTGATCATCCAACTCAGTATCCCGTACCTGCCTTCTCTCCATACCCCCTGATCCCTTTAGCCACAAGGGCCACATCTAACTCCCTCTTAAATATAGCCAATGAACTGGCCTCAACTACCCTCTGTGGCAGAGAGTTCCAGAGATTCACCACTGTGTGAAAAAGTTTTTCCTCATCTCGGTCTTAAAGGATTTCCCCCTTATCCTGAAGCTGTGATCCCTTGTCCTGGACTTCCCCAACATCGGGAACAATCTTCCTGCATCTAGCCTGTCCAACCCCATAAGAATTTTGTACGTTTCTATAAGATCCCCTCTCAATCTCCTAAATTCTAGCGAGTATAAGCCAAGTCTATCCAGTCTTTCTTCATATGAAAGTCCTGACATCCCAGGAATCAGTCTGGTGAACCTTCTCTGCACTCCCTCTATGACTATAATGTCCTTCCTCAGATTTGGAGACCAAAACTGTACGCAATACTCCAGGTGTGGTCTCACCAAGACCCTGTACAACTGCAGTAGAACGTCCCTGCTCCTATACTCAAATCCTCTTGCTATGAAGGCCAACATACCATTCGCTTTCTTCACTGCCTGCTGCACCTGCATGCCTACTTTCAATGACTGGTGTACCATGACACCCAGGTCTCGCTGCATCTCCCCATTTCCTAATCGGCCACCATTTAGATAATAGTCTGCCTTCCCGTTTTTGCCACCAAAGTGGATAACCTCACATTTATCCACATTATACTGCATCTGCCAAACATTTGCCCACTCACCCAGCCTATCCAAGTCACCTTGTAGTCTCCTAGCATCCTCCTCACAGCTAACACTGCCCCCCAGCTTAGTGTCATCCGCAAACTTGGAGATGTTGCTTTCAATTCCCTCGTCCAGATCATTAATATAAATTGTAAATAGCTGGGGTCCCAGCACTGAGTCTTGCGGTACCCCACTAGTCACTGCCTGCCATTGTGAAAAGGACCCGTTTACTCCTACTCTTTGCTTCCTGTTTGCCAGCCAGTTCTCTATCCACATCAATACTGAACCCCCAATACTGTGTGATTTAAGTTTGTATCCTAATCTCTTATGTGGTACCTTGGCGAAAGCCTTCTGAAAGTCCAGATACAACACATCCACTGGTTCTCCCCTCTCCACTCTACTAGTTACATCCTCGAAAAATTCTATAAGATTCGTCAGACACGATTTACCTTTCGTAAATCCATGCTGACTTTGTCCAATGATTTCACCACTTTCCAAATGTGCTGCTATCCCATCTTTAATAACTGACTCTAGCAGTTTCCCCACTACCGATGTTAGACTAACTGGTCTGTAATTCCCCGTTTTCTCTCTCCCTCCCTTCTTAAAAAGTGGGGTTACGTTTGCTACCCTCCAATCCTCAGGAACTACTCCAGAATCTAAAGAGTTTTGAAAAATTATCACTAATACATCCACTATTTCTGGAGCTACTTCCTTAAGTACTCTGGGATGCAGCCTATCTGGCCCTGGTGATTTATCGGCCTTTAATCCATTCAATTTACCCAACACCACTTCCTGACTAACCTGGATTTCACTCAGTTCCTCCATCTCCTTTGACCCACGGCCCCCTGCTATTTCCGGCAGATTATTTATCTCTTCCTTAGTGAAGACGGAACCAAAGTAGTTATTCAATTGTTCCGCCATATCCTTGTTCCCCATGATCAATTCACCTGTGTCTGACTGCAAGGGACCTACATTTGTTTTAACTAATCTCTTTCTCTTCACATATCTATAAAAACGTTTGCATGTTCCCTGCCAGTTTCCTTTCATAACCTACTTTCCCTTTTCTAATTAAGCCCTTTGTCCTCCTCTGCTGGTCTCTGAATTTCTCCCAGTCCTCTGGTATGCTGCTTTTTCTGGCTAATTTGTACGCATCATCTTTTGCTTTGATACTATCCCTGATTTCCCTTGTTATCCACGGATGCACTACCTTCCCTGATTTATTCTTTTGCCAAACTGGGATGAACAATTTTTGTAGTTCATCCATGCAGTCTTTAAATGCCTTCCATTGCATATCCACCGTCAACCCTTTTAGAACTAATTGCCAGTCAATCTTGGCCAATTCACGTCTCATACCCTCAAAGTTACCTTTCTTTAAGTTCAGAACCGTTGTTTCTGAATTAACAATGTCACTCTCCATCCTAATGAAGAACTCAACCATATTATGGTCACTCTTGCCCAAGGGAGCACGCACAACAAGACTGCTAACTAACCCTTCCTCATTACTCAATACCCAGTCTAGAATAGCCTGCTCTCTCGTTGGTTCCTCTACATGTTGGTTTAGATAACTATCCCTCATACATTCCAAGAAATCCTCTTCCTCAGCACCCCTGCCAATTTGATTCACCCAATCTATATTCCTAAGTTTAAATACTCTTATTTTCTATTCTTCTATTCTTCCTCCCTGTAAAGAGCTCAAACTCACAAGTGGTTGAAACACAAGCATCTTTATTGTTCAGGTCATGAACTACACAGCAGGTCATCACACGTTCACACTGCTACACTAACTTGTGGACAGTGGGTAGGATGCTACATCTCTTCTATAAAGGAAAAGTAGATACAGCGTTATCACTACGATGAGTAAATAATTTGTTAAATGCAAAATACCACATCTAAGAATAATAAGGTTAAACATAGTCGCCGTATCTAACAGGCAACTTACTAACCCGCCCGGTCCGCGTACGGTAAGGAGCTGCCTCATCAAACTTTTCCTCCGAAAAAGTTAAGGGCGCGTCTGGGTGAGCCAACAGGGCTCTGGGGAGACACCGTAGGGGACGACCGTCGCGGGGGTACCGGTGAACCGGATACAAGGGCGGGTGGGGGCATAGACCGACGTGGGGACTAGCGGGGGGTGGCAGCTGCAGGCACTGGAGCGACTGGAACAGCGATCACTTTGAAGTTCAGTGGAGGGGCGTGAGGACCCTGGAGAGCCGGACGTCATTCCTTCACTGGAAGGATATGTTGACGGTTGCATCTGCAGATGGTGCCGCCGACATCGACAAGGTAGGATCGTGGCTCTTTCATGGGGCCGTGGATGAACGCCAGTTTGGTATGTCCTTTGTTTGTCTGTAAACAAACCACTTGGCCTTGGATCAGTGGCTTAAGTGGCTTGCTGGATTTGTCGTAGGGACGTTTCTGCGCGTCTCGATTGGATTGTAGCGCATTTGAATTAGAGTGGGGCAGAGAACTTTAGGCTTTAAGTGACCCTGAGTCATAGGCAGTGGAGGTCTTGTCCGCGTGCCAGTCGAAGATATCGGCATCCACAGATGACCATGGCAGGGAGGGAGCAACGGTTGTTTTTGCTGGTGCGCCGCTTGCCTGTTGCAGATGCATGACTCAGTTTTTTCCCGAATGTACTTGGTCATTCCAGGCTCGTAAATCATTTTCTTTGGCACGTTGTAGGGTGGCCTCAACACCTGGGTGGCCACCGTGGATCTCCTCGTAGTACTCCTTACGTAGAGGGGGGGGCGGGGAAATGACCGTCTTGTGACCCTTTACGATCACTCCGTCCTGAAGTACCAGTTCATCACGTACCAGAAAGTAGGGTTTTAGTTCAGTGGGAGTGTTGGATTGTTTGTTTGGCCAGCCGCCTTTAATGATAGAAGTTAGCAGCTGGGTGGTTTTATCCAAGGCAGTGTGTTCGGCGAGGCGGCGCAGGCAGTCAGTTGGAACGAGGGAAACCTTTAGAACGGAGAATTCCTCACGTTCGTAAGGATGTTGTTCGCTGGTGGAGCATGGTGCCCAGGATAGAGTGTCTGCGATGTGCATGTCTTTACCGTTTTTGTTAGACAATGCGGAAGTCGAACCGTTGAAGCTGCATAATCATGCGTTGAAGCCTTGCTGGGGCAGCGTGGATAGGCTTGCTCATGATTGTGACCAGAGGTTGATGATCAGTCTCTACCGTGAAGGTTTTGCCAAAAATGAAGTCTTTGAATTTGGAGCAGGCAAAAACCATGGCAAGCAGCTACCGGTTCCTAAGAATGGCAAGGTATCCGTTAGTGTTCTGTACGCGTAGGATACCGGCAAAACATCGCTGTTGAAAGAGGTCTGCAAACATGCAGCGCCCAGTCCATACTGGGATGCGTCGCAGGTGATTGTAACTGGCTGGTTGAGGTTAAAGTAGGACAGAGTCGGTACACTAGCGAGTTGTAGTTCTAAAGTCTCAAAAGCTCGCTGGTGGTTTGGGTACCAGAACCAGGTGTTGTCCAGGTGGGTTAGGTGACGTAGGGGGGCTGATAGTTCGCTGAGATTGGGGTTGAACTTTCCCAGGTAGTTGACCATGCCTAGAAATCGTTGTGGGCTGGTGACGTCAGTTGGTACTGGCAGCTCGTTGATTGCTGCGGTCTTCAGTGGGTCTGGTTTTAGTCCGTTGCTAGTGAACACGTGACCTACGTAAGTGACTTCGGGAACCCTGAACTTACATTTAAGTGGGTTCAGTTTTAAGTTGATGTCTTTGGCACGGTCCAGTACTTTACGTAGGTTTGCATCATGCTCGGTGGCATCGCGGCCATAAACTAGAATGTCGTCAACTATGATGGCACAGGGAAATTCTGCGAACAGTTGTTCCATTGCACGCTGGAAAACTTCGCTGGCAGAGTTGATGCCAAAAGGCATTCTTAGGAACCGGTAACATCCAAAGGGGGTGGCGAATGTTATTAATGCCGATGAGGCACGGTCTAACGGGATTTGTCAGAATGAGTTTTTGGCATCCAAGACTGAGAAAACCGTTGCGTTACCGATTTGTGCTGCGACGTCTTCGATGGTCCTCATAGGATAGTGTTGGCGTTTGATTGCTGTAGACAAATCTGTAGGATTGATGCAGATGCGTAACTCCTTATCTTTCTTTGTGGTGACAACCATGGTGGAAACCCAATCGGAGGGCTCGCTGACTTCGGCGAGGACCCCAATGGAGACCATACATTTAAGTTCATCGTGTATTTGCTCACGTGTGCCACGCGGGATGCTGTGAGGGGCACATATGATCGGGGTGACTGTATGGTCGACAATGATCTTGTATGTCGTTGGTAGTTTACCGAGTTGGTTGTCAAACAAATCTTTGTAGTTGGATAGCACCTGTTTGGGTGGTCACTCTGTCAAACAGAGTTTGTGAACAGCACGCCCGAAATAGACCAAACCCAGGTCATGGCACGCATCGATGCCGAACAGGGTTTCAGAACTTGGCTGAACTATGTAAAATAGCAAGTCCTTGGTCTGTTCATTAATGGTACACTTGAAATCGGCTTTGCCCAGTGGGTGAAGAATTTCCCCTCCGTAAGCAGGTAAAGTGGAGGAGTCTTTTCTCCTGCGCTCAGTGGTTCTTATCTTGTTGAACACTTTGAGTGACATGACATTCACGCGGGCACCAGTGTCGACCTTGACGATCAGCGGTTGGTTATTGACTATCATGGTCACAGCAGGATCAGCAACTTTGCCTGTGGTGCACAGGTTTAGGGAAAGTAGGGTAGGCTCAGTGTCGGAACTATCAGAGTCGTTCCCGTGGGAAGATTCATCTTGTTCATGAGAATCTGAATCTGACGGGTCTTGTTGAATCAGTTGCAGCTTCGCCCTTGGAGCTGTACTCCCACTAAATCGACAACAGTTTGCAAAGTGGTTGGTTTTTTTGCAATTATGACATACTTTCCCATGGGCTATGCAAAATTGGCTCCCCCTCGGGTGGAAATAGTTACAGTTTGTGCACCTCGTGTTAGGCATGTTCTGAACTTTGCTGGAAGCATTGAGAAATCTTTGCGGAGAGTAACTAGCCGTATTCACATTTAGTTGTTGATTAGCATTCGCGCTAACATAATCAGCCAGTGGTGCCACAGTCTCAGCCATCCAGCGCGGCTCGTGGACTTCGGGAGCCGTGGTCTACTGGGAGGAGGCGGCCGCTCCAGACACTCCGGGCCGCTGAGAGTGTTCACCCGATGCCAGAATTCCATCATCCGGCGAGAGGGCCTGAGGCATCGTGCTGCCATAGCGGCGACTGCAGAGGCCTCAATAGGCCCCGACTATGGGTGAACTGGGGATGGGACTGGACTTTGCTGCCTTCCCCCACAGTGGGAACCATTGTGGGGGGATGTTTTTATGTTGTTGTTAAATTCTTGGATGTTATCTTTATTTGTGTGCTGCATGGCAAGTCAAATTTCACTGCACCAATTGGTGTATGTGACAATAAATGTTTATCTATCTATCTATCTATCTATCCGACAGGCATGAATAGCCTGATCTAAACTCAGGTCTGCATTCCGTAATAGTTCAGCTCGCAGCTCTCGGTCGCTCATTCCTCCCACAATTTTATCTCTAACAAGCTCATTTGTTATCTCACCAAATTGGCATCGAAAACTGACGTGTCTCAAGTCGCTGGTGAATCGTTCCACAGGTTCATCAGGCTGTTGCACTCGGGCAAAAAATCTTGTACTCTCAAGGATTCTGTTAGACGGCAGGTCACACAGTTCTCTGAACTTTCTTAGCAACACCATCGAGTTATCTATAGATTCTGCTGGCACCAGTACCTTCCATTCACATTCAGTTGGGCAGGTGCAAATTCAAACGAATCAGCGTGGATCATAGCCTCCGGACCCGCTATATTCAACAGTAGCGAAGCCTTCAAATCGTCGGGATCGTTGCGGTAAACGATGCATATATAATGAAAGTAATCCTTCTCAAACATTCGCCATCGCTCGGCGATATCAGAATCAAACACAAGCGGGCTAGGCTTTCGACAAGAGCTAGCCATGTTTCCAACTCACAAAAAAAACCACGCAAATAAAATCTGGTTATCGAAATAAATCGCGATAAACAGACGCGGGGCAGACCCGATCTGACACCATGTAAAAAGCTCAAACTTACACGGGTTGAAACACAAGCATCTTTATTGTTCACGTCATCAACTACACAGCAGGTCATCACACGTTCACACCGCTACTCAGCCTGGCAAGCAGTGGGCAGGATCTTACACTATGAATGTTACAATTAGGCTGGGTTATAATTACAAAGCATTCTAATTGGCTAACATGCTATATCCAATGCTACACTCCCTAAATGAATATATATATATATATATTCCTATATTATGCTCCAACTGCCAAATTCTGTCTCAGTCAACCTACACTCTGCAATTTTATGTCATCACCACTTACTAACAAATTTGACTATAAAATAGTCTTGTTCCTTATTCTAATCCAAATTAATAACATGGATGATCAATAACTGATATGCTAGCACTCGCTCTTTTGGCACGTGGTATTCTGGAAACTTGAAAACAGTCTCTTTAAAAATAAGGGGTAGGCCATTGAGATATTGGCTTATCCATCTCATCTAACACATGGCCAGTGTGGTATCCAAGTCTCCTTTTGAACTCAATTCAAAAGATAAGAAATGGGAAGAAAACAAACTTAAAACACCAATAAGACAAAACAAACAACCTGCATTTTTTTTCCATCTCTCCTCTATTGAAAGTTAAGAGAAAATAAAGAATGAAATCAATTTTCATAGATTGCTAACGTATTTGCAAAGAACAAAGACAAATAAAATAACCTTGTGTGGCTCCACCTCCACACAACTACTGACTTCTTAAAGAGACACACACTACCTCTTAAAACACATTAGTCTCTACAAGGATTTCTGACGTAGAATAGCAAAAGCTCATTCAATGACATCCTATTTTATCTGAATTATAGGATTGATTCAACATTCACCAGACTACATCTAGAAAAAAATATGGTCTCTTTTTATTGAATTTCTTCAACAACATAATGGTTGAACACAAACTCAAAACCGACGCTAGGGTCGGGTGAGAGGGCGTATGGAAGGGCAGTTGGATATATCTCCACTTCTTTCACTTCTTCGTCAGTTCTGGGGGTTTTCTTTTTTCTTCATCGTGTCTTTCTCGAAATTGTTTTTCTTTTTATTTTCTTCTTTCTTTCCCTTTTTCCTTTTTCCTTTTTTCCGATTTAGTTATTAGTTTATAAAATGTTAAAATTGAAGCAGTACGAAAATTGTATAACTGTTGTGTCGATTACTTTCTCTTTGTCCAATTGCTTCCAATAAAATTAATATTTTTAAAAAACATTCACCAGAACCGGTTTCACAAACACGTAACATTCTTTAAATTTACTTATTTTATATCTTTTTTTTTCCTGTGACATTCACTCACAAGTTGCCACACCTCATGCAATATGATAAATCTCACAGATAGTCACTTTAAAACAATAAAATTCTCACTCAAAAATAAAACAGTTATACACACCTCAAGGAAATCATTCTAACTCTTAAAACTTTGATACACCCAAATACGTTCATAAGCTTGCCCACCATTTCACACATTTACTGAATTAACATGGAAATTTCACAAAGGAAAATGGGCATCACAATTAGGTTTTTAAATTGTAAGGTGTATCTCTATTATTTTTCCTTCTTACCAGCATGCGTAAGGGAGTGTATATAAAATAAAATAACAGGCAGAAAAACATCAATTATACACATTTTTCCAAAAGGGGTGTGAGCCAGAGTCCCTTGGTGGAATCAATGGCACAGCCGTTTCCACAGTCAGTGCACATAGAGGCGTACCTCTATAATTCCTAAACCTCCCTGATTTGTTTGATAAGACTGTTCTGTCTACTAGAATCTTTGGTTCTAGGGGGATCAATGTACAAAATTCGCAAGCTAGGACATTTCCCTGGGAGTCTTTGTCGTGGCCACTCATATGGGTATTGCGCTTAATAATGGCGAGGTGGACTGGGAAGGCTGAGGCTAGTGTAGTGGTCATCGTTGTCTTTAAGTTGTGAAAGTCTTGTTGGAATGAGAGTTAAAATGAAAAAGCATTAACCAAGCCCACAAAACCCTCATCTGCTAGGAATGGGCGGGCCGGTATGATTCACAATGGGATGGTCCAATTCCCTGTCAAACAGGATGCTGGGCGCAGTGATCCAGATTGTGATTGGTCAGACTCCCTGTCATTCAGGATCTTGCCACGTCCCACAACCATTGGGTAACTCACAAACTCTCTTCTCTGTCTTTCTCTCTCTCTCCAGCAGATGCGAGCTCTGTGCCAAAAGTGATTCACAGTTCGAAGGCAAGTTTGTTTCAAACTGTACAGGCTGCTGGCTTGTGATTTAAAGTTCTTGAGCAGCACCAATTCTCATGCGTTTTTTTCCTCTTCCAATCTTCTTTAATTTATCTGCTGTTTCTCTCTCTGCACATCTGCGTTGTTTAACTCTCTCACTGCTGAATTCAATTACTGCTCCTTCTTCCACTTCTGCCTCAGCGGGTGCAGCAGCATCTATGGAGCGAAGGAAATAGGCAACGGTTCTGGGCCGAAACCCTTCTTCAGACTGAAGGGTTTTGGCCCGAAACATTGCCTATTTCCTTCGCTCCATATATGCTGCTGCACCCGTTGAGTTTCTCCAGCACTTTTGTCTACCTTCGATTTTCCAGCATCTACAGTTCCTTCTAAAACTCCTCTTCTGCCTCAGCCTTTTCAGTCTCCAACTTTCTATCAGTATCATTTTTGTCTAGGGGTGTCCTTTCCTCTAGGGGTGCTGGAGCCTCCCCTCTCCCTGTGCAATCTTGTATGGGGGAGGTGGTCCACACTATTCAGGACTTTATTCCTTCATTCCCCCTTTTCTATAAACAAGGTCGCCATGTCAGACAAGGGGTCTCTAAAGGACTTACTGGTACAGCGTTTATTCTAAACCATTAATTGCTTGTTTTCTGAACTCTTCTTATCAGCGCTTTCTCTCTCTACCTTGGCCATTTTCACCTTGGAATTGATTGTAGAATTTTGGAGAGCTCCCCTTCCCCTCACCGCACTCACCATCAACAACACCACAGTCACATCTGTGGAGTCTTTTAAGTTCCTGGGAACCATCATCTCCAAGGACCTTAAGTGGGGGGCTACCATCGACTCCACGGACGACTCTGGATTGTCAAAGCTGCCACAGCCAGACATAAAAACAGCTTTTTTCTACGAGTAGTAGCTCTACTCAATAACCAAATATCTGCGGCCTCCTTTTGCTCTGGTATTTTATTTAATTCATGTTTAATCAACAATGTTTTTATTATTAATGTTTAATGTTTTATGTATCATTCTTTACTGTCACTGTATGTATGTCATGTTGTCACTTGAGGGCGGAGAACGAAGGCAAATTCTTTATATGTGAATACTTGGCCAATAAACTTATTCATTCATTCATTCATTTTCACTTGTTCCTCTGCCCACTGGCATTCTAGCTGTAACACTTTCCATCCTTTCATAGCGCCATCCTTGTTCCTTAACTCTATCCCTCTCTCCTCATACTTCTTTGTCTCCGCTTTCCATTCCTCAATTCAATTTTTTCCATTTCTATCCTGTCTCTTTCCCTTATCAACATCTCTGCTCTTTTAATCGTCTCTACATTCCCTGTTCCACCTACTGGCCAGGATTCATCTCCTAAACGTTTGGTTAGCTTATAACTTAATATTCTAGTCTTTGTTACTGGTAGGATTCAAATAACACATGTGTTGCACAGGCATTCAAATTGTCACTTTAGTCCAATTGTTACCCATTATTGCAGTCTCTTAACACTCACTTAATTGTGAACGACAGACTTTCTGCCTGTGGAGCTAAACACCGACTACTTTCCTAGTAGCAAAATATGGGTGTTCCCCCATCATTTTTATCCAGATTATTCCCCATAGTTGCGAGGCTCTCAGCCCAGCTACTTTGTGAACTAACTTTCTTAGTTTGCGAAGCCAATTGCCGACTACTCTCCCAGTAGCAAAATACCTTACCAACTACTTCCCTTCGTAGCAGATTCTCTTACCAACTACTTTCTTATTAGAAAACCTCTTCCCAACTACTTTCCTAGTAGCAAAACCTCTAACCAACTACTTTCCTAGTAGCAAAAATCTAGATACAGTTGGTCTTACCTTCGTTGCCTGCATCTAAGGATTTTGGCAGGGCACCAGATCAAGCTACTATGAAGCACCTACGTTTTTCCGGGAGCTTATTCGGGAGGTCCATCTCAAGGGGTCCGACTAGGGCACTTTTTTCTCCCCATCCGATCCTGGTCAAACTACGGCCTCTTAGTCAGTCGTCTGTTGATGGTCCCAGCGAAATCCTGCTAACTACGTCAATGTTATGGTTCATATCTTAAAACAGACAACTCACAATAAGTTGGATAAACCAACACAAGCTTTACTGATCATTCAGCCGGCGAGAGTGTCAGGGAATACAAAGTCAAGTATGCAAGACATACTTAACCCTCCTGGGCCATCACTCTAATGAACAGAGACAAACAACATCTTTTTATAGTATTTTGGAAAGGTAGTCACATGTTTATACAGAGTTGGAGCAATGTCTAACACATTAATCACAGAGTATACCCATTCAAAGCATTCTTGTCACTAACACAATACTTCTCATATCGATCACAAATTTTAGTTACGAACACAACAGGAACTTAGTCAAAGGTCTATCATCTGCAGTACCTTCTTAACAATGTAACAATCAATTACCCACAGAAATTCCTGTTTACAGAGACCCAACTCCAAAGGAAACACATCCTCTCTCAAGGCTTCTGTTTACAGAAGCCAGCACCTTCTCAGGAAACACATCCTATCCCACCATTGCCAATATCTTTTGCTTGGCACAACAGGAAGCAGCTTGACTGCCGTTTGAGTGCTGGCCTCCAATTCCCTGATCACCCAGCCCTTCTACAGCATAGAATTAGAAAGTTTCATAGAAATATAGAAAATAGGTGAGGTCATTAAGGGGTAAGTCATTTAGGACTGAGATGAGGAAAAGCTTTTTCACCCAGAGTTGTGAATCTGTGGAATTCCCTGCCACAGAAGGCAGTGGAGACCAATTCACTAGATGCTTTCCAGTTAGTTCAGTTCACATTTACTGTCACGTGCACCAATTAAGGTACTGTGATATTTGAGTTACCATACAGCCATACTAAGTAAAAAGCAACAAGACACACAGCCACATAAAATAAAAATTAACAGAAATATCCACTACAGCGGAATCCACATTCCTCACTGTGATGGAAGGTAATAAATTTCAATCATCTTCCTCGTTTGTTCACCTGTGGTCGGGGCTATTGAACCCTCTGCAGTCGCCGCTGCCAACGGTCCGATGTCCGAAGCCGTCGCGTTGGGATGATGGAAACTCCGGCGTCGGGAAGGATTGGAACACTCCGCTGGATGGAGCTCCCGAGTCGGCCTCTTCTTCCCGGAGACCGCGGGCTTCACGGTGTTAAAGTCCACAGGCCCCGAGGTTGGAGCTCCTCTCGGGCGATCCTCGGCAAAGGAGAAAAATCGCATCTTCGTCGATGTAAGTGACTGAAAAAAGGTTTCCCCAATTCCCCGCCGCCCATGTAACACAAACCTTGAAACACTAAAACATACTTTTAAAACATACTTAAAATACAGGAAGCGGTGACCAGATTAACGCTAACGCCCTTCACCAGCGAGAAGACAGAGGAATGACAAAGAGATGGCCCACGAGGGAGGGGGAGATGTCTGTTTAATTTGGAGAATTCAATGTTCATGTCATTGGGCTGTAAGCTATGAGGTGCTGTCCCTCCAGTTTGCGCGTCACCTCACTCTGGCAATGGAGGAGGCCAAGGACAGAAAGACCAGTGTGGGAGTGGGAAGGGGAGTTAAAATGGTTGGCAACCGGGTGATCCAGCAGCCCTTGGCGGACCGAGCGCAAGTGTAGGGTGAAATGCACGCCTAGTCTAGATACAAGGAACAGCAGATGCTGGTTTACAGAGACACAATCTCCTGGAGTAACTTGCACCTCTGGAGAGCATGGACAGTCAACATTCTAGGTCAGGACCCTTCTTCAGACTGCTTGGTGTGGGGGGTGGAGAAAGTTGGAAAGGATAGGTGGGAGAGGCCACCTTTGATTACCTTCCCTCTACAGATGCGGCCTGATCCACTGAGTTCCTCCACCGTTTAGAGGGAATGGATAGACAACATTTAGAGTCAGGACCCTTCTTCAGACTGAGTGGAGAGGGTGGGGGGAGGAAGCTGGAAAAGAGAGATGGGGGCTGGACAAAGCCTGGCAAGTGATAGGCGGATACAAAATGCTGTAGTAACTCCGCGGGACAGGCAGCATCCCTAGAGAGAAGAAATGGGTGATGTTTCAGGTAGAGACCCTTCTTCAGCTGTGATAGGTGGGTATAGGTGAGGGAGACACAAGAAACTGCAAATGCTGGAATCTTGCATAGAACACAATTTAGTTAGATGCAAAGAATCTATTGCCCAGGGTGAGGGAATCGAGGACCATAGGAAATGGGTTCAAGGTGAAGGGGAAAAGATTTAATAGGAATCTGAGGGGTAACTTTTCAACATAGGGTGGTGGGTGTATGGAACAAGCTGCCGGAGGAGGTAGTTGAGGCTGGGACTATCCCAACATTTAAGAAACAGTTATTGACAGTTGCATGGATAGGACAACTATGGAGGGATATCGACCAAACGCAGGCAGGTAGAAATACTGTAGCCGGAACATGTTGGTCGGTGTGCGCAAGTTGGGCCGAAATTCCTGGTTGCACACTGTTTCACTATATGACTCTGACACGAAGTGCTGGAGTAACTCAACGGGTCAGACAGCATCTGTGGAGAACATGGATAGGTGATGTTTCACAGAATGCTGGAGTAACTCAGCGGGTCAGGCAGCAAAGGTGGAGAACATGGATAGGTGACATTTCGGGTCAGGACCCTTCTTCAGTCTGAAACTATGTTCATAGATGAGGGGGTGATCGGCAGATGAGTGAAGTAAGTGACAGGCAGGGAGATAAGGAGATAAAAGGGTGTGAGATACGGAATGGATATGTGCAGCTTTAAGGGGCATTGGTCAGGTAGCATTTGGAGTATTGCATACAGTTAACTAGAATGGTTTAAAAATAAAGAACTGCAGATGCTGGTTCACTAAAAAGGACATAAGATGCTGCAGTAACTCAGAGGGACAGGCAGCATCTCTGGAGAGAAGGATTGGGTGACATTTCGGGTCGAGTGAGGAGGGTCTCGACCAGAAACGTTACCCATTTCTTCCAGCATTTTGTGTTTAACTAAACAGCGCCTATCTAGGTGGTGGTGTGCCAGCAGGCTGGAGGAGCAGACACAGGCCTTGCCACAGAGCGGGTAGGTGAAGGGACACTGGCCAGTGTGGACTCGCCAGTGCTCCAGCAGGTGGACAAGGCGGATGAAGCCCTAACCATAGGACGGGCAGGGGAAGGAACGCTCACCGCTGTGGGTACGCCGGTGCTGCTACAGACTGGACGTGCGGGCGAAACCCTTGCCACACTCAGTGCACACAAAGGGTGTCTCTCTGGTGTGTATCCGTTGCTGCTCCCGCAGCACCCATGCTCTCTTGTCTCTCTTGTGGGAGCAGCTGCTCGCGAGCGTGGGCCCGCCGGTGCTGCCGCAACACCCGCGTGCTGTCAAACGTCTCACCACAGTACGGGCAGTCGTAGGGCTGGCCATTGGTGTGCACGTGCTGCTGAGACAGGGCATGCGAGGCCATGGCAAAGCGCTCTCCATTCACCGGGCTGGGAACGGGACGGTCGCCGGCATGTACCCGCTGGTGGGACAGCAGCCTGATGGAGCGGGTGAAGCCCTTGCCGCACTGGGCACAGGTGTAGCGGTGCTCGCCGGTGTGGGCGCGCTGGTGCTCCAGCAGGTTGTTGGAGTGGGCGAAGCCCTTTCCGCACTGCGTACAGGTGTAGGGGCGCTCGCCGGTGTGGGAGCGCTGATGCTTTAGCAGGCTGCTGGAGCTGGTGTAGCTCTTGTCGCACTGGGTGCAGGTGTAGGGGCGCTCACCGGTGTGGGAGCGCTGGTGCACCAGCAGGCTGCTGGATGTGGTGAAGCACTTGCCGCATTGGGTGCAGGTGTAGGGGCGGTCACCGGTGTGGGAGCGCTGGTGCACCAGCAGGCTGCTGGAGCTTATGAAGCCCTTGCCGCACTGGGCACAGGTGTAGGGGCGCTCGCCGGTGTGGGAGCGCTGGTGCACCAGCAGATTGCTGGAGCTGATGAAACCCTTTCCGCACTGCGTGCAGGTGTAGGGGCGCTCGCCGGTGTGAGAGTGCTGATGCTTTAGCAGGCTGCTGGAGCTGGTGTAGCCCTTGTCGCACTGGGTGCAGGTGTAGCGGCGCTCACCGGTGTGGGAGCGCTGGTGCACCAGCAGGCTGCTGGATGTGGTGAAGCACTTGCCACACTGGGTGCAGGTGTAGGGGCGCTCACCGGTGTGGGAGCGCTGGTGCACCAGCAGGCTGCTGGAGCTGATGAAGTCCTTGCCGCACTGGGCACAGGTGTAGGGGCGCTCGACGGTATGGGTGCGATGGTGCTTCAGCAGGCTGCTGGAGCTGATGAAGCCCTTGCCGCACTGGGCACAGGTGTAGGGGCGCTCGACGGTGTGGGTGTGATGGTGCTTCTGCAGGCTGCTGGAGCTGATGAAGCCCTTGCCGCACTGAGCACAGGTGTAGGGGCGCTCGCCGGTGTGGGAGCGCTGGTGCACCAGCAGGTTGCTGGAGCTGATGAAGCCCTTTCCGCACTGCGTGCAGGTGTAGGGGCGCTCGCCGGTGTGGGAGTGCTGATGCTTTAGAAGGCTGCTGTAGCTGGTGTAGCCCTTGTCGCACTGGGTGCAGGTGTAGCGGCGCTCACCGGTGTGGGAGCGCTGGTGCACCAGCAGGCTGCTGGATATGGTGAAGCACTTGCCACACTGGGTGCAGGTGTAGGGGCGCTCACCGGTGTGGGAGCGCTGGTGCACCAGCAGCCTGCTGGAGCTGATGAAGCCCTTGCCGCACTGCGCACAGGTGTAGGGGCGCTCGACGGTGTGGGTGCGATGGTGCTCCAGCAGGCTGCTGGAGCTTATGAAGCCCTTGCCACACTGGGCACAGGTGTAGGGGCGCTCGCCGGTGTGGGTGCGCTTGTGCAGCCGCAATCTGCCGGAGTGGGTGAAGCCTTTACCGCACTGGGCACAGGTGTAGGGACGCTCGCCGGTGTGGGTGCGCTGGTGCTCCCGCAGACCCGACATCCGGGCAAAGCTCTTGCCACAGGTGGAGCAGGCATTGGGCTTCTCGCCCGTGTGCACCCGCCGGTGTTTCTCCAGCTCGCTCGGGCTCCGGCAGGCCTTGCCACACACGTCACACTCATAACGCTTCCCATTGTTGTGACCCGTCATGTGGTCCTCCACCGAAGCTCAGCCCCTCCAAGCTCAGCCCGCACACCGACCAGATGGGGGCTCACAGGCACCCTGGCCTCCCTCAATGGCCGCTCACATCCCCGTTTCTCCGTCCACAGCAACGGCTCCTAAACCCTGCAGAAGTGGAATACAGAAGGTCAACAAACTGGCAAACAGGAGATTACTAATGTGTGAACAATACTGGTGCTTGAAGGGGAGGGGGGAAGGGCAGGGGGTGAAGGGGGATGGAGAGCACTCAGACCCAACATGTGGGGGGGAAAGAAGAAAACAATAATAAACAGAGAATAAGAGGTGGTGGGGTTCTTAAATGGGTCAGCAGAGAAACAGAGGGGTGTAAAATGCGGGCGGAAGCAATAGGTAGCAAGGTGAAAAGTAAAAGTGGCAGGCAGACAAATCCAGGGCAAAAATCAAAAAGAGCCACTTCTCAACATAATTGTATAAGGGGTAAGAGCGTTGTAAAAACAAGCCTGAAGGCTTTGTGTCTCAATGCAAGGAGCATTCGTAATAAGGTGGATGAGTTGAACGTGCAGATAGCAATTAATGATTATGATATAGTTGGGATCACGGAGACATGGCTCCAGGGTGACCAAGGCTGGGAGCTGAACATCCAGGGATATTCAATATTCAGGAGGGAAAGAGAGAAAGGAAAAGGAGGTGGGGTAGCGTTGCTGGTTAGAGAGGAGATTAACGCAGTGGAAAGGAAGGACATTAGCTTGGAGGATGTGGAATCGGTATGGGTAGAGCTGCAAAACACTAAGGGGCAGAAAACGCTGGTGGGTGTTGTGTACAGGCCACCTAGCAGTAGTAGTGAAGTTGGGGATGGCATCAAACAGGAAATTAGAAATGCGTGCAACAAAGGCAAAACAGTTATAATGGGTGACTTCAATCTACATATAGATTGGGTGAATCAAATTGGCAGGGGTGCTGAGGAAGAGGATTTCTTGGAATGTATGAGGGATAGTTATCTAAACCAACATGTAGAGGAACCAACGAGAGAGCAGGCTATTCTAGACTGGGTATTGAGTAATGAGGAAGGGTTAGTTAGCAGTCTTGTTGTGCGTGCCCCCTTGGGCAAGAGTGACCATAATATGGTTGAGTTCTTCATTAGGATGGAGAGTGACATTGTTAATTCAGAAACAACGGTTCTGAACGTAAAGAAAGGTAACTTTGAGGGTATGAGACGTGAATTAGCCAAGATTGACTGGCAATTAGTTCTAAAAGGGTTGACGGTGGATATGCAATGGAAGGCATTTAAAGACTGCATGGATGAACTACAAAAATTGTTCATCCCAGTTTGGCAAAAGAATAAATCAGGGAAGGTAGTGCATCCGTGGATAACAAGGGAAATCAGGGATAGTATCAAAACAAAAGATGATGCGTACAAATTAGCCAGAAAAAGCAGCATACCAGAGGACTGGGAGAAATTCAGAGACCAGCAGAGGAGGACAAAGGGCTTAATTAGGAAAGGGAAAATAGATTATGAAAGGAAACTGGCAGGGAACATAAAAACTGACTGCAAAAGTTTTTATAGATATGTGAAGTGAAAGAGATTAGTTAAAACAAATGTAGGTCCCTTGCAGTCAGAAACAGGTGAATTGATCATGGGGAACAAGGGTATGGCGGACCAATTGAATAACTACTTTGGTTCCGTCTTCACTAAGGAAGACATAAATAATCTGCCGGAAATAGCAGGGGGCCGCGGGTCAAAGGAGATGGAGGAACTGAGTGAAATCCAGGTTAGTCGGGAAGTGGTGTTGGGTAAATTGAATGGATTAAAGGCCGATAAATCACCAGGGCCAGATAGGCTGCATCCCAGAGTACTTAAGGAAGTAGCTCCAGAAATAGTGGATGCATTAGTGATAATTTTTCAAAACTCTTTAGATTGTGGAGTAGTTCCTGAGGATTGGAGGGTAGCAAACGTAACCCCACTTTTTAAGAAGGGAGGGAGAGAGAAAACGGGGAATTACAGACCAGTTAGTCTAACATCGTTAGTGGGGAAACTGCTAGAGTCAGTTATTAAAGATGGGATAGCAGCACATTTGGAAAGTGGTGAAATCATTGGACAAAGTCAGCATGGATTTACGAAAGGTAAATCGTGTCTGACGAATCTTATAGAATTTTTCGAGGATGTAACTAGTAGAGTGGATAGGGGAGAACCAGTGGATGTGTTGTATCTGGACTTTCAGAAGGCTTTCGACAAGGTACCACATAAGAGATTAGGATACAAACTTAAATCACACGGTATTGGGTGTTCAGTATTGATGTGGATAGAGAACTGGCTGGCAAACAGGAAGCAAAGAGTAGGAGTAAACGGGTCCTTTTCACAATGGCAGGCAGTGACTAGTGGGGTACCGCAAGGCTCAGTGCTGGGACCCCAGCTATTTACAATTTATATTAATGATCTGGACGAGGGAATTGAAAGCAACATCTCCAAGTTTGCGGATGACACTAAGCTGGGGGGCAGTGTTAGCTGTGAGGAGGATGCTAGGAGACTGCAAGGTGACTTGGATAGGCTGGGTGAGTGGGCAAATGTTTGGCAGATGCACTATAATGTGGATAAATGTGAGGTTATCCACTTTGGTGGCAAAAACGGGAAGGCAGACTATTATCTAAATGGTGGCCGATTAGGAAATGGGGAGATGCAGCGAGACCTGGGTGTCATGGTACACCAGTCATTGAAAGTAGGCATGCAGGTGCAGCAGGAAGTGAAGAAAGCGAATGGTATGTTAGCTTTCATAGCAAAAGGATTTGAGTATGGGAGCAGGGAGGTTCTACTGCAGTTGTACAGGGTCTTGGTGAGACCACACCTGGAGTATTGCATACAGTTTTGGTCTCCAAATCTGAGGAAGGACATTATAGCCATAGAGGGTGCAAAGAAGGTTCACCAGACTGGTTCCTGGGATGTCAGGACTTTCATATGAAGAAAGACTGGATAGACTTGGCTTATACTCGCTAGAATTTAGGAGATTGAGAGGGGATCTTATAGAAACGTACAAAATTCTTATGGGGTTGGACAGGCTAGATGCAGGAAGATTCTTCCCGATGTTGGGGAAGTCCAGGACAAGGGGTCACAGCTTAAGGATAAGGGGGAAATCCTTTAAGACCGAGATGAGGAAAAACGTTTTCACACAGAGAGTGGTGAATCTCTGGAACTCTCTGCCACAGAGGGTAGTTGAGGCCAGTTCATTGGCTATATTTAAGAGGGAGTTAGATGTGGCCCTTGTGGCTAAAGGGATCAGGGGGTATGGAGAGAAGGCAGGTACGGGATACTGGGTTGGATGATCAGCGATGATCATATTGAATGGCGGTGCAGGCTCGAAGGGCCGAATGGCCTACTCCTGCACCTATTTTCTATGTTTCTATGTATCTATGTATCTTTGAGAGGAGGGGGTGAAGGGGATGGGAGGAAGGAGTGGAGAGGTGGCAAGGAGGCAAGTGGGGAAGAGGATACGGGGGTGGAAAAGGAGGGGGTTCGGGGGAGAAGCGAGGATGGGTGAGGAAGATGGGGTGGCCCTGCCCCATTACGTACCCCCGCCCTGCACGGTGACGTACCCCCACCCTGCGCCGTGACGTAACCCTGCCCCACACATGCACAGCGCGCATGACCAGCGACCGGACGTCACGGTGGGGACTGCCGGCACCGCCCCGCCAGCATTTGTGGGGAACGTGGATAGGTTACACCATAGCCTACAGTTAACGCTGCAGTCGGAGGACCAGAGACGCTGCGCCGCGGCCTCCCGCCGTCAGGAGGGTGCTGCAGTCGGGGGGCACCGGCGGGTGCCCAGACTCACTCAATGACATCCACCTCCACCCGCACGCCTTGGGCTCCGGCTTCTCGGGTCGCCAGCCGCAGGATCGCCCTCGGGGAGGGTGGACGGGATGGGGAAAGGACGTGGGGCTGAGCAGCGGCGGCTGTTCCCACCTGAGCTGCCGGTGGAGCGGAGGCCCCGCCTCTTTGTCTCACATCACAAAGGACCAGGTCCTGTCACCTCCTTACGTCACAAAGGACCAGGTCCCCGCCCCTCGGACGGACAGCGCCCTCCGCCAATCGGAGCTGCCCATCCCGCCATAGTAACGGTTGCCACGGCACGGCCGGCCCCGCGGCTCCAACACCACGTGGGGGGTGGGGGGGAGGGGAAACAATCACAGCAGCTGCAGAGGCTGCAAACCTGAGATAAAACCCTCATGGGGGCCAGACTACAAAATACTGCTGTAACTCAGCGGGACGGGCAGCATCTCTGGAGAGAAGGAATGGGTGACATTTCATGGTCGAGACCTTTCCTCAGACTGAGAGTCGCAGGAGGGATGTAGATGGTGATGTGGAGTGAAAAACTTTTACATAGAAACATAGACAATGGGTGCAGGAGTAGGCCATTTAGCCCTTCGAGCCAGCACCGCCATCCAATATGATCACGGCTGATCGTCCACAAACAGTTCCTGCCTTCTCCCCATATCCCCAGGCTCTGCTATCTTTAAGAGCTCTATCTAGCTCTCTCTTGAAAGTATCCAGAGAACCGGCCTCCTCCGCCCTCTGAGGCAGAGAATGACACAGACTAACAACTGCCTGTGTGAAAAAATGTTTCCTCATCCCCGTTCTAAATGGCTTACCCCTTATTCTTAAACTATGGCCCCTGGTTCTGAACTGCCCCAACATCAGGAACATGTTACCTGCCTCTCGCAATATATGTCCAGGTTCAGCTCCTGAAGGACCTTGTTGGGGCACTGGAGATGCAGATGAGCTCAGGACCGTCCGGGAAAATCCTGGGCAGGACCTACAGTAAGATCGTTACACCGATCATACCCAAAGAGAGATGGGACAGGTCTGCGAGTCAAAAGGTGACGCTGAGGCATAACCGAAGAGACAGACGTCAGGCAGAACCGTGGTAGTCGGGGACAGACAGGGGTTTCTGCGGCAACAGGTGGGAGACAAGGATGGTGTGTTGCCTCCCTGATGACAGGATCCAGGACGTCATGGACCGATTGCAGAGCATCCTCATGGATGAAGGTGAGCAGCCGGAAGTGGTAGTGCATGTCGACACAAATGACGTCGGGAAGAAGAGGAAAGACATTCTAAAGTGTGACTTCAGAGAACCCGGAAGGTGGCTGAAAAGCAGGACCTCCAGGGTAGTTATCTCCGGTTTGCTTACAGTTCCTCGTGCTGGTGAGGGAAGGAATAGGGATATGGAGGATCTCAATGTGTGGCTGAGGAGCTGGTGCAGGGAGCAGGGATTTATATTCTTAGACCACTGGGATCTGCTTTGGGGGAAGGGCGAATTGTACAAAAAGGATGGGTTGCACCTGAACAGGCGGGGGAACAACAATGGCAGGTATTTCTGGGAATAATACAGAAGGTGCAGGATTGGTTCATTCCAAAGAGGAAGAAAGATTCCAAGGGGAGTTAGGGGCGACCATGGCTGACAAGGGCAGTCAGGGACAGAATTAAAATAAAAGAGTAGCACAACATAGCAAAGATGAGCGGGAAGCCAGAGGATTGGGTAACTTTTAAAGAGCAACAGAAGATAACTAAAAAGGCAATACGGGGAGAAAAGATGGGGTACAGAGGTAAGCTAGCCAAGAATATAAAGGAGGATAGGAAAAGCTTCTTTTGGTATGTGAAGAGGAAAATATTACTTAATTTGGACTTTTGAAGACTGAAAAAGGTGAATTTATTATGGGGAACAAGCAACTGGCAGACGAGTTGGATCTGTCTTCACAAACAATCTCCCAGATTTACTAATGGCCAGAGGATCTAGGGTGACGGAGGAACTGAAGGAAATTCACATTCGGCAAGAAATGGTGTTGGGTAGAGTGATGGGAGTGAAGGCTGATAAATCCCCAGGGCCTGATGGTCTACATCGCAGGGTACATCGAAGGAGAAGTCAAGGGGGGGGAGAGAGAGAGAGAGAGGTGGAGAGAGGGAGGGTGGACAGAGAGTTTATTGATTAACCCCCTTAGATGAGGGTTTATTGATTATGTACAGCAAGGGGGAAGAGTGGGGGAAGGGAGTTTATTTACCTCATAGATCCACACAGAGGTTTGCAACATTATTTACCCCAGTTTTTCTCACAGACCTGTAGTTTATGTGGAGATTTATTTATTACTAGACTAAGTCCCATGTTCACATGGGAGGGCTGGTCCCCCGACGCAATATTCCACCTCTCCACCAATTCCAATATTGGTGGCCAGTGGGGGGGGGGGGGCTTTCTGGAGCACTGGTATGGGTGTTGTTGGCTGCAGGGACTACTGCTCTCCAGAGGGCGAGTATGGACATGGTGGGCCAAATGGATTCTTGGGGTGGCAGCTCAGTCGCTCAAGCCTGATGTGCTGGCAGCTCATTCACGGCTGGTGGGCTGGCAGTTGACTCACGGCTATTCCTTGAAATTCCATTTCAAGCAGAGTGCAAGGCCAACAAATTCAAATCCATTTTCCTACCATTTCAAGCAGGGTGCAAGGCCACCAAATTCAAGTGCAGTTTCTTACCTCTTCGAGCAGGGTGGAAGGCCACAAAATTCAAGTGCAGTTTCATACCACTTCAAGTAGGTGAAAGGCCACCAAATTCAGGTTCAGTTTCCTACCACTTCAAGCAGGGTGCAAGGCCACCGAATTCAAGTGCAGCTTCCAACCACTTCAGGCAGGGTGCAAGGCCACCAAATTCAAGTGCAGTTTCATACCATTCCAAGGAGGGTGCAAGGCCACCAAAGTCAAATGCAGAGTGCAACGACACCCCTTTGCAGTGCCTTTTTACTTCAACCCAAAACCCCCAAACAACCCTTTGCAATGCCTTTTTACTTCAACCCAAAACTCCCAAACAACCCTTTGTAGTGCCTTTTTACTTCAACCCAAAACCCCCAAAACAACCCTTTACAGTGCCTTTTTACTTCAACCCAAAACCCCCAAACAACCCTTTGCAAAGACTTTTTACTTCAACCCAAACCCCTCAAACAACCCTTTGCAGTGCCTTTTTACTTCAACCCAAACCCCCCAAACAACCCTTTGCAGTGCCTTTTTACTTCAACCCAAAACCCCCAAACAACCCTTTGGTGCCTTTTTACTTCAATCCACACCCCCCAAACAACCCTTTGCAGTGCCTTTTTACTTAAACCCAAACCCCCTAAACAACCATTTGCAGTGCCTTTTTACCTCAATCCAAACCCCCCAAACCATTTGCAGTGGCTTTTTACTTCAACCCAAACCCCCCAAACAACCATTTACAGTGCCTTTTTACTTCAACCCAAACCCCCCCCCAAACAACCATTTGCAGTGCCTTTTTACTTCAACCCAAACCCCCCAAACAACCATTTGCAGTGCCTTTTTACTTCAAACCAACTATATTTTCATTTTCAAACCACATTAAGGGGACTCACAGTTGAGTAGACATGTGTTCAGTGTTATTCAGAGCTCAGAGAGACATGACCCTCTCGCTTCCTCCATCTTGCAGAGTCTGAGTGAGGCACACCACTTCCGGGTTATATATTCCCTCCCCACTCCCACCAGCAGGGGCAGCAGAGAGAATGGTGAAATGTTTTAAAACATTAACATCCCTCTGATTTTTCATCGATGGGAAAAATCCTCCAGTCTAGTCCGGCGGAGGGTGGCTCTGAGCGAGGTGGCCAAAAATGACCGCCGTAAGTGGCGGCGTTCTCTCGGAAATCACATCGCAGTGAGTCAAAAGCAGTCAAGATCTTACTTTAGTAATATAGATTTGGGGGGGGGGAGGAAGGCAGACACTGAGAGATGTTTATAACATTATTTACCCCAGTTTTACCCCCAGATGTGTAGTTTATGTGGAGATTTACCTCAGTAAATAAGGAGATGTTTATAATATTATTTACCCCAGTTTTATCCAGACGTGTAGTTTATGTGGAGATTTACCTCAGTAAATAAGGAACGTAGACAAAAATGCAGGAGAAACTCAGCGGGTGAGGCAGCATCTATGGAACGAAAGATACATTAAACTACTGTTGCTGGTGTCTCTGCCAAGGCACCACAGCAATTCTCTCTCACTCCAAATAGAAGACTTTCGCAACTTAACTACTCTGGCTACTGCACCAGCTACTGCACGTCTTAGCCCTCACAGTCCAACCGGCCATTATTAAGTGCAATGGCGATACAAGTGGCCACAACAAAGTCTCCCGGTGGAATGCCCTAGCTGACATTATTGCCGCACAGCAGATCACGAATTCTGCACATTGGTCCCCACAACCAAAGATTCTAGTACGCAGAATGGCTCTGTCAGACAAGGGGATGTAAAGTCAATTAATGTAATGTTTTGCCACGTAAAAAGATCCTTGGAAACGTGGGGGCTGTGCCGTTGGCCCTTTGACGGGCGTCTGGCTCACCCCTCTCGGACAATTTTCTATTTTTGTTTTTGTGTTTTTGTTTTTGTGTTTTTGTGTGTGTTTTTGTGTGCGTTTTTGTGTGTGTTTTTGTGTGTGCGTGTGCGTGTGCGTGTGTGTGTGTGTGTGTGTGTGTGTGTGTGTGTGTGTATGCATGTTTTGGGTTGAGACCATTCTTCAGTATGTGCTGTATTTATGAACAAAGTATGAACATTTTGGGGTGTATCAAAGTTTTAAGAGTTTTGCATGATTTCCGTGAGGTGTGTATAACCGTGTTTTACTCTTGAGTGAGAATTTTATTGCTTTAAAGTGTGTGAATATCTGAGACTCAGCATATTGCGTGAGGTGTGGAAATTTGTGAGTGAATGTCACATTAAAGACGGTATAGAGTGAGTGAGTTTAAAGACTGTTACTTGTTTGTGGAACTGGTTCTTAGTGAATGTTGAATTAATCCTATAATTCAGATGAAATAAGATGTCATTGAATGAGCTTGCTCATTTACGTGATAAATCTTTGTAGAGTCTCATGTGGTGTAAAAGGTAGTGTCGCTAAGAAGTTGCAGTTTTGTGGGGGTGGAGCCGGTTATTTTCTTTTCCTTTGCTCTTCGGCAATGCATTGGTTATCTATGTGGAAATCTGGCACGTGCCGTGAGTGATTACTCAGGGTAGGCAGTCAGTCGGCTTTAAAAAAAAATCTTAAACCACGCATGCGCATGCGCAGATTGTTCTCCGTAAAAATAAAAAATAAAAATAAAGACAGTAACAATTCAATTTGCCCAAGGCTTCCAAGTCTCCTTCATTCTGAATTACTGAATGGGTGGAGGGTGAAGGGTGACGGCAGGTGGAGAGATGGTGGGAAAAATGGGAGCACACGGGGACAAGTTGAATCAGTTGTCATCTTCTTGAATGACAATACTTGTTCAAGTGACCAATTGGGGGGAGACCTCCTTTCACAGCGTGTGGAGAGTCTGACCAGGGGTAAAGTTGCGGGGAGAGCAGGAGTGTAAAGAAGGAGGGAGTCGAGGATCATGCCAGTAACTCACTCACTGCTCCTGCGGCGCTCTGGGCGCAGAGCCACCGCAATGTGGCCGGGGAGGGAAGCAGCTCGGTTGGCAGCGAGTGGCCGCTGGGACACGACGGCAGAACTGGCCGCCACTTCAGCGCCTTCTACCGGCCCACTCACCTGTGGCATTGCTCTCCGTCTGAACACCTCTCACCTGCCGCTCACCGACTTTGCTCATGTCAGCCACTTCCCGCAAATCCTTAAATTCCTACAGCCGAGTAACTTCAATTGGTCCTTTGATCGCGCAGTCGGAATTTAAGGATTTGCGGGAAGCGGCTGACATGAGTGAGGCCGGCGAGGAGCAGGAGCGGTTTTCAGATGGAGAGCATTGCCAGAGGTGAGCGGGGGCTGGCAGAAGGCGCTGAGGTGGCGGCTGGTTCCGCTGTCCGGTCCAGGCGGCTGCTCGCAGCCACCTGAGCTACCTCTCCCCCGGCCTCAATGCGGTGGCTCCGTGCAAGGAGTGTCACAAGTGGGTTACTGGCACGATCCCCGACCCCCTCCTTCACAACGCTCCTACCCTCCCAGCAACTTTACCCCGGGCCACTCCCCACAGGTTGTGAAAGGAACTCTTCTCCCCCCCCCACCCCCCATCCCTGGAAATACGGTATTTAAAAACATATAGCACCAAGAAATATACTTACCGCATTATTGGTACACAAACTCCCTTCTTCTCTCTTAAGATACACTTAAGATAATGGCAATCCATATTTGAAAAACCCGCCAAGAAACTTGCGCTGCACATGCGCAGTGGGCTGCTACGCATGCGCAGTACTGCAAAGGCAGAATTTCCACTGCCTTCAGCCCCACTTGTCATTGACGGCTTGAAGCATCGTCGACAGCACGTGGGCTGCACAGACCTTCGCTTGTTACAGGTACTGTGGATGAAAGGCACGGAGAATAATGCCTACCTAAGAGATCGATCTCTTCGATAGGCATAATTCTCCCATGCCTTTACTATTTATATTTAATAATGACCATTTTATAATTTTAGTCAGGGTAGCCAGTGCCTACCTTGCCTACCTGACGGCACATGCCTGGTGGAAATTAACTGTTTATTCCCTATCTTCCCAACTTTTATTAAACAGAGGATGTGGCTTAGCAAAGAGACTTCATTTTCTTCGCTGGGTAACCTGGCATTAGGATTGGTGACCTTGTCAGTATTTTAAGTTTGATTTCTTCCTATTTCTTACCGTTTGAATTGAATTCAAGAGAGATCTGAATTGCGCACTGGCCATGTGGTATTCACATTGAAGTGTTGGATGAGAATTGGAAATGTCGTTATCTCGGAAAAAAAAATTGTTAATTTGATATAGTTTATTTCTTTATAATGACCTATTATTAAAAGGTCTGCCTTGTAAGCAGTTAAAGAGTTTAAGTAAAGCCTTGACTGAGACGGGACAGGACCTTAATGATGAATTAATTACACATGCGCAGCAATTGACCCAAACCTTGTCAGTCTTACAGAAATCACTGAACCAAAGAAACCACTATCAACTAACCATAACAGCGAATCCTTACAACCAGGAGATCACGAACTGATAAGAAATTGGGATCGGAAGAAATTGGGAGAACGGTGGCAGGAGCCCTTGCAAGTACTACTGACTACACCTACAGCAGTGAAGGTCGAAAATAATCCTCATTGGATACACCTAACCTATTGCAAAAGGATTGGAAACTGGAAAAAGGAAGTAAGAACTTGGACGTCCTCCTGCAAGACTGGAGGTTAAAGGAAGTCATACAAAACATTTTCAAAAAGGTCAGTATTTACAGTATCTTGTTGAAACCAGCCATGAACATAAGCAAACGCATTGCACTGAATTATATACGTGCCACCCTAATCCCGGATACCAGGAACGAGTCTCCCCCTGGTTGGATAAACGTGAACCATTAACAGTGACCCCTTATTTGTTCTTTGGGGTCCCGGGATTAGGACTAATGGTCCACCTCTCTAAAAACCAAAGAGATCGATTTGTGATGGAGTCACACTTAACTGTAGCTACTAGACCTCCAGCAACAGCGAAAGAAATAGGAAAAATGATAAAAATGGTGAAGGACAAACAGAAAATTCATGTTTTAAAGTTGCCAATGACACAAAAGGAAAGATCACATGGGTCAGAAAGGAATGGAACACTATTTTTGAAAAGCAACAGCTGCCTCCTGAAGATCCGCCAAGTTTACCAATGGCTCTGGTCCAAGTACCCTCTGAACTATGGGCAAAGCATAAGAATCATGTGGGATGAGTGCATTCAATCCTTGAACATAAAGTGACTTTAAAAAAGGGTGCCGCCTTGCCATGTTTAAAACAACATTGACTGGCCCCAGAGGCTGAAGAAGGGAGAGCTATGGTCATAGTATCTTTATTACAACAAGGAGTATTAGTGAAAAGCAATGTCCTGTAATACTCCTATTCTGCCAATCCCGTAAGTGGGAAGACGTAATGAATGGTGTTTTGTCTAAGACCTAGGAGCTATTAAAAATAGTGATTCCTATTGCTCCTTTAGTATCTGACACCAATATTATTCTGTCATCTATAACAGCAAAAATCGACAACTTTCCAGTAATTGACCTATGTTCAGCCTTTTTCTCCATACCCCTGTATAACGACAGCCAGTTCGTTTTCTTTTACCTACAAAGATCAACAAGGAGGCACCTGTACCATAATAGGATGAGAGTGTTGCGCCTATAATCCCTGATGAATCCTCTAATATCACTGACATTGCTACCAATATTTCGCAAGAAATTGAAAAGATCCGTGTAGATTGGCTATAGCATGTTAGCCAATTAGAATGCCTAGTAATTATAATCCCGCCTAATTATAGCATTCATAGTGTAAGATCCTACCCACTGCCTACCAGTAACAGTAGCAGTGTGAACGTGTAATGACCTGCATAGAAGTTAATGACCTGAACAATAAAGATGCTTGTGTTTCAACCTGTGTAAGTCTGAGCTATTTCCAGACAGACCGACGCGGGGAGTGGACAGGACTAGCAGCTGCAGGTACTGGAACAGCGATCAATTTAAAATTGAGCGGAGGTGCATCAGGACCCTGGAGCGCCGGACGCCGTTCCTTCACAGGAAAGTGTTGACGGTTACGTCTATAGATGGTACCACAGGCATCGACCAGGTAGGAACATGGTTCCTTTGCGGGGCCATAAATGTACCCCAGTTTGGTATGTCCCTTGTCTGTCTGTAGTCGGACTACTTGGCCTTGAATGAGTGGCTTAAGTGGCTTGCTGGTCTTGTCGTAAATGCGTTTCTGAGCGTCTCGGTTGGACTGTACGCGCTTTTGAACTACGGCGGGGTTGAAAACTTTGGGCTTTAAATGATCCTGGGTGACGGGCAGCGGAGGCCGCGTTCGGCGGGACATCAGGCGCTGGGCTGGAGAAACTAAAACGATATCTCTCGCAATATTTCTCAGGTTCAACAGGTCCAGGTAGCCATCCCTCTTCCCCTTTTGTAACCGGCTCACCGGTGCCCCCGCGACGGTCTTCCCCCAGGGTGTCTCCCCTCACCGAAACGCGCCCTCAACCTATGACAGCAAAAATTGTCCCCACTGTCGCCGAAAAATTTTCAACTTGTTTGTATGTTCTCCCTCATTCTCTGCCTCAGAGGCAGGATCTCTGGATGCTTTCAAGAGAGAGCTAGATAGGGCTCTTAAAAATAGCGGAGTCAGGGGATATGGGGAGAAGGCAGGAACGGGGTACTGATTGGGGATGATCAGCCATGATCACATTGAATGGCAGTGCTGGCTCGAAGGGCCAAATGGCCTACTCCTGCACCTATTGTCTATTGTATATTTAAAGATTTAGAAGTGACAAAATGGATTCCGCTGTAGATTTAGAAGCAATAAATGAATGCTTAACCTTTCTCCTCCAACACTAGGAAGAGTACAGCACAATAAGATGAATGTTTTTGCCATTCTTCTACAACACTAGCGAGATGACAGCACAATAACATGAATGTTTTTGCTCTATGATATAAACGATCAGAAAGATGTTCAGACAACTCGTTCTTACCCTTTACGCTACAGATAGTAGGGTACAAACAATTAATCAACAAGCTCAAAATACAAGAGTGCATGAATCTGCAAAAAATAGCTCCTTCAGCATAACCACATATGGGCGAACCTTTCCTCTATCGGAAGAACCAGTCAATCTTCTGATTTTGCAAGTGGCTTGCAAAAGTTTTCATACCCCTTGAACTTTTCCATATTTTGTCATGTTACAACCACAAACGTAAATGTATTTTATTGGGATTTTATGTGATAGACCAACACAAAGTGGTGCATAATTGTGAAGTGGAAGGAAAATGATACATGGTTTTCACATTTTTTTACAACTAAAAAACTGAAAAGTGTCGCGTACAAAAGTATTCAGCCCCCCTGAGTCAATAATTTGTAGAACCACCTTTCGCTGCAATTACAGCTGCAAGTCTTTTGGGGTATGTCTCTACCAGCTTTGCACATCTAGAGACTGAAATTTTTGCCCATTCTTCTTTGCAAATTAGCTCAAGCTCAGTCAGATTGGATGGAGAGCATCTGTGAACAGCAATTTTCAAGTCTTGCCAGAGATTCTCAATTGGATTTAGGTCTGGACTTTGACTGGGCCATTCTAACACATGAATATGCCTTGATCTAAACCATTCCATTGTAACTCTGGCTGTATGTTTAGGGTCGTTGTCCTGCTGGAAGGTGAACCTCCGCCCCAGTCTCAAGTCTTTTGCAGACTCTAACAGGTTTTCTTCCAAGATTGCCCTGTATTTGGCTCCATCCATCTTCCCATCAACTCTGACCAGCTTCCCTGTCCCTGCTGAAGAAAAGCATCCCCACAGCATGATGCTGCTACCACCATGTTTCACAGTGGGGATGGTGTGTTCAGGGTGATGTGCAGTGTTAGGTTTCCGCCACACTTAGCGTTTTGCATTTAGGCCAAAAACTTCAATTTTGGTCTCATCTGACCAGAGCACCTTCCTCCACATGTTTGCTGTGTCCCCCACATGGCTTGTGGCAAACTGCAAACGGGACTTCTTATGGCTTTTTTTCAACAATGGCTTTCTTCTTGCCACTCTTCCATAAAGGCCCGATTTGTGGAGTGCACGACTAATAGTTGTCCTGTGGACAGATTCTCCCACCTGAGCTGTGGATCTCTGCAGCTCCTCCAGTTACCATGGGCCTCTTGGCTGCTTCTCTGATCAATGCTCTCCTTGCTCGGCCTGTCAGTTTAGGTGGACGGCCATGTCTTGGTAGGTTTGCAGTTGTGCCATACTCTTTCGATTTTCGGATGATGGATTGAACAGTGCTCCGTGAGATGTTCAAAGCTTGGGATATTTGTTTATAACCTAACCCTGCTTTAAACCTCTCCACAACTTTATCCCTGACCTGTCTGGTGTGTTCCTTGGGCTTCATGATGCTGTTTGTTCACTAATGTTCTCTAACAAACCTCTGAGGCCTTCACAGAACAGCTGTATTTATACTGAGATTAGATTACACACAAGTGGACTCTATTTACTAATTAGGTGACTTCTGAAGGCAATTGGTTGCACTGGATTTTATTTAGGGGTATCAGAGTAAAGGGGGCTGAATACTTTTGCACGCGACACTTTTCAGTTTTTTATTTGTAAAAATATATGAAAACCATGTATCATTTTCCTTCCACTTCACAATTATGCGCCACTTTGTGTTGGTCTATCACATAAAATCCCAATAAAATACATTTACGTTTGTGGTTGTAACGTGACAAAATGTGGAAAAGTTCAAGGGGTATGAATACTTTTGCAAGCCACTGTATGTACAATGGCTGTACAATGCTCTGTAAGATAAAGAATTGCTGATTATTAGGGTATAAATATGTCTGATTGAACATTACCTGTGTGTGGAGAAAGAGAGACTCTGTAGTCTGTATTTTACATACTGTGAGAGTTGACTCCCACACCCGCCTGGCGAAATAAAGACGTCACTGTATTACTAACTTTTGTGTTGTCATCTGTTTGAAGCAAATTGAACCTTAACACTAGGACTCAGCATATGGGAGGGGCAAACCCAGAAAGAGAGGGACATCAACCTACCCTTTAAAACCCCTTACCGGCTAGAAGTAGATCTCTTTCCCTGATGAAGCTACAGCGATAGCAAAACTGGAAAATCGTTGCCCAGTCGGGAAGAGTTCAGCAAGTGTTCACTGCAAGCTGGAAAAAAACAATGACTTGGTGAGCACCTTGGTAACAGTAATAATGTAATGTAATAACAGTAATGTAATGTAGTAACAGTAATTGAGCAACAGTAATAATGTGAATCGTGACCAGCACAGGAATCAACTGAGACCAAGAGATTCCTTTGCAGTCGCTGTTAGAGTTATTTATAAAATGGCCCAGACCCTGCATCATCTGAGGGTTCTGCAAGAGCGGAACCCACTTAGGATATCACAAGGCAGACAAAGATATTAACACACTTTGTAAAACCGGCAAATCCCACCCAGGAAACATTACAAAAATTGGCTTCTAATGCTGAAACCTGGGCAAAGCAAAGATGACAAATTTTGATTTAAAATTACCAAAACAGCCTGGAAAATCTGGATGAGGTGCACCTGGAGGGCGAACCAACTGATCGTGTGCAGGAGGCGGTAGCCAAAGCCTTAATCTGGAAGAAGAAAAATTTGGGTGATAAATTTAAAATCAGAATGGAGGATCTTAGAGAAGGAGTTTTGAAACTGACCTCAGAGACTGCCTGGAACAGCGAGGCAGCCTGCTGGAGTCCCAGCCCCACAGACGGGCCTTATCGCGAACAATAAGGTTGCAACGGACATTGAGTTGGCCATACTCCAAGGCAATGTGGGGATAATGGAGGAGTCACTTTCTGCCTGTACAGACGAGATTGCTGAGCTGAAGATTCAGATCAAGCATCTAACTGCTGAGTTTTTTAACTTGGACAAATAATGTGAGGACCCCGAATTCAGATCGCGCCACAACAACATAAGAATAGTGGGGGTTCCTGAGGAAATGGTCGTCAATTCCATTGCTATCGCCACCCTGCTTAAGGACGCATTCAAGCTGGACAAAGAGCAGCTACTGGACCGGGCGCACAGATCCACACAGCCGAATCCACGACCTGGTGAGCGACCACGACCCAGGTTCCATTGGTACAACGACTGTGTAAATGTTTTACGGCGTGCGAGAGAGGTTCGACAGATCGATACCGGTGAGATGAGGATCTCCGTTTTCCCCGACCACACTGCTAAGGTGGCCCGGGCCCGGGCAGCCTTCAACGAGGTCAGTAAACAGCTGCGTGGCGTGAAGGAGGTTCGCTACGGTCTTTTCTACCCGGCCCGACTCCGGATCAGCTACCACGGTGTGGAGAAAGACTTTGACTTGGCAGAGGACGCCAAGGCTTATGTCAAAAGATGAATATTGGATGCTGTTGTACAATATGTTGCAATAATGTCATGCATCCGTGCCTTTAGTTTACATTTAAATACTTGTTCACATTTGATGTTTGTTTACATTTAGACACTTGTTTACTCCTGTTCAACTTACATTAGTTCATCTTCTCTGCAATTTTCCTTTTAGAAGCAGGGTGAATTGTGTAAATTGTCGTGTGATACCTTATTTTGCACTAATATTAGGCCTCCAAAATATATCACGGTATATTGGTGTTTATATATTTTTGAAGTAGTCTTTTCATGTACATCCTTTCAGCCTACATGAGGTAATATTTCATTTAAGCCGCTATGGGATATTCTTATTATTAGTTGTGCCTTTTATTGCACATTTAGGAGTCTGTGGGAGTTATTTCTTAGGGTTGGCTCAGTTTATTCTCCGAGTTGTTGCCACGGTTACGAGGCAACAATTGTTTTCTCGTTTCTTACACTGCTGTCTCCCTTTTGGAGACTTTTTTGGTGTGTGCGTGTGTGTGGGGGTTTGTGTATGTGTGAGCGGGGGGTGGGGCAGCCATCCTGGCTTTCTTCGGATCCATTTGCTTTCTTCATTTACACATAAATGTGTTCTGCTAATTTGAATCCCAGTTCTTGGTTCTGGCACACCTATGTGTTCTCACTTTGGAACATACATGGTATGGGCAATCCTATTAAAAGATCCAGGGTTTTCAGTCACGTGAAACGGCTTATCTCTGACAGTATTTTTGCAGGAGACTCATCTTAGGCGTAAAGACCATCACAGGCTGCAGTCCTCTTGGATAGGTCAGGTCTATCACTCCAATTTTAATTCTATAGCTAGAGGGGTTGCTATTTTAATTAATAAAATACTTCCGTTTTTATCTACTGATATTATTGCTGATAAAAATGGTCGATATCTTATAGTTGCAGGTAAATTAATGCAAACAAAGGTGTTGTTAGTAAATGTCTATGCACCTAACTTTGATGATGCTGAATTATCTAATAGATTACTTAGTAATATACCTCATTTAAATACCCATTTGTTAATTTTGGAGGTGATCTGAATTGTGTGTTTGGCCCAAAGCTAGATCGTTCTGGTCCCCGCACTTTATCCCAATCAGCAATGTCTAAATCCTTTTCTGATTTTATGACCCAGAGTGGTTTGGTTGACCCTTGGAGATTTCGTAACCCCTCAACCAAAAAGTTGTCTTTCTTTTCTCGGGTACATCAATCATATTCAAGAATAGATTATTTCTTTATAGATAATAGTCTCAATTCATGTGTTGTTTCCTCGGATTATTCAAGTATTCTAATATCTGATCATGCACCATTATTTCTAGTTATTCAGTTATCCATACAGAAATCTACTCCTCCCCTTTGGAGATTCAACTCATTATAGTTGGCTGATAAAACATTTTGTGAATTTGTTTCAAACTCATTTGATGAGTTTCTCTTTTTTAACCAGAGTGAATCTACATATTTTTCATTCATTTAGGAGTCGCTGAAAGCTTTTGTTAGAGGGCAGATTATTTCATATTCCTCCAATTCTAATAAAAAACACAATACCAGGCTTACTGAGCTTACATCTGCTATTAATAGCCTCGATCAAGAATGTTCATCCGATCCTTCTCCAGAACTATTTAAGAAGCGTCTTAATCTTCAGGCGGAGTTTGATCTTATTTCTACCAGAAGTGCTGAGCGACTGTTGTTACAAAGTCGTGGTACTTATTATGAACATGGTGATAAAGCAAATCGATTTCTAGCATACCAATTAAAACGTCAGTTCACCTCACGTCTTATACCTCAAATTAATAATGTTTCTAACACGACTGTTACGGATCCTGTGGAAATTAATGCCGCATTTAAATCATTTTATTCTTCCCTATACAAATCAGAATTCCCTGCTGATACTACCAAAATGAATCAGTTCCTGGCCAATCTTGAGAATCCTACCATTGATTCTGACCGTGCAAAAGAATTGGATGCTCCACTTTCCCTTGAACAACTATGTTTTGCAATTACAGCAATGCAATCTAACAAAGCCCCAGGTCCTGATGGATTTTCAATAGAGTTTTGAAAGAAATTTCTTGATAAATTGTCACCTCTACTTTTGTTGTTCAATGAATCTTTGGAAAATGGTTTATTACCTCCCACTGACTCAAGCTTCGATAGTTCTTCTTTTAACTTAAGATAAAGACCCCACTTCCTGTGGATCTTATAGACCTCTGTCTTTACTGAATGCTGATGTCAACATTTTGGCCAAAATTATTGCTCTCCGTCTAGAGGGGTTTGTCTAGTATTATTTCTGAGGAACAGAATGGCTTTATTAAGGGACGCCATTTATTTATCTACACTCATACTCTTTTAAATATTATTCATTCAAACACATTCTGATAATTTACCTGAGATTGTAATCTCATTAGATACAGAAAAGGCATTCGATAGGGTTGAGTAGGGTACCTATTCACGGTATTGAAGGAATTTGGTTTTGGAGATAAATTTATCAGTTGGGTAAGAATACTGTATGCTTCGCCACAAGCTAGTGTTCAAATAAATGATATTCATTCTGAATACTTTGCACTAGAACATGGGACACGTCAGGGCTGCCCTTTATCTCCATCTCTCTTCGCTTTGGCTATTGAACCACTGGCCATTTCTTTAAGGACCACTTCCTTTAAAGGTGTTATTCGTAACGGCGTCGAATATCATTTATCTCTGTATGCAGATGATTTGTTGCTGTATGTAACTGATCCTGCATCTTGTCTTCCGGGTATCCTATCAATTCTGGATATTTTTCATTCTTTTCCAGGATATAAACTAAATCTTCAAAAGAGTGAATGTTACCCCATTAACGCAGCAGGTTTGCAACTTCAGGAAGCTGATTTGCCCTTTAAAAATCTCTCGTTCTGGATTCATGCATCTTGGCATCAATGTGACGCGATCAACGTACATTCTCAAGCCTTTTGTCTGCCAACTTTACCCTGCTCATGACTAAAGTGAAATCTGATTTTCAGAGATGGAATAATTTGCCTCTCTCTTTAATTGGGAAGATTAATGTTGTTAAAATGAATGTTTTGCCTAAATTTCTTTATTTGTTTCAATCAATTCCCTTATTCTTAACAAAACATTTTTTTGACTCCTTAGACAAAATGATTAGCTCTTTTATTTGCGGTGCGAAGCCCCCGAGGGTCCGTAAATCATTACTCCAACGATGTAGGTTCAATGGTGGTCTAGCTTTACCGAACTTTCACTTCTACTACTGGGCTACTCACATTTATAAAATACGTTGTTGGGTTGATTTTCCTTATTTAGCTTGGTGCGAACTGGAAGCTCGCTCTTGCCCTCCTTCATCCTCTATATCTGCTCTTATATATTCCTCTTTTCCAACCAAGATTTCATTGTTTATCAAAAATCCTGTTGTGCTTAATACTTTAAAGATTTGGTATCAATTCAGGAAACATTTCAAATTTGTAGCTGCATCTAATTTAGGTCCATTATGTAACAATCACCTGTTTCCTCCCTCACATTTGGATTCCGTATTTTCGGTATGGCATAACAAAGGTATACAGTGTTTTCTTGATCTGTTTTCAGATGGTATTTTTAACAGCTTTGCCAATTTATCATCAGTGTATGGATTACCAGCAAATCATTTTTTAGGTTCTTCCAAGTAGACACTTTGTTTCTAAATGTTTTTCTAATTTTCCTCTTCACCTCCACGACAAATATGGGATAGTTTGATTACTTTCAAGTCACAACAAAGAGTGATTGTTTCAGAGATGCATTCTGGATCTTTGCGATCAGTCCAACTCTAAAACAAGGTACACAAAAATGCTGGAGAAACTCAGCGGGTGCAGCAGTATCTATGGAGCGAAGGAAATAGGCAACGTTTCGGGCCGAAACCCTTCTTCAGACTGAAGGGCTGCTTGGGAGGAAGAGCTGGGACTTCAACTTACTGAGGAGTGGTGGGATAACGTTGTGGGTGGGCTATGTACTGCCACGTCTTGCGCTCGTCTTGCACTCATTCACTTTAAGGTTATACACAGGGTCCATTTTTCTCAATCAAGACTGTCAAGTCAAGTCAAACCTTCCGAGCGTTTCCCAATCAGAAACCTTGGATGAACTTTGAGATCCGCACTCTTCTGAAGTCCAGACACCGGGCATTCATGTCTGATGATAAAGTGGCCTACAAGAAGTCCAGATACGACCTTGGTAAGGCCATCAAAAAGGCAAAGGGACTTCTGCTCCAAACTGGAGGAAGAGACAGATGTTCGGCGGCTGTGGCAGGGCCTGAATGCAATCACCTCTTACAAGGCGAGATCAGGAGGCAGCTCGAATGTTGGCGAAACATCACTCCCTGTTGAGCTCAATGCGTTTTACGCACGCTTTGATAGGGAGAACACCGATGTGCCTTGCTGAGCCCCCATTCGCTGTGATGGTATTTCAGTCTCAGTCACAGAGGCCGACATCAGGAAATCCTTCAGAGGGGTGAACCCTCGAAAAGCACCTGGACCTGATGGTATACCTGGTTGTGTTCTAAAAACCTGTGCGGACCAACTGGCTGGAGTTTTTACGGACATTTTCAACCTCTCACTTCTGAGGTCTGAGGTTCCCACCTGCTTCAAAAGGGCATCAATTATAGCAGTGCCCAAGAAGAGTAAGGTGACGTGCCTCAATGACTATCGACCTGTGGCACTAACGCCTGTGGTGATGAAGTGCTTTGAGAGGTTGATCATGACGCAGATCAACTACCTCGACAAAAACCTGGACCCACTGCAGTTCGCTTACCGCCACAACAGATCAACGGTGGATGCGATCTCGCTGGCCCTCCACTCCGCTCTGGACCACTTGGACAACAAAAACTCATATGTCAGGCTGTTATTCATTGATTACAGCTCGGCATTTAACACAATCATCCCCTCCAAGCTGGTTACCAAACTAGCAGAACTGGGTCTCTGCGCATCCCTCTGCAATTGGATCCTCGACTTCCTCACTCAGACCACAGTCTGTTCGTATTGGTGGAAATGTGTCAGACTCGATAACAATTAGCACGGGAGCACCTCAAGGCTGCGTGCTCAGCCCCCTGCTGTACTCACTCTATACTCATGACTGCGTAGCCGGACATAGTGCGAACTCCATCATCAAGTTCGCTGACGACACCACTGTTGTGGGACGTATCACTGATGGGGATGAGTCAGAGTATAGAAGAGAGATCGAGCAACTGTCCATATGGTGCCAGCACAATAACCTGGCCCTCAACACCAGCAAAACCAAGGAACTGATTGTGGACTTTGGAAGGAGTAGGATGGGGACCCACAGTCCCGTTTATATCAACGGGTCGATGGTTGAAAGGGTCAAGAGCTTCAAATTCCTGGGCGTGCACATCTCTGAAGATCTTTCCTGGTCCGAGAACACTGATGCCATTATTAAGAAAGCACATCAGCGCCTCTACTTCCTGAGAAGATTACGGAGAGTCGGTTTGTCAAGGAGAACTCTCTCTAACTTCTACAGGTGCACAGTAGAGAGCATGCTGACCGGTTGCATCGTGGCTTGGTTCGGCAACTTGAG
>CM075980.1:38796167-38892500 GCA_038087875.1 Malacoraja senta
AGAGAGGGGGGCAGACACAGAGAGAGGGGGGAAGAGTGGGCGGGGTGGGGGAGAGGGGTGTGACAACACACAAACAAATAAATAAACACACACGCATCCAAGATCAGAGTTTTATCATTATGGAGATAGATAGAACCAGATATAGAGGAAAGCTTATCAAGTTCAAATTTATTGTCACATGCACCAATTAAGGTACAGTGATATTTCAGTTACCATACAGCCATACTAAGTAAAAAGCCACAAGACACACAGCCACATAAAATAAAAGTTAACAGAAACATCCACCACAGCGGAATCCACATTCCTCACTGTGATGGAAGGTAATAAAGTTCAATCATCTTCCTCGTTTGTTCACCCGTGGTCGGGGCTGTTGAACCCTCCGCAGTCGCCGCTGCCGACGGTCCGATGTCCAAAGCTGCCGCGTCGGGATGACGGAAACCCCGGCTTCGGGAAGGATTGGAACACTCCGCAGCATGGAGTTCCCGAGTCAGCCTCTTCTTACCGGAGACCGCGGGCTTCACGGTGTTAAAGTCCACAGGCCCCGAGGTTGGAGCTCCTCACGGGGGATCCTCGGCAAAGGAGAAAAATCGCATCTCCGTCGAGGTAAGTGACTTGGATAGGTATATTGATGGGAAAGGAATAGAGGGTTATGGTCTGAGTACAGGTAGATGGGACTAGGTAAGAATAAGTGTTCGGCACGTACTAGAAGGGCCGAGATGGCCTGTTCCCCCCCTCCCCATGTAAAACAAACCTAGAAACAATAAAACATATTTAAAATACGGGAAACGGTGACTCCGGATTAATCCTGACGCCTTTCGCCAGCGAGAAAAAGACAGAGGAATGAAGTAGAGATGGCCCACGAGGGAGTGGGGGGGCTGGATGTCCGTTTAATTTTGAGAATTCAATGTTCATGTCATTAGGCTGTAAGCTTTGAGGTGCTGTCCCTCCAGTTTCCACTCTGGCAATGGAGGAGGCCCAGGACAGAAAGACCAGTGTGGGAGTGGGAAGTGGAGTTAAAATGGATGGCAACCGGGAGATCCAGCACGCCTTGGCGGACCGAGCGCAGTGCAGGGTGAAATGCATGCCTAGTCTAGATACAAGGAACTGCAGATGCTGGTTTACGAAAAGAGACACAATCTCCTAGAGTAACTTGCATGGACAGGCAACATTCTAGGTCAGGACCTTTCTTCAGACTGCTTGATATGGGGGATGGAGAAAGTTGGAAAGGAGAGGTGGGAGTGGTCGCCGTAGATTCCCTTCCCTCTACAGATGCGGCCTGACCCACTGAGTTCCTCCACTGCTTTAGAGGGAATGGACAGACAACGTTTTGGGTCAGGACCCTTCTTCAGACTGATTGGAGAGGGTGGGGGGAGGAAGCTGGAAAAGAGAGATGGGGGCTGGACAAAGCCTGGCAAGTGATAGGTGGACACAAATTGTTGGAGTAACTCAGCGGGACAGGCAGTATCATGAGAGAGAAGGAATGGGTGACGTTTCAGGTTGAGACCCTTCTTCAGAAGTGATAGGTGGATATAGGTGAGGGAGACACCAGAAACTGCAGGTGATGGGATCTTGCATAGAAAACGATTTAGTTAGATGCACAGAATCTCTTGCTCAGAGTGGGGTAATCGAGGACCAGAGGACATGGGTTCAAGGTGAAGGGGAAAAGATTTAATAGGAATCTGAGGGGTAACTTTTTCACACGAAGGGTGGTGGGTGTATGGAACAAGCTGCCGGAGGGGGCACTTGAGGCTGGGACTATCCCAACATTTAAGAAACATTTATAGACAGGTACATGGATAGGACAAGTTTGGAGGGATGTGGACCAAACGTAGGCAGGTGGGACTAGTGTAGCTGGGATATGTTGGTTGGTTTGGGTAAGTTCGGCCGAAGGTCCTGTTTCCACACTGTATCACTCTGTGACTGACACAAAGTGCTGCAGTAACTCAGTGGGTCAGGCAGTATCTGTGGAGAACATGGATGGGTGGTTTCAGAGTGCTGGAGTAACTCCGCAGGTCAGGCAGCATCTGTGGAGAACATGGATAGGTGACGTTTCACACAGTGCTGGAGTAACTCAGTGGGTCCGGCAGCATCTGTGGAGAACATGCATAGGTGATATTTCAGGGTCAGGACCCTTCTTCAGACTGACACGATGTTAACAGATTAGGGGGTGTTCGGCAGATGAGTGAAGTGACAGAGGCGAGAGAAAATAAGGAGATAAAAGGATGTGAGAGAAGGAGAGGGAAATGTATATGTGCAGCTTTAAGGGACATTGGTCAGGTAGCATTTGGAGTATTGCTTATAGTTCTGATCACTCCATTACAGGACTGATGTGAAGGCTTTGGGGAGGGTGCTGAGATGGTTAACCAGAATGGTTTAAATACAAGGAACTGGAGATGTTGGTTTACAAAAAAGGACACAAAACGCCGGCAACGGGACAGGCAGCATCTCTGGAGAGAAGAACTGGGTGACATTTCAGGTCGAGACTGAGGAGGGTCTCGACCAGAAACGTTACCCATTCCTTACAGCATTTTGTGTCTACCTAAACAGCGCCTATCCACGTGGCAGTGTTCCAGCAGGCTGGAGGAGCGGGCAGAGTCCTTGCCACAGAGCGGGCAGGTGGGCGCTGGCCGGTGTGGACTCACCGGTGCTCCAGCAGGTGGTCAAGGCGGTTGAAGCCCTTACCACAGGACGGGCAGGGAAGGGATGGGATGCTCACCACTATGGGCACGCCGGTGTTGCCACAGGCTGGACATGCGGGTGAAGCCCTTGCCACACTCAGTGCACACAAACAGTCTCTCTCTGGTGTGTATCCACTGGTGCTCCCGCAGCCCCCATGCTCTCTTGTCACAGTGGGAGCAGCTACTCGCCGGCGTGGTCCCGCCGGTGCTGCCGCAACCCCCGCCAGCTGTCAAACGACTCACCACAGTACGGGCAGTCGTAGGGCTGGCCACTGGTGTGCACGTGCTGGTGAGACGGGGCGTGCTAGGCCATGGCAAAGCGGTCTCCACACACCGGGCTGGGTACGGGACGGTCGCCGGCGTGCACCCGCTGGTGGGACAGGTGAAGCCCTTGCCGCACTGGGCGCAGGTGTAGGGACGCTCACCGGTGTGGGTGCGCTGGTGCTCCAGCAGCCTGGTGGAGCGGGTGAAGCCCTTGCCGCACTGGGTCCAGGTGTAGGGCCACTCGCCGGTGTGAGTGCGCTGGTGCTCCAGCAGGTTGCTGGATTGGGTGAAGCCCTTGCCGCACTAGGCACAGGTGTAGGGGTGCTCGTCAGTGTGGGTGCGCTGGAGCTTCAGCAGGTTGCTGGACTGGGTGAAGCCCATGCCGCAGTTGCTTCAGATGTAGGGCCGCTCCCTGGTGTGCACGCGCCTGTGCACCTTCAGGTCCTTGGACAACTTGAAGCCTTTGCCGCAGTCGGAGCAGGTGAAGGGCTGCTCACTGCTGTGCACCCGCTGGTGCTCCCGCAACCCCGACAACTGGGTAAAGCTCTTGCCGCAGGTGGAGCAGGCATAGGGCTTCTCGCCCCTGTGCACTTGCCGGTGGGCCTTCAGGACATACGCCGTCTTGAAACTCTTGCCGCACTCCGGGGAGTTGAAAGGGCGTTCTCCCGTGTGCACCCGCCGGTGGATCTCCAGCTCGCTCGGGCTCGGCCAGGCCTTGCCACTTACGTCGCACTCATAACGCTTCTCCTTGTGGTGCCCCGTCATGTGGTCCTCCATTGAAGCTCAGCCCCTCGAAGCTCAGCCCGCACACCGAGCGGGGGCTCATCTGCACCCTGGCCGCCCTCAATTGCCGCTCACGTCCCCGTCTCCACGTCCACAGCACCGGCTCCTAAACCGTGCAGGAGGGGAACACAGAGGGTGAACAAGCTGGCAATAATGGCAGAGGAAACCGTTACATAATTCTGCACCGGTACAGTTGCTGGCTCGCCGCCAGAGACCCGGGCGCGATCCTGACTACGGGTGCTGCCTGTGCGGACATTGTACGTTCTCGCCTTGACCTGCGTGGATTTTTACTCCAGCAAGGTAAAGAACATAAGAACAAATATTTCCCCTCCCACCCGTGACCTGGCTGTCTCATTGGTCTCCTCTTCAAAATTAGATTGTTTCCAACCCGTTACTCTACCCTCCCTTGTAAAACCGATCACCACCATGAAACCTACTACCTGCCCCCTCGACACTGTCCCCTCTGCCTTCCGAAAGGACGTCATTACAACAGCCGGTCCCAGCATCCTCGCCATCTTCAACAGCTCTCTGGCCACTGGCACTGTACCTACCAGCTTCAAGCATGCGGTGGTCCAGTCATTCCTGAAAAAACCTAACCTCGACCCCACCTTACAGACCCATTTCTAAACTGCCTTTCCTCTCAAAAGCCCTTGGAAAAAGTAATTTTAAGTCAACTTATGCCTTACCTTCACCAAAACACTATCTTGGAAACTTTCCAATCAGGTTTCAGGGCTCACCACAGCACAGAGTCTGCCTTGTTGAAGGTACATAATGACCAACTGCTCACCGTTGACTCCGGCGACTGTGCAATCCTGCTCCTTCTTGACCTCAGCACAGCATTTGATACTGTCGACCACACCATCCTAATTGACCGTCTCCGGTACGCGGTTGGTATTGATGTCACTGCTCTGAGCTGGTTCATCTCCTACCTCAGAGGTAGGAGTTTCTCGACTAACATAGGCAACTCTTTCTCCTCCCCAGCTAATCTCTGCTGTGGGGTTCCACAAGGTTCCATCCTTGGCCCCATTTTCTTCTCCCTGTATATGCTCCCCTTAGGCCAAGTCATTGAAAGGCACGGCATTTCCTTCCATTGCTACGCAGACGATACACAACTCTATCTCCCCCTGAAGCCCAAAAACCAATCAAATCTGCTTAACGTTAACTGCTGACTCGAGGATATAAAGTGTTGGATGGCCCAGAACTTCCTCCAACTAAACGAGAGTAAGTCTGAGGTCATCCTTCTCGGCCCCTTGGACTCAATCAAAATGATAGCAGGCAGCCTTGGAAGCCTTACCCCACGACTCAAACCTCACGTCATAAACCTTGGCGTGATATTTGACTCAGCACTGAAATTTGACAAACAAGTCAATGCCGTGGTAAAAGCTAGCTTCTTTCAGCTTTGGTTGGTAGCTAAGATAAAACAATTCCTCCACTTTGATGACCTCGAAAAGACCATCCACGCATTCATCTCCTCCCGCCTAGATTACTGCAACTCCCTTTACACTGGCATCAGCCAATCTTCCCTGTCCCGCCTGCAACTGGTCCAAAACGCCGCAGCGAGACTCCTGACGGGCACCCGAAAAAGGGACCACATCACCCCGATCCTGGCCTCTCTCCACTGGCTCCCTGTGCGGTTCCGTATACATTTCAAGATCCTCCTCTATGTCTACAAAGCCCTCAATGGGCTTGCCCCACCTACATTAAAAGTCTTCTCACCCACCACTCCACCTCCAGGTCCCTCAGATCGGCCGACTTGGAGTTGCTGAATATCCCGCGGTCTAGGCATAAGCTCAGGGGCGACCGCGCATTTGCGGTTGCAGCTCCTAGACTGTGGAACAGCATCCCCCATCCCATCAGAACTGCCCTCTCCATCGACTCCTTTAAGTCAACACTGAAAACATATCTATACTCCCAAGCCTTTCTTGACGTCCTCTGAGCGAGGGCTATGTGTATATATATATATGAAGTTTGTTTGTTTATATTATTCTTATAACAAATGTAAAGCACTTTGGCCAACGAGAGTTGTTTTTTAAATGTGCTATATAAATAAATGTGACTTGACTTGACTCCGGGTGCTCCGGTTTCCTCCAACATTTCAAAGACGTTCAGGGTTGTAGAATAATCGGCCTCAGCAAAATTGCTAAATTGTCCCTAATGTGCGTAGAGTGGTGCTAGTGTACGGGGTGATCGCTGGTCGGCGTGGACTCCGTGGGCCGAAAGACTTGTTGTTTCCACACTGCATCTCTAAACTAAACCAAAGAAGGGAGTCGACCCAAAATGTCACCCATTCCTTCTCTCCACAGATGCTGCCTGACCCGCTGAGTTACTTCAGCACTTTGTCATAGAGTCATAGAGTGATACAGCGTTGGAAAGAGGCCCTACGGCCCAACTAGTACCCACACTCCTAGATACCTCGGCTCCACACATTCCCCCAGCGCCCCGCCATTCACAGTGAAGATCCTGCCCTGGTTTGACTTCCTAAACTGCAACACCCTCCCCACCACCAACAACGTGACCTCCTCCCTGTGGCTCCCTGCCCCTTACCCCTGCTTACCCCCTTTTGCTCCCTCCCCCCTCCTCCCCACCCCCAAACAGTGTGAACCCCCACTGAACCCTCCTCCCTACCCCCTTCCTTGACTTTCATCCGCCTCGGCAGCAAACCCACTCCCCCTTGAATCCCTCCCTCCTCCCTTTGCTCCCTGCTTCCCCCGCTACTCACTTCACCTCTGTTCCAACCCCCAGCCTCTCGCCCCCTCCCTCCCCGGACTGTCTCCTTTCTCTCTGAACCTCTCCCCTTATTCCTGCCCCTCTCAGCCACCCACCGCTCAGATATCTCCCTTCTCTCTCCCACCGTCCAGTGCGGGTCGGCTCCATCTTGGCCGTGGCGTCATTTCCGGGCTGAGGCCGCCCCGCTGCTCGATCTCGCAGCCTGCGGGACAACGGCCAGTGCATTGACTTCATTTCCGGGCTGATGCCACTCTCCCGCCCACGCGTTGCGCGCTCTCTCTGTCTGCGGGGCAACGGGCAGCGGGCGGGCGGGATGAGCCGTGAGTACCCGGGCCGGGCCGGCCGCGCTGGCTGGGAGATTCGGTGCGCGGGGCCGGGGGGGGGGGTGTCTCGTTCTTTCTCTTTTTCTCTCTTTCTCTCTTTCTCTCTTTCTCTCTTTCTCTCTCTCTCTCTTTCTCTCTCTCTCTCTCTCTCTCTCTCTCTCCCTCTCTCCCCCCCTCTCTCTCTCTCTCTCTCTCTCCCTCTCTCCCTCTCTCCCCCCCTCTCTCTCTCTCTCCCTCTCTCCCTCTCTCCCCCCCTCTCTCTCTCTCTCTCTCTCTGTCTCTGTCTCTGTCTCTGTCTCTGTCTCTCGCTCTCGCTCTCCGTCTCTTTCCCTCCGTCTCTCTCCCTCCGTCTCTCTCCCTCCGTCTCTCTCCCTCCATCTCACGCCGTCTCTCTCTCTGCCTTTCTCTGTCTCTCTCTGTGTCTCTCTCTCTGTGCCTCTCTCACTCTCTGTCTCTCTCTCTTTATCTATCTCTCTCTCTCTCTATCTATCTCTCTCTGCGAGATGTACACGGCTACATTGGACGTTGAGGCGGGGCCCGTCTGTGGGGAGGGGGCTCCCGCAGGCTGCCTCGCTGTTCCAGGCAGTCTCTGAGGTCAGGTTCAAAACTCCACTAAGATCCTCCATTCTGATTTTAAATTTATCACCCAAATTTTTCTTCTTCCAGATTAAGGCTTTGGCGACCGCCTCCGGCACATGATCAGTTGGGTCGCCCTCCAGGTACTCCTCATCCAGATTTTCCAGGCTGCTTTGGTAATTTTCAATAAAAATGTGCCATGTTTGCTTTGGCCAGGTTTCAGCATTAGAGGCCAATTTTTGTAATGTTTCTTGGGTGGGATTTGCCGGTTTTTCAAAGTGTGTTAATATCTTTGCCTGCCTCGTGATACACCAAGTGGGTTCCGCTCTTGCAGAACCCTCAGATGGTGCAGAGTCTGGGGCATTTTATAAATAACTCTAACAGGGACTGCAAAGAAATCTCTTGGTCTCGGTTGATTCCTGTGCTGGTCGCGATTCACATTATTACTGTTGCTAAACAATCGCTCTAACCCCCACTCCCCTCTGCATGTTATTACTAATTTCTGACTTAGTTAGTAGTAAATTATACTGCAATACTAATGCATTAATTATCTCTAGCGTAGTAGGGTTAACACCAAGGTGCTCACCAAGTCTTTTTTTTTCCAGCTTGCGGAGACCACTTTCTGAACTCTTCCCAACTGGGCAACGATTTTCCAGTTTCACTATCGCTGTAGCTTCCTCAGAGAAAGAGATCTACTTCTAGCCAGTAAGGGGTTTTAAAGGGTAGGTTGATTTCCCTCCCTTTCTGGGTTTGCCCCTCCCATGTGCTGAGTCCTAGTGTTAAGGTTCAATTTGCTTCAAACAGATGACAACACAAAAGTTACTAATACAGTAACGTCTTTATTTCGCCAGGCTGGTGTGGGAGTCAACTCACAGTATGTAAAATACAGACTACAGAGTCTCTCTTTCTCCACACACAGAGGTAATGTTCAATCAGACATATTTATACCCTAATAAACAGCAATTCAGCAATTCTTTATCTTACAGAGCATTGTACAGCCTCTTGTCTGTTCATATATGGTTAAAATCAGAGGATTGATTGGTTCTTCCGATAAAGGTTCGCCAATATGTGGTTATGCTGAAGGAGCATTTTTGCAGATTCAAGCACTTGTTTTTTGACTTTGTTGATAAATTGTACATTACAATCTGTAGCGTAAAGGCTAAGAATGACTTGTCTGAACATCTTTCTGATCGTTTATATCATAGAGCAAAAACATTCATGTTATATTGCAGTAATCTCGCTAGTGTTGTAGAAGAATGGCAAAAACATTCATGTTATTGTGCTCTACTCTTGCTAGTGTTGGAGGAGAAAGGTTAAGCATTCATTTTATTGCTTCTAAATCTACAGCAGAATCCATTTTATAACTTCTAAATCTTTAAGCTCTTTCATTCCTTCCTCTTTACCATATATGATAACATTCACAGTCCTCGGTAGGTACACAATGGTCGCAAGCATTTAACAATAAAAATCAGAGCGATGATTAACAAAAAGATAGAGCCATACTGTAGCACAGTACCCCATAGTCCACCAAACCAACTGAATGGCCAGCAGCTCCCGTTTCCTTCATTGTACCCATGCATGTTACTGCCAACCTTGCGGATCTTTTCAATTGCTTGGGAAATATTGGTAGCAAGGTCAGTGATATTGGAGGATTCATCAGGGATTATAAGCACAACACTCTCGTCTTATAGCACAGGTGCCTCCTTGTTGATCTTTGTAGGTAAAAGCAAACAGGAACTGGCTGTCGTTATGCAGGGGTATGGAGAAAAAGGCTGAATGAACATAGGTCAATTACTGGAAAGTTGTCGGTTTCTGCCGGTATAGATGACAGAATAATATTGGTGTCAGGTACTAAAGGAGCACTAGGGATCACTATTTTTAATAGCTCTCGGGTCTTAGACAAAACACCATTCATTACGTCTTCCCACTTTTGGGATTGCAGAATAGGAGTATTACAGGACTTTGCTTTTCACAAATACTCCTTGTTGTAATAAAGATACTATGACCATAGCTATCCCTTCTTCAACCTCTGGGGCCAGTCAATATTGTTTTAAACATGGCAAGGCGGCACCCTTTTTTAAAGTCACTTTATGTTCAAGGGCTGAATGCACTCATCCCACATGATTCTAACTTCTACCTTCGTCCCTTCTACCTTCCGAGGGAATTCACCTCCATCATCCTGACCGCGGTCTACATCCCACCCCAGGCAGACGTCCGTCTGGCACTGGGGGAGCTGCACGCCGTGGTCAACAAACACCAGACGTCTTACCCCGAGGCGTTTACCACCATAGCCGGGGACTTCAATAAGGCAAACCTAAAGAAATCACTCCCTAACTTCCATCAACATGTCTCCTGCTGCACCAGAGGATCAAACACCCTCGACCACTGCTACACCACCATCAAGAATGCCTATCGCTCTATCCCTCGCCCTCACTTCGGTAAATCCGACCATACCGCGGTGCTGCTTCTTCCTGCCTACAGGCAGCAATTAAAGAGCGCACCCCCAGAGGTGAGGACAGTACAGAGCTGGTCGGGGGGGGCAGAGGAACAACTCCAGGACTGTTTGGAGACTGTAGACTGGGCAATGTTCAAGGACTCGGCAACGGACCTGAACGAATACGCGACAGTCGTTACAGACTTCATTAAGAAGTGTGTGGAGGACTGCATCCCCACCAAAACCTTCCGAGCGTTTCCCAATCAGAAACCTTGGATGAACTTTGAGATCCGCACTCTTCTGAAGACCAGACACCGGGCATTCATGTCTGATGATACAGTGGCCTACAAGGAGTCCAGATACGACCTTGGTAAGGCCATCAAAAAGGCCAAAAGGGACCTGCTCCAAACTGGAGGAAGAGACTGATGTTCGGCGGCTGTGGCAGGGCCTGAATGTAATCACCTCTTACAAGGCAAAATCAGGAGGCAGCTCGAATGTCGGCGAAACATCACTCCCTGATGAGCTCAATGCGTTTTACGCACGCTTTGATAGGGAGAACACCGATGTGCCTTGCCGAGCCCTCATTCGCTGTGATGGTATTTCAGTCTCAGTCACAGAGGCCGACGTCAGGAAATCCTTCAGAGGGGTGAACCCTCGAAAAGCGCCTGGACCTGATGGTATACCTGGTCGCGTTCTAAAAACCTGTGCGGACCAACTGGCTGGAATTTCTACAGACATTTTCAACCTCTCACTTCTGAGGTCTGAGGTCCCCACCTGCTTCAAAAGGGCATCAATTATACCAGTGCCCAAGAAGAGTAAGGTAACGTGCCTCAATGACTATCGACCTGTGGCACTAACGCCTGTGGTGATGAAGTGCTTTGAGAGGTTGATCATGACGCAGATCAACTCCTACCTCGACAAAAACCTGGACCCACTGCAGTTCGCTTACCGCCACAACAGATCAACGGTGGATGCGATCTCGCTGGCCCTCCACTCCGCTCTGGACCACTTGGACAACAAAAACTCATATGTCAGGCTGTTATTCATCGATTACAGCTCGGCATTTAACACAATCATCCCCTCCAAGCTGGTTACCAAACTCGCAGAACTGGGTCTCTGCGCATCCCTCTGCAATTGGAACCTCGACTTTCTCACTCTCAGACCACAGTCTGTTCGTATTGGTGGAAATGTGTCAGACTCGATAACAATTAGCACGGGAGCACCTCAAGGCTGCGTGCTCAGTCCCCTGCTGTACTCACTCTATACTCATGACTGCATAGCCGGACATAGTGCGAACTCCATCATCAAGTTCGCTGATGACACCACTTTTGTGGGACGTATCACTGATGGTGATGAGTCAGAGTATAGAAGAGAGATCGAGCAACTGTCCATATGGGGCCAGCACAACAACCTGGCCCTCAACACCTGCAAAACCAAGGAACTGATTGTGGACTTTGGAAGGAGTAGGATGGGGACCCACAGTCCAGTTTATATCAACGGGTCGATGGTTGAAAGGGTCAAGAGCTTCAAATTCCTGGGCGTGCACATCTCTGAAGATCTTTCCTGGTCCGAGAACAATGATGCCATTATTAAGAAAGCACATCAGCGCCTCTACTTCCTGAGAAGATTACGGAGAGTCGGTTTGTCAAGGAGGACTCTCTCTAACTTTTACAGGTGCACAGTAGAGAGCATGCTGACCGGTTGCATCGTGGCTTGGTTCGGCAACTTGAGTGCCCTGGAGAGGAAAAGAGTACAAAAAGTAGTAAACACTGCCCAGTCCATCATCGGCTCTGACCTCCCTTCCATCGAGGGGATCTACCACAGTCGCTGCCTCAAAAAGGCTGGCAGCATCATCAAGGACTCACACCATCCTGCCCACACACTCATCTCCCTACTAACTTCAGGTAGAAGGTACAGGAGCCTGAAGACTGCAACGACCAGGTTCAGGAACAGCTACTTCCCCACAGCCATCAGGCTATTAAACCTGGCTCGGACATTACACTGAACTTTACTAGCCAATACTGTTATTTGCACGTTATCAGTATATTGACCATTGTGTATATATTTATAGAATGCCTTGCAGTAAATGCCTACTATGTTCTGTTGTGCTCAAGCAAAGCAAGAATTTCATTGTCCTACCAGGGACACATGACAATAAACTCACTTGACTTGACTTGATTCTTATGCTTTGCCCATAGTTCAGAGGGTACCTGGACCAGAGCCATTGATAACCTTGGCGGATCATCTGTAGGCGGCTGTTGCTTTTCAAAAATAGTCCCATTCCTTTCTGACCCATGTGATTTTTCCTTCTGTGTCAATGGCAACTTTAAAACATGAATTTTCTGTTTGTCCTTCACCATTTTATCATTTTTCCTATTTCCTTCGCTGTTGCTGGAGGTCTAGTAGCTACAGTTAAGTGTGACTCAGAGGTGTCGCCCATCTCAAATCGATCCATTTGGTTTTTGGAGTGGTGGACCATTATTCCTAATCCCAGGACCCCAAAGAACAAATAAGGGGTCACTGTTAATGGTTCACGTTTATTCAACCAGGGGGAGACTTGTTCCTGGTATCCGGGATTAGGGAGGCACGTATATAATTCAGTGCAATGCGTTTGCTTATGTTCATGGCTGGTTTCAACAAGATACTGTAAATACTGACCTTTTTAAAAATGTTTTGTATGACTTCCTTTAAACTCCAGTCTTGCAGGAGGACGTCCAAGTTCATACTTCCTTTTTCCAGTTTCCAATCCTTTTGCAATAGGTTAGGTAACATAGAAACATAGAAAATAGGTACAGGAGTAGGCCATTCGGCCCTTCGAGCCTGTACTGCCATTCAATATGATCATGGCTGATCATCCAACTCAGTATCCTGTACCTGCATTCTCTCCATACCATGAGGTTTTATCTCATGTTTGCAGCCTCTGCAGCTGCTGTGATTGTTTCCCCCTTCCCCTCCCCTCACACCCCCTGCCCTCCCCCCCCCCTTCAAGCACTAGCAATGTTCACACGTTAGTAATGTCCTGTTTGCCAGCTTGTTTCCAATTTGTGTTCCCCTCCTGCAGGGTTTAGGAGCCGTTGCTGTGGACAGAGAGACGGAGATGTGAGCGGCCATTGAGGGCAGCCAGGGTGCCGGTGACCCCCCATCTGCACTGTGTGCGGGCTGAGCTTCGGTGCTGGACCACATGTCGGGGCACAACAGGAAGAGGCGTTGTGAGTGCGACGTGTGTGGCAAGGCCTGCTGGAGCCCGAGCCACGTGGAGATCCACCGGCGGGTGCACACGGGAGAACGCCCCTTCGACTGCTCGGAGTGCGACAAGAGCTTCAAGGCGGCGAGTGACCTGAATACCCACCAGCGAGTACACACGGGCAAGAAGCCCTATGGCTGCTCCACCTGTGGCAAGAACTTTGCCCATTTGACGGGGCTGCGGCAGCACCAGTGGGTGCACAGCAGTGAACGGCCCTTCACCTGCTCCGACTGTAGCAAGGGCTTCACCCAGTACAGCAACCTGCTGCGGCACCAGCGCACCCATACCAGCGAGCGCCCCTACACCTGCGCCCAGTGCGGCAAGGGCTTCACCCAATCCAGCACCCTGCTGGTGCACCAGCGCACACACACCGGCGAGCGCCCCTACACCTGTGCCCAGTGCGGCAAGGGCTTCACCCACTCCAGCTTCCTACTGAGGCACCAGCACACCCACACCAGCGAGCGCCCCTACACCCGCGCCCAGTGCAGCAAGGGCTTCATCTGCTCCTCCAAACTCCTGTCCCACCAGCGGGTGCACGTCGGCGACCGTCCTGTCCCCAGCCCGGTGTGTGGAAAGCGATTTGCTATGGCCTCGCATGCCCTGTCTCACCAGCACATGCACACCAGTGGCCAGCCCTATGACTGCCCGTACTGTGGTGAGAAGTTTGACAGCTCGCGGGGGTTGCGGCAGCACCGGCGGGCCCACACCGGCAAGCAGCTGCTCCCACTGTGACAAGAGAGCATGGGGGCTATGGGAGCACCAGCGGATACACTCCAGAGAGAGACCCTTTGTGTGCGCTGAGTGCGGCTAGGGTTTCACCCGCATGTCCAGCCTGTAGCAGCACCGGCGTACCCACACCGGTGAGCGTCCCTTCCCCTGCCCGTCCTGTGGTGAGGGCTTCACCCGCCTTGACCGCCTGCTGGAAAGTCACCCATTCCTTCTCTCCAGAGATGCTGCCTATCCCGCTGAGTTACTCCAGCATTTTGTGTCCTTTTGTGTAAACCAGCACCTGCAGTTCCTTGTTTTTAAACCATTCTGGTTAACCATCTCTGCACCTTCCCCAAAGCCTCCACATCAGTCCTGTAATGGAGGAACCAGAACTGTATGCAATACTACAAATGCTACCTGACCAATGTCCCTTAAAGCTGCACATATACATTCCTCTCTCCTTATCTCACTTCGTTTTATCTCCTTATTTTCTATTGCCTCTGTCACTTAGTTCACTCGTGCCAATCACCCCCTCATCAGTTAACAGTGTCAGTCTGAAGGGTCCTGACCGAAAATGTCACCTATCCATGTTCTCCACAGATGCTGCCTGACCCGCCGAGTTACTCCAGCACTCTGTGAAACATTACCTATCCATGTTTGCCACAGATGCGGCCTGACCCACTGAGTTACTCCAGCACTATGTGAAATGTCACCTATCCATGTTCTCCACAGAAGCTGCCTGACCCGCTGCGTTCTGCAGCACCTCGTGTTAGAGTCATAGAGTGATACAATGTGCAAACAGGACCTTCGGCCCAACTTGCCCACAACGACCAACATGTCCCAGCTACACTAGTCCCACCTGCCTGCGTTTGGTCCATATCCCTCCAAACCTGTCCTATCCATTTACCTGTCTAACTGTTTCTTAAAAGTTGGGATATTACCAGCCTTAACTAGCTCCTCCGGCAGCTGGTTCCATACACCCACCACACTCTGTTGAAAAGTTACCCCTCTGATTCCTATTAAATCTTTTCCTCTTCACCTTGAACCCATGTCCGCTGGTCCTTGATTACCCCACTCTGAGCAAGAGATTCTGTGCATCTAACTAAATTGTGTTCTATGCAAGATTCCAGCATCTATATCCACCTATCACTTCTGAAGAAGGGTCTCAACCTGAAACATTACCCATTTCTTCTCTGACGAGATGCTGCCTGTCCCACTGAGTTACCCCAGCATTTTGTGTCTACATATCACTTGCCAGGCTTTGTCCAGCCCCATCTCTCTTTTCCAGTTTCCAGGGTCCTGACTCAAAACGTTGTCTGCCATTCTCTCCAAAGTGGTGGAGGAACTCTGTGGGTCAGGCCGTGTCTGTGGAGGGAAGTCAATCTAAGGCGACCACTCCCACCCCTCCTTTCCAACTTTCTCCACCACCACACCAAGAAGGGTCCTGATCTAGATTGTTGCCTGACCATGCTCTCCAGAGGTGCAAGTTACTCCAGGAGATTGTGTCTCTTTTTGTAAACCATCATCTGCAGTTCCTTGAATCTAGGCTAGGCATGTATTTCACCCTACACTTGCGCTCGGTCTGCCATGGCCTGTTGAATCTCCCGGTTGCCAACCATTTTAACTCCCCTTCCCAATCCCACACTGACCTATTTGTCCTGGGCCTCCTTCATTGCCAGAGTGAGGTGATACACAAATTAGAGGAACAGCATCTCATAGCTTACAGCCCAATGACGTGAACACTGAATTCTCCAATTTGAAGAGACTCTCCCCTCCTCCAAATGAAGTCCTGGAATCTGTCACGATTCTAACTCAAGCTGCACACAGCCGACTGCTCACAGTGCCAGCTGGCTGCCACTGGCCCAAAAACGTAAAGGCATTTTAAAGTGTTTTTTTAAAAGAAAGTCTTGACGCATTTGTGCCTTGCGTAACAAATAAAGCAAGTTTTTCCTGACCCGACTGTGTTCTTCAGAATTCACGTTGTGCTATCGATAATGTAAGAAAATGCCAACCATCTCCAGAAATGATAAGCAATTATTCTTGCCTCCATGCATATCTATAGCCGTAGGGCAGTCGGACACCTCCCCACTACTTCAAAGATAGTTCCTGCACATGGCAATATCATTTGGCCGCTGCGTATTTTATTTGTTTAAATGGATTTGATTAGGTTAGGATATGTTTCCTTTCCTACAAGGGTCTTTCCTCTGAGGAGATTCTATAGCAACATGCCCACTCTTGCCTTTATCAAGAGTAATTATTTCTACTGCAAGGTATGACTGACAATTAATGGATTAGCTGTACAAAATAAGATCCATTGATTCAATTGCGGTCAAATCCTGGTGAACTGTCACCTTTTTAGCCGATGTTGCAGAAGAAAATGAGTAATTATTATACACACTGCACAACATACTTTTTTGATCGCAAACAATGTTACATTTAGTTTCAGGCTATTCTTCACCAATCCTCACTATTTGAAGCCATTTCAGCCTTCAATGATGAACATTGCTTATCTCTGCTGATAGAAACTTCTAGCTGGTTACTACACCAAGTGGGACCCATTGGGTCCTGTCTCCCAACGCATGGGGGGGGGGGGGGGTGGGCACGGCGTCACACAGGAAGGCTGGTCCCTGAATGCAATATTCCACCACTCACCCATAGCTCGCAACTGCGCAGACGCGGCTGACTGGTTCCCGCTGTGACATAAGAGATGGAGGCATTACTCTTCAGGCTAAGTGCTGACCCGTTGGGTTTGCTCCCCCAACACATGTTTCCACCACTCACCCGTTCCCCCAATGTAAGCCATTCCCCCCAACACAATATTGCATCACTCACGCATAGCTCCCAACTGCGCAGGCGCGGCTCATTTCTCCTCATCCCCCAGCATTCCCCTTCTCTTCACCCTTCCACTTCAATCCCTAGAGAGGGAGGGGGTAGAGAGGAAGGGGTGGGAGAGAGGGAGGGGATAGAGGGAAGGGGGTTAGAGAGGGAGGGGGCAGAGGGAGTGGGAGAGTGAGGGGTTAGAGGGAGTGGGAGGGGAGTAGAGAGGGAGGGGGTACAGGGGGTGGCAATGAGGGTAGATCGGGGGGGGGCATCTTCCTCCCCACCACTCCCCATCTTCCTCCTCCACACGTAGAGAGTGAGAGAGAATTTGCTCTGCTTTTGGTATGTAATTTTTGTATGCAATCATTTTCACTCTTTCACCCCCCTCTCCCCTCTCTCTCTCCTCTCCCTCCCTCCCATCTCTCTCTCCCCTCAGCCTTTTTTTGTATTTTTTTAATGTACTGACATTTTTTGTACATCTCTTGTCCCAAGTCTTGTACTCAATGCTCTGACTGATGAAGACAAGCTTGACAAACTGCTTCTTCATCACCCTGTTTATCGCTTTCAGAGAATCATGCACTCGTACTATTCGGCGGTCTCTGTGTCCTCCTACAACATTCTCTGGGGCTCTGCTGCCATTTACAGTGTAAGTCCTGCTGCTGCTGCACTGATTTAACTTGCCACTTTGCATTGTCCAAGTTAAATTCAATCTGCCCTTATTCCTTGGCCAACATTTCCAGTTAATCTGGACCCGGCTGCAATTTCAGAGAGTAAGTCAGTCGCTTGCTTTTAAAGTCCTGTACATCACCATTTTTGCTGCTGCTGCTGCTGTCTACAAACTTACTGAGAGAGAGGGGGGAGAGTACATAATACTCTGAAAGCGCTAACACACAGATAGACAGATAGACGGGGTGAAGAAGAAGCAGCAGCAGCAGTTTGTCAAACTTGCTCGCCTTCATCATCAGTCAGAGCATTGAGTACAAGAGTTAGTTGGGACATGCATCATGTTAGAGCTGCTGTACAAAAGATGTTGGTGTGCGTGTGGGGCAATACTTGGGGAGTGTGGTGTGCTATTCTGGTCCCCAAAACTACACAAAGCATTCATTGTGAGAAGCAGTGGCGAAAAGATTCATTTCTTGGTGCTGGAGTGAGAGAGCGCTTCTGTGTGAGTTTCTCAGCAATGGGCGCCTGACACCAGTAGAACTTCCTTTGCAACAGAAACCTGTTGGCAGTAGGCCTTCCTTGACAACAGGCTAGGCCTTCTCTAGCAACAGGAGCCTGACTCCAGTAGGCCTTTACTTGACAGGCTCCGAGGCCCATAACTTAGGCCAAAGCCCAGAGATTAGGGCCGGGCCTGTAACATTGCCATGAGGCCTGCAAAGCACAGGCTCTGCGGTCCAGAACATAGGCCAAAGCCCACAACACAAGCCCAAGGCCTAGCATACAGGCCAGGAGTCTATAACACAGGCCTAGGGGCCCACAACACAGGCCAGGAAGCCCAGAACTTAGGCATGGAGCCTATAACAGGCTCGGTGCCTACAACACAATGCTGAGGCTTACAAAACAGTCTTGGAAGACCCAGAGCATAGACCAAAGCCAAAAGGTTAGGCCAAGGCATAAAACACAGGCCTGGAGCCTATAATACAGCCCTTGGTCTATGAAACACAGGCTCGGAATTTCCAGAACTTAGGCCAAAGCCCACAACACAGGCCTGGGGCCTAAAATACAGGACCTGAGCCCACAAAACAGGCTGGAAGTCGATAAAACAGCCTTGAGGCCTACAAAACACAGACCCGGTAGCCCAGAAATTCAGGCAAAGCCTGGAACACAGGCCTGGGACCTAAAACACTGGGCCGACACCTACGTACCAAACCTCTGAACCAAAGAGCATTATTGTGAGATATTTTTGTGGATGCTTGGCAACAGATATAATATATTTGTGTATTTAAGCTTGGATCTAAATGTTTTAGCGTGAAGCTTTTTATGCCATAAATCAGCAATTAGACGATAATATGCATTAATAAAAGCAAATTAAAGCATGATTGTGTTAAATGTCCCTCTCTCCCTCTCTTTCTGTCTATCCCTCTTTCTCACTCTTTCTTTCCCTCTCTCATTCAGTCCCCCCTCTCTCTCTCCCTTTCTCTTCCCCTTCTCTCTACACTGCTGCACGCTCTAAATCTACACTCAACAAGATAACACTGCTCTCTCACCTCCCCTTCTCTCTCCCGTTCATTTCTCTCATCCCTTTCTCTCTCCCTCCCTCTCTATTTATCTCTCCCCTTCATGTTTTCCCACTTCCCCTCTCTCCCTCTTTCTCCCCCTCTAACTGTCTCCCTTTCTCTCTCCCCTCTCTCTCTCCATTTCTCTTCCCTCTCTCTCGCCCCCTCACTCTCACTCTCCCTTCTTGCTCTCTCCCCCTCTCTCTTCCTCCTCCTCTCTCCCACTCTCTCTTTCTTACCCTCTCACAGTCCACCTCTCTCTCCCCTCTCCTCACCCTCTCCTCGCTCTATCCCCCTTTCTCTTTCCCATCTCTCTCTTCCCCCTCTCTCACCCCCCTTTCTCTCTTGCCCCTCTCTCTTCCCCCTCTCTCTCTTCCCCCCACTCTCTCCCCCACTCTCTCTCCCCCCTCTCTCCTCCCCCCCTCTTCCCCACTCTCTCTCTTCACCCTCTCTCTCCCCACTCTCTCTCGACCCCCCATTCCCCCTCTCTCCCCCTCTCTCTCTCTCTCTCACTCTTCCCCCCTCTCTCTTCCCCCTTCTCCCTCTCCCCCCACTCTTTCAGAATCAGAATCAGAATCACACTTTATTCGCCAAGTATTTTTTTTTTTTTTTTTTATTTATCATTACACTTATGGGCGCCTTTCAAAGACTCTCAAGGACGCCTTGCAGATAAGCAGATTACAAAACATATAAGCAGAATAAAAAAATTTAAAAAAGAAATAATAGGGACATCAACAACATCACAATACACAAATTCAGGACGGAATTCATTCCAAAGGCACAAAAAAGAAAATCAGAAACACAATTTGAGGCGAAAGCAGCGGCAGCTAAACCGCGCAAGCGTCCACTCTCCCCTCCGACCGCCATCTTGAACACAGACTAACAAAGACACAGCACACAAAAATCATCCCCCCACAATGATTACCACTGTGGGGGAACGCACAATGTCCAGTCCCCAACCCCAGTTCACCCAAAGTCAGGCCTAATGAGGCCTCCGCTATTGCCTCTACGGAGGCCCTATGTTCCTGGCCGTTATCACTGGGTGATATTGCCCCGGCGTCGGGAGAGTCCTCACAGCGGCTGGGCCACCTGGAACGGCCGCATTCCTCACCGGAGGCCGCAGCTACCGAAGCCGGCAAGGCCGCGCCGGTTTGGATCTCCAAGGCTCCCGATGTTAAAGTCGGCGCCGCCCGATCCTCTCCGCAGTCCCGCAGCCCGGAGGTGTTGACCTCCGCGGTCACAACCTACCGGAGCTCCGACGTGACGATCCAGCGCGGTGATCCAGGCAAGGCATCGCCCGCTACGCTCCGCGGCAACGCTCCAGCGCTGTGCCGCCACCAAACCGAGGTGCAGGGCGGTTCCCGCCAGGAAACGGCGCTCCAGGCCTGCTGGTAGGCCACGAGGACGGGTCAACGGGGCAGCCCGGAGAAAAGCTGCCTCACCGACCAGCTGGGACCTAGAAATTTCGATGCCCCCTTCACCAGACATTAAAAAGTAGAATGTCTCCTACAAGCAAAACGGAGACTCAGTAAAAAGTACTTTAAAAAGTAATTTAAACGGACGGCTGCTGGTTAGCAGCCGTTCCACAAGATGGCTCCTCCTCCACAAGTATGTTTTGCAACGTACGAGGAATTTCATTGGCCAGGTCTCCCTCCCCCAACGGTGATCTCTCCAATATCTCCAATGACATAACAGAATAGCCAAACCAGCAACTGTAAGTTTTCCTGAATTATCGCCAGTATTCGCCAGAGTTACAATTAAAGAATGGGTTGACAAGTCCATAGATCTCGTTTGAGGAAGGACATACATGCTATTGAGGGAGTGCAGCCTAGGTTCATCAGGTTAATTCCCGGGATGGCGGGACTGACATACAATGAAAGAATGGGTCGACTGAGCTTGTATTCACTGGAATTTAGAAGGATGAGAGGGCATCTTAAAGAAATACATAAATGTATTAAGGGATTACATAGAAACATAGAAAATAGGTGCAGGAGTAGGCCATTTGGCCCTTCGAGCCTGCACCATTCAATATGATCATGGCTGATCATCCAACTCAGTATCCTGTACCTGCCTTCTCTCCATATCCCCTGATCCCTTTAGCCACAAGGGCCACATCTAACTCCCTCTTAAATATAGCCAATGAACTGGCCTCAACTACCTTCTGTGGTAGAGAGTTCCAGAGATTCACCACTCTCTCTGTGAAAAATGTTTTTCTCATCTCGGTCCTAAAGGATTTCCCCTTGATCCTTAAACTGTGACCCCTTGTCCTGGACTTCCCCAACATCGGGAACAATCTTCCTGCGTCTAGCCTGTCCAACCCCTTAAGAATTTTCTAAGTTTCTATAAGATCCCCCCTCAATCTTCTAAATTCTAGCGAGTACAAGCCGATTCTATCCAGTCTTTTTTCATATGAAAGTCCTGAGATCCCAGGAATCAATCTGGTGAACCTTCTCTGTACTCCCTCTATGGCAAGAATGTCTTTCCTCAGATTTGGAGACCAAAACTGTACGCAATACTCCAGGTGTGGTCTCACCAAGACCCTGTACAACTGCAGTAGAACCTTCCTGCTCCTATACTCAAATCCTTTTGCTATGAATGCTAACATACCATTAGCTTTCTTCACTGCCTGCTGCACCTGCATGCCTACTTTCAATGACTGGTGTACCATGACACCCAGGTCTCGTTGCATCTCCCCTTTTCCTAATCGGCCACCATTTCGATAAAAGTCTACTTTCCTGTTTTTGCCACCAAAGTGGATAACCTCACATTTATCCACATTATACTGCATCTGCCATGCATTTGCCCACTCACCCAGCCTATCCAAGTCACCTTGCAGCCTCCTAGCATCCTCCTCACAGCTAACATTGCCCCCCAGCTTCGTGTCATCCGCAAACTTGGAGATGTTGCATTCAATTCCCTCGTCCGAATCATTAATATATATTGTAAATAGCTGGGGTCCCAGCACTGAGGCTTGCGGTACCCCACTAGTCACTGCCTGCCATTCTGAAAAGGACCCGTTTACTCCTTGACAAGTACTCCTGAACATCTAGATGCAGGAAACATGTTCCCCATGTTGGGGGAGTCCAGAACCAGGGGTCACAGTTTAAGAATAAGGTGATCGGCCATTTAGGACTGAGATGAAGAGAAACCTTTTCACCCAGAGAGTTGTGAATCTGTGGAATTCTCTGCCACAGAAGGCAGTAAAGGCCAATTCACTGGAAATTTTCAACAGAGAATAAGATTTAGCTCTTTGGGCTAACGGAATCTATTATGGTGAATTTATTGTGGGGAACAAGGAAATGGCAGATGAGTTGAACAGGTACTTTGGATCCATCTTCACTGAGGAGGACACAAACAATCTTCCTGCTGTACTAGTGGCCAGAGGCTCTGGGGTGACGGAGGAACTGAAGAAAATCCACATTAGGCAGGAAATGGTGTTGGGTAGACTGATGGGACTGATGGTCTGCATACAATCCCCCCAGGGCCTGATGGTCTGCATCCCAGTGTACTGAAGGAAGTGGATCTAGAAATAGTGGACTCATCGGTGATCATTTTCCAATGTTCTATAGATTCTGTGTTAAAGAAGGAACTGCAGATGCTGGAAAATCGAAGGTACACAAAAATGCTGGAGAAACTCAGCGGGTGCAGCAGCATCTATGGAGCGAAGGAAATAGGTAACGTTTCGGGCCGAAACCCTTCTTCAGACTCTGGATCAGTTCCTGTGGATTGGAGGGTAGCTAACGTTATCCCACTCTTTAAGAATGATGGGAGAGAGAAGCAGGGAATTATAGACCTGTTCGACTGACATCGGTGATGGGGGAAGATGCTGGAGTAAATCATTAAAATGAAATAGCGGCACATTTGGATAGCAGTAACAGGATCGGTCCGAGTCAGCATGGATTTACGAAGGGAAATCATGCTTGACTAATCTTCTGGATTTTTTTGAGGATGTAACTGGGAAAATGGACAAGGGAGAGCCAGTGGATGTAGTGTACCTGGACTTTCAAAAAACATTTGATAAGGTCCCACATAGGAGATTAGTGGGCAAAATTAGGGCACATGGTATTGGGGGTAGAGTGCTGACATGGATAGAAAATTTGTTGGCAGGCAGGAAACAAAGAATAGGGGTTAACGGGTCCGTTTCAGAATGGCAGGCAGTGACTAGTGGGGTAGCGCAAGGCTCGGTGCTGCGACTGTGGCTATTTACAATATACATCAATGATTTAGAGGAAGAGATTTAAAGTAACATTAGCAAATTTGCTGATGACACAAAGCTGGATGAACTGTGAAGAGGATGCAATGAGCATGCAGGGTGACTTGGGCAGGTTGTGTGAGTGGGCAGATGCATGGCAGATGAAGTTTAATGTGGATAAATGTGAGGTTATCCACTTTGGTAGCAAAAACAGGAAGGCAGATTATTATCTAAATGGTGTCAAGATGGGATAAGGGGAAGTACAATGGGATCTGAATGAATGAATGAATGAATGAATGAATGAATGAATGAATAAGTTTATTGGCCAAGTATTCACATACAAGGAATTTGCCTTGGTGCTCCGCCCGCAAGTGACAACATGACATACACCTGTAGTTATGAATGACACATAAAACACTAAACATTACTAATAAAACACCATTGATCAAAAATGAGAACCTAACAGAATACCAGAGCAAAAGGAGGCTACAGATTTTGGGCTGTTGAGTAGAGCTACTACACGTGGAAAAAAACCTGTTTTTATGTCTGGCTGTGGCAGCTTTGACTGTCCGGAGTCGCCTTCCAGAGGGAAATGATTCAAAGAGTTTGTGGCCAGGGTGAGGGGAGTCAGAGATGATCTTACCCGCTCGCTTCCTGGCCCTTGCAGTGTACAGTTCGTCAATGGAGGGAAGGTTGCAGCCAACAACCTTCTCAGCTGATAGGACGATTCGCTGCAGCCTCTGGTGTCGTGCTTGGTAGCTAAGCCAAACCAGACCATGATGGAGAAAGTGAGGACAGACTCTTCGATGGCCGTGTAGAATTGGACCATCATTGCCTGTGGCAGATTGTGCTTCTTCAGCTGCCGTAGGGGGTCTTTGTTCATCAGTCAATTAAATTAAGCATGCAGGTACAGCAGGCAGTGAAGAAAGCGATTGGCATGTTGGCCCTCATAACAAGAGGAGTTGAGTATAGGAGCAAAGAGGTCCTTCTGCAGTTGTACAGGTCCCTAGTGAGACCACACCTGGAGTATTGTGTGCAGTTTTGGTGTTCAGATTTGAGGAAGAACATTCTTGCTATTCAGGGAGTCCAGCGTAGGTTTACAAATTTAATTCCCGGGATAGCGGGACTGTCATATGCTGAGAGAATTGAGCGGCTGGGCTTGTATACTCTGGAGTTCAGAAGGATGAGAGGGCATCCTATTGAAACATAAAAGATTATTAAGGATTTGGAAACTAGAGGCAGGAAACATGTTCCTGATGTTGGGGGAGTCCAGAACCAGGGACCATAGTTTAAGAATAAGGGGGTAAGCCATTTAGAATGGAGACGAGGAAACATTTTTCCTCACAGAGTTGTGAATCTGTGGAATTCCCTGCATCAGAGGGCGGTGGACGCCGGTTCTCTGGATACTTTCAAGAGAGAGCTAGATAGGGCTCTTAACGATAGCAGAGTCAGGGGATATGGGGAGAAGGGAGGAACGGGGTACTGTGTGTGGATGATCAGGCGTGATCATATTGAATGGAGGTGCTGGCTCGAAGGGCTGAATGGCCTACTCCTGCACCCATTGTCTATGTTTCTACGTAAAAGCTTTTCACTCCACATCACCGTCTACATCTCTCCTGCGAACCTCAGTCTGAGGAAGGGTCGCGACCTCGAAACGTCATCAATTCCTTCTCTCCAGAGATGCTGCCCGTCCCGCTGAGTTACTGCAGCATTTTGTACTCTGGGCCCCCTTGAGGTTTTATCTCAGGTTTGCAGCCTCTGCAGCTGCTGTGATTGTTTCCCCTCACCCCCCCTCCCCCCAACGTGGTGTAGGAGCCGCGGGGGCGGGGCCGGCCATGCAGTGGCAACCGTTGCTAAGGCGGGATGGGCGGCTCCGATTGGCGGAGGGCGCTGTCCGTCCGAGGGGCGGGGCTACTGCTCCCCCTCACCCCCTTCTTCACCCCTCTTACCCCCCTGCCCTTATCCCCCCCCCCCCCGCCCCTTCAAGCACTAGTAATGTTCACGCGTCAGTAATGCCCTGTTTGTTGACCCTCTGTGTTCCCCTCCTGCAGGGTTTAGGAGCCGTTGCTGTGGACGGAGAGACGGGGACATGAGCGGCCATTGAGGGCGGCCAGGGTGCCGGCGAGCCCCCATCTGCTCTCTGTCTGTATTTGGTCCATATCCCTCCAAACTTGTCCTATCCATGTACCTGTCTATAGCTGTTTCTTAAATGGTGGGATAGTCCCAGCCTCAACTACCTCCTCTGGCAGCTTGTTCCATACACCCACCACCCTCTGTTGAAAAGTCACCACTCAGATTCCTATTAAATCTTTTCCCCTTCAATTTGAACCCATGTCCTCTAGTCCTCAATTCCCTAACTCTGGGCAAGAGAGTCTGTGCATCAAACTAAATTGTGTTCTATGCAAGATTCCAGCATCTGCAGTTTCTTGTGTCTCCCTCACCTATATCCACCTCACACTTCTGAAGATGGGTGTCAACCTGAAACATCACACATTCCTTCTCTCTAGATGCTTTGTCCAGCCCCCACCTCTCATTTCCAATTTCTCCACACCCCACACCAAGCAGTCTGAAGAAGGGTCCTGACCTAGAATGTTGCCTGTCCATGCTCTCCAGAGGTGCAAGTTACTCCAGGAGATTGGGTCTCTTTTTGTAAACCAGCATCTGCTGTTCCTTGCATCTAGACTAGGTGTGCATTTCACCCTACACTTGCGCTCGGTCCGCCAATGCCTGCTGGATCTCCCGGTTGCCAACCATTTTAACTCCCCTTCCCATTCCCACACTGATCTTTCTGTCCTGGGCCTCCTCCGTTGCCAGTGTGAGGTGAGACGTAAACTGGAGGAACAGCACCTCATAGCTTACAGTCCAATGACATGAACATTGAATTCTCCAAATTAAGGAGACTGCCCCTTCCTAATCAAGTCCTTGAGTCTGTCCCGACCCCATCTCCTTTTTCCAGCTTTCTCCCCCGACTCCATCAGTCCAAAGAAGGTTCCATACCTGACACGTCGCCTGTCCATTCCCCTCCAAAGTGCCCGTAGAACTCAGCAGGTCAGCCATCCGTGGTGGGAAACGAGTGGAGAAGTGTTCCTAATATAAGCCCTCCTTGGCCCTGTCGAGGAGCAGACAATCAACAGTACCAGCATCTTCTCATTCATACTGTATCCAAGTGAAAATGCAAAAATGAGCCAAGCTGCGTACAGCCGACGGCTCACAGTACCAGTTGGCTGCCATTGGCCCAAAAACGTAAAGGCATTTTAAAGTGTTTTTTTTTAAAGAAAGTCTTGATGCATTTGTGCCTTGCGTAACAAATAAAGCAAGTTTTTCCTGACCTGACTGTGTTCTTCGGAATTCTTCAGAATTCATGTTGTGCTATCAATAATGAAAGAAAATGCCAACCATCTCCAGAAATGATAAGAAATTATTCTCGCCTCCATGCATATCTGTAGCCGTAGGGCAGTCGGACACCTCCCCACTACTTCAAAGATATTCCCTGCACTTGGCAATATCATTTGGCCGCTGTTGTATTTTATTTGTTTAAATGGATTTGATTAGATTAGGAAATGTTTCCTTTCCAACAAGGGTCTTTCCTCTGAGGAGTTTCTATAGCAACATGCCCACTCTTGCCTTTATGAAGAGACTAATGATTTCAACAGCAACATATGACTGACAAATGATGGATTAGCTGTACAAAATAAGATCCATTGATTCAATTGTGGTCAAATCCTAGTGAACACTGTTACCTTTTTCTAATGCAGCAGTCACCGATGTTGCAGAAGAAAATGGTCATTTTTTATACACACTGTGCACAACAAACTTTTTTTAATATATTTTTTTTATTTATTTTTTTATTTTTATTTATTAGAAGTACATTACATTACTACCAATTACATTAGTACTCATCACATATATCTTATTATATTAGTACTCGTCACATATATCTTATTACAATTAATGTACACCGTTTATTTTTTACACTAATAAAGGGAAAGGATGAGATTGAAAGAAAGGAGAGAGTGAAGGAAAAAAGTGAGTGTAAAAAACGTGACAAGAAAGAACAAAGACCCTATAAGAAAGAAAGAAAGAAATAAAAAAAAAATTAAAAAAAGGTTAAGAAATAGACCCTAAAAAAGAAGAAAAAAGAGAAAGAGGGAAAAGAGAAAAACAAATACTTTGTTGTAAGCATCACGCAAATGGGATATACCAACTCTCCAGCTTTCATCCCCCCTTACCTGACCTCAGGTTTTTTTAAAGTACTTTTGCACCCTATACTTGTAATAATTCTATAAATGCAGACCACGTCAGGTGGAAGTGATCTGGTTTACCTGCCAGGAGGAGTCTTACCTCTTCTAGGTGTAATGTTTCGAACATATTTGAAATCCACATGTTTATAGTTGGTATTGGAGCGTTTTTCCAGAATTTTAGGATTAACCTTTTTCCAGTTATTAACCCATAGTCTATTAATTTGTTTTGGAACACATTTAGTTCTGGACTATCTTCTGTTGTTCCGAAGATAATCCATTCTGCTTTGGGTATCAGTTTTATTTTAAATAATTTTGTAAAGATTTCCAAAATTTCAATCCAACATTTTTGAATTTTTGTACAGAAAACAAATGAGTGCGCTATAGTAGCTTCTTGAGATTGACATTTATCACAAGTGGATGATATATTTGGGAACATTTTATTGATTTTAGTTTTGGAATAATATAATCTATGTAAAATTTTAAATTGTATTAAAGTGTGTCTTACATTAATCGAACATTTATGCACGTTTGATAAATGTTCATTCCACCTTACCTTTGAGATTTTAATAGCTAATTCTTGTTCCCAGTCTCTTCTAATACCTTCCGTAGATGGTATTTCTACATTTAAGATAATATTATACAAATATGATATTAAGTTTGCTGATTCCGCTTTTATCTGCATTGCTTCATCCAATACATCTGCTGGGCTATTATAATGATCTTTTGTATATTTTTTCAAATAGTCACATATTTGAAAATATTTAAAATATTGATTATTTCCCAGTTTATATTTTATTTGTAATTGTTGGAATGATAGTAATTTTCCAGTTTCATACAAGTCACCGAACGTTTTAATTCCTAGTCTATCCCATTGTATGAAAGATTTGTCTGTAATAGAGGGATTAAACAAAGGGTTATTAACTATGGGAGATAAAAGCGATAAATTCTTAATTTTAAATTTTGTTTTATTTGTTTCCAAGTTCTGATTGTACTATGTATAATTGGGTTTTTGTTATAATTTATGTTATTCAGTTTCATTGGTGAGAGGAGGATCGCTCCAATGTTTCCAGAGGAGCAGTCCTCTCTCTCCATTACAATCCAGTCCACTTGCTGGGCAGAGTTGTCCATCAGTTGAATCATATTTTTAATATTTACTGACCAATAATAATACATGAAGTTAGGGAGTGCTAAGCCCCCTAATACTTTAGCTTTGTTCAAGTGTGTTCTTTGTATTCTATGTGATTTATAGTCCCATATAAAATTAGTAATGTCTGAACCCAGTTTTAAAAAAAACTTCTTTGGTATGTGTATAGGAATCGATTGAAATAGGTATAAAATTTGTGGCAAGAAGATCATTTTTATTGCATTTATTCGGCCTATTAAAGACATTGGGAGCGTTTTCCAAAATTTAATTAGTGTGTTTAATTTATTAAGTAAAGGATCAAAATTTGCTTTAAACATGCCGGTATGTTCTAGTGATTTCGATACCCAAGTATTTAAATTTTTCTGTAGCTATTTTAAAAGGGAATTTTAAAAGATGTGTTGAGTCTTTCGGTTTTATTGACATAATTTCACTTTTATTCCAATTCATTTTGTATCCAGAAAAAGATCCAAAGTCCTCAATTAAATTTAATATATTTGGTATAGTAATTTGTGGTTTTGTAATGTACAATAATATATTATCCGCGTATAAAGATATTTTATTATTTGAATATTTAGTATTATACCCATGGATATCTGGATGTGTTCTAATTTTTTCTGCTAACGGTTCAATTATGAGCAAACAACTGTGGTGATAATGAGCATCCTTGTCTATTTCCCCTTCATAGTTGAAATTTCGAGGATAATACGTTATTAGTTAATATTCTAGCTGTAGGTTTATTATATAAGTTTAATCCATAAAATAAAATTCTCTCCCAGTTGGAATTTTTGTAATACTTTATCCATATAATTCCATTCTACTTGGTCAAATGCTTTTTCAGCGTCCAGCGAAATAATTGATAATTCTTGTTCTTCAGATTTATGTGAGTGCATTATATTGAGTAGACGTCTCATATTATTAGATGAATATCTCTTAGGGATAAACCCCGTCTGATCTGGGTTTATTAGTTTACTAATATATTTACTTAATCTTCTAGCTAATGTTTTCGCTAATATTTTTTGATTTGTTTTTAACAATGCTATAGCTCTATATGAACCCAGTTCTTCTATATCTTTGTCTTTTTTAAGTATTAGTGTGATCGTTGATTCAGCTAATGTATCAGGTAATATTTGCTTTTTAAAAGCATATTGGTACATTTTTTGTAATCGTGGTATAATTTTGTCATAGAAGCTTTTATAAAATTCATTAGTAAATCCATCAGGACCTGGTATTTTCCATTCTTTAATGAGTTTATTGTATCTTCTAATTCCTTAATTGAGATTTGTGCACCCAATTCCTCTTGTTCCTTCAACTCTAACTTTGGAAGATTACCATTATCCAAAAGCTCTGTAATTTTATTGGTCACAAACCTTTTTGATCACAAACAATGTTACATTTAGTTTCAGGCTATTCTTCACCAATCCTCACTATTTGAAGCTATTTCAGCGTTCAATGGTGAACATTGCTTATCTCTGCTGATAGAAGCTTTTAGATGGTTACTACACCAATTGGGCCTCGTTGGGTCCCGTCCCCCAACGTGGGGGGAGGGGGCATGGCATCACACAGGAAGGCTGGTCCCCGAATGCAATATTCCACCACTCACCCATAGCTCCCAACTGCGCAGATGCGGCTGACTGGTTCCCGCTGTGACATAGGAGATCGAGGCATTACTGTGCAGGCTAAGTGCTGACCCGTTGGGTCTGCTCCCCCAATGCTAGATTCCACCCCTCACCTGTTCCCCCAACATAAGCCGTTCCCCTAACGCAATATAGCACCACTCACGCATAGCCCCCAACTGCGCAGACGTGGCTCATTTCTCCCCATCCCCCCGCACTCCACTCCTCCTCTTCATCCTCCCTCTACAATCCCTGGAGAGGGAGGGGTAGAGTGGGAGTGGTGGGAGAGAGGGAGGGGGTAGAGAGGAGGGGGTTAGAGAGGGAGGGGGCAGAATGAGAGTGCGAGGGGGTAGAGTGGGAGAGAGGGGGGTTAGAGAGGAAGGGGGGTGGAGAGGGAGGGGGCAGAGATGGAGGGGGTGGAGGGTAGAGGGAGGGGGATAGAGTAGGGGGGAGGGAGGGTAGATAGGGTGGGAGTGAGGGTAGATCGGGAGGGGGCATCTTCCTCTCCACCTCTCCCCATCTCCGTCCTCCACACATAGAGTGAGAGAATTTACTCTGCTTTTGTATATAATTTTTGTATGCAATCCTCCTCTCTCCTTCATTCACTCTTTCACCCCCCCCTCCCTCCCCTCTCTCCCTCCCTCCCTCCCATCTCTCAGAGGGAGAGAGATGGGGAGAGAGAGGGGAGGAGAGAGAGGGGAGGAGAGAGAGGGGAGAGAGAGGGGGGCAGGAGAGGGTGGAGAAATCATGCTCTCTTTTGCTTTTATTAATGCATTTCATCGTCTAATTGCTGATTTTTGGCCCAAAAAGCTTCACTCTAAAACATTTAGTTCCAAGCATAAATACACTAATATATTATATCTGTCACTAAGCACCCACAAAAATATCTTGCAATAATGCTCTTTGGTTCAGAGGTTTTGTACGTTGGCGTCAGGCCTGTGTTTTAGGCCCCATGCCTGTGCTCCGGGCTTTGCCCAAAGTTCTTGGCTTCCGGGCCTGTGTTTCTTAGGCTTCAGGGCTGTTTTATAGGCTCTGGGCCTGTGTTGTGGGCTTTCGCCTAAGTTCTGGAACATACGAATGGTGTTTCGTAGGCCCCAGGCTTGTGTCATAGGCTCCAGGCTTGTGTCATAGGCCCCAGGCCTGTGTCATAGGCTCCAGGCCTGTGTTCTAGGCTGCAGGCCTGTGTTCTAGGCTCTGGGCGTGTGTTGTAAGCTCTGAGCCTGTGGTGCAGGCTCCGGGCCAAAATTCTGGGCTCTGGCCTAAATTCTGGGCCACAAGACTGTATTATAGGCCCAGAGGGCTGTCTGATCACCCCCTCCATCAGGCTATCAGCAGAGAGCAGAGACCCACCCCCACCGTCTCCCCCTCTCTCCTCCACCTCTCTCTCTCCCCCTCTCCATCTCTCTCTCCCGTCACCCCTTTGCTCCACATGGAAAACAACTCCTAGCATCCATCCAGCCAACTGAGACAAAACCACACTGGATAGCCACCAAGTGGTCACAGGAGTGGAAGGCAACGTCATCTCCATTACACAGCTGCATCTCGTCAACAGATAAATGCTGTCCAGGGTCTGACCTCCCCTGAGGAGCATGGGTGAAGCTCAACAGACTTGGTACTGGAGTTGAGAGTTTCAATGCCAGCATGCGGAGATTCTGGTTCTGCCAGAGCCAATAGACAATAGGTGCAGGAGTAGGCCATTCGGCCCTTCGAGCTAGCACCACCATTCAATGTGATCACGGCTTATCATCCCCAAACAGTACCCTGTTCCTGCCTTCTCCCCATATCCCCTGACCCGGCTATCTTTAAGAGCCCTATCTCGCTCTCCCTTGAAAGTATCCAGAGAACCGGCCTCCACCGCCCTTTGAGGCAGAGAATTCCACAGACGCACAACTCTGAGTGAAAAAGTGTTTCCTCATCTCCTTTCTAAATGGCCTACCCCTTATTCTTAAACTGTGGCCCCTGGTTCTGAACTCCCCCAACATCGGGAACATGTTTCCTGCCTCTAGCGTGTCCAATCCTTTAATAATCTTATATGTTTCAATAAGATACCCTCTCATCCTTCTAAATTTCAGACTATACAAGCCCAGCCGCTCCATTCGCTCAGCATATGACAATAGACAATAGATGCAGGAGTAGGCCATTTGGCCCTTCGAGCCAGCACCGCCATTCAATGTGATCATGGGGTACTGATCATCCCCAATCATAGAAACATAGAAACATAGAAATTAGGTGCAGGAGTAGGCCATTCGGCCCTTCGAGCCTGCACCGCCATTCAATATGATCATGGCTGATCATCCAACTCAGTATCCCGTACCTGCCTTCTCTCCATACCCTCTGATCCCTTTAGCCACAAGGGCCACATCTAACTCCCTCTTAAATATAGCCAATGAACTGGCCTCGACTACCCTCTGTGGCAGAGTTCCAGTGATTCACCACTCTCTGTGTGAAAAAAGTTCTTCTCATCTCGGTTTTAAAGGATTTCCCCCTTATCCTTAAGCTGTGACCCCTTGTCCTGGACTTCCTCAACATCGGGAGCAATCTTCCTGCATCTAGCCTGTCCAACCCCTTAAGAATTTTGTAAGTTTCTATAAGATCCCCTCCCAATCTCCTAAATTCTAGAGTATAAACCAAGTCTATCCAGTCTTTCTTCATAAGACAGTCCTGACATCCCAGGAATCAGTCTGGTGAACCTACTCTGCACTCCCTCTATGGCAATAATGTCCTTCCTCAGATTTGGAGACCAAAACTGTACGCAATACTCCAGGTGTGGTCTCACCAAGACCCTGTACAACTGCAGTAGAACCTCCCTGCTCCTATACTCAAATCCTTTTGCTATGAAAGCTTACATACCATTCGCTTTCTTCACTGCCTGCTGCACCTGCATGCCTACTTTCAATGACTGGTGTACCATGACACCCAGGTCTCGCTGCATCTCCCCTTTTCCTAGTCGGCCACCATTTAGATAATAGTCTGCTTTCCTGTTTTTGCCACCAAAATGGATAACCTCACATTTATCCACATTATACTGCATCTGCCAAACATTTGCCCACTCACCCAGCCTATCCAAGTCACCTTGCAGTCTCCTAGCATCCTCCTCACAGCTAACACTGCCCCCCAGCTTAGTGTCATCCGCAAACTTGGAGATATTGCCTTCAATTCCCTCATCCAGGTCATTAATATATATTGTAAATAGCTGGGGTCCCAGCACTGAGCCTTGCGGTACCCCACTAGTCACTGCCTGCCATTGTGAAAAGGACCCGTTTACTCCTACTCTTTGCTTCCTGTTTGCCAGCCAGTTCTCTATCCACATCAATACTGAACCCCCAATGCCATGTGCTTTAAGTTTGTATACTAATCTCTTATGTGGGACCTTGTCGAAAGCCTTCTGGAAGTCCAGATACACCACATCCACTGGTTCTCCCCTATCCACGCTACTAGTTACATCCTCGAAAAATTCTATAAGATTCGTCAGACATGATTTACCTTTCATAAATCCATGCTGACTTTGTCCAATGATTTCACCACTTTCCAAATGTGCTGCTATCCCATCTTTAATAACTGACTAGCAGTTTCCCCACTACCGATGTTAGACTAACTGGTCAGTACCCCGTTCCTGCCTTCTCCCCATATCCCCTGACTCTGCTATTTTTAAGAGCCCTATCTAGCTCTCTTGAAAGCATCCAGTCCTGCCATGAGTCTTGCCATCGCGGGGATTAACCTGGTGAACCTACACTGCACTCCCTCAATAGCAAGAATGTCCATCCACAAATTAGGAGACCTAAACTGCACACAATACTCCAGGTGTTGTCTCACTAGGGCCCTATACAACTGCAGAAGGATCTCTTTGCTCCTATACTCAACTCGTGTTGTTATGAAGGCCAACATAAAGTTGGCAATATATTAATCTGATGAACGTTTGTAAACTATCAATATAGGCAGTCTTTGATTGTGGTAATAATCTGTATGTTTATTTTTATTATTTTGAAATAAAACTATTTGTATAATTTAAAAAAAACGTGTGGTCATCCGCAGACAGCATCTTTATAGAAAAGGAACCTTCTTCAGACTGAAAGTCACATGAGAGGGAGACACAGAGATAAGGAAGTGTAAGGTGTTACGCCAGCACTCTGTATTATCTGAATGGTGTCAGGTTAGGAAAATGGGAAATACAATGAGAACTGGGTGTCCTTGTACCTCAGTCACTGAAAGTATGCATGCAGGTACAGCAGGCAGTGTAGAAAGCTAATGGCATGTTGGCTTTCATAGCGAGAGGAGTTGAGTTTAGGCGCAAGGAGGTCCTACTGCAGTCGGACAGGGCCCCAGCGATGCCACAACTGGAGTATTCTGTGCAGTTTTGGATTCCTAATTTGAGGAAGGATATTATTGCTATTTAGGGAGTGCAGCACAGGTTCACAAGGTTAATTCCTGGGATGGCGGGACTGACATATGTTGAAAGAATGGGTCGACTGGGTTTGTATTCACTGAAATTCAGAAGGATGAGGGGGTATCTTATAGAATCATATAAAATTAGGAAAGGGATTGGACAGGGTAAATGCAGGAAACATGTTCCCCATGTTGGGGGAGTACAGAACTGTTAAGGTTCATTTCTTAAAACCGACAACTCACAATAAGTTAGATCAACCAACACAAGCTTTACTGATCATTTAGCCGGCGAGAGTGCCAGGGGATACAAAGTCAAGTATGTAACACATACTTAACCCTCCTGGGTCATCACTCTAATGAACAAAGACATACGGCATCATTTTATAGTATTTTGGAAACGTAGTCACATGTTTATACAGAGTTGGAGCAATGACGTCTAACACATCAATCACAGAGTATACCCATTCAAAGCATTCTTGTCACTAACACAATACTTCTCATGCTATGGTTATATCGGTCACAAACTTTAGTTACAAACCCGCAAACAACAGGAACTTAGTCAAAGGTCTATCATCTACAGTACCTTCTTAAACAATGTAAGGATCTTTATCAATTACCCACAGAGGTTCCTGTTTACAGAGACCCAACTCCAAAGGAAACACATCCTCCCTCAAGGCTAGTTGACAGAAGCCAGCACCTTCTCAGGAAACACATCCTCTCCCACCATTGTCCATATATTTTGCTTGGGCACAACAGGAAGCAGTTTGAATGCAGTTTGAATGCTGGCCTCCAATTTCCTGATCACCCAGCTCATCTACAGCACAGACTTACAAAGCTTCAGAGTCCAAAACCCAAAGAAGTCAAATTAATCTTTACTTAATAAAATACCGTACGTTATAATTTATATTATATAACTAGGATATTATCAGAACCAGGGGCCACAGTTTAAGAACAAGGGCTAGGTCATTTAGGATTGAGATGGGGAAAAACTTTTTCACCCAGAGAGTTGTGAATCTGTGGAATTCCCTGCCACAGAAGGCAGTGGAGGCCAATTCACTGGATGTTTTCAAGAGAGTTAGTTCAGTTCACATTTACTGTCACATGTGCCAATTAAGGTACAGTGATATTTGCATTCCCATACAGCCATACTAAATAAAAAGCAACAAGACCCACAGCCACATAAAATAAAACTTAACAGGAACATCCACCACAGCGGAATCCACATTCCTCACTGTGATGGAAGTTCAATCATCTTCCTCGTTTGTTCACCTGTGGTCGGGGCTGTTGAACCCTCCGCAGGCGCCGCTGCCGACAGTCCGATGTCCGCAGCCATCGCGTCGGGATGACAGAAACTCCGGCATCGGGAAGGATTGGAACACTCCGCAACATGGAGCTCCCGAGTCGGCCTCTTCTTATCGGAGACCGCGGGCTTCACGGTGTTAAACTCAACAGGCCCGAAGTTGGAGCTGCTGACGTGCGGTCCTCGGCAAAGGACAAAAATCGCATCTCCGTCGAGGAAAGTGACTGAAAAAGTTTCCCCCAATTCCCCCGCCCCCTAGAAACACTAAAACATACCTTTAAAACATACTTAAATACGGGAAGCGGTGACTCCAGATTAATCCTGACGCCTTTCGCCAGCGAAAAGACAGAGGAATGACGAAGTGAGGGTCCATGAGGGAGGGGGGGGAGATGTCTGTTTATTTGGGATAATTAAATGTACATGTCATTGGGCTGTAAGGTATGAGGTGCTGTCCCTCCAGTTTGCGTGTCACCTCACTCTGGCAATGGAGGGGGCCCAGGACAGAAAGACCAGTGTGGGAGTGGGAAGGGGAGTTAAAATGGTTGGCAACCGGGAGATCCAGCAGGCCTTGGCGGACCGAGCGCAAGTGTAGGGTGTAATGCACGCCTAGTCTAGATACAAGGAACAGCAGATGCTGGTTTACAAAAAGAGACACAATTTCCTGGAGTAACTTGCACCTCTGGAGAGCATGGACAGGCAACATTCTAGGTCAGGACCCTTCTTCAGACTGCTTGGTGTGTGGGGTGGACAAAGTTGGAAAGGAGAGGTGGGAGTGGTCGCCTTAGATTGCCTTCCCTCTACAGATGCGGCCTGACCCACTGAGTACCTCTAACGCTTTAGAGGGAATGGACAGACAACGTTTTGAGTCAGGACCCTTCTTCAGACTGATTGGAGAGGGTGGGGGGAGGAAGCTGGAAAAGAGAGATGGGGGCTGGACAAAGCCTGGCAAGTGATAGGTGGATACAAAATGCTGGAGTAAGTCAGCGGGATAGGCAGCATCTCTAGAGAGAAGGAATGGCTGATGTTTCAGGTTGAGACCCTTCTTCAGAAGTGATAGGTGGATATAGGCGAGGGAGACACAAGGAACTGCTGATGCTGCAATCTTGCATAGAACACAATTTAGTTAGATGCACAGAATCTCTTGCCCAGAGTGAGGGAATCGAGGACCAGAGGACATGGGTTCAAGGTGAAGGGGAAAAGATTTAATAGGAATCTGAGGGGTAACTTTTCAACAGAGGGTGATGGGTGAATGGAACAAGCTGCCAGAGGAGGTAGTTGAGGCTGGGACTATCCCAACATTTGAGAAACAGTTATAGGCAGCTACATAGATAGGACAAGTTTGGAGGGATATGGAACAAATGCAGGCAGGTGGGACTAGTGTAGCCGGGACATGTTGGTCAGTGTGGGCAAGTTGGGCCGAAGGTCCTGTTTCCACACCGTATCATTCTATGACTCTAACATGAAGTGCTGGAGTAACTCAATAGGTCAGGCAGCATCTGTGGAGAACATGGATAGGTGACATTTCACAGAGTGCTGGAGTAACTCGGCGGGTCAAGCAGCATCTGTGGAGAACATGGGTGACATTTCGGGTCAGGACCCTTCTTCAGACTGACACTATGTTAACAGACGAGGGGGTGATCGCCAGATGAGTGAAGTAAGTGACAGAGGCGAGGGAAAATAAGGATAAAAGGGTGGGAGATAAGGAGAGAGGAATGTATATGTTCAGCTTTAAGGGACATTGGTCAGGTAGCATTTGGAGTATTGCACACAGTTAACTAGAATGGTTTAAAAACAAGGAACTGCAGAAGCTGGTTTATGAAAAAGGACACAAAATGCTGGTGTAACTCAGCGGGTCAGGCACCATCTCTGGAGAGAAGGACTGGGTGATATTTCGGGTCGAGACTGAGGAGGCTCTTGACCAGAAACGTTACCCATTCCTTCCAGCATTTTGGGTCGACTTAAACAGCGCCTATCCACGTGGCGGTGTGCCAGCAGGCTGGAGGAACGGGCAAAGGCCTTGCCACGGAGCGGCCAGGTGAAGGGGCACTGGCCGGTGTGGACTCGCCGGTGCTGCAGCAGGTGGTCAAGACGGGTGAAGCTCTTACCACAGGAAGGGCAGGGGAAAGGACGCTCACTGCTGTGGGTACGCCAGTGCAGCCACAGGCTAGACATGCGGGGGAAACCCTTGCCACACTCAGCGCACATAAATGGTCTCTCTCTGGTGTGTAACCGCTGGTGCTCCTGCAGCCCTCATGCTCTCGCCGGCGTGCACCCGCTGGTGGGACAGCAGCTTGGTGGAGCAGGTGAAGCCCTTGCCGCACTGGGTACAGGTGTAGGGGCGTTCGCCAGAGTGGGTGAGTTGGTGCTCCAGCAGCTTGCAGGATCTGGTGAAGCCCTTGCCGCACTGGGCACAGGTGTAGGGGCGCTCGCCGGGGTGGGTGCGCTGGTGCTTCACCAGGCCACTGGAGTGGATGAAGCCCTTGCCGCACTGGGCGCAGGTGTAGGGGCGCTCACCGCTGTGGGTACTCTGGTGCATTAGCAGAATTTCGGAGCGGGTGAAGCCCTTGCCTCACTGGGTACAGGTGTAGGGGCACTCGCCGGTGTGGATGCGCTGGTGCTCCAGCAGCCTCGTGGAGCGGTTGAAGCCCTTGCCGCACTGGGTACAGGTGTAGGGGCGTTCGCCAGAGTGGGTGCGTTGGTGCTCCAACAGGCTGGTGGATCTGGTGAAACCCTTGCCGCACTGGGCACAGGTGTAGGGGCGCTCGCCGGTGTGGGTGCGATGGTGCATCAGCAGGCTGCTGGACTGTGTGAAGCCCTTGCCGCACTGGGTACAGGTGTAGGGGCGCTCGCCGGTGTGGGTGCGCTGGTGCTTCAGCAGGCTGCTGGAGTCGGTGAAGCCCTTGCAACACTGGGCGCAGGTGTAGGGACGCTCGCTGGTGTGGGTGCGCTGGTGCTTCAGCAGGTAGTCGTATTGGGTGAAGCCCTTTCCGCACTGGACACAGGTGTAGGGGCGCTCGCCGGTGTGGGTGCGCTGGTGCTTCAGCAGGTAGCCGTATTGGGTGAAGCCCTTGCCACACTGGACACAGGTGTAGGGGCGCTCGCTGGTGTGGGTGCGCTGGTGCTCCTGCAGGCGGCTGGAGTGGGTGAAGCCCATGCCGCACCGGGCACAGGTGTAGGGACGGTCGCCGGTGTGGGTGCTCTTGTGTTGCAGCAGGCCGCTGGACTGGGTGAAGTCCATGCCACAGTCGCTGCAGGTGTAGGGCCGCTCCCCAGTGTGCACGCGCCTGTGCACCTTCAGGTTCGTGGACGACTTGAAGCCTTTACTGCAGTCGGAGCAGGTGAAGGGCCGCTCACTGCTGTGTACCCGCCGGTGGTCCCGCAGCCCTGACAACCTGGTAAAGCTCTTGCCGCAAGCGGAGCAGCCATAGGGCTTCTCGCCCGTGTGCACTTGCCGGTGGGCCTTCAGGTCACTCGCCGTCTTGAAATTCTTTTCGCACTCAGAGCAGTCGAAGGGGCGTTCTCCCGTGTGCATCCGGCGGTGGGTCTCCAGCTTGCTCGGGCACTGGCAGGCCTTGCCACACACGTCACACTCATAACGCTTCTCCTTGTTGTGCCCCATCATGTGGTTCTCCATCGAAGCTCAGGCCCTTGAAGCTCAGCGCGCACACCGAGCAGATGGGGGGCTCACCGGCACCCTGGTCTCCCTCAATGGCTGCTCACATCTCCGTCTCTCCGTCCACAGCAACGGCTCCTAAACCCTGCAGGAAGGGAGCACAGAGGGTCAACAAGCTGGCAAACAGGACATTAGTAACTCGTGAACATTACAAGTGCTTGAAGGGGGGGGGGCGGGGGTGTAGTGGGGGAATTGGGAGGTGAGCAGGGGGGGATGGGAGAGTGAGAGGGGTGACATGATGGGGGAAGGAGGGGATAGGTGGTGAGGTGGCAAGGTGGGGGTATGGGGACGGGGATGATGACGGTGGAAGTGAGGGGAGGGAGAGAAGGGACAGGGGGTTGTGAGGGGAGGGGGGTGTGTGAGGGGATAAGAGGCAAGTGAAAAAACACATAACAGCATGAATATAATCTGATTTCCATATATGAATAGTCATTAGGTACACAAAAATGCTGGAGAAACTCAGCGGGTGCAGCAGCATCTATGGAGTGAAGGAAATAGGTAACGTTTTGGGCCGAAACCCTTCTTCAGAATAGTCATTCATGTGCTGCACCTGTTGATCAGAGCCTGGAATGTGATTAGGAATGTAATTTAGCCTAACCTTATTCATGCCTAATCCAATTTAAAGCATAAATGTTGCATTCAAATGCAAGTTAAAAGACTCGCTACAGTATGCACCAGATTGCACAATTTCAAGCTGAAAAAATGCAAAAGCTCCCTACCGTGGGAGGGGGAACAACCCCCCTCCCACACCCTTTCCTTTTCCTCCGGTCGCTACGCTCCCTTGCAATTTCTCACTCTCAACTCTCACCCAATGTTGGCTGCCCTGGATAGATAGAGAGAGACAGTAAAAACAGCACAGAGAGAGTCTGTGTCCCGACTCCCCGCTCCCTTCAGCCGCGACATGACTCCTCCACCACCCCGGCCGCATCAGCCCCACCCGAGATTGATGGTCGTGTTGCGGCGGCGGCGGCGGGACCCGACCCCAGGCGGCCCCAGGCCCGGCTCCCCGAGCTCCGCCAACCCCAGGCCCAGTCACTATCTCCCGGGTGCGAGGCCGCGGCCTGGACCCCCCCCTCCTCCCCCCCCCCCCCCCCCCGGCGCCCTGATCCACCGGAGCCTCTCACTCACCGGCCCGGCCCGGCCCGGATACTCACGGCTCATCCCGCCCGCTGCCCTTTGCCCCGGAGACAGAGACCGCGCGGCGCAGGGGGCTCAGCCCGGAAATGACGTCATGGGCCCCGGCCGCCCGTTGCCCCGGAGACAGAGAGACCGCGCAACGCAGGGGCAGAGAGGGGCATCAGCCCGGAACTGACGTCGCTGCCCCGGCCGTTGCCCCGCAGGCTGCGGGGCGGCTTCAGCCCGGAAATGACGCTAATGCCAAGATGGAGCCGACCCGCACTGGACCAAAGATCCTAAAGCGCAATGGAATCTTTGTACTGGACGGTGAGAGAGGGAGAGAGAGGGAAGGGGAGATACAGAGAGAGATAGGGGCGGAAGAGAGAGAGGGAGGGAGAGAGGGAGAGAGCGAGAAAGAGAGGGGGGAGAGGGAGAGAGAGTGCGAGGAGGGAGAGAGGGAGAGAACAAGAGAGAGAGGGTGGGTAGGGAGAGATGGAGAGAGAGAGGAAGGGAGAGGGAGAGACAGAGAGTGGGGAGGGAGGGAGAGAGATATAGGAGGGGTGGAGAGAGAGTAGGAGAGAGAGAGAGAGAGAGGAGCAGAGAGAGAGATAGATAGAGGGGTGGGAGAGAGAAGGGAGTGGGTGAGAGAGAGAGGGGGAGGGGATGGGGGGGGAGAGAGAGTTTGGAGGGGAGAGGGAGAGATATCTGAGTGGTGGGGGGGGCTGAGAGGGGCAGGAATAAGGGGAGAGGGTCAGAGAGAGAGAGGAGACAGTCCGGGCGAGAGTCTGGGGGTGGGAAGTGAGTAGCGGGGGGAAGCAGGGAGCAAAGCGAGGGGGAGGGATTTAAGGGGGTGTGGGTTTGGTGCCTAGGGGGGTGAATGGGGGGCAGGGAACGGGGGGGAGAGAGATAGGGGTCAAGTGAGTCAAGGAAGGGGGTAGGGAGCCTGGTGGGGTTTCACACTGGGGTGGGGAGGAGGGGGGAGGGAGCAAATGGGGGTAAGGAGCAAGAGGCGGCAGGGGTAAGGGGCAGGATGCCACAGGGAGGAGGTCACATTGTTTGGGGGTGGGGAGCGAGTTGCAGTTTAGGAAGTCAAGCCAGGGCAGGATCTTCACTGTGAATGGCGGGGCCCTGGGGCAATAGACAATAGGTGCAGGAGTAGGCCATTCGGCCCTTTGAGCCAGCACCGCCAGTCAATGTGATCATGGCTGATCATCCCCAATCATTATCCCGTTCCTGTCTTCTCCCCATATCCCCTATCTTTGAGAGCCCTATCTAGCTCTCTCTTGAATGTATCCAGAGAACCGGCCTCCACCACCCTCTGATGCAGAGAATGCCACACTCACAACTCTCTGTGAGCAAAAGTGTTTCCTCGTCTCTGTTCTAAATGGCTTACCCCTTATTCTTAAACTGTGGTCCCTGGTTCTGGACTCCCTCAACATCAGAAACATGTTTCCCTCCTCTAGCATGTCCAATCCCTTAACAATCTTATATGTTTCAATAAGATCCCCTCATCCTTCTATACTCCAGAATGTACAAGCCCAGCTGCTGCATTCTCTCAGCATATGACAGTCCCGCCATCCCGGGAATTAACCTTGTAAACCTACGCTGCCCTCCCTCAATAGCAAAAATGTCCTTCCTCAAATTAAAGGACCAATATCGCACACAATACTCCAGGTGTGGTTTCACTTGGACTCTGTACAACTCTGAGCCTTGCGGAATGTGTGGAGGCGAGGGATCTAGAAGTGCGGGTATGAGTAGGGCCGAAGGGCCTCTTTCCAACGCCGTATCACTCTATGACTATGACAAAGTGCTGGAGTAACTCAGCGGGTCAGGCAGCATCTGTGGAGAAGATAGACAGAGCTGGGGTAACTCAGCGCGTCAGGCAGCATCTGTGGAGAGAAGGAATGGGTGGCGTTTTGGGTCGACACCCTTCTTTGGTTTAGTTTAGTTTAGAGATGCAGCGTGGAAACAACGGGTCTTTCGGCCCACGGAGTCCGCGCCAACCAGCGATCCCCCCGTGCAGTAACACCATCCTACGCACATTAGGGACAATTTAACAATTTTGCGGAGGCCGATTAATCTACAACCCTGAACGTCTTTGAAATGTTGGACTAAACCGGAGCACCCGGAATCAAAATCCACTCAGGTCAAAGCGAGAACATACAATCTCCACACAGGCAGCACCCGTGGTCAGGATCAACCCAGGGTCTCTGGCGGTGAGGCAGCAACTGTACCGGTGCGCCAGTGTGCCGCGCAGAATTATATAACGGTTTCCTCCGCCATAAACACACGCAATATGTGCTTGTAATTTCCTATTTGCCAGCTTGTTGACCCTCTGTGTTCCCCTCCTGCAGGGTTTAGGAACCTTTGCTGTGGACGGAGAGACGGGGACATGTGCGGCTAATGAGGGCGGCCAGGGTGCAGGTGAGCGCCCCCCCCCGCTCGGTGTGCGGGCTGAGCTTCGAGGGGCTGAGCTTCGATGGAGAACCACATGACGGGGCACAACATGGAGAAGCGTTATGAGTGCGAAGTGTGTGGCAAGGCCTGGCAGTGCCCGAGCCAGCTGCATACCCACCGGCGGGTGCACACGGGAGAACGTCCTTTCAACTGCTCTGAGTGCCACAAGAATTTCAAGACGGCGAATGTCCTAGAGGCCCACCGACAGATTCACACAGGCGAGAAGCCATATGGCTGCTTCACATGCGGCAAGAGTTTTCCCCAGTTGTCGGGGCTGCGGGAGCACCAGCGGGTGCACAGCAGTGATTGGCCCTTCAACTGCAGCAAAGGCTGACTTCCGGTTGCGCCATGAAGTGGTGAAGGTGCAGCATTGAACTCAGCTCCTGCTAAAATCGTGTAAAAAGCCGTTTTTAATGTCGGGATCGATTTTAAAACACCCACCGGGGCTGCTTGATGTCGTGGGAGTGACGGGACCATCAGATGAGTAAAGGAAAACGTCAACGGGGACCCAAGAAATCGACTATCAGAATCCTGCTGGAGGAAGATTTGGCAGCTCTCCAAACAACAACTGAAAGCTCAGACGAAGAAGTTGATCCTCAACAAGCAGTATCTGAAATGGCTACAAAAGGGATAGAAAAGGAGAAAGAGATGAAGCAGTGGGAACAAATGGTAAGAGCTAATCTTACTAAAGATCTTACCACAGATCTCACTAAGGAATTCTCCAAAATGCTTACTAGCATGAATAATAAACTGGAGAATAAACTCTCTAAAATGGAGGTTAATCTGTCTAAGAAAATAGATACTGCATGTGATGAATCAAATGAACAGTTTGACTCTTTGAAGCAGCAGCTTATGGATTTGGATCGGAGGACAACTCAGGGATTTGCGAGAATGGAATATGATTATAATAAAATTGATGAAATGACTGAAGGAGTCGATAGAAGATATGAAGGTTGAAATGCGTGAGATGTCTCAAGAAATATCGACCCTGAAAGAAGAACAGGGGGCTAATCGGGAGCAATTGAATAAACTGACTGATAAATGTCAAGATTTGGAAGCTAGATCAAGGAGACAGAACTTGAGGATTGTAGGAGTAAAGGAAGGACAAGAGCTTGGAATTCTAATGACCGAACTTGTCACTAAAATACTCAAAGATGCCTTTAAGTTGAAGGAAAACCCGAGGATTGATGTGGCACATCGGGTAGGTCGCTTCAGAAGAGAAACAAATGCTCCCCCAAGACAGATTATTGTGAAATTTTTGGACATTTCAACCCTGGAAAAACTTATGAAGATGATACCACATGGGGAGAGGCTTACATTTGATGGAGAGATGGTCAGATTCTACAGGGACTATCCACACGAAATACTGGAGAAAAGGAATCAGTTTAAAAGAGTTAGCAACATTCTGCAAGGGAAACCTGATGTGAAATATGGAGTAGTGTATCCGGTGAAAATGAAGATTACTTATAACTCTATTCAACGTGCTTTCACAGATTCGGATTCGGCATTTAATTACGCACAAGAAATTGTAAAGAAAATAGAAAAAAGAGAAGTTGATGATTAAACTTTTTAATGGAAAACTGTGCTGTAATTAAGATGATGGAACTGCTCTAGACATTAACCAGACAGGCTTATCTGTCTGGAATGTGTATTCAATGTCCAAGCCCTGGTTTCAACCTTGAACGGATAAAGGGGGACATTTTGAAGTAACGCGATCAGATTTGAAAGAAAATCAAAGGAAATCATGGACTTAAGAAATGTTTTAATTAATATAGTATATATGTAATGTAAAGAATTAACTAACTATTTAAACTTAATATTACTAATTAATGGTTTAGCCATTATATTAATATTATATTAATATGATTAACCAATGTATTAATCTAATGGATTTTGGGGGATAAGGGGCCTATAGAGATGATTATTATTAACAGATATATAATGTTAATAAGGCAGAAAAGAAATGAAATATAATTTAGGATGTACACTAACACACTACAATTAATGAAAAGGGGTATAAGAATACTATAACATAAATCTGTGTGGAGAAAGAGGCGTTAATGATTTGGAAAAGTTTCAGAGGTCTGGGCTGAAAGTCGGTTGTATTTAAGATAAGAAATTTAACCCTTAAAACAGGCTGGTAATTAAGGAACAGATGAATATATTCGGATACAGGCACAGGGCATGTGTTTTTATGTTTTACAATTCTACGACTGTGATACCGAGCAAGTAACATAGAAGGTTTAAAATCGGGGTAAATAAGATAATATTTGAAATAGTAAAGATGATGATGATAACTTTCTATTGTTGAAACTTTTTTTTCTGTTTTATTCGGCCTGACCGGATTTCATTTTTGTTAATGAAATTTTTATTTTTATTTTTATTTTTTTAGATATATTAAGATATATTTAGATGAAACGGCATGTAGTTATAAATGACATTGTATTTAGGGGGCTGAACTCAATGTATAATTCCATCTACGGAGGTCAATAAATTTTTGGCCATCATAGATGGCTTCTTGTATTTAGGGTATCACCTTTTTGATACCTTAAACTCACTTTTTTTTTTTGTATTTACTTTTATGTGGTTTACCTAACAATTTTTCTTTCTTTCTTCACTATTTTTCAACACACTTTTCTCTTTTTCTTATGGAGGTTCAATATACGGAGGAGAGGTAAAATGACATCAGAAGTATAGGATGATACCCACATACCCAAAAGCCTGAGGTACATAACCACACCACATGAAGTAAAATTACCAAAACCTATTTACAATGCAGGATAATAAGGAAAAAAAAGAATGGAGGATTCACATTCTGTAGTTGGAATATTAGGGGTGCGAATGATACAATTAAAAGGGGCAAGATTATGGCCCAGTTAAAATCTTTAAATGTGGATATAGCTTTTCTGCAAGAAACGCATACGAAACTACAAACACAGATGAGACTAAGGGCAAACTGGATAGGCCAAACTTATTACTCGTCATTTACTGCTAAAGCTAGAGGAACGGCTATTATTATTCGGAAAGGTATACCATTTATATTACAGAACACTATATCTGATAAAGAAGGAAGGTACACGATAGTGGCGGGAGAAATTTATTCTACACCACTGACTCTGATTTATGCTCCAAATTTTGATAACCTGCAATTTTTAAAGAAAATTATGGATATAATAGATGAGTATAATTTTCAAAATGTAATACTAGGGGGGGGACTTTAACTGTGTTATAGACTCATATTTAGACAAATCAATAAAATTAAGGAAGGGTAGTGTCAAATCCAAGTCTAGTGAATTCTTAAATACATATATAAAAAACACTAATATAACAGATGTATGGAGAATAGCTAATCCAACTGGAAGGGAATACTCGTTTTACTCATCAGTACACAAAACTTATTCAAGAATTGATTATTTCTTAGTGGATACAAAATTAATACCATATACGATTAATCCTAAATACCACAATAGTATTATTTCGGATCACTCCCCGTTGACTTTTACTTTAAAACTTGAGGGAATGCCAGGTATAAAATCCTTTTGGAGATTTAACACACAAATAGCTAATGACTCACAAGGTTACGAGTATTTAAAACAGCAAATGAAATTTTTTTTTGAGACAAACGAGACACCAGGTATTTCACCATCTCCATTATGGGAATCTTTTAAGGCATTCATCCGTGGAGTTATAATTTCGTATCAAAGTTTTCTAAATAAAAAAAACAGGACAGAACAATGGATGTTAGAAAAGGAAATTAAATTATTAGAATTAGGTAACGCAAAAGACCCAACTATAGATAAACATAATAAGATTACATTATTGAAATTTAAACTGAATCGAATATTATCGGCAAGAGTAATAAGATTATTTCAGATCACAAAACAAGTACAGTTTGAATCTGGGGATAAACCACATAAACCTCTAGCACGACAATTGAAGAAGCAAGAAAAGGAAAAAACAATTATTAAAATCAAATCAGAATGGGGAACTATTAACTTTACCTAAGGATATTAATAAAAGGTTCGCTCAATTTTATCAAAATTTATATACATCTAAAACTAAAATAGAAGACAATAAAATTATAAATTTTTTAGATAATTGTAATTTGCAAAAATTGGATATTTTAGAACAAGAGGAATTAGGAGCTCAGATCACAAGTGAAGAAATAAGAGAAACAATAAAAGAACTGAAAAACGGGAAGACACCAGGGCCTGATGGTTTTAATAATGAATTCTACAAAAGATTTCAGGAGTTAATGGTCCCACGATTACTTAAATTATATACTTATGCTTTTACCGAAAAGAAATTACCAGAAACTTTAGCAGAATCTACAATTACGCTTATACCAAAAAAAAAAAAAGATCTAGAAGATCCGGGCTCATATAGAGCTATATCACTTTTAAATACAGATCAAAAAATTGTAGCAGACTTCCGGTGGCGCTATGGAGGCTTGAGTCCAGCGCCAACTAGCTCCGTGCCGAAGAAACTAAAAACGGGAGAAAATCGGGTCTTACCTGCAGCGATCGCGATCTGAACGGCTGCCTGCGTGACGTCATCAGGCGCGCTACTTTACGGTATGTCGTTACAACGTACCCCCACCCGTGTGACACAAAAAAAAGCCGTTAAAGGGAAACTGCAGACGGAAGAGGAAGGCCCTACAGAGGCCTCGGCCTCAGTTACAACAACGGCCCAGGAAGACCCTCCGAAGAAAATAAAACAGAAAAAGTCTGAAATGGAGGATCTTAAAACTTTTCTCGTTGCCGAATTGAAAACCTTTGGAGAGGATTTTGGAGAGAATTTTAAAGAGGAACTTTACTCTTTTAAGGTAGATTTTAAAGCAGAAATGCTTTCTACCGTTCAACAAATACTGGAAATCTGGAAAAGGACGAGGGAGGAAGAAGTCAAGGATCAGATGGAAGCGCTGGAAGCCAGGCTCGTTTCGGTGGAAACGAATGTTAAAACGGAGGTGGACCCCATTCATCACGAACTTGATCAACATAGAACAGCGATAACCGAACTTGAGAAATGGGCGGCGACAAGTGCGGAAACTGTAAGTCGACTCCTTACTGAAAACCAACGCCTCTCCGATATGGTGATCAAATTAAGTGATAAATGTACCGATTTGGAGGGACGTCAAAGACGTAAGAACCTGAGAATTGTAGGGGTGAAAGAAGGAAGTGAGAGGGAAATGGGCTCTCGGGACTTTGTGGCAGACCTATTACAAAAAGCCTTATAATTGGATCACAAACCTTCACTCGGTCGAGCTCATAGAGCGCAGCGGCGTCGTACACAAGATGATGCCCATCCAAGACAAATTATCGTAAAGGTGCAACTGGATCATGAATTTGACGATATAATGAAGAAAATTGTTCGAGGCGGACAGCTCCTTTTTGAAGGTGTGAGATTCAGTATTTACCGAGATTATCCGGCAGAAGTCTTCAAGAAAAGAGCGCTGTTCACTGAGACAAAAAGAATACTGAAGAATGTACCTGGTTTGAGATACGGCCTGCTATATCCCGCAAGACTAAGAGTCACCTACAAGTCCAAGGAGCAATTTTTTACAGACCACGAAAAAGCACTGGAATATGCCAAAGAAATCGGTAACATGACCGTAGACTGAAGAATTTACATTACTCCTCAGGAGTCAAGGATTAACAGGACCGCCAGATCTAAAAGGACCTTTAAAGTTCTTTTAAGAGCTTTAAGGACATTCGAAAACCGAAATGGACGGAGGACATTGGAGAAAACCGTGATCTTTGTATTTTTTTTTAAACTTTTTTTTTTTACTAATCATTATTATTATCTGTATATTCATATCTAACTATATATGTAACAACTAATACTTATTAAATATCCATATTACCACTAACATTATTAACATTAACATTTCTCATAAAAATTTAATACTGTATATGATTGATAACAATGATTAATAATTAATAGTCTTCGATTAACGTAGAAATGAATTACATACTTATATTATATAGGAGGATATGCAAGAGGTAAATTAGCCTACGTCATAATAAATTTTGACGGTTTTTCTCTTTATTTTTCAATTTAAAATTAAATTTATAGATTTAGCGAAGAAATTAATATGATATGTAGAGAATAATAACGTTGTGAATTTTTGCTGTTCTTGAACTTTTCTGCAGGGATACGTGCTTATGTATGTATGCATATGGGTATATATATATATATATATATATATATATATATATATATATATATATATATATATATATATATATATGTATATTGTGTGTGTGTATGTATGGGTATGTATATAAGTTTGTTACTCCCAAAGAAGTTATTTGAATGTTAGAAATAATCTTTTTTTTTCTTCGGGCACGGAGCTGGGAATTTTTTTTTCTTACAAAGGCTACGGAAGTCTTTAGAATTCTAGCCACATTAGTGTGGCTATCACTAACTACACTAATTGTAGATGTAGTTCTTTTTCTTTCACCCTATACTAATCAATTCTATCACTTTTTTCACTTTAAATATTTTTATAACTTAATGTTTGAATGGAAAAACAAGACTAATACAAGGAGATGTGTTCGGAAGAGCGATGTATATGATTTTAAATTCATCTATCTGAAGTTCGGGAGCAGGGTCAGGTTTTATGTGTTGTACCTTCTGCTCGGTTATAGACCACCTTAGAAACAATATGCAAGATGTTAATATGACAAGAGGGGGTCAGGGAATAACATTTTGTAGTTGGAATGTCAAGGGAATCAATGAACCAATTAAGAGAGGTAAAGTTTTGGCACATCTAAATTTAATCAAAACAGATATAATATTTCTCCAAGAAACACACCTTAAAATGGAATCTCAACATAGACTTAAAGCTAAGTGGATCGCTGAATCATATCATTCCTCTTTTTCCCATAAGTCCAGAGGAGTTGCAATATTAATTCGTAAAGGAATACCTTTTACGAACTCTTCAACAATAGTGGATATTGATGGTAGATATATTATATTAGTTGGAGAGTTAAATGGAGAAAAAGTGATTCTTCTTAATGTATATGGGCCTAACTTTGATAACCCCATGTTTTTTAATAAAACATTTAATAAAATTCCTGAATTTACACAATATAAATTAATAATTGGAGGAGAATTCAATTGTACATTAGATTCATACTTAGATAGATCATCAAGGCAAAAAAAAGTAAAATCTCAATCAAGTGTATTTCTAAATTCATTTATTAATACCACTAATATTAAGGATGTCTGGAGAATAGAAAACCCAACTGGACGGGAATATACATTTTACTCACCAGTACATAAAACATACTCAAGAATAGATTATTTTTTAGTTGACTCTACGTTTATCCCATTTATTTATAATTCAAAATACCATAACATTATAATCTCAGATCACGCACCTGTAACATTCATGATTAAATTAAATGGAATGTCTGAGAAACAAGCATATTGGAGATTTAACCCACAAATTTTGAACGAAAGATCATGCCAGGAATATATTATTAAACAGATTCAAATATTTTTTGAGGTAAATGACAACCCTGACACACCTACTTCTCTTATGTGGGAAACGTTTAAAGCGTTTGTTCGAGGTACATTAATTTCTGCTCAAGCATTTTATAATAAAGAGAACAGGATTAAGCAACAAACATTGGAAAGTGAAATTAAGCAACTAGATATAGAAAATGCGAGAATGCCATCTATTTTAAAACATAATAAAATTGCTGTATTGAAATATAAATTAAATAAAATGTATTCAGAACAAGTAATAAAACTTTATCAAAAAACCAAACAATTACATTTTGAATTTGGAGACAAACCACAAAAACTATTAGCACGTCAGTTACGAAAAATGGAAGGGGAAAAAATAATTCATAAAATTAGAACAGAGACAGGAGAATTATTAAAAATGCCCAAGGACATAAATGATAGATTTCTCCAATACTATCATAACCTTTATTCAACTAAAACCATAGTACAATCAGAAGGAATAGCAGATTTTTTACTAAAATGTAATTTAAAAGGTTTAGATTCAAACGATAGAGAATTATTAGAAAGGGAGATTACGATAAAAGATATTGAGGAGTCTATTGGCTCTTTAAAAAATGGTAAAGCAGTAGGACCAGATGGTTTAGGCTCCGAATTTTATAAAAAAAATTATGATTTGCTCTGCCCACGTTTACAAAGACTGTATGAGTATATCTATACTCAACAGAAACTTCCAGACACTTTAAATGAATCTATAATAACACTTATTCCTAAAGCTGATAAAGATCCGGAAGACCCGGGATCATATAGAGCAATTGCACTTTTAAATACAGATCAGAAAATATTAACTAAAATACTAGCGCATAGATTAAGTACAGTGATGAATAAATTAATACACCCTGACCAAACAGGCTTTATTCAGAAACGGTACTCATATTATAATCTAAGAAGATTATTTAATATTATATATTCCAAGAGAATTATTAATGAAGATCTAGCAATAATCTCACTTGACGCTGAAAAAGCATTTGATCAGGTCGAATGGTCTTATTTATTTTCGGTGATGGAAAATATGCAGCTAGGGGAGAAATTCTGTACATGGATAAAACTGTTATATACAAATCCCACGGCTAGAATATTTACAAACCAAAGGTTGTCATCTAAATTTAGCCTATCTAGAGGTTGTAGACAAGGATGCCCGTTATCTCCATTATTATTTGCGCTTGCTATTGAGCCACTTGCAGAAAGAGTCAGGGGGCATCCGGAAATACATGGGTATAACACAAAGGACACAGTGAATAAAATTTCTCTATACGCAGATGATGTATTAATTTACATTACAAAACCAGAAATTGGTATTCCAAACTTATTAAAGCTAATAACCCAATTTGGTTCACTTTCAGGATACAGAATAAATTGGAATAAAAGTGAAATTATGCCAATAAGGGAACATAACAAACAGATAATACAACAATTTCCATTTAAAATAGTAAAGGAAAAATTTAAATATCTAGGTATTTATGTAACTAAGATATATACATCATTATTTAAAGCAAATTTTCCACCATTACTGAATAAACTACATAAGAATATTCAATACTGGAAAACACTTCCTATCTCAATGGTTGGCAAAATTAATGCCATAAAAATGATTTTTTTTACCGCAAATATTATACCTTTTTCAGACAATTCCGATATATCTGGCAAAAAACTTTTTTAAAAAACTGGACTCTATTGTTAATGATTTTATCTGGGATTATAAGAATCATAGGATAAACAAAAGACATTTGTGTCAATCAAAAATAAATGGAGGCTTGGTTTTACCCAACTTTTTGTTTTATTTCTGGGCAGTTAATATTAAAAATATGAATTTCTGGTTGGAAGAAATAGATCATCAACCAGACTGGTTAAAAATGGAAAAGGAAGATTGTTTAGCTTTTGATATCGGTTCGATATTATTTGCTACGTCTAAATTAAACAAAAAAAGTTATAGGGAAAACCCTATAATATTTAGTGCTATACGAATTTGGAAACAATTAAAAAAGACATTAAAATTAGATAATTTATCACTTTTTCTTCCAATTGTGAATAACCCTTTGTTTAAGCCTTCATGGTTGGACGGGGGTTTTACACAATGGAAGAATTATGGAATTAAAAATATGGGACAACTTTACAAGGAAGGCATTTTTCTGACATTTCAGGAGTTGCAACAGACTTATGGACTTCGAGGAAATGATTATTTCAGATATCTTCAACTTAGAGATTATGTAAAATCGAATACTCAAAATTTTCGAATTAGAAATTCAGAAATTCTTGATGAATGTTGGAACAAACATCCTAATACAGAAAAATTAATATCTTATATATATAATATCTTATTAGACAGTGACATTCCATCGACGGACTTACACAGACAAACATGGGAAAAAGAATTAAATCAAATAATAACGAAAGATACTTGGGAAGAAAGTTTGCAACACATACATCAATGTTCATTAAACGCCAGACATTCTCTAATACAATTTAAAGTAATACATAGGTTACATTATTCAAAAACAAAACTACATAAAATCTTTCAACATATCTCACCTATATGTGATAAATGTCAACATTTAGAAGCTACCTTATCTCATATGTTTGCAAACTGTATAAAAATTAAAAAATTCTGGGTAAATATTTTCAGTATAATATCTAAAATAACCAGCACACAATTGGACCCAGATCCAAAATTAATAATACTTGGAATATTAGAATTAAATCAAACATTTAGAACAACACAAAGAAACTTTATTGATTACAGTTTAATAACAGGAAAAAAATTAATTCTAAAATTTTGGAAAGGCCCTACGACCCCCACAATCAAAATGTGGATTATAGAAATGACGGAGACCTTAAACGTGGAAAGAATCAGATTCTCCCTGTTGGACAAACAGGAATTATTCGTTGGAACATGGTCTCCTTTTATTGATTACTTAAAGGGTCAGAATAGTTCAGCACAGGAACCTGACTAGCACTCGGGCTAAAGAATGGATGAAATGCTATACTTAGAAATGTACGAATATATCTCGAATGAAGTTTTTTATTTTAATAAATGTTTCCATTCTTCTTTAACTATCTTTTTCCTTTTTTTTTGTTGTTTTTTTTGTTTTTTGTTTTGGTTTTGGTTTTTTTTTTTGTTTTTCTTCTCTTTCTTTTCTTTCTTTACTTCATCTATCTCTTTAGTTCTATTTTGTTAAAAAAAAAAAAAAAAAAGGCAAAAGGTATTGGAGACAATGTAATAATAATTGACAATATTATCAATTTAAAAATGTAAGACTGTAATGATGTAAATAGGTTGTGTACTTATCTCCAATAAAAAATATTTTCAAAAAAAAAAAAATTGTAGCAAAGATTTTAGCAAGCTGATTGAATAAATATATTAATAAATTGATAAACCCAGACCAAACGGGGTTTATACCTAAAAGACAATCATTTAATAATTTGAGACGACTTTTTAACATAATGTATTCACATAAAGTGGAAAAGGAAGACATCAGTTATATCTTTGGATGCAGAGAAAGCATTTGATCAGGTAGAGTGGCAGTATTTATATTTAGTACTCCAAAAATTTAATATGGGAGATAATTTTATTAGATGGGTGAAATTATTGTATGATAAACCAATGGCAAGAATATTAACTAATAATATGTTGTCTCCAAAATTCCAATTATCACGAGGCAATAGGCAGGGATGTGTTTTATTACCCCTGCTATTTGCCCTTATGATAGAGCCTTTGGCTGAAAGGATAAGAGCACTTCCGAATATTCAGGGATATAATACTAAGGACTCTAATAATAAAATTTCATTATATGCTGATGATATACTTTTATATATTATAAATTCAGAAACGAGTATCCCAAATTTACTAAACATAATAGAGGAATTTGGCTCTTTTTCTGGATATAGAATAAATTGGAATAAAAGTGAAATTATGTCATTACAGCCCCAGAAAGCGAATCATCTATTAAAATTTCCATTTAAAATTGCAACGGGAAAATTTAAATAGTTAGGTATTCAAGTTACGAGAAGATATAAATCATTATTTAATGCTAATTTTAGTCCTTTATTAAATAAAGTGAACGCTCTGATTAAATTTTGGAAATTGCTCCCACTATCATTAATTGGCAGAATAAATGCTATAAAAATGATAGTTCTACCACAAATAATATATTTCAATCCATACCAATATATATACCAAAATATTTCTTTAAAAAACTAGACTCTAACATTACTAATTTTATTTGGGACTATAAAGCACATAGATTAAAATAAATCATCTGTGTAAACCTAAAGATGTAGGAGGTGTTCACGCTCCAAGTCAGGTCCTCCTCAATGTGGATTCCCAGGAAGCGGAAATCCGCCACCCTTTCCACACAGTCCCCATCAATGATTAGTGGTGTAATGTCCGTTTTCTTCTTCCTGTAGTCAATTATGAGCTTGGTCTTTGAGGTGTTGAGGAGCAGGTTATTTTCTCCACACCACCCTGTCAGCTGCTCCACCTCATCCCTGTAGGCATACTCATCCCCCCCAGAGATGAGCCCCACCACCGTGGTGTCATCCGCGAATTTGACAATGGTGTTACTGTGGTGGGCGGGGGTGCAGTCATATGTGTAGATGGTGTAAAGCAGGGCGCTCAGCACGCAGCCCTGTGGAGAGCCGGTACTGAGGCTGAGGGCCGTAGATGTGTGACGGCCCACTCTGACTCTCTGACTGTGACCCGACAGGAAGCTCTTTATCCACATGCAAGTGGAGTGTGGAAGTCCCAGGTCCCCCAGTTTGTGGGGAAGGATGGTTAAAAGCAGAGCTGTAGTCCACAAAGAGCATCCGCATGTAGCTCCCCCGCTGCTCCAGATGTGACAGTGCAGCATGGAGGGCTGTGGCTACAGCATCCTCTGTGGATCTATTCGCTCTATACGCAAACTGGTGATATATTTGATATACTAGTTTATTTAAGATAAAAATGGAACCTAATATGGAAATGATTAACTTCGGAGTAATAGGAGATGGAAACAAATTAAATATATCCCAAATTTCATTTTTTAATTATGGTTTAATAACAGCAAAAAAACATACTTAAATTTTGGAAAAATGCTACTATACCAACACTCAAAATGTGGATTGGTAATATGTTGGAAACTGCCCACTTGGAAGAAATGAGACTCCTCCTAATAGATAAACAAGACCAATTCTTAACGACTTGGTCTCCATTTATGGACCTTGTGGATTCATGTGGTGCAATAGTATTGTAAAATTAAAAAATTCTGGGCTTGCACGAAATATGATTAAGAACATAAAAAAGCATCGACTTGTGGCGAGGGAGAATCTCCTTTCTGTTTCACTTTCTCACTTATTTATTTTCTTTACTTCACACTCACTAGACTTTTCATTACTCTTCACTACTTTTTTCTTTCTCATTTCTTTCTAAAAAAAAAAAAAAGGAAGTTGTACATAGAATGTTTTAATAATTCTGGCAACCTGTAAAAAGGTACCATCAAAATGTAACGTACTTACTTCTAATAAATAAAAATAAAAAATAAAATTTTAAAATTTAAAAAACTGCGGCAAAGGCTTCAAGTCGTCCAAGGACCTGAAGGTGCACAGGCGGCTGCATACGGGGGAGCGGCCCTTCACCTGCAGCGACAAGGGCTTCACCCGCTCCAGCAGCCTGCTGAAGCACGAGCGCACCTACACCTGTGCCCAATGCGGCAAGGGCTCCACCCAGTCCAGCAGCCTGCTATAGCACCAGCGCACCCACACCGGCGAGCACCCCTACACCTGTGCATTTGGTCCATATCCCTCTAAACTTGGCCGATCTATGCACCTGTCTATAACTGTTTCTTAAATGTTGGGATAGTTCCAGCCTTAACTACCTCCTCCGTCAGCTCGCTCCATACACCCACCACCCTCTGTTGAAAAGTTCCCCCTCAGATTCCTATTAAATCTTTTCCCCTTCACTTTGTACCCATGTCCTCTTGTCTTCGACCCCCCCCCCCCCCCCACTCTGGGCAAGAAATTCTGTGCATCTAACTAAATTGTGCTCTATGCAAGATTCCAGCATCTGCAGTTTCTTGTGTCTCCCTCACCTATATCCACCTATCACTTCTGAAGAAGTGTCTCAGCCTGAAACGTCACCCATTCCTTCTCTCTAGTGATGCTGCATGTCCCGCTGAGTTACTCCAGCATTTTGTATCCACCTATCACTTGCCAGGCTTAGTCCAGGCACCATCTCTCTTTTCCGGCTTCCTCCCCCCACCCTCTCCACTCAGTCTGAAGAAGGATCCTGACTCAAAACGTTGTCTGTCCATTCCCTCTAAAGCGGTGGAGGAACTCAGTGGGTCAGGCCGCATCTGTAGAGGGAAGGCAATCTAAGGCGACTATTCCCAACTCTCCTTTCCAACTTTCTCCACCCCCACACCAAGCATTCTGAAGAAGGGTCCTGCCCTAGAATGTTGCCTGTCCATGCTCCCCAGAGGCGCAAGTTACTCCAGGAGATTGTGTCTCTTTTTGTAAACCAGCATCTGCAGTTCCTTGAATGTAGATTTAGTGTTTCTAGGTTTGTTTTACATGTTTTACATGGGGGGTGGGGGGGGAATTGGGGGAAACTTTTTTTCAGTCACTTACCTCGATGGAGATGCGTTTTTTGTGCTTTGCCGAGGATCGCCCATGAGGAGCTCCAACCTCGGGGCCTGTGGACTTTAACACCGTAAAGCCCGCGGTCTCCGTTCAGAAGAGGCCGACTCGGGAGCTCCATGCTGAGGAGTGTTCCAATCCTTCCCGACGCCGGAGTTTCCGCCATCTCGATGCGAGAACTTCGGACATCAGACCGTCGGAGAGGGGAGAGAGGGGGGAGAGTGAGGTGGGAGTGGGGGGAAGAGAGAGAGGGGTGAGAGGGAAGAGAGAGAGGGGTGGAGAGGGAGGAGAGGGTAGGAGAAAATGGGAGAGAGGGGGGGAAAGAGGGGTGGTAAAAGGGAGAAGAGGGAGAGGGGGAAAGAGAGAAACGGGGAAAGAGAAAGATGGGGGGCAAAGAGAAAGAGGAGATAGGGACAGAGGAGAAAGAGAGAGGGGAGGGAGAGCAAGGGGAGAGTGGGTGGGAGGGAGAAATGGGGAAGAGAGAGGGGAGAGGAGGAGAGAGAGAGGGGAGAGGGATAGGGGGATAGAGAGGCAGGGCTGACAACTCCCATGGATTGAGCGTGAGAATCACGCATTTCGCCAAATTCTCACGCTGATCACAAATTTCTCACGCTCTGTCGTGAGAAATTCTGTGATCAACGAAAATTTCAAAACTCATATAAACTGCATGGGTGTTGGAAGCAGAAGCAGCGACGGGGACAGATGCGGATGGGGAGCGGGGCTGGCGAGTGTTTGCCGGGCTGGCGAGTCGCTCACTGCAGCTCCGGCCATGGAGCAGCCTTAGTGCAAGGCGTCGGAAGTGTTGCGCCGCTGCCGTGAGAGTCTTTGTGCCAAATTCGCCCAGATGACCGGCATGAATCAGGCTGCGGTTCGCTGTATCCTGGAGGACAACCAGTGGCTGCTGGAAGTAAGTACCAAGCACTGGGTAGAAACGGTGGAAGATAGTGTACTTCAAATGGGGATGGTTGGAGAAAGCATCCTGCTTGCCTGCTAGATTTTCACTTACTGTAACTGCAGGAAAAATGTTCCCGATATTGGGGGAGTACAGAACCAGGGGTCACAGGTTAATAATAAAAGGAGGGGGCAGTTAGGACTGAGATGAGGACAAACTTTCTTCACACAGAGAGTTGTGAATCTGTGGAATTCTCTGCCACAGACGGCAGTGCAGGCCAATTCACTGGATGTTTTCAAGAGAGAGTTACATTTAGCTCACGAAATCAAGGGATATGGGGAAAAAACAGGATAGAGGTACTGATTTTAGATGAATAGCCATGATCACATTGAATGGCAGTGCTGGCTCGAAGGGCCGGTGGCCTATTCCTGCACCTATTTTCTATGTTTCTATGCTTGAGTATATGGCAATAAAACTCGATCACTTGATTTTGAAGCATTCATGCATGTTGGAGGTATAATGTAGTCATAGAGTGATACAGTGTGAAAACAGGCCCTTTGGCGCAACTTGCCCACACCCGCCAACATGTCCCAGCTACGCTACCTGCTTTTGGTCCATACCTCCAAACCTGTCCTATCCATGTATCAGTCTAACTGTTTCTTAAATGTTGGGATGGTCCCTGCCTCAACTACCTCCTCTGGCAGCTTGTTCCAAATACCCACCACCCTTTGTGTGGATAAAGTTACCCCTTGAAAAGTTACCTCTTAAAAATACTTCATACAAAAAACATTGAAATCATGCTTCTACAATGCACTAAAACATGATTTTAATACATCAAATTTCAAAAAGTTCGTACTCTGGGATGGGGAACCCCCCCCTTCCACACCCTCTCCCCGCTCGGTTGTTCCACTCCCTCACCGGGTACCCCCAAGGCCAGTGATCAGTGATCGCTCAGCCTCCCCACTATCAAATACGCTCCGCGGCCCCTGGTTCAGACGGAGAACACTGCCAGATGTTCGTGGGGAACTGAGGCCAGTTGTCCGCTATATTTGGATCCCAATGCTCAGCGCTTCATGTTTCGGAGTTGGCTAATGTTACTGATTTGTAATTAGCCTGATTTGTAATTAGTTGACAAAACCTTAATTTATTAATCCGGAATATCTAGGGTGATGGGATAAGTGTAATATTAAATGACATGCAAGGTCACAACATACAGCCCTGATAACCCATTATTTCCTTTAGTTAAATATTGGGAAGGTAGCACTATTGTCATTTGCCACTCAACTATTATGTTTGTTTATCTCACTGACTATTTTTAACCCCCGCCCCCCCCCCCCCAATTCCTTTGACAGGTTGAATAGAAATGTCCCCAATCTCGTTGTTTTATTAATTGAACACGTAGATGAACATCCTCAAGGAGCGTAATCAGATGGAAACTGATTCAGATGCGATATTTAAGAGCTTGTTCAAAGAAGGGGCATATTTTAAAGCAGTGACAGAGATACTTGCAGGGGAATGGGTGGGGAGATTATTATTTGTCTTTAGTTTTAGCTTGAACCAGGACATCTGAAGATTCAAAGCTTAATATAGTAATTGTGCTGATACTGACCCCAACCAACCACGTAATGAATATCATCCATTCCGGAGGTTTTACTTTTATGATACCATTTAAACTTCACTTGGAGTTCAATCACTTCAATGTAGAAGTAATTGGGAATGGAGAGAATTGGAACAAAACTTTGCCCTCGGTACATATTAACTGTAATGTAATAATGTATGCATGTTGGTAGGTGCAATCAAACAAAGATCTTTTTTTTTAATCATTGTTGTGTTATGAATACCACAGAAAATATTATGTACTCTCAAGATCACATTTAATAGAATAATATTGCTTAACTATATAGTTATTGGACTTTGCATTTCGGAAAAGTCCCAGCTGAGAGGAAGACAACAAAATACTGAAAACATTGGGGGTGAAAATGACTTCAGGACAGTTTGTTATGAAAATGAAAGAAATTGTATCAGAATACTTATACAGCTGAGTGAGTATAATTTTATGGATGGGAATTGTGTTCAACCAATTGATGACTTCTTTGACAAAGTAACTAGCATGTTAGATAACAAGGAAGCCAATGAATGTAGCAAATTTTGTTATGCATAATTTGGTCTGTGAAGTGCCCCATAAACGATTACTGCATTAGATATGCACCTGTGGACTTGAACGTAATAGGTTAAGTCCAGGGGGTCAGATATGGGGCTTTATGTGTGGGCCAGATATATTGTCAGTGCAAAGGGGCTCGGAGCAAGGCCAAGTGTGCATCCAGAGTCAAGGTCTGGAATAGTACTAGGTGTGCAGTCAAAGCTGTGACCAAGGGAGTGTTCAGCACTGGGAACCTGAGCAGATAACCAGCTATGATCAGGGTAGAATAAGGGGTGCCAGGTGTAAGGCTGGATTCAGGGTCAGGAATGAGAGAAGGTATGCAACTAGAGTCAGGGTCAGGAGTAGTACCAGGTGTGCAGTGAGACCCAGGTTGGTCAACATGGGCCAAGTGTTTGATTATAATCTGATTTCCATACATGAATATACTGAGCTCATTCATGTGCTGCACCTGTTGATCGGAGCCTGGCTCTACTGTGGAATGTAATTAGGTATAGTAAGATTAAATGAGAACTTACCAGTTTGACGTTTGATCTTTATTTTATGAGGAGTTACGTTGGTGATTACGTGAAGAACCCCGCCAGTGCGCTTGCACGTCAATCTTCGAAGCAGCGGTGTGAAATCACAAAAAACAACAAACGAAGTAATATAGTAACATAATAAAATGAGTAATTCAAGAACTTCCATCTGACCTTTATGATAGAGGGTTGGGTCGTGGTGGGCACGTAATCACCAACGTAACTCCTCATAAAATAAAGATCAAACTTCAAACTGGTAAGTTCTCGTTTAATCTTACTATTTTACTTCGGAGTCACGTGAGTGACTACGTGAAGATTTTAAAGCTTTGTGATTTCATGCCGCAGACAAATCCCGGCATCTCACTGCATTGATTGATTCGGAACGAGAAATAATCAATAATGCATGAATAATAACATTTGCCTGACAAATGCAGTAATTCATTTATTTGAATAAAAGAATTAACAGTATCCCCTTTAACCCAGGGAAATTTAAGCAGAACTTAATATAGTGTCTGCAAACAGCCCCGTATTGGCAATAGGCCGATGGTAAAAGTATTGAAACACCAACTTATTAGATCACCCGGCGGCTGTGAAAATATGGTCGACGGGACGTCCTTCGCCCTGGTCATCAATGTTGCTGCTAAACTGAATGGAATGTAAAACCATCAATGTTTACACCTGCAGCAACCAAAACTTGTTTTTAACCATCTTAAAATAGTCTGAACTGACACTATCTTGTATGGTTTTTCGTGAATGATAAACAGTCTTGTTTTCATATTTCATAAGACCTTTGTAGCCTCAATGTATTGCAACAAATGTGTCTTAACATATAGACATGGATCCATAGAATATGCTAATAAAACACTCTTGAATCGTATCACACCTGATCCTACTTCATTTCAGTAGGTCATAAAATGTAAAACATAACATCATCCTGAGGTACTTCCATCCTGTGTATCTGTAACTTTTGTAATGTTACAAGTGCCATAAACATGACTACCTTCATGCTGAACTTGGCCAAATCAGAATCGTACCAAGACTCCATTGATGAAGTAGCTTAAAACAACTCTATATTCCACATTCCCTCCTAGGTTTAGAAGGTCTGGAATTAAAATTCCTTTCATTAATCTGGAAATAAAAGAACGAAACTCAACAGGATGTCTTTCCAACCTCATCAATAAAAACAAGGAATAATATACTTCTGTCTGAATAAATCGCACTAACTCAACCCCTTAAATAGAGGTAAATCCAAGACATTTGAGACATGTGCCATACAACATTCCATATTCTTTTATACACAGAAAAATTTTCCCCTCATTCTTTACAAAATGGGAAAGCAGCATTTACAGAGTCACAACTCAGATTCACAAATGTACTGCTTTTGAGTACTCTTCCGCCAGACTGCTTTAAGCATGTCCACAGCATGCCCAGACAATCCTCTTTTTTTAAACCTGCATCCATACAGGCATATGACGGATGTTACTCTCCAATTATCGAATACACCAGTAACTTCCTTCTTTTGGGAACATTTATCAGAAACTGTCATAAATTCCAATATCAAAGGGAACCATGGCTGCGTAAACCCGTCTGGTACCACGAATACCCTAGAGGCAGCATACTGCTTCATTTTAATATTATGAGACAGGATGAAGTAAAATGCCTATAACAACATACCATCCTAATATAGCGAGAAACATCCATCGCTACTGTCTCCCGATGTAGTCCCATAACACATATCTCTGTAACTGGTGATTGAGTCTGGATGGAAACAAGTCATATCTGGCTTCCCAAATCGGACTATTATATCATTAAAAAATCTTAAGGTTAAACATCCATTCTTTGTTATCATGGAAATACCACCCATACAATTAATACATGCCATTGCTGTAGTGTTGTTAATTTGAAACTGAACATGCAGATTAGTTGTATTAAACAACAAGCTTGTAGCTCATAAGCCTTCCAATAGACTTTAAAACGTCGATTCTCCATGTCTGCAAAATAATACTTCTTCCATATTCCATTTGTCCACAGTACCTTTTCAGTGGCACCAATCATAGTACACTGATATCAGTCTGTTAAGACCATGGAAGGCTGTTCAATCCGTATCTTCCTTGAACTACTGAAGACATGTTAAATCCACTACTGCAATCAGAAGCAGCATTTGTTGTTTAATTGTATGGCCTATCAAAAATGGCCATCATGCATCTTAGTGTTTTTTTCTTTTTGCAGTCTGCAGCTGCTGGTAGTACAATGGCCCATATTGTATTGCTGGAAATAACACTAATTCTCCTAACAAGCTGGCCACCTGTCTTAATTGAAGATTGTTGCTTTTCCAACTGCTTAATACAACCATCAATTAGCTTTACCCTTTACCCTGGGTAAATTTCAATTGAATCAAATAATCAATTGTTGTAAGTATCGTTAAACTTAATTTCTCTCCGCATGAATTAAACCCAACTTTCAAAAGTGGTTTGAATAATTTGAGAGAGATAACTCACTAATTCTCTTGTTCGTCCTAATTAGGACATCATCCAGTTAACCCATCCACATCTGTCCTTTGACTCTAATTAGCCCCCAAAATTGGTTTTACCAATTTAGTGAAATTCTAGGAACTGAATTTAACCCGTTAGACAGAACTTTGAATTGCCATAATTGTTCCTTCAGATAATTTTATCTTATAAATGAACAAACACTAAGTAATATACATCTTTCAGATCTATAAGTGCCATAAAACATCTTTTTTGAAATAAATTGTTTAGCAGTCTCAAAGTCTCCATTTTGAAGTGTCTATACTTCACAACATTTTAAAGACTTGTCAGATCTAAAATACTCCTCACCTTTTTAGGTTGAGAAATTTTAAACACAATTTGGTGGTTTTGATAAACCGACCTTTCAATTACTTGTTTCTAAACAAGTTTTCAATTCAGCTTGAACCTCCATCAATTATTTTTATGTGAAATTGGAGTGTTCTGCTTGGAACATGCTGGATGGCAAACCAGTATTTGAATCGAATCAATTCGAAACCTTTCTATAATACTCAGAATAATAATTGAAGTAATTTGTTTCCAATATTTGGCTGTTTTTGCCTTAATATGTTCCCATAAGAACCAGGTCCACCTACTTTCTTTGTCATCTGAGTGACCTGTGGTCTCTGGCTCCTGGCAGGCAAAACCCACGCTTTTTCAATTTCCTGCTGCAGGACATCAACTGCGCACCTGCTTCAATGGTCGATTTGATCCTGATGTCGGTCCAGGATTTTGTATGATGTCTGAAATGATACGTCCTCTTTGCAGACTTGACGACATTTGATGTTGTGATCAACTTTGCTGTTTTTGCCTCATTATCCAACTCTTTCCCATGATTCATGAGGTTTTTTCTCTGAAGAATAAGTTCAATGACTGCACATTGCTGGGCTTTACAGAGTTGCTGCAACTTTGGGTTGATGGTGGACCGAATGGCATACTTCCTGAAACAATTCATCTTGAAGTGGGCGCTACATGGCAACCTTAGTGCCACTTGATGCATCTCCATCCATGGCCTCCATCCATTGTTTTGCAAATTGCATCAACCCAGCAGCTTCAATCTTCTCTGCAGTTTACTTTCCTTAGGCTTACATGCCTTCGCTCATCTGACCCCTTATATCTTGGTTCACTGCTAGTACTTTCAGCAATACGCAGTTCCTTGGGATCTCGTGCATTTTTTTTTGTTTTTTTGGGGGGGGCATTTTCATCCATCGTAAGCTACTAGAGCTGATGGCAGACACAATAGTTGATCACAGAGGCCACTTCCTTTCCAAGTGGCTCTCCTGACTCTGACGGGGCAGCGAATCGTACTGCCAGGAGTAAAACATCTGGCAGCTGCCGTCTTCCGTCAGACTCAGGGTCAGAACTCTCACAGAGCAGCAAATCGTACTGCCAGGAATAGCACATATGGCAGCTGCCATCTTCGCTTGTTTTGGAAACTCTGCTGACCCTGTGCACGCGCCTCATCAATGAGGGTGCTATCAAGCAGCCCTTTACTAGGGGCTGCTGACCTGGCTTCTGGAGCCTGGTTCTGACATGACTCCTCCTGGAATATGTTTTGTTGGAGCAACCTGTGTACAGGTTCTCCATTTGGAATATCCACTCAGAAAGTGGTATCCAGCCTTGGAGGTGAATCCCAAACTGACTCTTGCTCCATGGCCCTGACTTGTATGTTGCCTAGCACCCAACTGACGCTCGCTCCGTTCTTTTCCTTAATACACAAGTCCACAGTTCGCCCCGCTCCCAGCCGGCGACTGTTGTAGGGTATGAGGCAGTCCTTTACCGACCGCATTCCCGCAGCTTTTTATCGGCTTTGCCTTGCCCCACTGGTGCTGACTAAATTCACTTCAGCCCCAATATCCACAGTCGCTATGCTGTCTGCTGGCGACTGTACCGTGGTCAGAGGCGGCTGGTCGCCGACCGCAATCTCGCGACTCTCTATCGGCTGTGCCGCTCGCCTCCTCCCCTTGCCCGTTTTTTCCATGGTGCCTGTGAAAAAAATCCCCACAGACCCACAGTAAACGGACACGGAAATACTTCCAAAAAAGTTTATACTTGTAGTTGAAAACTACAATTCCACTAGAGGAGCTCGGCTCCTCGTACGTTTGCGCCAATGCGTCTGACGTAATGACGCGCAGGCGCACTGGCGGGGTTCTTCACGTAGTCACTCACGTGACTCCGAAGTAAAATGTAATTTAGCCTAACCTTATTCATAGCTAATCCAATTTAAAGCATATACAGGTATATTGCATTCAAGTGCAAATCTGCCGTTCCAGCCGTAGTTGCGGCCTCCGGTGAGGAATGCGGCCGTTCCAGGTGGCCCAGCTGCTGGAGGACTCTCCCGACGCCGGGGCCACATCACCCGGCGAGAACGGCCAGGATCATCGGGCCTCCGTAGAGGCAATAACGGGGGCCTCATTTGGCCTGACTTTTTGGTTGAACTGGGGCTGGGGACTGGACATTGTGCCTTCCCCCACAGTGGAAATCATTGTGGGGGGATGATTTTTGTTTGTAATTGTTTGTAATTGTATTTGTTAGTCTGTGTTCAAGATGGCAGTCGGAGGGGAGAGTGGACGCTGGCGCGGTTTCGCTGCCGCTGCTCTCTCCTCAAATTGTGTTTCTGATTTTCTTTTTTGTGTTTTTGGAAGGAATTCTGTCCCTGATTTGTGTATTGGCCTTTATAACTTATTTTTTTAATTATGATTATTCTGATTATATGTTAACCATAAATCTCTGTAAGGTGTCCTTGAGACCTCGGTATAAGGCGCCCATAAATAAAATTCATTATTATTATTATTAAGTGTAAGTTAAAAGACTCGCTACAGTATGCACCAGATTACACAATTTCAAGCTGAAAAATGCAAAGGTTCCATACCTATGCGAGGGGGGATACCCTTTTCCCACCACCCCACCCCCCCGGTCGCTACGCTCCCTCGGGCTTGATCTCTCGCAATTTCTCACTCCCAACTCTCACCCAATGTTGGCAGCCCTGCTATAGGATCTTTGCACTGGACGATGAGAGAGGGAGAAAGAGAGAGTGTGCGGAGAGAGAGAATGGGATAGAGAGGGAATGAGAGAGGGAGAGACAGAGAGACAGAGATAGGGGCGGAAGAGAGAGAGGGAGGGAGAGAGGGAGAGAGAGAGAGGGAGAGAGCGAGAAAGATTGGGGGAGAGAAAGAGAGGGGGAGAAAAAGTGAGGGGGGAGTTGGAGAGAGAGTGCGAGGAGGGAGAGAGGGAGGGGGAGAGAACAAGAGAGAGAGAGGGTGGGGAGGGTGAGATGGAGAGAGAAAAGCGGAAAGAGAGAGAGAGAGGGGGGAAAGAGGGGGGGAGAGAGAGGGAGGGAGAGAGAGGGAGAGAACAAGAGAGAGAGGGAGAGGGGGTGGGGAGAGAGTGAGTGTGAGGAGAGAGGGGAGAGAGACAGAGAGAGATAGGGGCGGGAGAGAGAGGGGGAGAGAGAGGGAGAGAGAGAGAGAGGGATGTACAGAGAGAGTGAGTGAGAGAGAGAGAGGGAGTGAGGGAGAGAGAGAACGACATGGGGGAGAGAAAGGGAGCGGGGAGAGGGAGAGAGTGTGAGGAGGGAGAGGGAGGGGGAGAGAGACAGCGACACAGAGAGAGAGAAAGAGGGAGGGAGAAAGAGAGAGGAAGGGAGAGGGAGAGAGAGAGAGAGAAAGAGTGGGGAGGGGGAGAGTGATAGGAGGGGTGGAGAGAGCGAGTGTGGGGGGGGAGAGAGAGGGATTGAGTAGAGAGAGACGGAGAGAGGGATAGAGAGAAGGAGAGCGAGGAGCAGAGTGAGAGAGATAGAGGGGTGGAGAGAGAAGGGAGTGGGTGAGAGAGAGAGGGGGAGGGGGAGGGGAGGAGAGAGAGAGTTCGGAGGGGAGAGGGTGACAGATATCTGAGCGGTGGGTGGCTGAGAGGTGCAGGAATAAGGGGAAGGGGTCAGAGAGAGAGAGGAGACAGTCCGGGGGAGGGAGGGGGCGAGAGTCTGGGGGTGGAAAAGGTGTGAAGTGAGTAGCGGGGGGAACCAGGGAGCAAAGGGAGGGGGGATGGATTTAAGGGGGAGTGGGTTTGGTGCCGAGGGAGATGAATGGGGGGGAGGGAACTGGGGCGAGAGAGGGGTCAAGTGAGTCATGGAAGGGGGTAGGGAGCCTGGTGGGGGTTCACTGTGTGGGGTGGGGAGGAGGGGAGAGGGGGCAAAGTGGGGTAAGGAGCAGGAGGCGGCAGGGGTAAGGGGCAGGGAGCCACAGGGAGGAGGTCACGTTGTTTGGGGGTGGGGAGGGTGTTGCAGTTTAGGAAGTCAAACCAGGGCAGGATCTTCGCTGTGAATGGTGGGGCGCTGGGGCAATAGACAATAGGCGCAGGAGTAGGCTACTCGGCCCTTTGAGCCAGCTCCGCCATTCAATGTGATCATGGCTGATCATCCCGATCAGTATACCATTCCTGCCTTCTCCCCATATCCATTGACTATGCGATCTTTGAGAGCCCTATCTAGCTCTCTCTTGAATGTATCCAGAGAACCGGCCTCCACCGCCCTGTGATGCAGAGAATTTCACACTCACAACTCTCTGTGAGAAAAGGTGTTTCCTCGTCTCCGTTCTAAATGGCTTACTCCTTATTCTTAAACTGTGGTCCCTGGTGCTGGACTCCCAACATCGGGAACATGTTTCCTGCCTCGAGCATGTTAAAACCCTTAACAATCTTATATGTTTCAATAAGTCTTATATGTTTCAATAAGATGCCCTCTCATCCTTCTAAACTCCAGAATGTACAAGCCCAGCCGCTCCATTCTCTCAGCATATGACAGTCCCGCCATCCCGGGAATTAACCTTGTAAATCTACGCTGCACTTCCTCAATAGCAAGAATGTCCTTCCTCAAATTAGGGGACGAATACCGCACACAATACTCCAGGTGTGGTCTCACTGGGACTCTGTACAACTCTGAGCCTTGCGGAATGTGTGGAGCCGAGGGATCTAGAAGTGCGGGTACGAGTAGGGCCGAAAGGCCTCTTTCCAACGCCGTATCACTCTATGACTCTATGCAAAGTGCTGGAGTAACTCAGCGGGTCAGGCAGCATCTGTGGAGAAGATAGACACAAAGTGCTGGAGTAACTCAGCGGGTCAGGCAGCATCTGCGGAGAGAAGGAATGGGTGGCGTTTTGGGTCGACACCCTTCTTTGGTTTAGTTTAGTTTAGAGATGCAGCGTGGAAACAACATGTCTTTTGGCCCACGGAATGCGTGCCGACCAACGACCCTAGCACTATCCTACGCACATTAGGGACATTCGGTGTGCGGGCTGAGCTTGGATGGAGGACCACATGACGGCACAACAAGGAGCAGCGTTATGAGTGCGACGTGAGTGGCAAGGCCTGGCAGTATCCGAGCCAGCTGGAGACCCACCGGCGGGTGCACACGGGAGAACGCCCTTCAACTGCTCAGAGTGCGACAAGAGTTTCAAGACGGCGAATGTCCCAGAGGCCCACCGGCGGGTTCACACGGGCGACAAGCCCTATGGCTGCTTCACATGTGGCAAGAGTTTTCCCCAGTAGTCGGGGCTGCGGGAGCACCAGCGGGTGCACAGCAGTGAGCAGCCCGTCAACTGCTCCGACTGCGGCAAAGGCTTCAAGTCGTCCAAGGACCTGAAGGTGCACAGGCGCCTGCACACCGGGGAGCGGCCCTTCACCTGAAGCAACTGCGGCAAGGGCTTCACCCACTCCAGCAACCTGCTGAAGCACCAGCGCACTCACACCGTCGATCGCTCCTACACCTGTGCTCAGTGCGGCAAGGGCTTCACCCGCTCCACCAGGGGGTGCACGCCGGTGACCGTCCCATCCCCAGCCCGGTGTGTGGAGAGCACTTTGCCATGGCCTCGCACGCCCTGTCTCACCAGCACGTGCACACCAGCGTCCAGCCCTATCACTGCCCGTACTGTGGTGAGGCGTTTGACAGCTCGCGGGGGTTGCGGCAGCACCGGCGGGCCCACGCTGACGATCAGCTGCTCCCACTGTGGCAAGAGAGCATGGGGGCTGTGGGAGCACCCGTCTTGACCACCTGCTGGAGCACCGGCGAGTCCCCACCGGCCAGCACCCCTTCACATGCCCGCTCTGTGGCAAGGCCTTTGCCTGCTCCTCCAGCCTGCTGGCACACCACCACGTGGATAGGTGCTGTTTAGGTAGACACAAAATGCTGGAAGGAATGGGTAACATTTCTGGTCGAGACCCTCTTCAGTCGCGATCCGAAATGTCACCCAGTCATTCTCTCCAGAGATGCTGCCTGACCCGCTGAGTTATTCCAGCATTTTGTGTCCTTTTTTGTAAACCAGCATCTGCAGTTCCTTGTTTTTAAACCATTCTGGTTAACCATCTCTGCACCTTCCCCAAAGCCTCCCCATCAGTCCTGTAATGGAGTGACCAGAACTGTATGTAATACTCCAAATGCTACCCGACCAATGTCCCTTAAAGCTGCACATATACATTCCTCTCTCCTTATCTCACACCCTTTTATCTCCTTCGTTTCCCTCGCCTCTGTCACTTACTTCACTCATCTGCCGATCATCCCCTCATCTGTTAACATAGTGTCAGTCTGAAAAGGGGTCCTGACTCGAAATGTCACCTGTCCATGTTCCCCACAGATGCTGCCTGACCCGTTGAGTTCCTGCAGCTCTCTGTGAAACGTCACCAATCCATGTTCTCCAGAGATGCTGCCTGACCTGCTGAGGTACTGCAGCACTTCGTGTTAGAGTCATAGAGTGATACAGTGTGGAAATAGGACCTTCGGCCCAACTTGACCACGCCAACCAACATGTCCCGGCTACACTAGTCCCACCTGCTTGCATTTGGTCCATATCCCTCCAAACTTGGCCGATCTATGTACCTATCTATAAATGTTTCTTAAATTTTGGGATAGTCCCAGCCTCAACTACCTCCTCCGGCAGCTTGTTCCATACACCCACCACCCTCTGTAGAAAAGTTCCCCCTCAGAATCCTATTCAATCTTTTCCCCTTCACCTTGAACCCATGTCCTCTGGTCTTCGACCACCATCCCCCCCCTCACTCTGGGCAAGAGATTATGTGCATCTAACTAAATTGTGCTCTATGCAAGATTCCAGCATCAGCAGTTTCTTGTGTCTCCCTCACCTATATCCACCTATCACTTCTGAAGAAGGGTCTCAACCTGAAACTTCACCCATTCCTTCTCTCCAGAGATGCTGCCTATCCCGCTGTTACTCTAGCATTTTGTATCCACCTATCACTTGCCAGGCTTTGTCCAGTCCCATCTCTCTTTTCCAGCTTCCTCCCCCCACCCTCTCCACTCTGAAGAAGGGTCCTGACTCAAAACGTCATTAGTCCATTCCCTCTAAAGCGGCGGAGGGACTCAGAGGGTCAGGCCGCTGTAGAGGGGAGGGGATCTAAGGCGACCACTCCAAGCAGTCAGAAGAAGGGTCCTCACCTAGAATGCTCTCCAGAGGTGCAAGTTACTCCAGGAGATTGTGTCTCCTTTTGTGAACCAGCATCTGCAGATCCTTGTATCTAGACGAGGCGTGCATTTCACCCTACACTTGGGCTCCGTCCGTCAAGGCCTGCTGGATCTCCTGGTTGCCAACCATTTTAACTCCCCTTTAAAAACCATTTTAACTCCCATTCCCACACTGGTCTTTCTGTCCTGGGCCCGCTCCATTGCCAGAGTGAGTTGACACGCAAACTGGAGGGACAGCACCTCAAAGCTTACAGCGCAATGACATGAACATTGAATTATCCAAATTAAACGGACACCCCCCCCCTCCCTCGTGGGCCATCTCTTCGTCATTCCTCTGTCTTTTTCCCGCTGGCGAAAGGCGTCAGGATTAATCCGGAGTCACCGCTTCCCATATTTTAAGTATGTTTTAAAGGTATGTTTTAGTGTTTCTAGGTTTGTTTCACATCTGGGCGGGGGAATTGGGGGAAACTTTTTTTCAGTCACTTACCTCAACGGAGATGTGATTTTTCTCCTTTGCCGAGGATCGCCCGTGAGGAGCTCCAACCTCGGGGCCTGTGGACTTTAACACCGTAAAGCCCGCGGTCTCCGGTAAGAAGAGGCCGACTCGGGAGCTTCAAGCTGCGGAGTGTTCCAATCCTTCCCGTCGCCGGAGTTTCCGTCATCCCGACGCGAGGACTTAGGTCATCGGACCGTTGGCAGCGGCAACTGGAGGATTCAACAGCCCAGACCACGGGTGAACAAACGAGGGAGATGATTGAACTTTATTACCTTCCATCACAGTGAGGAATGTGGATTCCGCTGTGGTGGATGTTTCTGTTAATTTTTATTTTATGTGGCTGTGTGTCTTGTTGCTTTTTACTTAGTATGGCTGTATGGTAACTCAAATATCACTGTACCTTAATTGGTGCATGTGAATGTAAATGTGAACTGAACTATCTCTCTTGAAAACATCCAGTGAATTGGCCTCCACTGCCTTCTGTGGCAGGGAATTCCACAGATTCACAACTCTCTGGTTGAAAAAAATGTCCTCATCTCATTCCTATATGACCTACCCCTTATTCTTAAACTGTGGCCCCAGTTTCTGATAATATCCTAGTTATATAATATAAATTATAGCGTAAGGTATTTTATTAATTTGACTTTGAGTTCTGAAGCTTTGTAATTCTGTGCTGTAGATCAGCTGGGTGATCAGGAAATTGGAGGCCAGCATTCAAACTGCATTCAAGCTGCTTCGTGTTGTGCCCAAGCAAAATATATTGACAATGGTGGGCGAGGATGTGTTTCCTGAGAAGGTGCTGGCTTCTGTCAACAGGAGCCTTGAGGGAGGATGTGTTTTCTTTGGAGTTGGGTCTCTGTAAACAGGAACTTCTGTGGGTAATTGATACAGATCCTTACATTGTTTAAGAAGGTCCTGCAGATGATAGAACTTTGACTAAGTTCCTGTTGTTTGGGGGTTTGTAACTAAAGTTTGTGATCGATATAACCATAGCAAGAGAAGTATTGTGTTAGTAAGAAGAATGCTTTGAATGGGTATACTTTGTGATTGATGTGTTAGACGTCATTGCTCCAACTTTGTATAAACATGTGACTACGTTTCCAAAATACTATAAAAAGATGATGTATGTCTTTGTTCAGTAGAGTGATGGCCCAGGAGGGTTAAGAATGTGTTGCATACTTGACCTTGTATCCCCTGGCACTCTCTCCGGCTAAATGATCAGTAAAGCTTGTGTTGGTTGATCTAGCTTATTGTGAGTTGTCTGTTTGAAGAAATGAACCTTAACAGTTCTGGACTCCCCCAACATGGGGAACATGTTTCCTGCATCTACCCTGTCCAATCCCTTACTAATTTTACATGATTCAATAAGATACCCGCTAATCCTTCTGAATTCCAGCGAATACAAACCCAGTCGACCCATTCTTTCAACATATGTCAGTCCCGCCATAATCCCAGGAATTAACCTTGTGAACCTACGCTGCACTCCCTCAATACCAAGAATATCCATCCCCAAATTAGGAGACCAAAATTGCACACAATATTCCAGTTGTGGCGTCACTGGGGCCCTGGACAACTGCAGTAGGACCTCCTTGCGCATAAACTCAACTCCTCGCCCTATGAAGGCCAACATGCCATTAGCTTTCTTCAGTGCCTGCTGTACCTGCATGCTTACTTTCAGTGACTGATGTACAAGGACACCCAGGTCTTGTTCTACTTCCCATTTTACTAACCTGACACCATTCGGATAATACAGAGTGCTGGAGTAACACCTTACACTTCCTTATCTCTGTGTCTCCCTCTCCTGTGACTCTCAGTCTAAAGAAGGTTCCTTATCTCCAGAGATCCTGCCTGCCCTGCTGAGTTAATCCAGCATTGTGTCTGTCTATGAAGAACATGTCGATAGGGAACGTTTTTTTGAGTCCCGACCCTTCTTCAGACCTGAAACATCGTCTATCCAAATTGACCAGAGATACTGCCTGACCCGCTGAATTACACCAGCACTCTGAAACATCATCGATCCATGTTCCCCACAGATACTGCCTGACATGCTGTGTTACTCCAGCACTCTGTGAAACATCACCTATCCATGTTCTACACAGATGCTGCCTGACCCGCTGAGTTACTCCAGCACTGTGTGAAATATCACCTATCCATGTTCTCCACAGATGCTGCCTGACCCGTTGAGTTACTCCAGCACTCTGTGTACATCACCTATCCATGTTCCCCACATGTGGTGCGTGACCCGCTGAGTTACTCCAGCACTCTGTGAAACGTCACCTATCCATGTTCTGCACAGATGCTGCCTGACCTGCTGAGTTATTCCAGCACTTTGTGTCTATTGAACAAGAGCATCCATATACAACTATCTGTCCAGTCCAAAGCTCAATGAATGACCACTCTACACATCACACACGGCTTCCTTTCACCTGAAAGTCTTTCATGCTTTGCTTAGGGTAGTTATCATTAACCATTTCACACAAGTGGTTAATGACTAGTTCACATTAACTTTGAAACGTCACCGATCTGTGTCTGTCTTCAATATTCACACCAATGGCGGAATGGCCCACTCCAACTATTTTTCTGTTTTCCTGGTTTCAGGGCTTTTACAAATGTTGGCATCGAGGGAATGGGTATATTACGGGGAAAGGAAATGGGCCATAGAGCAATAAAGAACGATTTTGCAGTAAAGAGCACAATTAAATCTAATTTTTAGACAGCAACTTCCAATGTGCATTGAATTCATCCAATAAGTCGCTCCAGTTTGTGGTCAACACTCCCACCATGTGGTGATCCGCTGCACTGCAGGCCCGGCCAATCTGTGGTCAACACTCCCACCATGTGGTGATCAGCTGCACTGCAGGCTCTTCTGGTATGTGGACAACACTCCCACTGTGTGGTGATCCGCTGCACTGCAGGTCCGCAGATATAATTGGCCGGGCCTGCAGTACAGCGGATCACCACACGGTGGAGGGTTGACCGCAGATCGGATAGGCCGGCAGTGCAGCGGATCACCACATGGTGGGAGTGTTGACCACAAACTTGAAGGGCCTGCAGTGGAGCGGATGACCACACGTTATTTTAAATTATACAAATACTTTTATTTCAAAAACATAAAAATAAACATACAGACTATTAACACAATCAAAGACTGCCTATATTCATAGCTTACAAACGTTCATCAGATTAATATATCGCCAACTTTATGTTACATAGATACATAGATACATAGAAAATAGGTGCAGGAGTAGGCCATTCGGCCCTTCGAGCCTGCACCGCCATTCAATATGATCATGGCTGATCATCCAACTCAGTATCCCGTACCTGCCTTCTCTCCATACCCCCTGATCCCCTTAGCCACAAGGGCCACATCTAACTCCCTCTTAAATATAGCCAATGAACTGGCCTCAACTACCCTCTGTGGCAGAGAGTTCCAGAGATTCGCCACTCTCTGTGTGAAAAAGTTTTTCCTCATCTCGGTCTTAAAGGATTTCCCCCTTATCCTTAAGCTGTGACCCCTTGTCCTGGACTTCCCCAACATCGGAAACAATCTTCCTGCATCTAGCCTGTCCAACCCCATAAGAATTTTGTACGTTTCTATAAGATCCCCTCTCAATCTCCTAAATTCTAGCGAGTATAAGCCAAGTCTATCCAGTCTTTATTCATATGAAAGTCCTGACATCCCAGGAATCAGTCTGGTGAACCTTCTCTGCACTCACTCTATGGCTATAATGTCCTTCCTCAGATTTGGAGACCAAAACTGTATGCAATACTCCAGGTGTGGTCTCACCAAGACCCTGTACAACTGCACTAGAACCTCCCTGCTCCTATACTCAAATCCTCTTGCTATGAAGGCCAACATACCATTCGCTTTCTTCACTGCCTGCTGCACCTGCATGCCTACTTTCAATCACTGGTGTACCATGACACCCAGGTCTCGCTGCATCTCCCCATTTCCTAATCGGCCACCATTTAGATAATAGCCTGCCTTCCCGTTTTTGCCACCAAAGTGGATAACCTCACATTTATCCACATTATACTGCATCTGCCAAACATTTGCCCACTCACCCAGCCTATCCAAGTCACCTTGCAGTCTCCTAGCATCCTCCTCACAGCTAACACTGCCCCCCAGCTTAGTGTCATCCGCAAACTTGCAGATGCTGCTTTCAATTCCCTCGTCCAGATCATTAATATAAATTGTAAATAGCTGGGGTCCCAGCACTGAGCCTTGCGGTACCCCACTGGTCACTGCCTGCCATTGTGAAAAGGACCCGTTTACTCCTACTCTTTGCTTCCTGTTTGCCAGCCAGTTCTCTATCCACATCAATACTGAACCCCCAATACCGTGTGATTTAAGTTTGTATCCTAATCTCTTATGTGGTACCTTGTCGAAAGCCTTCTGAAAGTCCAGATACAACACATCCACTGGTTCTCCCCATCCACTCTACTAGTTACATCCTCGAAAAATTCTATAAGATTCGTCAGACACGATTTACCTTTCGTAAATCCATGCTGGCTTTGTCCAATGATTTCACCACTTTCCAAATGTGCTGCTATCCCATCTTTAATAACTGACTCTAGCAGTTTCCCCACTACCGATGTTAGACTAACTGGCCTGTAATTCCCCGTTTTCTCTCTCCCTCCCTCCTTAAAAAGTGGGGTTACGTTTGCTACCCTCCAATCCTCAGGAACTACTCCAGAATCTAAGGAGTTTTGAAAAATTATCACTAATGCATCCACTATTTCTGGAGCTACTTCCTTAAGTACTCTGGGATGCAGCCTATCTGGCCCTGGTGATTTATTGGCCTTTAATCCATTCAATTTACCCAACACCACTTCCCGACTAACCTGGATTTCACTCAGTTCCTCCATCTCCTTTGACCCGCGGCCCCCTGCTATTTCCGGCAGATTATTTATGTCTTCCTTAGTGAAGACGGAACCAAAGTAGTTATTCAATTGGTCCGCCATATCCTTGTTCCCCATGATCAATTCACCTGTTTCTGACTGCAAGGGACCTACATTTGTTTTAACTAATCTCTTTCTCTTCACATATCTATAAAAACTTTTGCAGTCAGTTTTTATGTTCCCTGCCAGTTTCCTTTCATAATCTATTTTCCCTTTCCTAATTAAGCCCTTTGTCCTCCTCTGTTGGTCTCTGAATTTCTCCCAGTCGTCTGGTATGGTGCTTTTTCTGGCTAATTTGTACGCATCATCTTTTGCTTTGATACTATCCCTGATTTCCCTTGTTATCCACGGATGCACTACCTTCCCTGATTTATTCTTTTGCCAAACTGGGAAGAACAATTTTTGTAGTTCATCCATGCAGTCTTTAAATGCCTTCCATTGCATATCCATCGTCAACCCTTTTAGAACTAATTGCCGGTCCATCTTGGCCAATTCACGTCTCATATCCTCAAAGTTACCTTTCTTTAAGTTCAGAACCGTTGTTTCTGAATTAAGAATGTCACTCTCCATCCTAATGAAGAACTCAACCATATTATGGTCACTCTTGCCCAAGGGGGGCACGCACAACAAGACTGCTAACTAACCCTCCTCATTACTCAATACCCAGTCTAGAATAGCCTGCTCTCTCGTTGGATCCTCTACATGTTGGTTTAGATAACTATCCCGCATACATTCCAAGAAATCCTCTTCCTCAGCACCCCTGCCAATTTGATTCACCCAATCTATATGTAGATTGAAGTCACCCATTATAACTGTTTTGCCTTTGTTGCACGCATTTCTAATTTCCTGTTTGATGCCATCCCCAACTTCACTACTACTGCTAGGTGGCCTGTACACAACACCCACCAGCGTTTTCTGCCCCTTAGTGTTTCGCAGCTCTACCCATACCGATTCCACATCCTCCAAGCTAATGTCCTTCCTTTCCACTGCGTTAATCTCCTCTCTAACCAGCAACGCTACCCCACCTCCTTTTCCTTTCTCTCTATCCCTCCTGAATATTGAATATCCCTGGATGTTCAGCTCCAGCCTTGGTCACCCTGGAGCCATGTCTCCGTGATCCCAACTATATCATAATCATTAATTGCTATCTGCACGTTCAACTCATCCACCTTATTACGAATGCTCCTTGCATTGAGACACAAAGCCTTCAGGCTTGTTTTTACAACGCTCTTGCCCCTTATACAATTATGTTGAAAAGTGGCTCTTTTTGATTTTTGCCCTGGATTTGTCTGCCTGCCACTTTTACTTTTCACCTTGCTACCTATTGCTTCCGCCCGCATTTTACACCCCTCTGATTCTCTGCTCACCCATTTAAGAACCCCACCACCTCTTATTCTCTGTTTATTATTGTTTTCTTCTTTCCCCCTACATGTTGGGTCTGAGTGCTTTCCTTCTCTGCCTCCTGCCTCACACACTGTCTAGTAGCATTCTCTATTTGAGTCCCTCCCCCAACCATTCTAGTTTAAAGTCTCCCCAGTAGCCTTTGCAGATCTCCCCGCCAGGATATCGGTCCCCCTCAGGTTCAAGTGCAACCCATCCTTTTTGTACAGGTCGAACCTTCCACAAAAGAGGTCCCAATGATCCAGAAATTTGAATCCCTGCCTTCTGCACCAGTCCTTCAGCCACGCATTTATCCTCCGCCTCACTCCATTCCTACTCTCACTGTCGCGTGGCACAGGCAGTAATCCCGAGATTGTTACCTTTGCTGGTACACAAAAATGCTGGAGAAACTCAGCGGGTGCAGCAGCATCTATGGAGCGAAGGAAATAGGTAACGTTTCGGGCCGAAACCCTTCTTCAGAAACGATTTTCCAGCATCTGCAGTTCCTTCTTTAACACTTTGTTACCTTTGCTGTCCTTCTCTTTAACTCCCTCCTAACTCCCTAAATTCTCCTTTCAGGACCTCTTCTCTTTTTTTACCTATGTCATTGTTGGCTTTCATAGCAAGAGGAGTTGAGTATAGGAGCAAAAAGGTCCTTCTGCAGTCGTTCAGGACCCTGGTGAGACCACACCCGGGGTATTGTGTGCAGTTTTGGTCTCCTAATTTGAGGAAGGACATTCTTGCTATTGAGGGAGTGCAGCGTAGGTTTACAAGGTTAATTCCCGGGATGGCGGGACTGTCATATGCTGAGGCAATGGAGTGGCCTGGGCTTGTAGACTCTGAAATTTAGAACGATGAGAGGGGATCTTATTGAAACATATAAGATTATTAAGGGATTGGACACGCTAGAGGCAGGAAACATATTCCCAATGTTGGGGGAGTCCAGAACCAGGGGCCACAAAATTTAAGAATAAGGGGTTGGCCATTTAGGACTGAGATGAGGAAAAACTTTTCCACCCAGAAAGTTGTGAATCTGTGGGATTCTCTGCCCAGAAGGCAGTGGAGGCCAGTTCACTGGATGTTTTAAGAGAGAGCTAGATAGAGAATTAAAGATGTTAAAGAAGGAACTGCAGATGCTGGAAAATCGAAGGTACACAAAAATGCTGGAGAAACTCAGCGGGTGCAGCAGCATCTATGGAGCGAAGGAAATAGGTAACGTTTCGGGCCGAAACCCTTCTTCAGACTGATAGGGGGTGGGGAGAAGAAAGGAAAAAAGGAAAAGGCGGAGGAGGAGCCCGAGGGCTGGGGGAGGGGAGGAGACAACCAGATGGCTGATGAAGGGGAGGGGACAGCCAGGGCTAGCAGAATTGGAGAATTCAACGTTCAGGCCACCAGGATGTAGACTGCCCAAGCGGAATATGAGGTGCATTTCCTCCAATTTACGGTGTGCTCGCTGTGGCCATGGAGGAGACCAGGACAGAGAGGTCAGATACGGAATGGGAGGGGGAGTTGAAGTGCTGAGCCACCGGAGTTCAGGTTGGTTATTGCGGACCGACCGGAGGTGTTCGGCGAAACGATCGCCAAGCCTCCGCTTGGTCTCACCGATGTAGATCAGCTGGCATCTAGAGCAGCGAATGCAATAGATGAGGTTGGAGGAGATGCAGGTGAACCTCTGTCGCACCTGGAACGACTGCTTGGGTCCTTGAATGGAGTGAGAGGGGAAGTGAAGGGACAAGTGTTGCATCTCTTGCGGTTGCAAGGAAAGTACCAGGGGAGGGGTGGTATGGGAGGGAAGGGAAGAATTGACAAGGGAGTTACGGAGGGAGCGGTCTTTGCGGAAGGCAGACATAGGGGGAGATGGGAAGATGTGGCGAGTGGTGGGGTCACGTTGGAGGTGGCGAAACTGACGGAGGATCACTTGTTGTATGTGACGGCTGGTGGGGTGAAAGGTGAGGACTAGGGGGACTCTGCCTTTGTTGTGAGTGGGGGGGATGGGGAGAGAGAGGAGTGTTGCGGGGTATGGCAGAGACCCTGGTGCGAGCCTCATCTATGGTGGAGGAGGGGAACCCCCGTTCCTGAAGAATGAGGACATTTCAGATGCCCTGGTGTGGAACGCCTCATCCTGGGAGCAGATGCGGCGTAGACGGAGGAATTGGGAGTGGGGGATGGAGTCCTTACAGGAAGCAGGGTGGGAAGAAGTGTAGTCCAGATAGCCATGGGAGTCGGTAGGTTTGTAGTGGATGTCGGTAAGGAGTCTATCACCTGCGATGGAGATAGTGAGGTCAAGAATGGTAGGGAAGTGTTGGAAATGGTCCAGGTGTATTTGAGTGCCGGATGGAAGTGGGTGGTGAAGCGGATGAAGTCAGTCAGTTGTGTGTGGGTGCAGGATGTGGCACCAAAACAATCATCGATGTAGCGGAGGTAGAGGTCGGGGATGGGGCCCTGGTACGCATTGAACAAGGATTGTTCTACGTACCCGACAAAGAGGCAGGCGTAGCTGGGGCCCATGCGTGTGCCCATAGCTACGCCTTGTATTTGGAGGAAATGGGAGGAGTCAAATGAAAAGTTATTAAGTGTAAGTACCAGCTCCGCTAGGCGGAGGAGGGTGTCAGTGGCCGGTATAGATTGCTTCTACGGTCGAGGAAAAAACGGAGGGCTTTGAGACCATCCTGGTGGGGGATGGAGGTGTACAGTGACTGGACGTCCATTGTGAAGATGAGGGGGTGAGGGCCTAGAGAGTGGAATGCGCGGAGATGACGGAGAGTGTCTGAGGTGTCTTGAACATAGGTGGGGAGGGATTTAACCAAGGGGGATAGTATGGAGTCGAGGTAGGTGGAGATGAGTTCGGTGGGGCAAGAACAGGCAGAGACAATGGGTCTACCGGGACAGTCAGGTTTGTGGATTTTGGGGAGAGTAAAAGCGGGCTGTGCGGGGCTGGGGAACGATGAGGTTGGAGGCTCGTTCGGGCAGGGCGTGGGAGTGGATGAAGTTGGTGATGGTGCTGGAGATGGTGGCCTGGTGCTCGTCAGTGGGGTCATGGTCCAAGGGTAAGTAGGAAGACGTGTCCGAGAGTTGGCGCGTGGCCTCAGCTTTGTAGAGGTCGACGCGCCAGACTACCACGGCACCTCCCTTGTCGGCGGGTTTGATAACCCAATCTAGGTTGTTGCGGAGTGAGTCGATGGCAGTGCGTTCAGGGGGGGAGAGATTGGAGTGAGACAGGGGAGTGGAGAAGTTGAGGCGGTTGATGTCACGGCGGCAGTTTTTAATAAAGAGTTCTAAAGCCGGAAGGCTACGAGGGGGGTCCATGAGGATGGGGTGCGTTGGAGACGGGAAAAGGGGTCATCAGTGGGGAGCGAGGACTCCTTCCCATGGAAGTGAGCTGTGAGGCGGAGGCGACGGTAGAAGCATTCCAAGTCATGGAGGGCACGGAACTCATTGAGATGGGGACGGAGGGGGACAAAGGTAAGACCTCTGCTGAGGACAGACCGTTCGATATCGGAGAGGGGGAGGTCGGGGGGATGGTGAACACCCGGCAGGGATGGGGGTTGGGCCGGAGGAAGGCAGGTGGGTGGAATGGGGACGAGGCGATGTGTGGTGGGGGGGTGGTGGGTGGTCAGGGGGTGGGGGGGTGAGAGGGCAGTGGTGTGGGTGTGGAAGAGAAGTGGTCCCATAGTTGGAGAGGGATGGGGAAGAATCAGTGGAACTACCACTGAGATAACCAGGGATAGGCAGACTAGCGCTAGGACCCAGTGGAGTCAAACCCAGGAGAGTGGAGTGAGCAGCGTGGAGGCTTCAGGCCAGTACAGAGTCCAGTTTGCAGGTAAGGCGACGGCTGCGGGCTGCTGGAGGGAGGTGCAGTGGCGAGGGTCAGCGGACCCGACGGTCGGGGTCCGTGGCAGTGGAGTCGGGGTCGGTGGGGCTGGAGCGCGTTGCAGTGGCGAGGGTCGGCGGACCCGATGGTCGGGGTAGGTGGGCAGTAGAGTCGGGGTCCACGGGCGATGCGTGGGAGGTCCCGGTAGGCGGATGGTCGGTGGGGCGGCGCGGTTCGACCAGCCCGGTGAGGCGACGGGGTGAATAGGGTGCGGTGCGGCGGCCAAGTTCGTGGATCCCCGGTCCGGCGGCCGTGTAGAGTGGGCCCGGTCCGGCGGCGATGCTGGATGGGCCCGGTCCGGCGGCGATGCTGGGAGGTCCCGGGGGGCGGCGAGGTTCGGAGGAATCGGCGAGGGGAAGGAAGTCCGAGTTACCGTAGAAGCGGCGAGCCTGGGCGTCATCGGTAGGCAGGTGAAGGTCGGCGGCAGCATCGACATGGAGGTCGGTGAAGGCGGCGTCCTGGTGAGTACTGGAGGCGCTCCCCGTGGACAAGATGGCGTCGCGGGACCGGGGCAGGCGATGCGGGCCGGAATTGGGGCCCGGAGCCAGCGGGCGGAATTAAAGATAGCGGAGTCAGATGCTGCCTGGCCCGCTGAGTTACTCCAGCATTTTGTGTCTGTCTGTGGAGAACATGTGGATAGGGGCCGTTTTTTTAGTCACGACCCTTCTTCAGACTTGAAACATCATCTATCCACATTGACCAGAGATGCTGCCTGACCCGCTGAATTACACCAGCACTATGAAACGTCACCGATCCATGTTCCCCACAGATACTGCCTGACCCGCTCAGTTACTCCACCACTCTGTGAAACATCACCTATCCTTGTTCTCCACGGATGCTGCCTGACCCGCTGAGTTGCTCCAGTACTCTGTGAAACGTCATCTATCCATGTTCTCCACAGATGCTGCCTGATCCGCTGAGTTAATCCGTCACTTTGTGTCTATTGAGCAAGAGCATCTATATACAACTATCTGTCCAGTCCAAAGCTCAATGAATGACCACTCTGCACATCACACACAGCTTCCTTTCACCTGAAAGTCCTTCATGCTTTGCGTAACCATATAATAACCATATAACCATATAACCATTACAGCACGGAAACAGGCCATCTCGGCCCTTCAAGTCCGTGCCGAACATTTTTATTTTTTTTATTTTATTTTTTTAAATAAATACTTCCCCCTACTCCCATCTACCTGCACTCAGACCATAACCCTCCATTCCTTTCCCGTCCATATACCCATCCAATCTATTTTTAAAGGATAAAATCGAACCAGCCTCCACCACTTCCACTGGAAGCTCATTCCACACAGCTACCACTCTCTGAGTAAAGAAGTTCCCCCTAATGTTACCCCTAAACTTCTGTCCCTTAATTCTCAAGGCATGTCCCCTTGTTTGAATCTTCCCTACTCTCAATGGAAAAAGCTTATCCACGTCAACTCTGTCTAACCCGCTCATAATTTTAAAGACCTCTATCAAGTCCCCTCTTAACCTTCTGCGCTCCAAAGAATAAAGACCTAACTTGTTCAACCTTTCTCTGTAACTTAGTTGCTGAAACCTAGGCAACATTCTAGTAAATCTCCTCTGCACTCTCTCTATTTTGTTGACATCCTTCCTATAATTAGGCGACCAAAATTGTACTCCATACTCCAGAATTGGCCTCACCAATGCCTTGTACAATTTTAACATTACATCCCAACTTCTATATTCAATGCTCTGATTTATAAAGGCCAGCACCCCAAAAGCTTTCTTTACCACCCTATCTACATGAGATTCCACCTTCAGGGAACTATGCACAGTTATTCCTAGATCCCTCTGTTCAACTGCATTCCTCAATTCTCTACATTTACCATGTACGTCCTATTTTGATTTGTCCTGCCTAGATGTAGTACCTCACATTTATCAGCATTAAACTCCATCTGCCATCTTTCAGCCCACTCTCCAAATGGCCTAAATCTATCTGTAGACTTTGAAAATCTACTTCATTATCCACCACACCACCTATCTTAGTATCATCTGCATACTTACTAATCCAATTTTCCACACCATTATCCAGATCATTGATGTACATGACAAACAACAGTGGACCCAACACAGACCCCTGAGGCACCCCACTAGTCACCGGCCTCCAACCTGACAAACCTGCTTAGGGTAGTTATCATTAACCATTGCACACAAGTGATTAATGACTAGTTCACATTAACTGTGAAACGTCACCGATCTGTGTCTATCTTCAATATTCACACCAATGGCGGAATGGTCCACTCCTGCACCTGTTTTTCTGTTTCCGTGGTTTCAGGGCTTTACAAATGTTGGCATCGAGGGAATGGGTGTATTACGGGAAAGGAAACGGGCCACAGAGCAATAAAGAACCATTTTGCAGTAAAGAGCACAATTAAATCTAATTTTTAGAGAGCAACTTCCGATGTGCATTGATTTCATCTAATAAATCGCTCCAGTTGGTGGTCAACACTCCCACCATGTGGCGATCCGCTGCACTGCAGGCCCGGCCAATCTGTGGTCAACACTCCCACCATGTGGTGATCCGATGCACTGCAGGCTCGTTTGGTTAGTGGACAACACTCCCATCGTGTGGTAATCCGCTGCACTGCAGGTCCGTAGATATAATTGGCCGGGCCTGCAGTACAGCGGATCACCACACAGTGGGAGTGTTGACCACAGATCGGACGGGCCTGCAGTGCAGCGGATCACCCATTCGGTGGGAGTTTTGTCCACATATCAGACGGGCCTGCACTGCAGCGGATTCAGTATTCAGTATTTACTTTAATGTAATTTTCACCGAGTACTTACGTACACAGAAGAAACGAAAACATGTTTCTCAATCCGTTCCTGTCAGTGCAGTTAATAAAAACAGAATAAATACATACAACTTTAAAATTAACATATCTAAAATAGACTGTCAAAGTATGGGCGAGGTTAGATGTGTTGGTGTATGATGTATGGGGAGGGGACACAGTCCGTTAACCAGTTTTATTGCCTGTGTGAAGAAGCTGTGTAGCATCCTGCTGGTTCTGCAGCTGATGCTCCTGTACCTCTTCCCAGATGACAGAATGGAGAAGATGTGGTGTGATGGGTGATAAGGGTCCTTAATAATGGAGATGGCTCTGCGCTTCTGATAGATCTCCAACAGGAAAGGGAGTGGGGCACCAATGATCCTACTGGCTGTCTTCACTATCCTGTTAAGTTGTTTTTGTTCATACGCCTTGCAGCTCCCAAACCAGGAAGTGATGCCGTAGGTCAATATACTCTCAATGGTACCCCTGTAGAAGGTCGTTAGGTGAACAGTAGGGAGACCTGCTTTTCTTCGTCTCCAGAGAGGGTGGAGCCGCTGCTGAGCTCTTTTGATGACTGCTGTGGTGTTGGTCGTTGAGGTCAGGTCGTCCGCCAGGTGAAGTCCCAAGAACTTCACACTGCTGACCCTCTGCACAGCAGCACCATCAATATGCAGCAGTGTGTGATGGTGTTTTCCAGCCATCCTGGAAACATAGAAACATAGAAAACAGGTGCAGAAGTAGGCCATTCGGCCCTTCGAGCCTGCACCGCCATTCAATATGATCATGGCTGATCATCCAACTCAGTATCCTGTACCTGCCTTCTCTCCATACCCCTTGATCCCTTTAGCCACAAGGGCCACATCTAACTCCCTCTTAAATATAGCCAATGAACTGGCCTCAACTACCTTCTGTGGCAGAGAATTCCAGAGATTCACCGGTCTCTGTGTGAAAAATGATCACTCTGTCCTGAAATTGATCACCATCTCCTTTGTCTTTTCCACGATGAGGGTGAGGTTATGAGATCTGCACCACTCTGTAAGCAGCTCCACCTCCATCCTGTATACCGACTCATTGTTGTCACTGATGAGACCCACCACTGTTGTGTCATCAGCGAACTTAATTATTGCTGAGTCTGGCAGTACAGTCATGAGTAAACAGACTGAACAGCAGGGGGCTTAGGACATAGCCTTGGGGTGAGCCCGTGCTCACTGAGATGGTTCTTGATGTCCGGCTGCCCACCCTGACTGTCTGCTGCCGCTGTGTCAAAAAATTAAGGACACAGTTGCAGGTGCCAGTGTCCACCTCCAACAGCTTCAGCTTCTCCACCTGTGGGATGTTTGTATTAAAAGTTGAGCTGAAGTCTATGAAGAGGATCCTGGCATAGGTGTTCTTCCGTTCAAGATGTGATAGTGCGAGGTTGAGTGTTGTAGAGATTGCGTCCTCTGTGGACCGGTTGGTTCTGTAAGCGAACTGCAGTGGGTCCAGGTTGGCAGGGAGACAGTTTTTGATGTGCTGCATCACCAGCCGCTCAAACACTTCATTAATATGGATGTGAGAGCCACTGGACGAAAGTCATTGAGACAGGCTGGGTTGGGCTTCTTCAGGATGGGAACGATGATGGCACTTTTGAGGCAGTTGGGCACTACTGCCTGGCTGAGTGAGATGTTAAAAATGGCTGCAAAAACATCTTTCAGTTGCTCTGCGCAGTCCTTTAAAACGCGTCCAGGGATGTTATCCGGCCCTGCAGCTTTGCGTGGATTGACGCTGGCCAAGGCCTTTTTAACACCGGCTGTGGACAGCCTGAGTGACTGGATCACCACATGGTGGGAGTGTTGGCCACAAAGGGACGGCCTGCAGTGCAGCGGATGACTACACGATTTTTTTAATTATAGTTTTATTTCAAAATAATAAAAATAAACATACAGACTATTAACACAATCAAAGACTGCCTATATTGATAGTTTACAAATGTTCATCAGATTAATATATTGCCAACTTTGTGTTGGCCTTCATAACAAGAGGAGTTGAGTATTGGTGCAAAGAGGTCCTCTGCAGTTGTATAGGCCTGAGTGAGACAACACTTGGAGTATTGTGTGCAGTTTTGATCTCCTAATTTGAGGAAGGACATTCTTGCTATTGAGGGAGTGCATCGTAGGTTTACAAGGTTAATTCCCACGATGGCGGGACTGTCATATGCTGAGAGAATGGAGAGGCTGGGCTTGTAAACTCTGGAGTTTAGAAGAATGAGAGGGAATCTTATTGAAACATAGAAGATTATTAAGGGATTGGACACGCTAGAGGTAGGAAACATGTTCCCAATGTTTGGGGAGTCCAGAACCAGGGGCCACACAGTTAAGAATAAGGGGTTGGCCATTTAGGACTGAGATGAGGACAAACTTTACTATAGACAATAGACAATAGACAATAGGTGCAGGAGTAGGCCATTCGAGCCAGCACCGCCATTCAATGTGATCATGGCTGATCATCCCAATCAGTACCCTGTTCCTGCCTTTTCCCCATATCCCCTGACTCCGCTATCTTTAAGAGCCCTATCCAGATCTCTCTTGAAAGCATCCAGAGAACCTGCCTCCACTGCCCTCTGAGGCAGAGAATTCCACACACTCACAATTCTCTGTGAGAAAAAGTGTTTCCTCGTCTCCGTTCTAATGGCTTACTCCTTATTCTTAAACTGTGGCCCCTGGTTCTGGACTCACCCAACATCGGGAACATGTTTCCTGCCTCCAGCGTGTCCAAACCCTTAACAATCTTATATGTTTCAATAAGATCCCCTCTCATCCTTCTAAACTCCAGAGTGTACAAGCCCAGCTGCTTGATTCTCTCAGCATATGACAGTCCCGCCATCCCGGGAATTAACCTTGTAAACCTACGCTGCACTCCCTCAATAGCAAGAATGTCCTTCTATAATTAGGGGACCAAAACAGCACACAATACTCCAGGTATGGTCTCAGTAGGGCTCTGTGCAACTGCAGAAGGACCTCTTTGCTCCTGTACTCGACTCCTCTTGTTATAAAGGCCAACATGCCATTCGCTTTCTTCACTGCCTTCATGCTTACTTTCATAGACTGATGAACAAGGACCCCAGATCCCGCTGCACTTCCCTTTTCCCAACTTGACGCCATTTAGATGGTTTTCCACCCAGACAGTTGTGAATGTGGGATTCTCTGCCCGGAAGGCAGTGGAGGCCAGTTCACTGGATGTTTTCAAGAGAGAGCTAGATAGAGAATTGAAGATAGTGGAGTCAGGGGATATGGGGAAAAGGCAGGAACAGGGTACTGATTGGGGGTGATCAGCCATGATCACATTGAATGGCAGTGCAGGCTCGAAGGGCCGAATGGCCTCCTCCTGCACCTATTGTCTATGTTGCTTTGTATCTTCCCCTCTCTCTGACCCCAGGCATGGCAGCCTTGACGAACACACGTCACGTTTCTTGGTATGTTCATGCGCTCACACATATTCTTGCTTCACACGCTAATGACACGCATGTGCAGATATATTGGTAAAGTTAAGTTTCTCCCCTCTTTCTCTCCCCCCTCTCTTAGTACAGAGATGCAGCGCGAAAACAGGCCCTTTGGCCCACCGAGTCCGCGCCAACCAGCGATCTCCGCCCACTAACACTATCCAATACACTCACTCTCCCATTCCCTCCCTCCCTTCCATTCCCCCCTCCCCTCACTCCCTCCCTCCTAGTTACACCCTTCCCCGCACACTCCCTCCCCTCCCCATACCTTCACTCACTCCCCTCCCTCCATCTCCTCCCCCACTCCCCTCCCCCTCAGTCCCTCCCTCCCCCGAGGACCCGAGCGAGGACCGCGGGCGGGCGTGTGTGAAACGGGCACCGATCCGAGCCATGGTGCCCGCCAACCTCATTGTGACGTCATCGGTCGAAGCTGGTTGAAGAATCTGTTTGTGAAAGTCGGTTTAAAAGGTAGTTTTGTCTTTCTCTAAACCTTTAATCACCAATAAGTCGTGAAATATAGCATCACATTTTAAGTGAACCTGATCATTGCGTAGAGGCGATAAATGTGAGTCAGAATATGTAAAAATCTAAGCATCACCGCGTAGCGTTTTGGCGAAAATATTTGTAAAAATGCACACACATACAAGATGAAACTTTCATAGGTGTAGAGATTTACATTTCATTTACAGATGATAAACCAGTAACAGACATTGTTCTGTGAATGAAGAATTTGAACAATGCTGCTGTTGTCACCATCAATCCGCAGCAGGAGCGGGGGCCGCTGATGGTAAAGTCTCATCCAGGATCCTGCAGGTCCAGCAGCAATAAGCGAGTTCGGTATTCCGACAATCGCATGGAGTCTAAGGTCATTCAAGAATAAAAAAAGCGAACGGGATGCCTGGTAGCGGGGGAAAGCGGGGTGTAACAGCAAGAGAGAGGGGGTATATGCGAGTGGGAGACAGGGGGAGAGAGTGGACCTACGGTGAGAGATGGGGGAGAGAGAAGGGGGGTGAAATACATGCGTGTGGAGACGAGAGAGACATTTCAGTTAGACAGACAACCACTGGTAAAGCCATGGCTCGTTGCTTCTACGAGAGTCGAGAAAACGTCCTCAATCGAGAGAATGCAACTTCAGAACCCCCTCGTCTCGACCGCGCTGGAGATTTCCAAGGGCGCAACGAACAAATGACCTAAAGTTTGCGTTGAGTGAACTGAGTGTTCTTACCATTTTGTGAGAGTGATGTGAGGCATCGGCCATGCTCTGGAATCCTAGCCGGCCGCCGCCGAGCAACGAGATCGAGGGGTCAGCGCCCGACAGGTGAGCGGCCCGCGGAGGCTGGTACTTCTCCACACGCCGCTGGAAAAACGGACACCTCTACTCCCCGGTTTGGACGCTGACTCCTCGACCCCGCGGCCGGCTAGCATTCCAGAGCATCGCCGATGCCTCACATCAGCTCCTTATCCCCCACGGCCTGTCCGGATAATGTGACCGACGTTGGCTGAGCTGAAGATGGGATCCCACTACTCTCACAAAACGCCAGTGTACGGCGAGACGGGGACGGTAAGAACACTCAGTTCCCTCAACGCAAACTTGTGCCCAGGGAAATCCCCGCTCCCATCCTTCCCAACCACGGCGCAAAAGTCTAATGTGTAGGAAGTCTGAAGGAGGGTCTTCTATCCAGAGGTCCACGGACGGAGGTGTCGGCCGAGGCCAGTGGACGGGAGCAGCGGTCCAGTGCGGAGGGGAGGCGCTGGCCCCAGCTCGACTCTGCCTGTCCCGCACGGGCGGAGTTGAACTGGAGTTGGTGCTTCTTTTCCGCGCTGCGACGGGCCGGCGGGACAGGAAGAAACGAGCTGGAGCCGGCGCCCCCTCTACCCCCCCCCCCGGACAGGACACTCGGGAGCGGACGGGGACAGACGAGGACGGCCCAGCGGCGGGTGCTTAGGGACGAGGCGCAGGTCTGCACCCATGCAGCGGCACGGCCGCCAAGAGTGTTTATATCGAGCGACCCATGACCTGTGCATGCGCAGTCGGAATACCGAACTCACTTATTCCCCTGACCCCCACTGGGGGGGGCAGCAGCGGATATCCGGCATCAGCAGCAGCGCCGCGTATCCGGGTCACTTGACAGCGGGCAGGGTCGCCTCCTTCATCACAGCCCGTCCGGCGCGGGAACCGTTGGGATTTAAACCCGTATCGTAGTCGTTTAAAGGGAGGGCGACCGTTTAAAGGGGATGGCGGCCGTTTAAAGGGGAGGGCGGGGAATCGGCCAAACATATTCCAGTCCCCAGGGCGGTGACGTTTACACCGGAGATGTTCACACCAAAGATCCTATAGCGGAGCAAGGTAGACCACTCCTGCGGAATGCAATGGGCTGACGTGTAGTACGCAAAGGAGCGGAACGTGGGCATTTTTTTCGTCCATTTCAGTAACCGGACCCGACCCGACACAGTGTAATCAACGTTGCGGGGAAGTTTGTGTGTGTGATATAGTGTTAGATTCATAATTCTGTTAGTTCATAATTCTGTTAATTCTTGTTAAAGAATAAAATTTGACTGGTCATTTTCTTTTTTAATTTTTTTAAATCATTTATTTTTAAATGGCTCATGTGCTGTGTTTGAGTTGATTTTGTATTACACTTGCACTCTTTGATTCATTCATCTAATCACACTGTTCACAACTGCAGTATTTGGGAAAATAATAACAATATGAAGATTCCAGTTGCTCTACCCTGGAATGTTCCTTAATGTTTTTGTGTCTATGGAGTTGTTTCTCAACAATAAAATGGGTCTGGTCTTCCCATTAGCCAGAGAGTGGAATGAGATTTGTCTGAAATGGTGGGGTTATCTAAATTAAGTCTTTCACAAAATTAAATTGTTTTGAGCAAGATTTACAAATGATGTATAACTTAAGGATGGTTTTATTCAGCGAGCATACAACTGATTAGATTGTGCTGGAAATAACACACATACATGAATGTGATATAGATGTATATAATAATAAAACACACACATTTACATTTCTTCCGATTTTTATATCCAATGATGAACTTTATTTCAGACTAGACAAGGGACAACATTAAATTAAAAAAATTGTAAACCTCCCCGCAACTTCACTTTGGTGTCTCGGCCATGCTGATCCAGGCCAGACTCCCCGCACGCTGTGGAAGGAACATCTTTTTGCTTTTATTGTGATTTATTTCTCTTTTTAACACTGAATATGAGATAACGACACATTAGCAGCATATGGCACCAATATTGCACCAACCCACTCAATTTTAAATAATTCATAATAGAAATCCATTAACATGGTTAACACTTTATTTCTGACATGCATAGTAAGATTTACATAATTCACATTATTCTGTGCGCGAGATATACAGGGTTGCAGTGTTCAGCATATCAGCTAACCAGTGAAAGTGATGTACAATTCAACGTATGTAACACAATGATAGCCCCACCCCTGCTTACACCAAAGAGCAAACGTCCAACGTAGATACAATAATAAATAAATCGCCATTTGCATTGTTTTGCGCAGCTAACAAATCACAGTTTCACACAATGTACATAAGACTGCAGTTATTTGACAAATACTCTGCAGTTCGGTGTATGAGATCATGTCGCCGAGTATTCTAGACACACTGTCGACATCTGAAATTACAGAAAATATGCAGTCAATATGTTCTTATTCTGCGTTAAATAACAGAGAGGTAGAAAGAAAATGCTCTTGAGAAGATTTTTACAAGGATGTTGCCATGAGGCAACTAGTACTCCTGCACCTATTCCAGCACTATCTACATAGATACATAGAAAATAGGTGCAGGAGTAGGCCATTCGGCCCTTCAAGCCTGCACCGCCATTCAATATGATCATGGCTGATCATCCAACTCAGTATCCCGTACCTGCCTTCTCTCCATACCCCCTGATCCCCTTAGCCACAAGGGCCACATCTAACTCCCTCTTAAATATAGCCAATGAACTGGCCACAACTACCCTCTGTGGCAGAGAGTTCCAGAGATTCACCACTCTCTGTGTGAAAAAGTTTTTCCTCATCTCGGTCTTAAAGGATTTCCACCTTATCCTTAAGCTGTGACCCCTTGTCCTGGACTTCCCCAACATCGGGAACAATCTTCCTGCATCTAGCCTGTCCAACCCCATAAGAATTTTGTACGTTTCTATAAGATCCCCTCTCAATCTCCTAAATTCTAGCGAGTATAAGCCAAGTCTATCCAGTCTTTCTTCATATGAAAGTCCTGACATCCCAGGAATCAGTCTGGTGAACCTTCTCTGCACTCCCTCTATGGCTATAATGTCCTTCCTCAGATTTGGAGATCAAAACTGTACGCAATACTCCAGGTGTGGTCTCACCAAGACCCTGCACAACTGCAGTAGAACCTCCCTGCTCCTATACTCAAACCCGTTTGCTATGAAAGCTAACATACCATTCGCTTTCTTCACTGCCTGCTGCACCTGCATGCCTACTTTCAATGTGTTAAAGAAGGAACTGCAGATGCTGGAAAATCGAAGGTACACAAAAATGCTGGAGAAACTCAGCGGGTGCAGCAGCATCCATGGAGCGAAGGAAATAGGTAACGTTTCGGGCCGAAACCCTTCTTCAGACTGATAGGGGGTGGGGAGAAGAAAGGAAAAAAGGAAAAAAGGAAAAAGGCGGAGGAGGAGCCCGAGGGCTGGGGGGGGGGGGGGGAGGAGACAACCAGATGGCTGATGAAGGGGAGGGGACAGCAAGGGCTAGCAGAATTGGGAGAATTCAATGTTCAAACCCCCAGGATGTAGACTGCCCAAGCGGAATATGAGGTGCATTTCCTCCAATTTACGTGTTGCTCGCTGTGGCCATGGAGGAGACCCAGGACAGAGAGGTCAGATACGGAATGGGAGGGGGAGTTGAAGTGCTGAGCCACCGGGAGTTCAGGTTGGTTATTGCGGACCGACCGGAGGTGTTCGGCGAAACGATCGCCAAGCCTCCGCTTGGTCTCACCGATGTAGATCAGCTGGCATCTAGAGCAGCGAAAGGCCCGAAACGTTACCTATTTCCTTCGCTCCATAGATGCTGCTGCACCCGCTGAGTTTCTCCAGCATTTTTGTGTACCTGCCTACTTTCAATGACTGGTGTACCATGACACCCAGGTCTCGCTGCATCTCCCATTTCCTAATCGGCCACCATTTAGATAATATATTTAGATAAATGGCGTCAAGTTGGTGAAAGGGGAAGTACAACGGATCTGGGGTTCACAAAAATGCTGGAGAAACTCAGCGGGTGCAGCAGCATCTATGGAGCGAAGGAAATAGGTAACGTTTCGGGCCGAAACCCTTCTTCAGACTGATAGGGGGTGGGGAGAAGAAAGGAAAAAAGGAAAAGGCGGAGGAGGAGCCCGAGGGCTGGGGGAGGGGAGGAGACAACCAGAGGGCTGATGAAGGGGAGGGGATCTGGGGTTCCTTGTACATCAGTCTATGAAAGTAAGCATGCAGGTAATGGAGCAGCTGGGCTTGTACACTCTGGAGTTTAGAAGAATGAGAAGGGATCTTATTGAAACATATAATATTGTTAAGGGCTTGGACACACTAGAGGCAGGAAACATGTTCCTGATGTTGGGGGAGTCCAGAACCAGGGGCCACAGTTCAATAATAAGGGGTAAGCCATTTAGAACGGAGACGAGGAAACACTTTTTCTCACAGAGTGGTGAGTCTGTGGAATTCTCAGCCTGAGTGTGGTGGAGGCAGGTTCTCTGGATGCTTTCAAGAGAGAGCTAGATAGGGCTCTTAAAAATAGCGGAGTCAGGGGATATGGGGCTAAGGCAGGAACGGGGTACTGATTGTGGATGATCAGCCATGATCACATTAAATGGCGGTGCTGGCTCAAAGGGATAAATGGCCTGCTCCTGCACCTATTGTCTATTGAGGCCTCGACTGTATCTGAGACAAAGGGAGCACCCAGCTCTAAGATCTGAACTATAGTGAGAGTTCGGGCAGACTTAGTAAAATTCTCAGTACAAAGCAGAGTCAATATGTTCTTATTCTGCATTAAATAACAGGGAGGTAGAAAGAAAATGCTCTTGAGGAGAAGATTTTTACAAGGATGTTGCCATGAGGACTTGACTATCTGAGCTCTATGATCTAACTACAGTGAGAGATTGAACAGGCTAAATAAAATATTCAATATGCCACAGAAGTAATACATGTTTTCTTACCTTTCCTCCTTAACGGGGAACCTGGAGAAAGACAAGTCGGGTCTCCTACATTGCCGATTGGAGCAATTTACCGCAGAGCAGAATGCAACACTAGTAGACGTGGACGCCATGGCCAATGCGAAGATTCTTTGGATTCGAGAGCGGAGGCGGAAGCAAAGATCCTGTCTTTGCGCGGAAGCAAGATGGCAGAAGCTGGTTACGAAAATGGGTCCTATAATTACCCATGAATCGGCCATTACTGTACTACGTGTTTTGCGTAGGAGTTGGCCATCTTGCTCTGCTATATGATCTTTGGTTCACACGATCACTCTCAGTCCGGGTCTGGTTCCCTGCAGACTCTGCAGCTGGTTCCGTCCATCTGCACTGAACTGATTCCCCCACAGCCTGAAACAAGTCGAGGAATAAAGAGGAAATAAACAGATGAAACAACAGTGTCAATAACAGGGACTGGGTTAATATTTCAACAACACTTACAGAACAAAATCACAGGCGAAGTCAGCGGATCCCCTGATATTTTATCACATTAAACATTAACACAAACACCCACTCGATCCACTCCAGTCTCGGGAGGGTCACTATGAGGCGGCGGAGAGCGGGGACACATCAGTCTGTGAGAGAGTTGCGTCTCAGCCACAGCTCCGTCAGTGAGGGGTTTGTACTGAGAGGTTTGTATCCTCAGCTCCAGAACCTGTGAGACCGACACTGTTCAGCCTGGAGATGAGAGAGAGGTGAGGGACACAGAGAGACAGGAGACGGTGCAAATCCCCAGTGTTTATCAGTGACACAATTACTGATCATATTAATGTTCAGTGTCAACTGATCATATTAATGTTCAGTGTCAGACACCCGGTGAGTGTAAACACAATCTCTCACAGTCTGGGACTTACTCCAGTCTCGGTATATTACAGTCCGGGTTCCTCAGAGCCGCAGACACCAGTTTCACTCCAGAATCTCCCAGGTCGTTGTATCCCAGTCTAAACACAAACAGACAGAGTAAGAAACAAACTGATGCAAACCCCCGCGACGCTGAGATAGATAACTTCTCCCAAACTGATATTTCTGGAAGCACCTCAGCGAATGATTGAATAAATCTCTGCGGTTGTGGTGTTTGGTGACTTTCATCATTTATTCTCATTCCCCGACGACCGGGAAATGTTCCCTGTGCAGAGAACGATGGCAACACACCTGACCCGGGGGGGGGGGTAAAATAGGAGGGGTGCCCCCCGTCCAGTGATGGCCGCTCGGCCCCAAGAAGGGGTGCTGGTCAGAATAACAAAATAGTGAAACAATTTTATAGTTCAGTGTTAGCGACAAACGGACAGTTACCTCAAGTCCTGACATTTGTGCAGAGCCGGTCCCAGCCGCTGGAGACCTTCACACTGAATGCGGCAGCTCTCCAGATCGAGGCGTTTGATTGTATCACATAGCCTGATGGCATGAGACAGGACCGCACCGTCTATAGGGGTCAGTCCCAGTCCACTGAATGAAAGTGTTTCCACAGAGTCCAGTGTCTGCTGAGCCAGTACAGGATTCTGAGACTCAAACAGGTAGTGCAGCGTGTTCAGGAGGCTCCGTTTATCATCGTCACTCTCTGTGTTTCCAGCCCGGCGTTTAACCTCCTCCTTCACTCAGTCAATCACTCGGCAGATTGTTTGATGAGGGAATTGACCCAGAAACTCCTCCAGGATCCAAGCTGACCGTGGGGAGGAGAGACCAGCAACAAAACAGAGAAATACTTCAAATCGCCCGTCTGTCATGCCATGGGCTTCAATGAGGAGTGTCTTGATATCCCCGCGAACTGGAGTCATGAATTGTGCGAGTGCGGCTACAAACTCTTGGATGGTGAGGTGCGGGAAGGTGTACACCACGCTCCGGGCTGAATCCTCTCTCTCCAAAAGTTCCATCAGGAACCCGGACAGGAACTGGGAAGGCTGCAGATTGTATTTGTTCAAATCTCCATCTGTGAACACGATGTTCTTCTCAGCCACTCCAGTGAAGGTCATCTTACCAACCCTCAGTAACACCTCACGGGGGCTCTCAATCTCACGGCCGTGGTTTTTCAGGATGTTGTAAATAAAGTAGCAATATAGTTGGGTGATGGTCTTGGGAACTCGCTGCGGGTCCCGGTGTGTTTGTGTGAAGGGGCCCAGTGTCAGGCCGAGGATCCAGCAGTAGGAGGGGTTGTAGCTCATGGTGTACAGGATCTCGTTCTCCTTCACATGTTTGAAAACAGCTGCTGCCACCGTCTGATCTTCAAAATACCTGGTGAAATATTCCTTCCGTTCCTCACCAACAAACCCCAGGATTTCAGCTGAGACACTGATCTCTGCCTTTTCCAGTAAATGTAACGCAGTGGGGCGGGTGGTCACTGGCACTGAACACCCTGGGAGCAGCTTGTGCTGAATTAAACTGTACACAATGTCAGACACTTTACACCGGAATTCAGGATCTGGACACTGGTGCTGAGGTTCTGTGTCTCTCCGACTGTCAGCAAAATCGATTCCACACTTGAATTCATCCAGACCATCGAATATAAACAGCAATCGCTTTGGATTCTTCCAGACCTCTCCTAGCATATTCCCAAAGTAATGATACTGATCCAGATTCAGT
>CM075980.1:38892700-38922700 GCA_038087875.1 Malacoraja senta
GGTCCCGGCTCTCGCCAGCAGCTTATGTTCCACCAGTGTCCGTTCTCGAACAGTGGAGATGATTGTGAGCTCAGCGTATCGATCAAGCAGCTGGAAAACCTTAAACCTTCTCATTCATCAGGATGGTGTTCATGCTCAGCGTTTCAGTCTGTGCTCGCAGTCTCCTTGTGTTTCTGTTGAACATCTTGCATGGGAACAGGCAAATAATGGACACATGTTAGGTGGCTCAACTCAAAACTCAACATTAAAAACTACAAGAATTAGTTCAATACCCTTCAATTAATTCAATTCACTGACTCTTTGGTTATCTACCTCTTTGGTTACACTCGGACTATCCTAGATCGGACTTTCCTCGTTTTACCTTGCACTAAACGTTATTCCCTCATAGTTTATCTATACTGTAAATGGCTCGATTATAATCATGTGTTGTCTTTCTGCTGACTGGATAACACGCAACAAAAGCTTTTCACCGTACCTCAGTACATGCGACAATACACTAAACTAAGCTAAACCTGAATCTACAGACAAAGAAGCAATCCATAGTGAATCCCCATGTCAGTCTAACAATTGCTAAAAGGCCTGTCTCACGAGTCTGCGGTCATTGGCGGGATACAGAAAGTATCTACCGCTCGTGGACCGCCAGAGACCGCGGGTTCGGTCAAACGCACACTGCCGGGGCCGTGCGGCGTTTGTCCCAACACCGCACGGTGCTCACAAAAAGTCAGCAATGTCCAAAAATAATTTCTTATCGCACAGCCGCCGCCAGTGAGGCACGAGTGCGGCACGGTCACCGCCACAGCCGCCGCCAGTGCGGCACGAGCGCAGTGAGTCAAACTCTCACCGCCACAGCTGCCGCCAGCGCCGCGATCAGCACTACCGCCGCCACAGCCCCGCTTGTCTTTCATAAAGCAAATTTCTATAACACCGCAAGCTCGTGGGACTGGCCCTACTGAGATCACTCGGCCCCCGCGCAGCATCCGTGCGGCGCTCCCGCGGCATAGGCTCGGCGCTCTCGCGGTTGACGTGCGGTCCCCTCTTCCGGCGACGCCGCGCTTCACCGCCAATGACCGCAACACCGTGAGACAGAGCCTTTAGCCTTTAATCTTCTGATTTCCGATTCTGCAATGCTCTGAAGTTTCAGTATTACATCAATTCTAACAAGTCATTGGTGTGAACTGTACATTTCAACACTCACCTTCCATATGAGAGGGTAATTCAGTTAAACCTCTGGCGATGTTCATGTATTCTTGTGGATCAGGACTTGTTCAAATCAACGAGCATTCATTAAACCAGACTTGAATAACATTGTTAACTCCAGTGTTTCAATGTGATATTCAGTTCAGTGTGTTGATTTACCGTACCGAGCTCCTGGATTTCTTTCAGTATTTTGTCCAGCTTTGGTAATTCATTCTGCATTTTCACAAAGGATTCCCACATCACCCGCCGGGCACGGTTACCATTCCCCATCACCAGACTGAGGAAGAGTGTGGAACTGTTCCCTTTACCGCGAGCTCAGCGACACTCTGTGAAGAACAACAATGAATATATTGAGAAGTGTCTGAGACAATGCTAATGGGGAGAGAATTGGCTGTTCGGTGATGGGATATTCTGGTAGTTTTGAGCATTGTGGCAGGCATTGGATTTCCTCTTCATACACCCATGGCACTGTGACAATAGACAATAGACAACAGGTGCAGGAGGAGGCCATTTGGCCCTTCGAGCCATGGCTGATCATCCCCAATCAGTAACCCGTTCCTGCCTTCTAATTCCCTCTCCCCCCTCTCTCTCTCTCTTCCTTCTCTCTCCACCCCTCTAACTCTCTCTCTCTCTCTCTCTCTCTCTCTCTCTCTCTCTCTCTCTCTCTCTCTCTCTCTCTCTCTCTCTCTCTCTCTCTCTCCCCCCACACTCACTATCTCCCAACTCTCTCCCTCTCCCTCTCCCTCTCCCTCTCCCTTTCTCTCTCTCACCGTCCAGTGCGGGTCGGCGCCATCTTGGCCGTGGCGTCATTTCCGGCTGAGGCCGCCCCGCTGCTCGATCTCGCAGCCTGCGGGGCAACGGGCCGGGGCAGCGACGTCATTTCCGGGCTGATACCCCTCTCTCTGTCTCCGGGGCAACGGGCAGCGGGCGGGCGGGATGAGCCGTGAGTATCCGGGCCGGGCCGGGCGTGGTGAGTGAGAGGCTCCGGTGGATCAGGGCGGGCGGATTCGGTGCGCGGGGGGGAGCGGGGTCCAGGCCGCGGCCTCGCACCCAGGAGACAGTGACTGGGCCTGGGGTCGGGCCTGCGCCGGGTCCCGCCGCCGCAACACGACCATCAATCTCTCCATCTCTCTCTCTCTCTCCTGTCAAATAGTAAACAACGACTGCAGGATAATGTACACAGACATCTCTCTCTCTGTCTGCCTCTCTCTATCTATCTCTATCTCTCCCTATCTATCGCTTTCTGTCTCTATCTCTCTCTGTCTCTCTATCTATCTATCTCCATCTATCTCTCTATCTTTCTCTATTTCTCTCTCTCTATCCCTCTCTCTCGTTCTCCCCCTCTCTCATTCTCTCTCCCTATCTCACTCTATATATCTCTTTATCTCTCTCTCTCTCTCCCTCTCTCTCCCTCCCTCTCCCTGTTCCCGCCCACCCCCTCCCACCCCCTCCCACTTGCCCTACTCCCCTCCCCTTGCCCATCTCCCTTCCCCTCCCCCTCCCCCCCCCTCCCCCCTCCCCCTCCCCTTCCCCTCCCCCTCCCCCTCCCCCTCCCCTTCCCCCTCCCCCTCCCCCTCCCCTGTCTCCCTCTCTCTGTCTCTCGCTGTCTCCCTCTCTCTCTCTCTCTGTCTGTCTCTCTCTCTCTCTCGCTGTCTCCCTCTCTCTGTCTCCCTCTCCCGCTCTCTCTCTCTCTCTGTCTCCCTCTCTCTCTCTCTGTCTGTCTGTCTCTCTCTCTCTCTCTGTCTCTCTCTCTCTCTCCCTCTCTCTCTCTCGCTGTCTCCCTCTCTCTGTCTCCCCCTCCTGCCTCTCTCTCTCTCTCGCTCTCCCTCTCTCTCTCTGTCTCCCTCTCCCTCTCTCTGTCTCTCTCTGTCTCTCTCTCTCTGTCTCTGTCTGTCTGTGTCTCTCTCTGTCTCTCTCGGTCTCTCTGTCTCTCTCTCTCTCTCTCTCTCTCTCTGTCTCTCTCTGTCTCTCTCTGTCTCTCTCTGTCTCTCTCTGTCTCTCTCTGTGTCTCCCCTCCCTCTACCCCTCCCTCTCCCCCTCCCTCTCCCCCTCCCCCTCCCTCTCCCCATCCCTCTCTCTCCGTCTCTCCGTCTCTCCCTCTCTCCATCTTTCTCTCCGTCTCTCCCTCTCTCCCCGTCTCTCCCTCTCTCCCCCTCTCTCCCTCTCCCTCCCTCGCTCTCTGTCACTCTCTCTCTCTCTCTCTCTCTCTCTCTGTCTCTCTCCGTCTCTCTCTCCCTCTCTCTCTCTCCATCTCTCTCTCGTGCAGTAGCTGTTTTTATGTTGCGAAGGTCGTCTTCTTGTTGGAGTGAGAGAGAATTGCTGCGGTGCGTTGGCAGAGACACCAGCAACAGTAGTTTAATGTATCCTTCGTTCCACAGATGCTGCCTCACTTGCTGTGTTTCTCCTGCATTTTTGTCTACCTTCCTTATTTACTGAGGTAAATCTCCATATAAACTACACGTCTGGGGGTAAAACGGGGACAAATAATATTATAAACATCTCCTTATTTACTGAGGTAAATCCAGGGCTCGAAATTAGCGGTTGCCCGGGTGCCATTGACCACCCAAAGTGCCGCCGGGCAACCTAAACCCCGAGTCATTTTGCCCGGCTTGGCAATCAAATACTGGTTTATACCGATAGACACAAAAACTGGAGTAACTCCGCGGGTCAGGCAGCATCTCTGGAGAATCAGAACGTGACGTTTCGTGTCGGTGGCGGCTGTGCGGGGCAAAGATACTAGGTGCATGGTGACGAAGGGTCGGAGTGAATGATGGGCCCCGAACAGCGGCAGCAGCAGCTCCACCGCCTCCTCCCGCACCCAGCCCGGCGGAAGGAGGCCTCCCTCTCCCTCTCCCTCCCGGCCTCGGCGTGCGAGAGGGGTTGTTTTGAAAGCGTCGTTGGTGGATTTGCAAGCAGCGGCCGCTATCGCCCGGATAACGGCCGCTGCTTGCAAATCCGCCAACGGCGCTTTCAAAACAACCCCTCTCGCACGCCGAGGCCGGGAGGAGGGGGGAGAGAGAGAGGGAGGCGGAGGCCTCCTTCCGCCGTCTGAAGCAGCTGCACCAAAGATCCTATAGCTATAGGATCTTTGAGCTGCACCGCTCGGCCCCGCACCTTGCTGTCGGCTGGCGGAGGAGGGGAGGCTGTGGCGAGGTGTCCCAACCGCCATCCCCTTTGGCATTGGACAGGGACGGCCAAGGCAGCGGGGCGATGTTGTCCGAGGAGCGCTGACCTTCCTTCTTCCCCACCTCCTCTGCCTCTTCCCCCCCCTCTCTCTCTCTCTTGTATGCCCCCCTCCACCCCTCTTATCCTGGGACCCCTCCTCTCCATCCCGCACTGATCCCCATTCCCTCCTCTATTCAGTCCTCACTGACATCCCCTGTGCTCCCCTCCCCATCTATACTCCCCCCCAATCTATTCATCACCCTACCCACCTCGCATTGATTCTCCTGCCACCCCCCCATCCATCCTTCACTGGTCCCCCAATTGATCCTGTACTGACCCCCCTCCCCATCCATCCTGCACTTCTCCCCCCATTCATACTGCACTGAGCCACCCATTCATCCCTTACTGACCCGCCCTCCATTTACCCTGCACCCCATCTATCCTGTAGTGATCTTCCCATTCGTCTTTTACTGATCCCCCATTCATCCTGTACTGAACCCCTCATGCATCCTGTACGATCCCCTCGTGCATTATGTACTGATCGCATAATTCATCCCATACTGATCTCCCATTCATCCTATACTGATCCCCTCATTCATCCTGTAGTGATCCACCATTCATCCTGCACAGACCCTCCGATCCACACTGTCCTGACCCCCACCCCCATTCATCCTGTACTGATCCCCCCCCATTCATCCTGTACTGACCCCCCCCCATTCATCCTGTACTGATCCTCCCATTCAAGAGGAATGGGGGGAACAGTCTGAAGAAGGGTCTCGACCCGTAATGTTACCTATTTCCATCGCTCCATAGATGCTGCCTCACCCGCTGAGTTTCTCCAGCATTTTTGTCTACCCCCATTCATCCTGTACTGACCCCCCATTCATCCTGTACTGGTCCCCCCCCCCCCCCCATTCATCACCACTGACATCCCCTGGGTTTTAACAGCTGTTATCATGAAATTCCTTTAGAAATTTCATTGCAACCTGTATATTTTGTTATGGATAAATTATGTGGGAAGCGAGAGTGTTTCTGTACCAATAGCAATAACGACCCATGCTAAGGCCATGTCATGATCATTTTCAGTCTTTCACAGAGAACATGCTTGCATCAATCTGTAGTGTGCATGGTTAAGCATATATGTTACCATGGTCCAGGATTTCTTGACACAGGTTGATCATATGCTGAATAATCCAACCACATTTTTGTTTGGAAGTGGAAAGAACTAATAGAAATTGCATTAATTGCAATGTGTAAAAAGAGTTGAGATATTGTATTATAATTTTTCTGCATGTCATTATGGTATATATCATGTCTTGATTGGTGAATATATTTAGTTTGTGAGTTATTTGAAGCAGAAATAATATGTGAATGTAGACAAAAGTGCTGGAGAAACTCAGCGGATGCGGCAGCATCTATGGAGCGAAGGAAATAGGCAATGTTTTGGGCCGAAACCCTTCTTCAGACTGATGGGGTTCGGCCTGAAATGTTGCCTATTTCCTTCGCTCCATAGATGCTGCTGCACCCGCTGAGATTCTCCAGCACTTTTGTCTACCTTCATTTTTCCAGCATCTGCAGTTCCTTCTTGAACATAATATGTGAATGCTTCATTGAGCATAATTCCGACTGGTAACTATGCACTTCGTCCGAGCACATTATCGCACGCGTCATGCAAACCGTCTTAAATGAGCACCTAAACTGTCATTTGGCAACTTAAAAAGCTGTCAAGGTTGCCCGGCTGGCAACAGAGAAAAAAAGTTAAGTGAGAGCCCTGAAATCTTCACATAGACTACATGTCTGGGGGTAAAACTGAGGTAAATAATGTTATAAACATCTCTCAGTGTCAGTCTCCCCCCTGTAAATAATCAATAAATCTCCACATAAACTACAGGTCTGTAAGAAAAACTGGGGTAAATAATGTTATAAACCTCTGTCTGAGTGGATATATGAGGTAAATAATCAACAAACTCCTCCTCGCCCCTCTCTCCAGCTCCATCTCTCCCCCACTCTTCCCCTTTGCTGTACATAATCAATAAACTCCCGTCTAAGGGGGGTAATCAATAAACTCTCCATCCATCCTCCCTCTCTCCACCTCTCTCCCTCCCTCTTGACTTCTTCCTTAAGTACCCTGTGATGTGGACCATCAGGCCCTGGAGATTTATCAGCCTTCATTCCCAACAGTCTACCCAACACCATTTCTTGCCTAATGTGAATTTCCTTAAGTTTCTCCGTCACCGTAGATCCTTTGGCCATCTGGTAGATTGTTTGTGAAGACAGATCCAAAGTACCTGTTCAACTCGTCTGCCATTTCCTTGTTCCCCATAATAAATTCACCTTTTTCAGTCTTCAAGGGTCCAAATTTGGGCTTAACTAATTTTTTCCTCTTCACATACCAAAATAAGCTTTTACTATCCTCCTTTATATTCTTGGCTAGCTTACCTTCGTACCTGATCTTTTCTCCCCGTATTGCCTTTTTAGTTATCTTCTGTTGCTCTTTAAAAGTTACCCAATCCTCTTGCTTCTCGCTCATCTTTGCTATGTTGTACTTCTCTTTTATGTTTATACTGTCCCTGACTGCCCTTGTCAGCCACGGTCGCCCCTTACTCCCCTTGGAATCTTTCTTCCTCTTTGGAATGAACCAATACTGCACCTTCTGTATTATTCCCAGAAACATCTGCCATTGTTGTTCCCCCGCCTGTTAAGATGCAACCCATCCTTTTTGTACAATTCGCCCTTCCCCCAAAGCAGATCCCAGTGGTCTAAGAATCTAAATCCTTGCTCCATGCACCAGCTCCTCAGCCACACATTGAGATCCTCTATCTCCCTGTTCCTTCCCTCACCAGCACGAGGAACTGGAAGCAAACCGGAGATAACCACCCTGGAGGTCCTGCTTTTCAGCCGCCTTCCGAGTTCTCTGAAGTCACGCTGTAGAATGTCTTTCCTCTTCTTCCCGACGTCATTTGTGCCGACATGTACTACCACTTCCGGCTGCTCACCTTCACCCATGAGGATGCTCTGCAATCGGTCCATGACGTCCTGGATCCTGTCATCAGGGACGCAACACACCATCCTTGACTCCCACCTGTTGCCGCAGAAACCCCCGTCTGTCCCCAACTACCACGGTTCTGCCTGACGTCTGTCTCTTCAGTTATGCCTCAGCGTCACCTTTTGACTCGCAGACCTGTCCCTTGTCTCTTCGGGTATCTTCGGTGTAACGATCTTACTGCAGGTCCTGTCCAGGATTTTCCCGGATGATCCTGAGGTCATCCAGCTGCTTCTCTAGTGCCCCAACACGGTCCTTCAGGAGCTGAACCTGGACACACTTTGCTAGAGGCAGGAAACATGTTCCCGATGTTGGGGAGTTCAGAACCAGGGGCCATATTTTAAAAGGTTGTAAAACCTTTTAAGAGGTCTGAAAAAGGGTTTAGGCCCAAAACGTTGCCTATTTCCTTCGCTCCATAGATGCTACTGCACCCGCTGAGTTTCTCCAGCACCTTTGTCTACCCCTTATTTTAAGAATAAGGGGTAAGCCATTTAGAAGGGAAATGAGGAAACACTTTTTCACACAGAGAGTTGTTAATCTGTGGAATTCTCTGCCTCAGACGGTGGAGGACGCCGGTTTTCTGGATACTTTCAAGAGAGCTAGAGAAAGATCTTAAAGATAGCGGAGTCAGAGGATATGGTGAGACGGTAGGAACGGGGTACTGTTTGTGGATGATCAGCTGTGATCACATTGAATGGCGGTGCTGGCTCGAAGGACTGAATGGCCTACTCCGGCACCCATTGTCTATGTTTCTTTATAAAAGCTTTTCACTCCACGTCACCGTCTACATCTCTCCTGTGACTGTCATTCTGAGGAAGGGTCTCGACCTCGAATCGTCGCCCATTCCTTCTCTCCAGAGATGCTGACCGTCCCGCTGAGTTACTGCATCATTTTGTAGTCGGGCCCCCCTTGAGGTTTTATCTCAGATTTGCAGCCTCTGCAGCTGCTGTGATAGTTTCCCCACCCCCCCCCCCCCCACGGCCGCCCACGCCATGGCAACCGTTGCTAGGGCGGGATGGGCGGCTCCGATTGGCAGAGGGCGCTGTACGTCAGAGAGGTGGGGACGTGGATCTGATTGGTCAGACGCAAGGAGGGGGCGGGAACTGGTCCTCTGTGATGTGAGATGAAGAGGCGGGGCGTCCGCTCAGCGCCGGGTGCTCAGGTGGGAACAGCCGCTGCCACTCGGCCCCGCGTCCTTTCCCTCCTCCCTCCCCGAGGGCGATCCTGCGGCCGGCGACCCGAGGAGCCGGAGCCCGAGGCGTGTGGGCGGGGGGGGATGTCAGTGAGTGAGTCTGGGCGCCCTCTGGTCCTCCGACTGCAGCGCCCTTCTGGTGGCGGGAGGCCGCGGTGCAACCTATCGTTCCCCACAAACGGTGTAACCTATCCAGGGCGGGTGTATGTCATGGGGCAGGGCCGCCCCCCTTCTTTCTCACCCCACCCCCTCCCTTCTCCCTCTCACCCCCTCCTCTTGCACTCCCCTTTCCCCTCACTCTCTTCCCTTCTCCCCTTCCACTCACTTCCACTGTTCTCATTCCCCTTCCCCACTTGCCTCCTCACCACCTCTCCAGTGCTTCCCCTCATCACCACCTCTCCATCCCCCTTCACCCCCCTCCTCTCTATCCCCCTTCATCCCCCTACCCTCACCCCCCTGCCCTCCCCCTCCCCCATCCCCCGCCCCTTCAAGCACTGGTAATGTTCACGCGTTAGTAATGTCCTGTTTGCCAGCTTGTTGACCTTCTGTATTCCCCTCCTGCAGGGTATAGGAGCCATTGCTGTGGATGGAGAGATGGGGACGTGAGCGGCCATTGAGGGCAGCCAGGGTGCCGGTGAGCCCCCACATCTGCTCGGTGTGCAGGCTGAGCTTCGAGCGGCTGATCTTCGGTGGAGGACCACATGGCGGGGCACAACAAGGAGAAGCGTTATGAGTGCGACATGTGTGGCAAGGCCTGGCAGCACCTTAGCCATTTGGAGATCCACCGGCGAGTGCACACGGGCGAGAGGCCCTATGGCTGCTCCACTTGTGGTAAGAGCTGTTCCCGGTTGTCGGGGTTGCGGGAGCACCAGAAGGTGCACAGCAGTGAGCAGCCTTTCACCTGCTCCGACTGCGGCAAAGGCTTCAAGTCATCCAAGCGCCTGAAGGTGCACAGGCGCCTGCACACCGGGGAGCGGCCGTACACCTGCAGCGACTGCGGCAAGAGCTTCACCCGCTCCGACCGCCTGCTGGAACACCAGCGCACCCACAGCGGGGAGCGCCCCTACACCTGCACCCAGTGTTGCAAGGGATTCACCCGCTCCGACAACCTGCTGGTGCACCAGCGCACCCACGGCGGGGAGCGCCCCTACACCTGCGCCCAGTGCGGCAAGGGCTTCACCCGCTCCAACAGCCTGCTGAAGCACCAGCGCACCCACGGCGGGGAGCGGCCCTACACTTGCAGCAACTGCGGCAAGGGCTTCACCTGCTCTGCCAATCTGCTGTCCCACCAGCGCACCCACAGCGGGGAGCGCCCCTACACCTGTGCCCAGTGCGGCAAGGGCTTCACCTACTCCAGCAGCCTGCAGGTGCACCAGCGCTCCCACACTGGCGAGCACCCCTACACCTGCGCCCAGTGTGGCAAGGGCTTCACCCACTCCAGCAACCTGCAGGTGCACCAGCGCTCCCACACCGGCGAGCACCCCTACACCTGCGCCCAGTGCGGCAAGAGCTTCACCCACTCCAGCAACCTTCTGAGACACCAGCGCACACACACTGGCGAGCGTCCCTACACCTGTGCCCAGTGTGGCAAGGGCTTCACCTACACCAGCAGCCTGCTGGAGCACCAACGCACCCATACCGGAGAGCGCCCCTACACCTGCGCCCAGTGCGGCAAGGGCTTCACCACCTCCAACAGCCTGCTGAAGCACCAGCGCACCCACACCGACGAGCGCCCCTACACTTGTACCCAGTGCGGCAAGGGCTTCATCTGCTCCACCCAGCTGCTGTCCCACCAGCGGGTGCACGCCGGCGACCGTCCCATCCCCAGCCCGGTGTGTGTAGAGCGCTTTGCCATGGCCTTGCACGCCCTGTCTCACCAGCACGTGCACACCAGTGGCCAGCCCTACGACTGCCGGTACTGTGGTGAGGCGTTTGACAGTTCACGGGGGTTGCGGCAGCACCGGCGGGCCCACGCCGGCAAGCAGCTGCTCCCACTGTCACAAGAGAGCATGGGGGCTGCGGGAGCACCAACGGATACACACCAGAGAGAAACCCTTTGTGTGCGCTGAGTGTGGCAAGAGTTTCACCTGCATGTCCAGCCTGTGGCAGCACCGGCGTACGCACAGCATTGAATGACCCTTCCCCTGCCCGTCCTGTGGTAAGGGCTTTATCCGCCTTGATCACCTGCTGGAGCACCGGCGAGTCCACACTGGCCAGTGCCCCTTCACCTGCCCGCTCTGTGGCAAGGCCTTTGCCTGCTCCTCCAGCCTGCTGGCACTCCGCCACCTGGATAGGCGCTGTTTAGGTAAACACAAAATGCTGGAAGGAATGGGTAACGTTGTTTTTAAACCATTCTGGTTCTCCATTTCTGCACCTTCCCCAAAGCCTCCACATCAGTCCTGTAATGGAGTGACCAGAACTGTATGCAATACTCCAAATGCTACCTGACCAATGTCCCTTAAAGCTGCACATATACATTCCTCTCTCCTTATCTCACATCCTTTTATCTCCTTATTTTCCCTCGCCTCTGTCACTTACTTCACTCATCTGCCGATCACCCCCTCATCTGTTACCATAGCCTGAAGAATGGTCCCGATCCGACCTGCCACCTATCCATGTTCTCCACAGATGCTTCCTGGCCCGCTTGAGTTACTCCAGCACTCTGTGAAGTGTCACCTATCCATGTTCTCCAGAGATGCTGCCTGACCCGCTGAGTTACTCCTGCACTGTGTGAAATGTCACCTATCCATGTTCTCCACAGATGCTGCCTGACCCGCCGAGTTACTGCAGCACATCACGTTAGAGTCATAGAGTGATACAGTGTGGATCCACTCTGACCAATATGTCCCGGCTACACTAGTCCCACCAGCCTGCATTTGGTCCATATCCCTCCAAACATGTCCTATCCATGTACCTGTCTATAACTGTTTCTTAAACGTTAGGATAGTCCGAGCCTCAACGACCTCCTCTGACAGCTTCTTCCATACACCCACCGCCCTCTGTTGAAAAGTTACCTCTAAGATTCCTGTTAAATCTTTTCCCCTTCACCTTGAACCCATGTCCTCTGGTCCTCGATTCCCCCACTCTGGGCAAGTGATTATGTGCATCTAACTAAATTGTGTTCTATGCAAGATTCCAGCATCTGCAGTTTCTTGTGTCTCCCTCACCTATATCCACCTATCACTTCTCAAGAAGGGTCTCAACCTGCAACATCACCCATTCCTTCTCTCCAGAGATGCTGCCTGGCCCACTGAGTTACTCCAGTATTTTGTATCCACCTATAACTTGCCAGGCTTTGTCCAGCCCCCATCTCTCTTTTCCAGCTTCCTCCCCCCACCCTCTCAAATCGGTCTGAAGAAGGGTCCTGACACAAACGTCGTCTTTCCATTCCCTCTAAAGCGGTGGAGGAACTCAGTGGGTCAGGTGGCATCTGTAGAGGGAAGGGAATCTAAGGCGACCACTCCCACCTCTCCTTTCCAACTTTCTCCACCCCGCACACCAAGCAGTCTGAAGAAGGGTTCTGACCTAGAATGTTGCCTGTCCATGCTCTCCAGAGGTGCAAGTTACTCCAGGAGATTATGTCTCTTTTTGTAAACCAGCATCTGCAGTTCCTTGTATCTAGACTAGGCGTGCATTTCACCCTACACAAGGCCTGCTGGATCTCCCTGTTGCCAACCATTTTAACTCCCCTTCCCATTCCCACATTGGTTTTTCTGTCCTGGGCCTCCTCCATTGCCAGAGTGAGATGACACGCAAACTGGAGGGACAGCACCTCAAAGCTTACAGCGCAATGACACGAACATTGATTTCTCCAAATTAAATGGACATCCCCCTCCCCCCTTCCTCGTGGGCCATCTCTTCATCATTCCTCAGTGTTCTCGCTGGCGAAAGGCATCAGGATTCATCCAGAGTCACCGCTTCTGTATTTTAAATATGTTTTAAAAGTATGTTTTAGTGTTTCTAGGTATGTTTTGCATGAGGGTGGGGGGAATTGGAGGAAACTTTTTTTTCAGTCACTTACCTCGACGGAGATGCGATTTTTCTCCTTTGCCGAGGATCACCCATGAGGAGCTCCAACCTCGGGGCCTGTGGACTTTAACACCATGACGTCTGCGGTCTCCGGTAAGAAGAGGCCGACTCGGGAGCTTCATGCTGCGGCGTGTTCCAATCCGTCCCGACGTCGGAATTTCGGTCATCCCGATGCGAGGGCATCGGACCGTCGGCAGCGGCGACTACACAGGGTTCAACAGCCCCGACCACGGGTGAACAAACGAGGAAAATGATTGAACTTTATTACCTTCCATCACAGTGAGGAATGTGGATTCCGCTGTGGTCGATGTTTCTGTTAAATTTTATTTTATGTGGCTGTGTGTCTTGTTGCTTTTTACTTAGTATGGTTGTATGGTAACTCAAATATCACTGTACCTTAATTGGTGCATGTGAATGTAAATGTGAACTGAACTAACTCTCTTGAAAACATCCAGTGAATTGGCCTCCACTGCCTTCTGTGGCAGGGAATTCCACAGATTCACAACGCTGGGTGAAAAGGTTTTTCCCCATCTCAACCCTAAATGACCTAGCCCTTATTCTTAAACTGTGGCCCCTGGTTATGATAATATCCTAGTTATGTAATATAAATTATAACATAAGGTATTTTATTAAGTAAAGATTAATTTGACTTCTTTGGGTTTTGAGTTCTGAAGCTTTGTAATTCTGTGCTGTAGATGAGCTGGGAGATCAGGAAATTGGAGGCCAGCATTCAAACTGCATCCAAGCTGCTTCCTGTTGTGCCCAAGCAAACGATATTGACAATGGTGGGAGAGGATGTGTTTCCTGAGAAGGTGCTGGCTTCTGTACACAGAAGCCTTGAGAGAGGATGTGTTTCCTTTGGAGTTGGGTCTCTGTAAACAGGAACTTCTGTGGGTAATTGATAAAGACCCTGACATTATTTAAGAAGGTACTGCAGATGTTAGACCTTTGACTAAGTTCCTGTTGTTTGCGGGTTTGTAACTAGTTTGTGATCGATATAACCATAGCATGAGATGTATTGTGTGAGTGACAAGAATGCTTTGAATGGGTAGACTCTGTGATTGATGTGTTAGACGTCATTGCTCCAACTCTGTATAAACATGTGACTAAGTTTCCAAAATACTATAAAAAGATGCTGTATGTCTTTGTTCATTAGAGTGATGGCCCAGGAGGGTTAAGTATATGTTGCATACTTGATTTTGTATCCCCTGGCACTCTCGCCGGCTAAATGATCAGTAAAGCTTGTGTTGGTTGATCTAACTTATTGTGAGTTGTCTGTTTTAAGAAATGAACCTTAACAGTTCTGTACTCCCCCAACATGGGGAACATGTTTCCTGCATCTACCCTGTCCAATCCCTTACTAATTTTATATGATTCTATAAGATTCCCCGTCATTCTTCTGAATTTCAGTGAATACAAACGCAGTCGACCCATTCTTTCAACATATGTCAGTCCCGCCATCTCAGGAATTAACCTTGTGAACCTATGCTGCACTCACTCAATAGCAATAATGTCCTTCCTCAAATTAGGAGCCCAAAACTGCACACAATACTGCAGTCGTGGTGTCACTAGGGCCCTGTGCAACTGCAGTAGGACCTCCTTGCGCCTAAACTCAACTTCTCGCCCTATGAAGGCCAACATGCCATTAGCTTTCTACACTGCCTGCTGTACCTGCATGCATACTTTCAGTGACTGATGTACAAGGACACCCAGTTCTCATTGTACTTCCCATTTTCCTAACCTGACACCATTCAGATAATAGAGTGCTGGAGTAACACCTTACACTTCCTTATCTCTGTGTCTCCCTCTCCTGTGACTCTCAGTCTGAAGAAGGTTCCTTATCTCCAGAGATCCTGCCTGCCCTGCTGAGTTACTCCAGCATTGTGTCTGTCTATGAAGAACATGTCGATAGGGAACGTTTTTTTGAGTCCCGACCCTTCTTCAGACCTGAAACATCGTCTATCCAAATTGACCAGAGATACTGCCTGACCCGCTGAATTACACCAGCACTCTGAAATATCATCGATCCATGTTCCCCACAGATACTGCCTGACATGCTGAGTTACTCCAGCACTCTGTGAAACATCACCTATCCATGTTCTATACAGATGCTGCCTGACCCGCTGAGTTACTCCAGCACTGTGTGAAATATCACCTATCCATGTTCTCCACAGATGCTGCCTGCCCGTTGAGTTACTCCAGCACTCTGTGTACATCACCTATCCATGTTCCCCACATGTGCTGCGTGACCCGCTGAGTTACTCCAGCACTCTGTGAAACGTCACCTATCCATGTTCTCCACAGATGCTGCCTGACCTGCTGAGTTACTCCAGCACTTTGTGTCTATTGAGCAAGAGCATCCATATACAACTATCTGTCCAGTCCAAAGCTCAATGAATGACCACTCTACACATCACACACGGCTTCCTTTCACCTGAAAGTCTTTCATGCTTTGCTTAGGGTAGTTATCATTAACCATTTCACACAAGTGGTTAATGACTAGTTCACATTAACTTTGAAACATCACCGATCTGTGTCTGTCTTCAATATTCACACCAATGGCGGAATGGCCCACTCCAACTATTTTTCTGTTTTCATGGTTTCAGGGCTTTTACAAATGTTGGCATCGAGGGAATGGGTGTATTACGGGGAAAGGAAATGGGCCATAGAGCAATAAAGAACGATTTTGCAGTAAAGAGCACAATTAAATCTAATTTTTAGACACCAACTTCCAACTTGCATTGAATTCATCTAATAAGTCGCTCCAGTTTGTGGTCAACACTCCCACCATGTGGTGATCCACTGCACTGCAGGCCCGGCCAATCTGTGGTCAACACTCCCACCATGTGGTGATCCGTTGCACTGCAGGCTCTTCTGGTATGTGGACAACACTCCCACTGTGTGGTGTTCCGCTGCACTGCAGGTCCGCAGATATAATTGGCCGGGCCTGCAGTACAGCAGATCACCACACGGTGGAGGGTTGACCGCAGATCGGATGGGCCTGCAGTGCAGCGGATCACCACATGGTGGGAGTGTTGACCACAAACCTGAAGGGCCTGCAGTGGAGCGGATGACCACACGTTATTTTAAATTATACAAATACTTTTATTTCAAAAACATAAAAATAAACATACAGATTATTAACACAATCAAAGACTGCCTATATTGATAGTTTACAAACGTTCATCAGATTAATATATCGCCAACTTTATGTTGGCTTTCATAGCAAGAGGAGTTGAGCATAGGAGCAAAAAGGTCCTTCTGCAGTCGTTCAGGGCCCTGGTGAGACCACACCTGGAGTATCGTGTGCAGTTTTGGTCTCCTAATTTGAGGAAGGACATTCTTGCTATTGAGGGAGTGCAGCGTAGGTTTACAAGGTTAATTCCCGGGATGGCGGGACTGTCATATGCTGAGGCAATGGAGTGGCTGGGCTTGTATACTCTGAAGTTTAGAACGATGAGAGGGGATCTTATTAAAACATATAAGATTATTAAGGGATTGGACACGCTAGAGGCAGGAAACATGTTCCCAATGTTGGGGGAGTCCAGAACCAGGGGCCACAAAATTTAAGAATAAGGGGTTGGCCATTTAGGACTGAGATGAGGAAAAACCTTTCCACCCAGAAAGTTGTGAATCTGTGGGATTCTCTGCCCAGAAGGCAGTGGAGGCCAGTTCACTGGATGTTTTTAAGAGAGAGCTAGATAGAGAATTAAAGATAGCGGAGTCAGGGGGTATGGGGAGAAAGCAGGAACAGGGTACTGATTGGGGATGATCAGCCATGATCATATTGAATGGCGGTGCTGACTCAAAGGGCCGAATGGCCTACTCCTGCACCTATTGTCTATGTTGCTGTGTTTCTTCCCCTCTCTCTGACCCCAGGCACGGCTGCCTTGACGAACACACGTCACGGTTCTTGGTATGTTCAAGCGCTCACGCATGTTCTTGCTTCACATGTTAAGGACACGCATGTGGCAGATATGTTGGTAAAGTAAAGTTTCTCCCCTCTCTCCCCCCTCTCTCTCTCTCTCCCCTCTCTTAGTTCAGAGATGCAGCGCGGAAAAAGGCCCTTCGGCACACCGAGTCCACGCCAACCAGCGATCTCCGCCCACGAACACTATCCAACACATTCACACCCCCATTCCCCCCCTCCCTCCCTCCTCTCCATCCCTCCCATTCCCATCAATCGAAGCTGGTAGAAGAATCTGTGTGTGAAAGTCAGTTTAAAAGGTAGTTTTGTCTTTCTCTAAAACTTTAATCACCAATAAGTCGTGAAATATAGCATCAAATTTTAAGTGAACCTGATCACTGCGCAGAGGCGGAAAATGTGGCAGAATATGTAAAAATCTAAGCATCACCGCATAGCATTTTGGCAAAAATAGTTTAAAAATTCACACACATACAAGATGAAACTTTTATAGGTTTAGAGATTTACGTTTCATTTACAGTAACAGACATTGTTCTGTGAATGAAGAATTTGACCAATGCTGCTGTTGTCACCATCAATCTGCAGCAGGAGCGGGGGCCGCTGATGGTAAAGTCTCATCCGGGATCCTGCAGGTCCAGCTGCAATAAGTGAGTTCGGTATTCCGAAAATCGCATGGAATCAACGGTTATTCGAGAATAAAAAAAGCGAACGGGGTGCCTGGTAGCGGGGGAAAGCGGGGTGTAACAGCGAGAGAGAGGGGATAGATGCGAGTGTGAGATGGGGAGAGAGTGGACCGACGGTCAGAGGTGGGGGAGAGAGAAGGGGGGTGAAAGACGTGCGTGGGAGACAAGAGAGAGAAATTTCAGTTAGACAGACAACCACTGGTAAAGCCATGGCTCGTTGCTTCTAGGAGAGTCGAGAAATGTCCTCAATCGACAGAATGCAACTTCAGAACCCCCTCGTCTCGACCGCGCTGGAGATTTCCGCGGGTGCAATGAACAAATGATCTAAAGTTTGCGTTGAGTGAACTGAGTGTTCTTACCGTCCTCGTCATACACCGGCGTTTTGTGAGAGTGATGTGAGGCATCGGCCATGCTCTGGAATCCTAGCCGGCCGCCGCCAAGCAGCGGGATCGAGGAGTCAGTGCCCGACATGTGAGCGGCCCGCGGTAGTTGGTGCCTCTCCGCACGCCGCTGGAAAAACGGACACCTCTACTCCCCGGGTTGGGCGCTGACTCCTCGACCCCGCGGCCGGCTAGGATTCCAGAGCATTGCCGATGCCTCACATCAGCTCCTGACCCCCCGCCGTCTGTCCGGATAATGTGACCGACGTTGGCTGAGTTGAAGATGGGATCGAACCACTCTCACAAAACGCCGGTTTACGGCGAGGACCAGGAATGTATGAACACTCAGTTCACTCAACGCAAACTTGTGCCCGCGGAAATCCCCGCTCTCATCCATCCCAACCACGGCGCAAAAGTCTGATGTGCAGGAAGTCTGAAGGAGGGTCTTCTATCCAGAGGTCCGCGGTCGGAGGGCGACCGTTTAAAGGGGATGGAGGGGAATCGGCCAACAATATTCCAGTCCCCAGGGCGGTGACGTTTACATCGGAGATGTTCACACGTCCACTCTCAGTCCGGGTCTGGTTCCCCCCAGACTCTGCAGCTGGTTCCGTCCATCTTCACTGAACTGATTCCCCACCAGGCCTGAAACAAGTCGAGGAATAAAGAGGAAATAAACAAATGAAACAACAGTGTCAATAACAGGGACTGGGGTTAATATTTCAACAACACTTACAGAACAAAATCACAGGAGAAATATCGCCTGATATTTTATCACATTTAACACAAACACTCACTTGATCCACTCCAGTCTCGGGAGGGTCAGTATGAGGCGGTGTTGAGCGGGGACAGATCGGTATGTGAGGGAGTTGAATGTCAGGTCCAGCACCGTCAGTGAGGGGTTTGTACTGAGAGCGGAGACGAGATCCTCGGCTCCAGAATCTGTGAGACCGACACGTTCCAGCCTGGAGATGAGAGAGAGTGAGGGTGAGGGACACAGAGAGACAGGAGACGGTGCAAATCCCCAGTGTTTATCAGTGACACAGTTACTGATCATATTAATGTTCAGTGTCAGACACCCAGTGAGTGTAAACACAATCTCTCACAGTCTGGGACTTACCGCAGTGTCTGTATTTTACAGTCCGGGTTCATCTCCATTGCCGATGTTCAGACTAGAGAACAAATCACAGCAAAAACACAGTTGACGAGTTCACTGATGAAGTGCAGATACACTTATCACCTGAGGCAACACTGTAGTTGATGCCAGCTAATCTCCCTAGGATTATCTTCCACATGCATGAACCACCCACCTTACTCATGGATAATAGAAACGCCTTGCAATTGCTCTTCTTCAAACAAGTCTGTCCCACCCATCACCATCGCTCCACTCTCTGTGGCCTCATGCTCCCTGGCTTCAATGATACTTTGTCATGAGTACCCAAGTTCAGTGATCATCCTCCTATACACGAGGATCAGGAGAGGAATGGATATACTATCTATTATCTATATTACTAAAACTAAGATCTTGACCACTTTCTGACTTTGTTTCGTGATTTCTGAAAGAACGCCGCCACTTACGGCCGTGATGTTTGACCACCTCGCTCAGAGTCCCGCTCCGCTGCGCTGGACCAGAGGATTTTTCCCATCGATGAAAAATCATAGAGTTATTAATGTTTTTTAAAATGTTGCCATTCTCTCTGCTGCCCCCGCTAGTGGCAGGGGGGGGGGATATAAAACGGATGTGTCGTGCCTCACTCAGTCTCTGCGAGATGGAGGAAAGGAGAGGTTCATGGCTCTCTGAGCTGTGAATAGCACTGAACGCACGTCTACTCAACGGTGAGTCCCCTTGATGTGGTTGTAAAACGTTTGCAAAAATGGTTGTCTTGGCTTTTAAAATGGTTTCAGAAAATTTATTGGTTGTAAAATGTTTGCAAAATTGTTTGTCTTGGCTTTTAAAAACATGGTTTCAGAAAATGTATTGGTTGTAAAATGTTTGCAGAATTGTTTGTCGTGGCTTTTAAAAATATGGCTTCAGAAAATGTATTGGTTGTAAAATGTTTGCAAAATTGTTTGTCTTGGCTGTGTAAATGTGAGTCTGCGTGTGTGTGTGTGCGTGCGTCTGTGTGTGTGCGTGCGTCTGTGTGCGTGCGTGTGTCTGTGTGTGCGTGCGTGCGTCTGTGCGTGCGCGCGTGCGTCTGTGTGTGTGAGCGCCTGTGTGTGCGCATCTGTGTGTGAGTGTGTGTGTGTGAGTGTGTGTGTGTGAGTGTGTATGCGTGTCTGAGAGTGCGTGTCTGAGAGTGCGTGTGCGAGAGTGCGTGTGCGAGAGTGCGTGTGCGAGAGTTTGTGTGTGTGAGTTTGTGTGTGTGCGTGTCTGTGAGTGCGTGTGTGGGAGTCTGTTAGTGCGTGTGTGTGAGTCTGTGAGTGCGTGTGTGAGAGTCTGTGTCTGTCCGAGTCTGTCTGAGCTTTGAGGTAGTCCCTGCTCTCTCCTCCCCTTCCCAGCTCTCCCTCAGCCCACTGTCTCCGCCTCTTTCTTTATTCTTCCTGCCCCCCCCCCCACCCACCTTCACATCAGTCTGAAGGGTCTCGACCTGAAACGTTGCCTATTTCCTTCGCTCCATAGATGCTGCCTCACCAGCTGAGTTCCTCGAGCATTTTTGTCTACATACAAATCCATAGATCCCTAAAGTCAGCAGCACACGCAAAGACAACATTTAACATTCTTGTCATTAGCTGCAGCGTAGAACGCAAGTGAAGGGAGGCCTTGATACAGGGAGTTGATTAAGCCTTAAGTTAGAGGAGAGTGTGCAATTCTGATCTCCACACTGGGGAAGGATGCCTTTGCACTGGACAGGATGCAGAGGAGATGCTCAGCTCCTTCCCTATTCCCACTTCCGTGTGTACATCATTTCTTGCATCAGCTCTACACCCACTGACAGGGCATCATATATATGTCACAGAAGGCTCACAAACCTTTTTGTTCCTTTGATGTAGAGGCCACTGAATCATCTCCCCAGTCATCACCTTCAGCCATGATGTCGACAGGTGTTCACAAACTCTGAAGCTCTGGAATAAACAATATTAACAGAACCATCAGGTGACAATTGAATGTGAAGGAAAACATTGCCTTGTGAACCAACAAACAGCATTACAGTGCAGCGGAGATGTGGAAAATACCCCATCCAAACAATAGACAATAGGTGCAGGAGTAGGCCATTCGAGCCAGCATCGCAATCCAATAGACAATAGGTGCAGGAGTAAGCCATTTGGCCCTTCGAGCCAGCACCGCCATTCACTGTGATCATGGCTGATCATCCACAATCAGTACCCCGTTCCTGCCTTCTCCCCATATCCCCTGACTATCTTTAAGAGCCCTATCTAACTCTCTCTTGAAAGCATCCAGAGAACCGGCCTTCACCTAAGGCAGAGAATCACACAAACTCACAACTCTCTGTGTGAAAACAAGATGGTATATCCCTGCAAATTAACAAACAAGAAAAGCAGGAATAGACCACCTAGCTCTTCATGTCTACCCTTAATAAGACTTTGTCTGCTCTATCCAAGGCAGCAATTCATCATCTGTACCAGATCCCTGAAGCTTTCAAACCCCCTGATCATCATATTGTTATTATCTCGTTCCATGTCCCTTATTAATTCCCTCATTAATTCTGTATCTTCAACATCCTTTTTTTTATCTTTAAGTTTTTCATTCAAGGTGAAACATGGACTGTACTCTCGAAAACACATTCCAGACAGATAAGCATATCTGGTAACTGTCTGGAAAAGTTCCGCCATCTTACCAGAGCAAAACCTTGTCTTAAAAAGTTAAAAAGTTCAATATTCTTCCTTGTCGTCATCTTCACCCGCTGTTTTCTTTACGATATCCTCTGCGTACTTAAAGCCTTTTCGGGATCCGTAAATGAGCGTTCAGTGTCCTTATAAGTAATCTTCATTTTTGCTGGGTAGACCACCCCATATCTCACATGGGGTACTCCTTTCAGAATATTTCTTGTCTGTGTAAACAAGTTCCTTTTTTGGACGACCTCAGGGGGATAATCATGGAAGAGTATGGTTGGGGGGAGGGACTCAAATTGGGAAAGCTAGCAGTCAGTGTGTGAGGCAGGAGGCAGAGAATGGAATGTAGGAGAGAGAGAAGAAAAAGACAATAAACAGAGAATAAGAGAGGGTGGGTTTCTTAAATGTGTATAGTTTAATGCTAGGAGCATTGTAAGAAAGGTGGATGAACTTAAAGCCTGGATTGACACCTGGAAGTATGATGTTGTGGCGATCAGTGAAACATGGTTGCAGGAGGGCTATGATTGGAAACTAAATATTCCAGGATTTCGTTGCTTCAGGTGTGATAGAATTGGAGGGGCAAGAGGTGGAGGTGTTGCATTGCTTATCAGGAAGATATTACAGCAGTGCTTTGGCAGGGCTCTTCTAGAGAGGCTATTTGGGTGGAACTGAGAAATGGGAAAGGGGTAGCAACACTCATAGGGGTGTACTATAGACCGCCAAATGGGGAGCGAGAATTGGAGGAGCAAATATGTAAGGAGATTGCAGATATTAGTAGTAAGCACAAGGTAGTGATTGTGGGAGATTTCAATTTTCCACACATAGACTGGGAAACATATTCTGTAAATGGGCTGGATGGGTTGGAGTTTGTAAAATGTGTGCAGGATAGTTTTTTGCAGCAATACATAGAAGTACCTACTAGAGAAGGGGCGGTGCTGGACCTCCTGTTAGGAAATGAGACGGGTCAGGTGGCAGAGGTATGCGTTGGGGAACAGTTCGGGACCAGTGATCACAATACCATTAGTTTCAATATAATTATGGAGAGGGTCAGAACTGGACCTAGGGTTGAGATTTTTGATTGGAGAAAGGCTAACTTTGAGGAGATGCGAAAGGATTTAAAAGGAGTAAATTGGGACAGTTTGTTTTATGGGAAAGATATGGAAGAGAAATGGAGGACATTTAAAGGTGAAATTTTAAGAGTACAGAATCTTTATGTCCCTGTTCGGTTGAAAGGAAATAGTAAAAATTGGAAAGAGCCATGGTTTTCAAGGGAAATTGGACACTTAGTTCGGAAAAAGAGAGAGATCTACAATAATTATAGGCAGCATGGAGTAAATGAGGTGTGCTTGAGGAGTATAAAAAATGTAAAAAGTGTCTTACGAAAGAAATTAGAAAAGCTAAAAGAAGATATGAGGTTGCTTTGGCAAGTAAGGTGAAAGTAAATCCAAAGGGTTTCTACAGCTATATTAATAGCAAAAGGATAACGAGGGATAAAATTGGTCCATTAGAGAGTCAGAGTGGACAGCTATCTGCAGAGCCAAAAGAGATGGGGAAGATATTGAACAATTTCTTTTCTTTGGTATGCACCAAGGAGAAGGATATTGAATTATGTGAGGTAAGGGAAACAAGTAAAGTAGCTATGGAAACTATGAGATTCAAAGAAGAGGAAGTACTGACACTTTTGAGAAATATAAAAGTGGATAAGTCTCCAGGTCCGGACAGGATATTCCCTAGGACATTGAGGGAAGTTAGTGTAGAAATAGCAGGGGCTATGACAGAAATATTTCAAATGTCATTGGAAACGGCAAGTGCTGGAGGATTGGCGTACTGCGCATGTTGTTCCATTGTTTAAAAAGGGGTCTAAGAGTAAACCTAGCAATTATAGACCTGTTAGTTTGACGTCAGTGGTGGGAAAATTAATGGAAAGGATACTTAGAGATAATATATATAAGCATCTGGATAAACAGGGGCTGATTAGGAACAGTCAACATAGATTTGTGCTGGAAGGTCATGTTTGACTAATCTTCTTGAATTTTTTGAAGAGGTTACTCGGGAAATTGATGAGGGTAAAGCCGTGGATGTTGTATATATGGACTTCAGTAAGGCCTTTGACAAGGTTCTCACGGAAGGTTGGTTAAGAAGGTTCAATGGTTGGGTATTAATGGTGGAGTAGCAAGATGGATTCAACAGTGGCTGAATGGGAGATGCCAGAGAGTAATGGTGGATGGTTGTTTGTCAGGTTGGAGGCCAGTGACTAGTGGGGTGCCACAGGGATCTGTGTTGGGTCCACTGTTGTTTGTCATGTACATTAATGATCTGGATGATGGTGTGGTAAATTGGATTAGTAAGTATGCAGATGATACTAAGATAGGTGGGGCTGTGGATAATGAAGTAGATTTTCAAAGTCTACAGAGAGATTTATGCCGGTTGGAAGAGTGGGCTGAAAGATGGCAGATGGAGTTTAATGCTGATAAGTGTGAGGTGCTACATCTTGGCAGGACAAATCAAAATAGGACGTACATGGTAAATGGTAGGGAATTGAAGAATGCAGGTGAACAGAGGGATCTTGGAATAACTGTGCACAGTTCCCTGAAAGTGGAATCTCATGTAGATAGGGTGGTAAAGAAAGCTTTTGGTGTGCTGGCTTTTATAAATCAGAGCGTTGAGTATAGAAGTTGGGATGTAATGTTAAAATTGTACAAGGCATTGGTGAGGCCAATTCTGGAGTATGGTGTACAATTTTGGTTGCCTAATTATAGGAAGGATGTCAACAAAATAGAGAGAGTACAGAGGAGATTTACTAGAATGTTGCCTGGGTTTCAGCAACTAAGTTACAGAGAAAGGTTGAACAAGTTAGGGCTTTATTCTTTGGAGCGCAGAAGGTTAAGGGGGGACTTGATAGAGGTCTTTAAAATGATGAGAGGGATAGACAGTTGACGTGGATAAGCTTTTCCCACTGAGAGTAGGGAAGATTCAAACAAGGGGACATGACTTGAGAATTAAGGGACAGAAGTTTAGGGGTAACATGAGGGGGAACTTCTTTACTCAGAGAGTGGTGGCTGTGTGGAATGAGCTTCCAGTGAAGGTGGTGGAGGCAGGTTCGTTTTTATCATTTAAAAATAAATTGGATAGTTATATGGACGGGAAAGGAATGGAGGGTTATGGTCTGAGCGCAGGTATATGGGACTAGGGGAGAATACGTGTTCGGCATGGACTAGAAGGGTCGAGATGGCCTGTTTCCGTGCTGTAATTGTTATATGGTTATATGGTTATAAGAGTCTAATATTATCCCCAAGATATGTCAGATTCTCCCCATGGGTAATCTTATTCAATATATTTTCCACTGAGGAGATGTCGAGGAATTTCACAATTATCTGTCTTGGAGGAGCACTTATCCCTTTTGGAACACGTCCAACCCGGTGAACGACATCTATTCTTGGGTATTCTGGCAGTTTAAAAACATCTTTAAGTAAGTCAGCAACGAAAGTATGTGTTTGAGATCCACGACCCTCTCGTCCTTCCCTTACTCCAGCAATTCTCAAATTCGGCCTTCTCGATCTCGCCTCCAAGTCGAAACATTTGTCAGTCATTCTCACAAGTTGCTCCCCCTCAGATTTTTGTGCTTTTTTCAGACTCTATATTTCCATAGCCATCTCTTTCATTGCATTCTCCATTTCTTCCATCAGCTCATCAGACTTTTCCATGTTATCGTATATCTCATTAAATTTCTTAATATAATCTTTTTCCATTTTAGCACATTCTGACGTTAATTTTTTATCAAGCTCATTTTATCAATTTATCAATACTGCTTCTTCAGCTCCTTTAACTCACCACAAGCAAGGTCAATTTTTTTAGAAAGATTAGTCTCCATACTCTCCATATTAGTCTCCATACTCTGCATTTTAGTCTCCATATTAGTTTCCATACTCTGCATCTTTTCCAGTGTAGTATTAATTGTAGCATTCATTTCTACTAGCATTTGTTTCATCTCCTTTTTTTCTCCTTTTGCAGCCATTTCAGGCACAAATCCTTGGGAGTAAGACTTCTTCTGAGCTTTCTTCTGTCGTTTGCAGAGTTTCCAAAACTTCCTCAAGATGGAGACTGATAGTAGTTTTCTTAGGTGCTCGTGAGCTTTTCTCTTTGCTCATTTAAAACTCCTGTTAAACTCCCGATTTTTCGCGTCGATTTCTGATGATGTCACTTACGCGACGCCAGGCAGCTCCCGTGAGTTTTTTAAAAATCAGTCCTGTCTCTCAAAACGGCTTTTTCGCAATTTTAACGAGAGGGGAGCTCAATGCTGCGCCCTTACAGCTCCATGGCGCCACCGGAAATCCCTCTGGCCCTATTCTTACCACAACCCTGCCATCCAGGACGAAAGCTTCCACACCACGTTACCCATTACCAAATTCCCCACTAGCTGGAACGGGAAATAAACCATTTCATGGGCCAACTGCAAACGTCCCAACTCTGCTGGAAACCGTAGTCCCCACTGCTCCCATGGCACATTCCAACACATCCCTGGAGTTCCCATTCCAGAATAGGATTATATCCCAGGCCTGGACTCTGCAGGGTCTCCATGGTGTCAGGTGATGTCTGCAGTACCACCACCAGTCCTACTTCACAGGAGAATCATCCGTCTCATCTCTACAGGACGCTGCCCAAACCCGCCCAAAGGTTCATCGGATGGCGTTACCAGGAGGGAGCTGGAGACGTCAGGCACTAGGAGTGTCCCAGTAGGAGGGTGAACGGGGTTCATGCCTACAGCACCTTGAAGGTTGGTGGAGTTGCCCCGCGGGCCACAGAGATGGGTGAGGGAGGTCGGTTCACAGGAACTGTACCAGGACATCGAGCTCGCAGGCGGATCGGATTTGGACTTTGAAAATGGCGATGCCTGCATGTGTAATATGTGCTTTAAGAATTTCACTGTACAGTTACATATTGAACTACTGAACTGTTGAACAAACATCTGTTCCTCTCAGCACTCAGCTCTCAACTGATTCATCCTCAACAAACAGGGATTATCCTTTGCTATCTTGCAGATTCTCTATTATCATAGCTGAAAGATACAATTCTGCAATAAATGGTACTACTTCTGGTCCTGAACTATCCCAGCTGTGGACAGGTGATCTCTCCCTACCTTTAGAAACATAGAAACATAGAAAATAGGTGCAGGAGGAGGCCATTCGGCCCTTTGAGCCAGCACCGCCATTCATTGTGATCATGGCTGATCGTCCCCTATCAATAACCCGTGCCTGCCTTCTCCCCATATCCCTTGACTCCACTAGCCCCTAGAGCTCTATCTAAATCTCTCTTAAATCCATCCAGTGATTTGGCCTCCACTGCCCTCTGTGGCAGGGAATTCCATAAATTCACAACTCTCTGGGTGAAAACGTTTTTTCTCACCTCAGTCTTAAATGACCTCCCCTTTATTTTAAGACTGTGGCCCCTGGTTCTGGATTCGCCCAACAATGGGAACATTTTTCCTGCATCTAGCTTGTCCAGTCCTTTTATGATTGTATATGCTTCTATTAGTACCCCCCCCCCTCATCCTTCTAAACTCCAGTGAATACAAGCCTAGTCTTTTCAATCTTTCCTCATATGACAGTCCCGCCATCCCAGGGATCAATCTCATGAACCTACGCTGCACTGCCTCAATCACAAGGATGTCCTTCCTCAAATTAGGAGACCAAAACTGTACACAATACTCCAGATGTGGTCTCACCAGAGCCCTATACAACTCACCTCTAGCAACCTCTAGCATCTAAATCAAATGTATTTATTTATCTTACCGTTGTGTGTGATCTGGTCAAGTGCAAATGACTAGCATTTGTTACCAGTGTAATAAAGACAAAGTGCATTTACTTTATTGATTAAAATAGTGAATGCAGAAAACTGTGGAAAGTGCAATGTTGGATGATCCATTATCAGAACTGGGACTGTAATCAAATGTTGCTCAAACTGCTGAGTGTTTCCAACATGTTTCTCTTTTTCATTCAGATCTTCTGGAATAGGAATATTTAAACATTTTCCATGCCCAAAAAAACGGTTGCGAAAGTCACACGACATCCTACAGTGGTCAATAGATTTGTGCAAATATCACATTTCCACTCACATACCCAATACTGAGTTGGATGATCAGCCATGATCATATCGAATGGCAGTGCAGGCTCGAGGGGCCGAATGGCCTACTCCTGCACCTATTTTCTATGTTTCTATAGTCCCAACTCATTTGAATAATGAAATGAGAACTGACATGTATAAAACGCATTCTGTGTTGCAAATCTGAAATCCTCAAAGTATCCTTTCCTTTTACTATCATTCTGCTGCGACATTTCCTGGGATCACTTGGATCACTCAGATCACTGTGACCAGAGGGCGAGAAAATGTGCAACTCTCCGTACAGAAGGCTCCGAAAAGCCTTTACTGGTAATTGAGGACGTTTTATCAGCAAAAATATCTGAAAGCGGAAATAACAAGCTGACGGTTTCATTATGAAATAATTCCCTGAACACTCAGCCATTTAGTAAGTGTAAATCAAACTGGGACATTTGCTTTGACTCCAGCAGACTGCTCAGCGCATTCAACACATCAAGTGTTGGTTGCAACTTTATACAAGTCTGTGTGATGGATGATGGATGTTGATGGATGAATCTCCACCAACACATCCAATGACAAATCGCAGCAGCAGCTGTTGCTCAACATGACTTTTCTGCTTCAAACTATCACTGGGACACATTTACTCACAACAATAAATTCAACTAGACCAAGTGCAGACCCGCTGGGTCTGATCCCCCAACGGGGGGGGGGGTTGATGCGGCTTCACACGCACACTAACCACCCCACACACACACACAGGGGGGGTGTAGAGGGGGGTAGAGGGAGACGGGAGGGAAGGGAGACCGCTGGGTCCCATCCCCTCAATGTGCGGGGGGGGGGGTGCTGCGGCTTCGCTCACACACTAACCACCTCCCACACACACGGGGGGAGGGGGACGGGGATGAGGGGGGTAGGGGGGGACGGGGTGGGGGGAGGGTGTGTAGAGAGGGAGAGGGAGAGGAGGGGGGAAGGGGGGTGAGAGGAGGAGGAGAGAGAGAGGGGGAGAGATGAGGGGAGAGAGGGGGGGAAAGGGAGGGGGTAGAGGGGAGGGGAGAGGGGGCTGGAAGAGGGGAGAGGGGGTTGGAGGAGGGGAGATGGGATTGGAGGAGGGGAGAGCGGGGTTGGAGGAGGGGAGAGGGGGGGTTGTTGGGGGGGGTGGAGGAGGGGAGACGGGGGTTGTAGGAGGGGAGAAGGAGGGTGGAGGATTGGAGGAGGGGAGAGGGTGGGGTGCAGAGGAGGAGAGGGGGGTCAGAGGGGGAGGCGGAAGGCGGGAGAGAGTGGGGAGGGGGACGAAGGGAGGGGAGGGAAGAGGGTCCCGCCCATTCAACGCATGGTTTCAGGGGGGGGGAGAGGTTGCTGCGTCACACACACACTAACCACCACCACCCCTCCCCCACACACACTAACCAACCCCCCCAACACACACGCTAACCACCCCCCCACACACACACTAACCAACCCCTCAACATACACGCTAACCACCCCCCAAACACACACTAACCACCCCCCAACACACACGCTAACCACCCCCCAACACACACACTAACCACCCCCCCAACACACAAACACTAACCACCCCCCCCAACCACACACAAACACACTAACCACCCCCCTTGATATTATATTAATATTATTCATTGGCTCCTTTTACCCCATCCCCGCCCTATCTCGAGGGGCAAAGAGAGTGGGGTGGAGAAAGAGAGAGGGGGAGGGAGATGATGGCGGAGAGGGGGGGAGGGAGATAAGGGGAGAGATGGGGGGTCGAGGGAGGGGGGGGAGATGGGATGGAGAGTGGGAGGAGAGGCAGGAAGAGGATGGGGGCGGAGAGGGGGGAGGAGAGGGGGAGATGGAGAGGGCAGAGAGTGGGGAGGGGAGGGGGGAAGAAGGAGGGGATGGGGAGGGGGCGGAGAGAGGGAGGAGGAGTGGGGGAGATGGAGAGGGGGAGAGAGTGGGGAGGGAGAGGGAGAAAAGGGGGAGAGAGAAAAGGGGGGGGTGGGACGAAAGGCAGGGGAGTGGAAGGGAGGGAGGGGGGAAGAGAGATTAAAGGGGAGAGAGAGAAATTAGAGGGAAGAGAGATTAGAGGGGAGAGAGAGAGTAGAGGGGAGGAGAAGGAGGGGGGAGAGATGAAGGGTGAGTGAGGGGGAGGGAGGAGAGGGTAGGGGGAGAGTTGGAGAGGGGTGAAGAGGAGGCAGAGTGTTAGAGGGGGGAGAGAAGAGGAGGGGGGAAATGAGGGGAGGGTGGAGATGAGGGGGGAGAGGGGGTGGTGGAGAGGGGGGTGGAGAGGCGGAGGAGAATGGGAGGTGGAGGGGGAGTGGAGGGGGTAGAGGGGAGGGGGCTGGAGCAGAGGGGGGATGGGGAGGGAAGGGATGAGAGAGGGTGGTAGCAGTGGGAGGTTAGGGGAGATGGGGGAGGTGGAGAGAGATTGGAGGGGTAGAGGGAGGAGCGAGAGGGGAGGGAGAGAGAGAGGAGGGGGAGAGAGGGGACGGGGAGAGAGGAGGGGG
>CM075980.1:38927700-38954829 GCA_038087875.1 Malacoraja senta
GGCTTTCGAAGCTGATTTTAAAACAACTCCAGCGCTGAACTCGTCGATCGAATAAAAATAAAAAATACACAAAACGCCCGTCGGAACGATTTTTCAGCAAACGCTGGCACTCCAACGAAATATAATTCAGGACAAGGTAGGAGAACCATGTTTTAACCCCCCACCCCCCCCCCCCTCAAAGGCGCAAAAATCGCGCACACGGCCAGTGGCAGAATTGCAGCACCGCTGAAGGTAAGTATTGTAACATACCTAATTTCTGGATAGAAGGGGTGGGTGACGTTTCGGGTCGAGTTGTGTTTAGTTTCGTGTTTAAGTTTAGAGCTAGAGCATGGAAACAGGTCGATATGATCTTCAGTTGAACCATGGATAGCAGCGAAGAGAGACACAAAATGCTGGAGTTACTCTGCGGGTCGGGCAGCATCTCTGGAGAGAAACAATGGGTGATGTCCTTTGAATTGAAGAAGGGTCTCAACCCAAAATGTCACCAAATCCTCTTCTCCAGAGATGCTGTCTGATCCGCTGAGTTATTCCAGCAATTTGTGTCTATCTTCAGTGTAAACCAGCATCTGCAGTTCCTTCCTACACATCGAGGAGAGATAGGGGTGAGGGAAAAAGAGGAGGTGGGGTTGCATTGTTGGTTAAGGAGGATGTCACGGCAGTGATCAGTGATGACATTACGGACGGTTCGTCTAATGAGGCTACTGTATGAGTGGTGCTGAGGAACAAGAAAGGGATGGTCACCTTGTTGGGGGTGTACTACAGACCCCCGATTAGTCAACGGGAATTAGAAGAACAAATATGCCAGGAGATTGCAGACAGCTGCAGGTCAAATAAGGTTGTTGTAGTAGGGGACTTTCCCAATATAGACTGGGCAAATCTGGGCTAAATCATAATCGTAATTTATTAGCCAAGTATATTTTGCAACATATGAGGATTTTGATTTGCCATACAGTCATACCAAAAAAGCAAGACACACAACTTCATAAAATTTGACATAAGCATCCACCACAGCGGCTCCTCCACATTCCTCACTGATGGAAGGCAATAAAGTATTATCTTCTTTCCTCCTTTTTCTCCCGCAGTCGGGGGAGTTGAACCATCCACAGCTGGGACGATCGAAGCTCCCGCTGCCGGCGATCGAAGCTCCCTAACCTAGGGACCGTGTGCTCCACGATGTCAAAGTCCGCAGGCTCCCGCGGTTCCAGCTGCTATGGTCAGGCAAGCGCCCCCGCTGTGAAAACAGAGAGGATGAGACGGAGTTTCTTCCCACAGGCCATCAGGACTGTAAACTCTTATTTCACCAGGGACTAATTTACTGTTGTGTTGTCTTTAAAAAAAATAATAATAATTCTAAAATGTAAATACTGGTTCTGTTCTATTATGTTCTGTTGTTTTTGCACAATCCGCAGGCATTGCCACTTTCATTTCACTGCACATCTTGTATGTGTATGTGACAAATAAACTTGACTTGACTTGGAGCTCCCGAACTCGATCCCTGACAAAGGGATTGCGAGCACCGCGATGGTAAGTCCGCAGGCACCCGGTTGGAGATCCCGAAGTCGGTCACCAGCAAGAAGCCGCCAGCTCCATGATGTTAGGCCGCAGTGCAGACTGAGATACGACACGGAAAAAGTCGCATCTCTGTCGAGGAAAGAGATAAAAAAGGTTTCCCCCCACATAATACAAAACTAAGGGTACACTAAAATATACATTTTACAACTAAAAACAAAGAAGGTAAAAGAAGAGACAGACTGTTGGCGAGGCAGCCATCGTCGGCGCCACCTGGTGGCAAATGGGGTGCAAGTCCTCAAAGGTGTTCAGGAGATTTTTCTTAAGCAGTATGTGGAGGTCGTGAGGGGGTAACACTGGATCTAGTATTGGGAAATTGGGAAGGGCGGTGGGTGTACGGAACAAGCTGCCAGAGGAGGTAGTTGAGGCTGGGACTATCCCATCGTTTGAAAGCCTGTTAGACAGATACATGGATAGGACAAGTTTGGATGGATATGGACCAAGCGCAGGCAAGTGCAACTAGTGTAGCTGAGACATTGTTGGCCGATGTAGGCAAGTTGGGCCGAAGGGTCTGTTTCCACACTGTATCACTCTATGATAACAGTAGTTGCATGTTATCGCGCTTTCGCATCCACATTAGGGGCAAATTAACAGAGGTTGATTAACCTGCAAACACGCATATCTTTGCAATGTGAGAGGAAACCGGAGCATCCGGAGATAACCCACATGGTCACAGGGTGAACGTGCAAACTCCACACAGAGATAGTCCCGGAGGTTGGTATCGAACCCAGTTTTCTGGTGCTATGAGACGGCAGCTCTGCCATAAAGGTAGCATGATATTTCATGTTTAAGAAGGAACTGCAGATGCTGGAAGATGGAAGGTAGACGAAAATGCTGGAGAAACTCAGCAGGTGAGGCAGCATCTATGGAGCGAAGGAAATAGGCAACGTTTCGGGTCGAGACCCTTCTTCAGACTGATGTGAGGGGGGGAGGGGGGGCGGGAAGAAGAAAGGAAGAGGCGGAGACAGTGGGCTAAGGGAGAGCTGAGAAGGGGAGGAGAAAGCAGGGACTACCTGAAATTAGATTAGTCAATGTTCATACCGCTGGGTGTAAACTGCCCAAGCGAAATATGAGGTGCTGCTCCTCCAATTTACGGTGGTCCTCACTCTGGCCATGGAGGAGGCCCAGGACAGAAAGGTCGGATTCGGAATAGGATGGGGAGTTGAAGTACTGAGCCACTGGGAGATCAGGTAGGTTAATGCGAACCGAGCGGAGATGTTGAGCGAAGTGATCGCCAAGCCTACGCTTGGTCTCGCCGATGTAGAGCAGCTGACATCTAGAGCAGCGGATGCAATAGATGAGGTTGGACGAGGTGCAGGTGAACCTCTGCCGCACCTGGAAAGACTGCTTGGGTCCTTGAATGGAGTCAAAGGTGGAGGTAAAGCGACAAGTGTAGCATTTCCTGCGGTTGCAAGGGAAGGTGCCAGGAGAGGGGGTGGTTTGGGTGGGAAGGGACGAATTGACCAGAGAGTTATGGAGGGAACAGTCTCTGCAGAAAGCAGACAGGGGAGGAGATGGGAAGATGTGGCCGGTGGTGGGATCCCGTTGGAGGTGGTGAAAATGTCGGATATTTCATGTATGATATTTCATGATATTTAAAAGGTATTTAAAGAGTAAATGCTTCCAATGGCTATTAGCAGCTCTCTGTGTCCTTATTTGGACCAACAAACCTGTCATGAGTTTAGATTGGTAATCCGTTTGCATTTGATGACACATATTAACCAGAATCAAGATTGCGTTATCAATCCACGTCTGTTGCAATAGTTAAGTGAAACATCTTTAGTTTATATTTCATTTGCCCGTCACTTCTTTGTCCCTCACTTACCATTCCTTTGCAGCCTCGTTGCTTATGGTTGATGATATAGATTTGAAAAACCAACACTGATCCTTGCGATTTACTGCTCATTTAAATTAGGAAGTATACATTGTAATATGCAGTATTACTTTCAATCAAAGATACTAGAGGGTCCTGTCCTGCCAGCCTTTTTTCAAAATTTAGCAACTCAAATGGTGGTGCGTCTTCATTGTCGGGAAATACGGTAACTCATTTCCCGCAAATATATGTTAGATTTTCCTCAAATATATCTTAAATTAAAAACTAAACTATGGTAGCAATGCACAGTATTCATGTCTAAAGCTCGCACTTCTGCATCAATGTAGGTATGTGTACACTACATTTCATTACATTAACATACAATGAAAAAAATAGCTTGGCATGTGTTCATTGATATTTAATTCACAATATTAGGATTTGAGAGAGGTTGAATGAAAGAAAAAAGGTTCAACAAAATTAGAGATCACAAGTAACTAGAGATATATGTGTGTGTTATATATTTGTATACATATATAACATATATATATGCATCATATGTTATATATGTATACAAATATATAACACACACATATATCTCTAGTTTCTTGTGATCTCTAATTTTGTTGAACCTTTTTTCTTTCATTCCTCTCTCAAATCCTAATATTGTGATATATATATATATATATATATATATAATGAATATATGCGTGTATATGTATATAGGAAACTAGAGAAATATGTATGTGTGTTATAATTATATACATCAATATCACATTTATATACGTGTGTGTATCATATATATATATATAATATATATATACGTGTTTATAATATGTAAATATTGGCAAATATATTTGCCTTAATGGCTTATGTTCCTTATATCTTGTAGGCAAAAGAAATAAAGGCAAATATAATTGACTTTATGGCTTGTGTACATCACGAGTTGCTTTAAATCAAAGTTGCTTCTGATCCATGAGAGAACTTTGAAATATAGTACCTCTATCTTGCCTCCACACACAGAAACACACACATACCGTTCCCCCACAACACTGATTAAACCAAAGATCATAGAATGCATCAAAGCTATAGGATCTTTGGAATGCATATGGTCTAGAGAACTTTCATTAGATTAGAGATTAGAGATTCCTTTATTTGTCATTCAGACCTTTCGGTCTGAACGAAATTTCGTTGCCTGCAGTCATACATATAATAATAAATGACAAAACACACAATAAACACAAATTAACATCCACCACAGTGAGTTCACCAGGCACCTCCTCACTGTGATGGAGGCAAAAGTCTTAAAGTCTCTGTCTCTTCCCGCTTTCTTCTCCCTCTGCGCTGAGGCGATCCAGGCTTCTGATGTTGTGGCCCCGCCGGGCGACGGTAAGCCAGTCCAGCGGCCGAATCCGTGCTCTGTCCGCGACGGGCCGGCTCAAACTCCGCGGCCCGGGGTGGTCGAAGCTGCCGAAGCTGCCGCCCTCCAGTCCAGCGGACGCAGCTGTAGTTGCGCGAGCCCCAGAAAAACAGGTCACCAACCTGTGACCTGCGCGCTCCCGACGATGTCGTCCACCGGGCCCGCGGCCGAGCCTCCGGACTCAGGTCGCCACCAGTGTGCTCTGTCGCCACCGCCGGAACGCCACCGCAGCCCCGAAGTTGGCCAGCCTCGCGCTGGTAAGTCCTGGCTCTGCCTCCGGAGCCTCGAGGTCGGTCGCTCGTTCGCAGTTGGAGTTGGAGGCCGGCAGCTCCGCCATTTTGGCCTCAGCACAGACGGAGGCAGAGAAGGGGGATACGACAAGAAAAAGTCGCATTCCCCCGAAGGAAGAGACAAAAGTCATGTTTCACCCCCACCCCCCCACCCCACACATACACAACCCAATAAACTAAAATTTAGCTGAAACAGGATAAAAGAAAACATCAAAAAAAAGTAAAAACAGACGGACTGCAGGCGAGCCGCTGCTGTACGACAGCGCCGCCACATTGCGCATTGTCGCTCATTTTATACGCAATTTCCCTTTTTAATTTTTTAAAAAGCACCTTATTTATTATAAACAAAGATCATAATGGTCCATCATAGAAGGCTAAGATAAACTCCTGCAAAATCCAATAGACTGACGTGGATTAAACCAAAGATGCTATAGGGAGGTTTCACGGCAGTCGGGTCACGACCCCATGACCCGTACTGTTGCTACGCTACGCCAAATGGATTACACGCGATGAACTGCAGGTAAGCACTTACCATTGTTTCCAGCGTAGCGGGCCCGTTAAAACCCGCCGAAATGGTCAATTTTTGCGCTGTAAATAATTATGGAAATCGGGATAAGCGTGAGAGACATTTAGCCAACTTCAGAATTCAAAAAGTGAGGAGAAATGCCGATAGATTGAAGCGAGAGCTGAAAGGAACAACAACAGCCAGTGCTTGGCGAACATTGGCCGTTTGCTCACTGCATTTCATCAACTAAGGCATTATTTGTGTTTTTTCTTGATTCCTTTGTCATCTAAAAAGTTTCAGAAGGGATAATTGCCCCTGGTTCTCGTGGGGTTTTACATACAAAAATAAAACGCCTCTGAAGCAAAATTTACAACCAGATTTACCACTTCTGAGACTTTTTAGATACCAAAGAAATAAAAAACAAAACAAATAATGCCTTACCGTTAATGAAATGCAGCGAACAAACGCGATAAATCCCGATATTTTCAATTCCGATATCTGCACGGCCATGTTGCTTTTCCATTGACTTAACACAAAAACTGTGATCGAGGTCAGTCACAAGCCCATAACTTTCTTAAAAATTAAGAGAACAAAGAAATTTTCAGTTATTATAGAATGAAGCATTCTGAAACAAATATGAAACAATCTTACTTGGATGACCTGAAATTAAAGCATATAATTAGTTAGTTACCCAATTGTAGCTAATGACATAATTCAATTACTGGATCTAAACATCTATCAATTTCTTAAGAAAAGATCAACATTTTTAAATAGCCTAAGTGTCCAAATAACATACACCCAAGAATTCACAATATAACATGATTTTTAAATCTCATTGTCATGGATTTATAGGCCAAATGGAAGGAATTTAGTGTTTAATACCTGTAAATTAATGGCCATTTAAATCATCTTGCGAGTGGGATTTTCTGGAACGCGATCATTTGGAACGTTGCTTGCAGTGAATTTATACCCCACATCGGCAGGAAAAATACTGCCAGTTCGTATGGGGAAAAAATCACCGTTTCGCAACGTAAAATGTGAATTAAAGGCATCTTAAGGAGCACTTTTATACATAAAATAAACGGTTTTACTTTACCTGTCCCATGCGTGAAATCCGTCCCCGTTGTCGGCATTGACGACTTTAGAAACTGATTTTTAAATTACTCCAGCGCTGAAATTGTCGGGCGATTAAAATAAAAAAAATTCACAGAACGCCCGTCGGAACAATTCTTCAGCAAAAGCTTGCACTCCAACAAACTATAATCCAGGACAGGTACGTGAAAACGGCATTTTAACCATGCCCCCTCCTCAAAGGCGCCAAAATCGCGCACACGGCCAGTGACAGAACTGCAGCGCCGCTGAAGGTAACTATTGTAACATACCTACGTTAGGAGCGGTTAACAGCGGCGGCAACGATTATCAGCGGGGATAAACGGTGAGGGGGGGGGGGATTGGAGGAGGAGGGTGGAGCAGAGAGGGACACAGAAGGGAATCACAGACGGACAGAGCAAGAGCGGAACTCGCTATCAAAACATGGAGGGGACGGGGGACACAATTTTTTGGCGGCCACGTGCGCATGCGCACACTCACACACACACGCGCGCGAGGCTTCGGAGGCTCAATCCAGCGCTAAATGCAGCTCAACTGCCTGTCTTCACCGGGTTAACTACAGCCCTGTCTGGACTAAAACATTCAGTCCACTCACAACATCCCCAAATCCGGCAAGACTCAGAGATTATCTGGATTTCAAGGACATATCTATCAATACCCCACCTCAATGCCAGTCGAAGTAACATACCGGAATGAGACGGTGCAGCATCAGTTTGTGATCACCCCAGGCCTAGACTGTAACCTGCTAGGCTGAGATTTGTTACGTATATTTCAGTTATAGATTGTATGTGGAGATACTGAAATAACTGTGACCCCATGGACAATAAAGCGACAGTGTTACTTGTCATTAACACCACAATGGTCCATAACACTGGAAGACGAGCCCCTGCTCCATATCATCTTCGCCTATGACCGGAGTAGCGAGAATCAAGAGCTAAAACATTTTTAAAATCCCGTGAATGAAGTACATTGGATGCAAACCTTTTGGCATTAGTAACCGGACCTCAGGTACAGCAGAATATGCTGACGTGCCTTTGGAATTGTGGAAGCAGGACTCTGTGGTTTCCCCGCATATAACAAAGAAAGTGAACTTCCCATCTCATGTAAAGGATTTAGGAGCTATGGTTAAGCAAGCGATTGGTCTGGAGAATCCAAACTGGAGCCAGGAACAAGAACTGTCTAATAATTGTACTGTTCAATTTTATCAGTCACCATGGACGGTTACTATGCAGTTATGCCATCATCTGGCGAGTGAGCTAACAGAGTATGTGAACCTACAGGTGTGGGCAGAAGACTCTACTCAGGTAGGATGCGTCCAGATTAACCCCATCCAAGTAGCTTCCCAGAAAATGTAACACTGCCCTCTATATGACAGTATCCGCTGAAGCAGCAGGCAAATTGCAATTCAAGTATTGTACCACCATCAATCCGGCATCCTTTCTCGCCAAACCACCGGAGGAACAAGCTGAGTCACGGCACGACTGCCTATTTGTGATTAAAGAGGATACCTCTGTTCGGGAGGATTTGACAGATGACAAACACATGACAAACCCTGACTTAAGTATGTATGCAGTTGGGCGTGCATCAAATTGATCTCTAGGTGAAAGACTTTCAGGATACGAAATTATAGAACTGGATGGGAATAATGTGGAGGAGGCGGCCTTTGAAACTCAATCTCTACGCAACAAGCGGAACTGTTTGCCCTGATAAGAGCCTGGACCTTAGGGAAGGACTTGGGAATCAACATTTATACTGATTCCAGATATGCTTTTGGAGTGGTGATGTTAGGCCCCGGCTCCGTGTCCTTTAAACCCCGCGATTCCAGCGGGAGAAGTTGCCGTTGTGGAGCTCGGAAAAGCGGTCTCCCATCAGGGACCTGCGAGCTCCCGATGTTCCTGTCCACCATGCCTGCAGCCGGAGCCTCCGAAGTCCGTCGCAGCCGGAGCCTCCGAAGTCGCGTCGCAGCCGTGCGCCACCACAGCTCTTCCCGCTCTGAAGACGGCCAGCTCCGCGATGTCAGTTCCGCAGGCTATGCGACTGGAGCCCTCAGGCTAGTCGCCAGAGGCCGCTGCCGGCTCCTCGATGTTAGGCCCAACGACATCGGAGACCCGACAGGGAAAAAGTCGGGTCCCCGCACAGGGAAGAGATTAAACAGTTTCCCCCACAGCCCCCGCCCCCCCCCCCCCCGCACCCCCCACATATACACAGCTAAAAAATAATAAGACCTAGCTCAAGACATACATTTAACAATTCAAAAATTAAAATAAAAGACAGACGACTGTAGTCGAGCCGCTGCCGTTAGGCACCGCCACACCCACACTGTAGCCGGAGTTGTGAAAGTGGATGGACATAGAAACATAGAAAATAGGTCCAGGAGGAGGCCATTCAGCCCTTTGAGCCAGCACCGCTATTCATTGTGATCATGGCTGATCGTCCCCTATCAATAACCCGTGCCTGCCTTCTCCCCATATCCCTCGACTCCACTAGCCCCTAGAGCTCTATCTAACTCTCTCTTAAATCCATCCAGTGATTTGACCTCCACTGCCCCCTGTGGCAGGGAATTCCATAAATTCACAACTCTCTGGGTGAAAACGTTTTTTCTCACCTCAGTCTTAAATGACCTCCCCTTTATTCTAAGACTGTGGCCCCTGGTTCTGGACTCGCCCAACATTGGGAACATTTTTCCTGCATCTAGCTTGTCTAGTGCTTTTATAATTTTATATGATTCTATAAGACCCCCCTCATCCTTCTAAACTCCAGTGAATACAAGCCTAGTCTTTTCAATCTTACCTCATTTGACAGTCCCGCCATCCCAGGGATCAATCTCGTGAAATGCCTCAATCACAAGGATGTCCTTCCTCAAATTAGGAGACCAAAACTGTACACAATACTCCAGATGTGGTCTCACCAGAGCCCTATACAACTGCAGAAGAACCTCTTTACTCCTATACTGAAATCCTCTTGTTATGAAGGCCAACATTCCATTAGCTTTCTTCACTGCCTGCTGTACCTGCACGCCTGTACCTGTACCTGTACCTGGACGAAATGCATGGGTACTTCTCCATCACTGTAAGAGCATCAGTGAAGGTATAGATTGCTAACTTATTTCATCTCAAGCTCTCTTGGGAACTGTAGGCTCTATTATGGAATCAACCACAGATGAACTATGAAGATTGATGGATGGGATTCGCACCGACGAAAACTCGGGAGGTGAAGACTCATCAGACGGGAACCATGAAGCCATGCCCATGAAAACTCGGGAAGCTTGATGAAGTTCCGGGAAGATACATCAGAATCTTTTTGTTAGAACATTTGTTAAAGTAAAGCAGTCGTTATTGTATTTTGAGTAATCATTAATGATGAGTGTTATCATAAATGATAAAAGGGGGGCATGTTTATATTAACCAAATTAACGACACCATAAAATGGAAGATCCCTGCACTTGTCAGAATTGCTTAACCTTTGTCAGTGGAAAATTACAGGCTTTGGATGAGCCTCAGAATGATATGCAGGATGGTGAAGGATCCAGGTGTTCTCCTCATTTCCCCTTAATTGATAAAATGTATAGAAACTCTGCAAACAAACTTAAATGCATCGATATGATTGGATTACTGCAAAAAGCATTGTATATATTGTAAATAATGTTGCTAGACAGTTCCTCTGCTGTTTGTTGATTGGCCAAAGTGTTGAGCCCTGGCAGGTTTGATTGGATTCCAGGGTAAATGTTGCATTATTCAAGTTAAGTTAGCTTCCTCTGGAAGCTTCTCCTGCAACAATGTATGGGAGATTGTGTTATTGCGTTGGAACTGTCAATAATGTACTGTTGTTAATTAATGTGTTTGATTGGATTGTATAGAGACCACCTCTATGTAGTTTGGCCCCTCAAGGTTCGGGGACCTATAAAAGGCAGCCCCCACGAGGTCCTTTGTCGATCTTCTGGAAGAGCGTTTGGGACTACGTGGCCTTTTGGAGTGTGTCTGCTTGCACGAGGCTGAAATGCTTGACCAGGCAGATACAAGGATCGAACCCGCGGTGGTTTAGGTATCGTATAGGGGAATTTGATGTGCTATCCAAAAATAAAGATTAGTTGTTCCAGTGCTTGAATCAGTATTTTATTGACTGAACTAGACTGGGGGGAAGCTTAGAAGAGCTTAATTACACCCTTTCCAACTTGACAACATCTTTCCTAGAACATGGTGCCCAGAACGGAACACAATACTCTAAATGCGGCCTCATCAATGTCTTATGCAACTGCAACATGACCTCCCAACGTCTATACTCTTTGTTCCCATCTTATACTTTCTTTCTCCTTTCATTCCATTCTCTATCTCTTTTTTTTTTTTTTTGAAAATATTTTTTATTGGAGATAAGTACACAACCTATTTACATCATTACAGTCTTACATTTTTAAATTGATAATATTGTCAATTATTATTACATTGTCTCCAATACCTTTTGCCTTTTTTTTTTCTTTTTAAACTAAATAGAACTAAAGAGATAGATGAAGTAAAGAAAGAAAAGAAAGAGAAGAAAAACAAAACAAAAAAAACAAAAAACAAAAACAAAAAAAAACAAAAAAAAACAAAAAAAATAAACCAAAAAAAGGAAAAAGATAGTTAAAGAAGAATGGAAAAATTTATTAAAATAAAAAACTTCATTCGAGATATATTCGTACATTTCTAAGTATAGCATTTCATCCATTCTTTAGCCCGAGTGCTAGTCAGGTTCCTGTGCTGAACTGTTCTGACCCTTTAAGTAATCAATAAAAGGAGACCATGTTCCAACGAATAATTCCTGTTTGTCCAACAGGGAGAATCTGATTCTTTCCACGTTTAAGGTCTCCGTCATTTCTATAATCCACATTTTGATTGTGGGGGTCGTAGGGCCTTTCCAAAATTTTAGAATTAATTTTTTTCCTGTTATTAAACTATAATCAATAAAGTTTCTTTGTGTTGTTCTAAATGTTTGATTTAATTCTAATATTCCAAGTATTATTAATTTTGGATCTGGGTCCAATTGTGTGCTGGTTATTTTAGATATTATACTGAAAATATTTACCCAGAATTTTTTAATTTTTATACAGTTTGCAAACATATGAGATAAGGTAGCTTCTAAATGTTGACATTTATCACATATAGGTGAGATATGTTGAAAGATTTTATGTAGTTTTGTTTTTGAATAATGTAACCTATGTATTACTTTAAATTGTATTAGAGAATGTCTGGCGTTTAATGAACATTATCTATCTCTTTGTCTCTCTCTCTCTCTCTCTTTCTCTCTCCATTCCCACACACACTTTCTCACTCTCCCCATCTACCTTCCATTTATTACCTGGGCTGTGTTTTACCTATCTCATCATCTCAGAAATAGAGTAGCAGGAGTGATGAAGGGAAGGAGAAACTGGAAGAGTGGGCATGGATCAGAATGGAAAAAAACATGTGTGTGTGAGAGAAAGAGGGAGAGAGAGCAAAGGAAAACAGCAGAAGAATAAGGGATGGAAAATATATTGGGGCAAACAGAGTAAGAGGTGAATAGATGCTGACAGTGCGTGAGAATGAGAGGAAGAGAGCGCGATTCCTGGAGGTGAGAAAACGTCTATGGCGCCTGGTATTCCCAGGTGGTCTCCTATCCAAGTACTAACCAGGCCTGAGCCTCTTTAGCTTCCTAGATTAGACGAGATTGGACATTTCCAGGTGAGTGTGGCCGTAGACCTCCACCCCTTCCTTGTCCTCACACTTATTCTGCATCTGCAGACGTGGAATCTGCCCACGGACTTCTGCCATCATTTATTACAGCGCCTATTGCGGATTTGTCCCAGCTGTTATCAGGCAACTGAACCATCCTACCAAAACCAGAGAGCAGTTCTGAACTAATATCTACCTCATTGGTGGCTATTGGACTATCCTTGATTGGATTTTGCTGACTTTACCTAGCACTAAACATTATTCCATTATCATGTATATATGCACTATAGATGGCTCGATTATAATCATGTATTGTCTTTCTGCTGACTAGTTAGCACGCAACAAAAGCTTTTATTGCTATTAAAAAGTTTAAAGACACATAGAAACATTGAAAACATAGAAAATATGTGCAGGAATAGGCCATTAGGCCCTTCGAGCCAGCACAGCCATTCAATTTGATCATGGCTGATCACCCAGAATCAGTTCCTGCTTTCTCCCCATATCCCTTGATTCCATTACCCCTAAGACCTATATCCAACTCTCTCTTGAATACATTCAGTGAATTAGACTTCAATACCATCTATGGCAGAGAATTCCACAGATTCACAACTCTCTGGGTGAAAAAGTTTTTCCTCATCTCAGTCCTAAATGGCCTACCCCTTATTCTTAAATTGTGACCCCTGTTTCTGGACTTCCCCAACATTGGGAACATTTTTCCTGTATCTAGCCTGTCCAATCCCTTAAGAATTTTATATGTTTCCATAAGATTCCCTCTCATCCTTCCAAATTCCAATGAATATGAGCCCAGTCAATCCATTCTTTCTTTAAATGTCAGTCCTTAACAACCCCGCAAGAATCGAGGCTGCTCACTTTTCCCCAAGAACTTTAATATTTTGCAGCCAACAGTCGGTACAGTTTAAAACAAACTTGAAACAAAAGACTCTGACCTGTTTGCAAATACAGAGCTCGTCTCGCTGATGGAGGGAGAGGGGGAAAGTAATCGGGCAAGTATGAGGTGTGACAAGACCCTGAATCAGTTCAGTTCAGTTCAGTTTTATTTGTCATATGTAGGTTAACACAGGGTCAACGGTACAATAAAATGTTTTTGACAAGACAACAGGTCACCTCAGCAATGATATTACATTGACAGGGAATCGGCCCAATCCCATTTCTGGGCTTGGTTAATTTCTACCGGCAGTGAATACATTGAACTACTCATTGCTGGTGTTTCTGCCAAGTCACCGCAGCAATTCTCTCACTTCAACAAAAAGACTTTCACAACATAAAAACAGCGCTGGCTCCTGCGCCAGCTACTGCATGCCTTAGCCCAGTCCAACTGGCCATTATTAAGTGCAATGCCCATACAAATGGCCACAACGAAGTCTCCCGGGGGAATGCCCTAGCTGACATTACTGCCCACACAGCAGATTACGAATTCTGCACATTGGTCCCCACTGAACCAAAGATTCTAGGAGACCAGAATGCCTCAATCAGACAAGGGAATGTAAAGTTAACTAATGTAAAGTTCTGCCATGTAAAAAGATCTTTGGAAATGAGGGAGCTGCGCCGTTGTCCCTTTGACGGGCCTCTGGCTGACCCCTCTTGGACAAATTTGTGTACCTGATTTTTTTGTTTTCCTTTTACACTATTTACACTTCCTTACGCATGCTGATAAGGAGGGATGGGAATGTGGAATGTAGCTTACACTTTGAAGCTTTTAATGAAATGACCTGTGTCTAAGAGAGAGAGAGTCCAAAGGGTGTCTTGGGTTGAGACCGTTCTTCAGTATGTGTTGTATTGATTAACAAAGTATGAACATTTTTGTTGAATGATTTGTTTAAATGTCTTGGTCGGTAAAGTTAGTGGAGCACTGACCTTGGCTAGCAAAGCTAGCTTGGTCAAGGTTAGCAACACAACAGCAAAGACATAGTGCCTTTGCCTGATAATTTCATAAGTATCAAAATGCAAATTTCTCATTTTTGGGGGTATCAAAGTTTTAAGTGTTGCATGATTTCCTTGAGGAGTGTATAACTGTGTTTTACTCTTAAGTGAGAATTTTATTGCTTTAACGTGTGTGAATATCTGAGATTCAGCATATTGCATGAGGTGTGGAAATCTATGAGTGAATGTCACAGAAAGGAGGGTGTAGAGTGAGTGAGTTTAAAAACTGTTACTTGTTTGTGGAACCAGTTCTGAGTGAATGTTGAATTAATCCTGTAATTCAGATGAAATAGGATGTCACCTTTCTCCTAGTACACCCTATCCCCAATACCATGTGCTCTAATTTTGCCCGCTAATCTCCTATGTGGGACCTTATCAAATGCTTTCTGAAAGTCCAGGTACACATTTACTGGCTCTCCCTTGTCCATTTTCCTAGTTACATCCTCAAAAAATTCCAGAAGATTAGTCAAGCATGATTTCCCCTTTGTAAATCCATGCTATTTCAATTTTATAATTGATTCCAGCATCTTCCCCTCCACCGATGGGCAGTGGGCAGGTGCTATAGACCCGCAAGGGAAGGTAGACGCTCCCGCCCCCACGAGTCTCGGGTAGATGGTGCTCGTCAGCCTGGGAAGGCAGTCCATCTCGGAGAGGGAAAACTCTGATTTAAAACCTCCACTGCCTTGTGGCCATATCCAGTCATGGAAAAGGCTCCTGCAGTAAACCTCAAGAAAATCCGGAGTCTGAGCCCCTAAGGCAGTTCGTCATTGTCTACAACCTCCCTCTGGCAGATCCTGCGACGGCGTTGGTGTCAAACTGTAACGGTCCTGCTGTTCCTTTGGATCGATCAGCGACGTGGAGAGGGGGGACGTGCTGCATGGACAACAGCCTGTCCTCCATATGACATTGCCCAGGCTTGCATCCGACCACACATCATCGTAAGCGACGCTGCTCTAGCTGAGGTTTGGAGCAAGCAAACAACAACTAGGATGCATCACCCATGGTCATTCATGACCAAGGGGGGCCTACCCCATCACCGATGTCAGGCTAACTGGTCTAGTGGGGTGCCGCAAGTATCAGTGCTGGGACCCGTTATTTACAATATTAACGATTTAGGCAAGGGAATTAATGTAACATCTCCAAATTTGCAGATGACACAAAGCTGGGTGGCAGTGCGAGCTTCGAGGAGGATAGAAACATAGAAAATAGGTGCAGGAGTAGGCCATTCATCCCTCCGAGCCTGCACCGGCATTCGATATGATCATGGCTGATCATCCAACTCAGTATCCCATCCCTGCCTCCTCTCCATAACCACTGATCCCTTTAGCCACAAGGGCCACATCTAACTCCCTCTTAAATATAGCCAATGAACCGGCCTCAACTACCTTCTGTGGCAGAAAATTCCACAGATTCACCACTCTCTGTGTAAAAAATGATTTTCTCATCTCGGTCCTAAAATATTTCCCTCTTATCCTTAAACTGTGACCCCTAGTTCTGGACTTCCCCAACATCGGGAATAATCTTCCTGCATCTAGCCTGTCCAACCCCTTAAGAATTTTGTAAGTTTCTATAAGATCCCCCCTCAATCTTCTAAATTCTAGCGTGTTCAAGCCGAGTCTATCCAGTCTTTCTTCATATGAAAGTCCTGCCATCCCAGGAATCAGTCTGGTGAACTGATGCCATGAAACCGCAGGGTGACTTGGATAGGTTGGGTGAGTGGGCAGATGCATGGCACATGCAGTATAATGTAAATAATGGGAGGTTATCCACTTTTGTGGCAAGAACAGGAAGGCAGATTATTATCTGAATTATGTCAGATTATGAAAAGGGGAGGTGCGACGGGACCTGGGTGTCCTTGTACATCAATCACAAGTCCTTGTGAGCATGCAGGTAGAGCAAGCAGTGAATAAAGCTAATGGCATGTTGGCCTTCTTATGAGAGGTTTTGAGTTTAGGAGCAAGGAGGTCCTACTGCAGTTGTACAGGGCCCTGGTGAGACCGCACCTGGAGTATTGTGTGCCATTTTGGTCTCCTAATTTGAGGAAGGACATGCTGAAGAAGGGTCTCGACACTAAAACTTCACCCATTCCTTCTCACCAGAGATGCTGCCAGTCCCGCTGAGTTACTCCAGCATTTTGTGTCTATCCTTATGAAGGATATTCTTGCTATTGAGGGAGTGCAGCATAGGTTCCCTAGGTTAATTCCCGGGATGGCGGGACTGACATATAAAGAAAGAATGGGTCAACTAGGCTTGTATTCACTGCAGTTTAGGATGAGAAGTGATCTAATAGAAACATATACATATTGTAAGGGATTAGACAATAGGTGCAGGAGTAGGCCATTCGACCCTTCGAGCCAGCACCACCATTCAATGTGATCATGGCTGATCAGCCCCAATCAGTACCCCGTTCCTGCCTTCTTCCCATATCCCCTGACTCCACTATTTTTAAGGACAGGCTAGATGCAGGAAAAATGTTCCTCATATTGGGGGAGTCCAGAACCAGGGGTCACAGTTTACGAATAAGGGGTAGGCAATTTAGGACTGAGATGAGGAAAATCTTTTTCACCCCGAGAGTTGTGAATCTGGAATTCTCTGCCACAAAAGGAAGTGGAGGCCAATTCACTGGATGTTTTCAAGAGAGAGATTTAGCTCTTAGGGCAAAGGGAATCGAGGGATATGGTGAAAAAGCTGGAACGGGGTTCTGATTGAGATCAGCCATGATCATATTGAATGGCTCGAAGGGTCGAATGGCACCTATTTTCTATGTTTCTATGATAAAGAACAATGAATGAAAAACCTGGATGCGTTTGTCCACTGGACACTGTCACAGTGGACAAACGCATCCAGGTCTACCCCAACCAGAAGCCCTGGATGACCCGGGAGGTCCGGCGGATGTTAAAAGAGAGGAACACCGTTTTTAGGTCTGGCGATAGGGCTTTATACAGCACGGCCGGAGCTAACCTGAAGAGAGGCATCAGAGAGGCCAAATCAGACTATAGAAGGAGGATAGAGGACCACCTGGACAGTAACAACAGCAGGCAGGTGTGGCAGGGGATCCAGTATCTCACCAACTACAAGACCAACCTTTGAGCTGCTGAAGGTGACGCCTCATTGGCAGAGGAGCTGACCCTCTTCTTTGCACGCTTTGAAGTGGAGCCACCAGAGACAGCCATATCACACCACATGGTCCACAGCAGCTTATCCCTCAAAATAGAGGAGCATGAGGTGAGGCCATCAATCTGAGGAAGGCTGCTGGACCCGACGGCGTTTCTGGACGCGTGCTGAAGGACTGCGCAGACCAGCTGGCTGGAGTCTTTACGAGGATTTTCAACCAGTCTCTGGCCCAATCCACTGTCCCATCCTGTCTGAAGTCCTCCACCATAGTCCCCTTGCCCCAAAATCCCACATTTCCAGTCTCAACGACTACCGGCCAGTCGCACTCACACCAGTGGTGATGAAGTGCTTTGAAAAACTGGTCCGGGGTCACATCACATCACTCCTGCCCCGAAGCTTTGACCCTCACCAGTTTGCGTATAGAGCGAATAGATCCACAGAGGATGCTGTAGCCACAGCCCTCCATGCTGCACTGTCACATCTGGAGCAGCGGGGGAGCTACGTGCGGATGCTCTTTGTGGACTACCGCTCTGCTTTTAACACCATCCTTCCCCACAAACTAGTGGACAAACTGGGGGACCTGGGACTTCCACACTCCACCTGCATGTGGATAAAGAGCTTCCTGTCGGGTCGCAGTCAGAGAGTCAGAGTGGGCCATCACACATCTACGGCCCTCAGCCTCAGTACCGGCTCTCCACAGGGCTGCGTGCTGAGCCCCCTGCTTTACACCATCTACACATATGACTGCACCCCCGCCCACCACAGTAACACCATTGTCAAATTCGCGGATGACACCACGGTGGTGGGGCTCATCTCTGGGGGGGATGAGTACGCCTACAGGGATGAGGTGGAGCAGCTGACAGGGTGGTGTGGAGAAAATAACCTGCTCCTCAACACCTCAAAGACCAAGGAGCTCATAATAGATTACAGAAAGAAGAAAACGGACATTACACCACTAATCATCGATGGGGACTGTGTGGAGAGGGTGGCGGATTTCCGCTTCCTGGGAATCCACATTGAGGAGGACCTGACATGGAGCGTGAACACCTCTGCGTTGCTGAAAAAGGTCCAGCAGAGACTGTACTTCCTGAGGGTGCTCAGGAAGAACAACATCACCCAGAGACTGCTGGTATCCTTTTATCGGTGCTCAATAGAGAGCATCTTAACATACTGTGTATGCGTGTGGTACACCAGCTGCACAACGGCTAAGAGGAAAGCGCTCCAGAGGGCTATCGACAACGCCAGAAGATTATCGGCTGCCCTCTCCTCACCTTGGAGGACCTACACAGTTCCCACTGTCTCAAAAAATCCCAGAACATCATAAAGGACATTTTCCACCCCGGTCACTCCCTGTTTGAACTGTTGCCGTCAGGAAGACGGTACAGATCAATGAGGACAAGGACAAACAGACTCAAAAACAGTTTTTATACCACAGCAATAACTACACTTAATGTAGCCACCAAATGAGTGCAGGTGTGCTACACACCAAAGGGACTGTGAAATCGACAGAAGAATGTTTTTTTCATGTTATTTATTTTAGTTGTTTATTTTAGACTTTTGCTTTTAGAAAATGTGTGAATGGTGCACTGACTGGTTGGCATTTTTAATTTCGTTATACATGTTTACATGTTATAATGACAAATAAAGTATTCATTCATTCATTCATATGTAAAAAAAGTAACAATTATAAAGGAAACAGGCCATTGTTAGCTATTTGTTGGATGAAAATTAGAAGTTTGTGCGCCTTGGGTGGGGGAGGGATATATATATATAGAGAGAGAGGGGGAATGCCGGGGTTACTTGAAGTTAGAGAAAACATTATGCATACCACTGGGCTATAAGCTGCCGAAGCGACATATGAGATGCTGTTCAATGCGGGTGGATTCCTCTCCACCATTAACACCAGACCCTATCACTGCCTCCACTACCCGTCCCCATTGGCCCAGAGGGAAGGGGCGGGACCAGGTTGCCCCCTCCCCCCGATGTAAAGGGGCGGGTTGTTCCCGTCCATTAGCTCCAGAACCTGTCCGTCAGCGGGAAGAGGGGCCTGACGAGCCGGGTACATCCCCGTCCATTGGCCCCTCTCCCTGTCACTCCCCGCGGGGGCGGGGCGGGGGCGGGGACGATGGGACCGGAGGAGGAGGAGGGAGATGGCGGTGAACTGGCGGGTCCTCGACAACGTGCCCTTCCTCCTCTACCTGCTTGCCGCCAAGACGCTGCTCCTCTGCCTGGCCTTCGCCGGGGCCAAGCGTTGGCAGGCGCGGCGGCTGCGGATGGCGGCGGCGGCGGCTGCGGTAGCGGTGGGAGACGGCGACAAGCGGCGCTAGAGACCGCGTCGGAGGAGGAGGAGGCCGTGAGTGAACGCTCGGGCCTGGGGCGGGACATCCGCTGACGGACATGGGAGGGCGGGACAACCACTGACGGACGGCGGTCGCGGCCAATCCCTGGATGGGATGGGAGGGCGAGGCAAGCACTGACTGACGGTGGTGCGGGCCAATGGGGGCGGGCAACTGTACGACCATCAACGGCTGGGACGTTGATAGTGGGCGTGATCATTACTGACTGACGGCCGACGTGGCTAATCAGAGCGTGGGAGGGACAATGGAGGGCGGGTTAAACGCTGATTGATGGGCGGATGGTTAAGGGGAGGCGAGGAAACATGCAGGAGGAGGCCATTCGAGGCATTCTATATGACCATGGCTGCTCATCCAGAATCAGTACCCCGTTCCTGCCTTCTACCCATATTGTCTTGATTTCGTTAGTCCTACGAGCTCTATCCAATTCTCTTGAATACATCCAGTGAATTGGTCTCCACTGCCTTCTGTGGCAGAGAATTCCACAGATTCACAACTCTCTGGATGAAAAAGTGTGTCCTCATCTCAGTCCTCAATGGCCTACCCCTTATTCTTAAACTGTGACCTTGGTTCTGGATTCCCCAACATCGGGAACATTTTCCCTGCTCTGGCCTGTCCAATCCTTTAAGAATTTTATTTGTTTTGATAAGATGCCCTGTCATCCTAAATTTCAGTGAATATAAGTTGTTGTATTCTTTCGACCAGGATGGAATGTTTGAGGGAGGAGATAGGGAGGTGGGAAGGAGGGAGAGATGGATGGAGGCGGAGATAGGAGGAATGACAGAGGGAGAAGAGGAGGGAGGAGGGGTGAGCGAGGGAGATGGAGATAGGGAGCATGGAGGAAGATTGAGGGGTGAATGGGGGAGGAGTGAGTGGGAGGGGGAGAGGAGGGAGGAGGGAAGGAGGCAGAGGGATGAGGGAATGGATGAGAGGAAGAACGAGGGAGGAGTGCATGAGGGATGAGTAGATAGGGAGGGAATGGAGCGGTGGAGGATGGATGGAGGAATGTTGAGGGTGGAGGAGGGAATGAGGGAGGGGGAATGAATGAGAGATGGATGAAGGAGGAGGAGATAGGGTGGTAAAGAAAGCTTTTGGTGTGCTGGCCTTTATAAATCAGAGCATTGAGTATAGAAGTTGGGATGTAATGTTAAAATTGTACAAGGCATTGGTGAGGCCAATTCTGGAGTATGGAGTACAATTTTGGTCGCCTAATTATAGGAAGGATGTCAACAAAATAGAGAGAGTGCAGAGGAGATTTACTAGAATGTTGCCTAGGTTTCAGCAACTAAGTTACAGAGAAAGGTTGAACAAGTTAGGTCTTTATTCTTTGGAGCGCAGAGGGTTAAGAGGGGACTTGATAGAGGTCTTTAAAATTATGAGCGGGTTAGACAGAGTTGACGTGGATAAGCTTTTTCCATTGAGAGTAGGGAAGATTCAAACAAGGGGACATGACTTGAGAATTAAGGGACAGAAGTTTAGGGGTAACATTAGGGGGAACTTCTTTACTCAGAGAGTGGTAGCTGTGTGGAATGAGCTTCCAGTGGAAGTGGTGGAGGCAGGTTCGATTTTATCATTTAAAAATAGATTGGATGGGTATATGGACGAGAAAGGAATGGAGGGTTATGGTCTGAGTGCAGGTAGATGGGACTAGGGGAGAAAAAGTGTTCGGCATGGACTTGAAGGGCCGAGATGGCCTGTTTCCATGCTGTAATTGTTATATGGTTATAGGGGGGGGGGTGGAGGAAGGTTGAAGGGTGGATGAAGGGAGGGGAGGAGGGGAGATGAGGGATCAGGGGACAATGTTGATGTGAGGGAGGGGGGATGGAGGAATCGGGAGGGACGCAAAGGAAGAGGGAGGAGGGCATGAGGAAGGAGGGAGGAATGAGGGCAGAGCGGGTGGGGGGGGCAGTATGAAGAGGAGATGACAGATGAAGGAAGGTTAAGGGATAGATGGATGGTGGAGGGGGTGGAAGATTGCAACCCTCACGTGATCCGCCCTGTTTCGACTAATGCAATCAACTCAACGTGCACAAACGGAAGATCAAATAGAACAAGTTGTCTATTTAGAACAACTTTAGGCTGTGCACGCCACACGAAAGAAGAAGAAGTAGATGGAGGAAGAGTAGGGAATGAGTGAAGAGGAGGGGAAGGAAGAGGAATGAGGATGAAGGGATGAGTGGAGGAATGAGGGAGGATGGCGTGAGGGAGGAGAAGGAGATAGGGAGGAGGGATAAAGGAAGGTTGAGGGGTTGATGAGGGGAGGATGGGTGAGGAGTGGATGAGAGGGAGAGGAGGGATGAGTGAGGGATAAGGGTAACGAGGGGAGCAGGGCATTAGAGGAAGGAGGGGGGAGGAATGAGAGAGATGGAGGAGGAGGGAGGAATGAGGAAGGAACAAGAGGAAGGTGGAGGAGTGAAGGAAAAAGGAATGAGGTAGAGATTGATGTAGGGGGAAGGAGGAATGAGGGATGACGGAATGAGGGGAGGGGGAGAGAATGGGAGGGAAGAATGAGGAAGGAGGAAGGGATAGAGGAAGTAGCTGTAGGGAGGAGGGGGATGGAAGACGGTTGAGGGGTGGAGGGAGGAATGAGGGAGGGAGGGTGGAGGAAGGAGTGAGGGAGGAGGGGGTGAGGGAATGAAGAGAGGGGAGGGTTGGTTGGAGACCGTTTCCAACCCACTGTCTTTTCCCCCTCCCCTTTGTTCTCTCTCCCCCTGCTTCTTTCCCCCTTCCCTTTCTCTCTTTCCCTCTCTCCCGTGCACTCTCCTCTCTCTTTCCCTCACTTTTCCTCTCTCCTCTTTCTCTCGCTTTCTCCTTTCCTCTTTCTCTTTTATTCCCTTTTTATTGTCTTTATTTCTCCCTCCTCTCTTTTTCTAATCTTCTGTCCTGTCTGACTTTCTCTTCTCTCCCTTTCTCCTCTCTTTTTTTCTTTCTCTCTCTCCTTTCTTTTATCCTTTTCTCTTTTTCTCTCTCTTTATCACTTCTTTCTTCATTTCTGTTTCTCTTCCATTTTTTGTCTTGCCATCCCCCCTTTCTACCCCTTTTCTCTACCCCTTTCTCCATCCTCTCTCCCAATTTCTTCCCTTCCCCCTTTCTCTCTTTTTCTCTGTCACTTTCTCCTCTCCCTTATTTTCTTTCTTTCTTGCTTTTCTCCCCCCTTTTCTCTCTCTCCTCTATTCCTCCTTTTCTCTCCTCTCCTCCCTTTCTCCTTTCTCTTTTTTCTCTACTTTTCTCTCTCTCTTTTTCTCTCCTCCTTCTCCCTCTCTTTCTCTCCCTCCATTAATCTCCCTCCCCTCATCTCTCTCCCCTCTCTTTCTCTAACTGTCCTTCCCCTCCCCCCATTTCTTCCCCTCCCCTCTTTCACTCTCGCTTTTTCTCTCTCCCCTGTCTCTCATGTCTTTCTCCCTTTCTTCTCTCTCGCTTTTCTTTTTCTTTCTCCTTATCTCTCCTTTCTCCACCCTCCTCTCTTTCTCCTTTTTCCTCCTCTTTCTTCCCTCCCCATCTTTTATTCTTTGTTCTCTTCCCTTTTTCTCTCTCCTTTGCTCCTCTCCTTTTTCACCTTTGCTCTCTTTCCTTCCCTCTCCCTTCTTTCTTTCATTTCTCTACTATTCTCTTTCCCCTTTTCTCTCTATCCTCCTCCCTCTCTCACCCCTCACCTCCCCGTCTAACTTTATCTCCCTTTGTATCCCCCTCTCTCTCCCCACTCTTTTTTTGTGATATAAATTTTTATTAGAAGCAAACATATTACAATGTAGAGTAACATATTATAATAGAAGAAAAAACTTTTCATATACATCAATCACTCATACATTATTAAATTTGTCAATTGTCAGTTAATCTGCTTCTAGTGGTTTTTTTTTATATAGATAGAAAAAAGAAAAATAGAGAGAAAGAAGAAAGAAGAGAGAGAAAGAAGAATTACAATATCAAAAAAGAAAAAGAGGGGAATGAATAACTTATAATACGTCGTAGGAGATAAGTGCGTAGGTTATGAAATATAATTACATCTAATCTGAGTTCAAGCTTCAGTCAGGGCTTTCACGCTGGGCGACTCTATCCCTTCAAATAGGCAATGAATGGAGCCCATATTTTAACAAAAAGTTCTTGCTTGTCCATTAAGGCAAGTCTAATTCTTTCTAGATGTAGGGTCTCCGACATTTCCACATCCACATTTTAATTGTGGGGGTTGTAGGGCCTTTCCAGAATTTTAATATTAATTTTTTCCCTGTTATTATACTGTAGTCAAGAAGTTCCTTTGGCTTGTTGTGAGTGTTAAACTTTGTTCTGATATCCCAAGTATTATTAATTTTGAGTCTGGAGCCAATTTGGTATTAACAACTTCAGAGATTATTTGAAAAATATCAGTCCAGTAATTTTTAATTTTTATACAATTTGCAAAGCTATGTGTTAAATTGGCCTCTAGGTGCAGGCATATCGCCCCACTCTTTTTATCTCCCCTTTCATTTCTTTCTCCCCCTCCCCTCCCCCTTCAGCAATTCTCTCTCACTTCAACAAAAAGACTTTCACAACATAAAAACATCGCTGGCTCCTGGGCCAGCTACTGCATGCCTTAGCCCAGTCCAACTGGCCATTATTAAGTGCAATTGCCCATACAAATGGCCACAACCAAAGTCTCCCGGGGGAATGCCCAAGCTGACATTACTGCCCACACAGCAGTTTACGAATTCTTCACATTGGTCCCCACTGAACCAAAGATTCTAGTAGACCAGAACGCCTCAATCAGACAAGGGAATGTAAAGTTAACTAATGTAAAGTTCTGCCATGTAAAAAGATCTTTGGAAATGAGGGGGCTGCGCTGTTGTCTCTTTGACGGGCCTCTGGCTGACCCCTCTCGGACAAATTTGTGTACCTGATTTTTTTGTTTTCCTTTTACACTATTTACACTTCCTTATGCATGCTGATAAGGAGGGAAGGGAATGTGGAATTAGCTTACACTGTGAAGCTTTTAATGAAATGACGTGTGTCTAAGAGAGAGAGAGTCTAAAGTGTGTTTTGGGTTGAGACCGTTCTTCAGTATGTGTTGTATTGATGAACAAAGTATGAACATTTTTGGTGAATGATTTGTTTAAATGTCTTGGTCGGTAAAGTTAGTGGAACACTGACCTTGGCTAGCAAAGCTAGCTTGGTCAAGGTTAGCAACACAACAGCAAAGACAGTGCCTTTGCCTGATAATATCATGTATCAAAATGCAAATTTCTCATTTTTGGGGGTATCAAAGTTTTAAGAGTGTTGCATGATTTCATTGAGGAGTGTATAACTGTTTTACTCTTGATTGAGAATTTATTGCTTTAATGTGTGTGAATATCAGATTCAGCATATTGCATGAGGTGTGGAAATTTATGAATGAATGTCATAGAAAAGAGGGTGTAGAGTGAGTGAGTTTAAAAACTGTTACTTGTTTGTGGAACCAGTTCTGAGTGAATGTTGAATTAATCCTGTAATTCAGATGAAATAGGATGTCACCTTTCTCCTAGTATACCCTATCCCCAATACCATGTGCTCTAATTTTGCCGACTAATCTCCTATGTGGGACCTTATCAAATGCTTTCTGAAAGTCCAGGTACACAACATTTACTGGCTCTCCCTTGTCCATTTTCCTAGTTACATCCTCAACAAATTCCAGAAGATTAGTCAAGCATGATTTCCCTTTGTAAATCCATGCTGACTCGGACCGATCCTGCTACTGCTATCCAAATGTGCCGCTATTTCATTTTTATAATTGATTCCAGCATCTTCCCCTCCACCGATGGGCAGTGGGCAGGTGCTATAGACCTGCACGGGAAGGTAGACGCTCCCGCCCCCACGAGTCTTGGGTAGATGGTGCTCATCAGCCTGGGAAGGCAGTCCATCTAGGAGAGGGAAAACACTGATTTAAAAACCTCCATTGCCTTGTGGCCATATCCAGTCATGGAAAAGGCTCCTGGAGTAAACCACAAGAAAATCCGGAGTCTGAGCCCCTAAGGCAGTTCGTCGTTGTCTACAACCTCCCTCTGCCAGCTCCTGCGACGGCGCTGGTGCCAAACTGTAACGGTCCTGCTGTTCCTTTGGATTCATTCAGCGACGTGGAGAGGGGGGGCGTGCTGCATGGGCAACAGCCTGTCCTCCATATGACATCGCCCAGGCTTGCATCCGACCACACATTATCGTAAGCGACGCTGCTGTAGCTAAGGTTTGGAGCAAGCAAACAATAACTAGGATGCATCACCCATGGTCAGTCATGACCAAGGGGGGCCTACCCCTCCACCGATGTCAGGCTAACTGGTCTAGTGGGGTGCCGCAAGTATCAGTGCTGGGACCCGTTATTTACAATATTAACGATTTAGGCAAGGGAATTAATGTAACATCTCAGGTTTGCGGATGACACAAAGCTGGGTGGCAGTGTGAGCTTCGAGGAGGATGCCATGAAACTGCAGGGTGACTTGGATAGGTTGGGTGAGTGGGCAGATGCATGGCACATGCAGTATAATGTAAATAAATGGGAGGTTATCCACTTTTGTGGCAAGAACAGGAAGGCAGATTATTATCTGAATTATGTCAGATTAGGAAAAGGGAAGTGCGACGAGACCTGGGTGTCCTTGTACATCAATCACTGAAAGTAAGCATGCAGGTAGAGCAAGCAGTCATTAAGCTAATGGCATGTTGGCCTTCTTACGAGAGGTTTTGAGTTTAGGAACAAGGAGGTCCTACTGCAGTTGTACAGGGCCCTGGTGAGACCGCACCTGGAGTATTATGTGCCGTTTTAGTCTCCTAATTTGAGGAAGGACATGCTGAAGAAGGGTCTTGACACTAAAACTTCACCCATTCCTTCTCACCAGAGATGCTGCCAGTCCCGCTGAGTTACTCCAGCATTTTGTGTCTATCTTTAAGAAGGACATTCTTGCTATTGAGGGAGTGCAGCGTAGGTTCCCTAGGTTAATTCCCGGGATGGCGGGACTGACATATAATGAAAGAATGGGTCGACTAGGCTTGTATTCACTGCAGTTTAGGATGAGAAGTGGTCTAATAGAAACATATACATATTTTTAAGGGATTAGACAATAGACAATAGGTGCAGGAGTAGACCATTCGGCCCTTCGAGCCAGCACCACGATTCAATGTGATCATGGCTGATCAGCCCCAATCAATACTCCGTTCCTGCCTTCCCATATCCCCTGATTCCGCTATTTTTAAGGATTGGCTAGATGCAGGAAAAATGTTCCTCATATTGGGGGAGTCCAGAACCAGGGGTCACAGTTTACGAATAAGGGGTAGGCAATTTAGGACTGAGATGAGGAAAATCTTTTTCACCCAGAGAGTTGTGAATCTGGAATTCTC
>CM075980.1:38955029-39003007 GCA_038087875.1 Malacoraja senta
TCCCCTTTCCTGTGCTCCCCCCCTTTCCTCTACCCTCTCCTCCCCCTCTCCTTCCTCCTTCCCCTCTTCTCCCCACCCGCAGGGGAGGCTGCCCGTTTCCACGCTCATTTCATCGCCATGTGTGTGCCGGGGGAGAAAGCATTGCCCTTGCGGGAACTGCTGACGGCTGGGCGTTTGGCTTGCAACGTGAACAAGAGCGTGTTGCTGTGTTCCAGGGGCCGGGAGCGGAGGGGAGGGGCAGGAGAGGAAGGGGCTTCTCTCATCTATACCTCTCTAGGCTGGAGTGGGATACAGTGACAGCACGGGAGGCAAACTGGAGTCTTGTCCCGTCATCCCCAATAAATCTCCCAAATCTGCCTCCCTGTTTCACTCCCACTTTCTTCCGCGCCTTCTCGTCTCTCTCTCTGCCCCCCACCTCTTCAATCCTCTCTCCTACCCTCTCCCTTCTCTCCTCCCTTATCTCACCTACCCTACTCCTTCTCTGCCCTTCTCTCCCCTTCATTCTCCTTTCCCCATCTCCAACTCTCTCTGTCTCTCTCCTTCATCTACTCTTCCCTGATCTCTCCCTCCACTTTTACTCTTGATTCCCCTCCCTCGTCTCCCATTTCTCTCCCTCCCCCATCTTTCCCTCTTTCCACATTCCCTCTTGCTCCTCCCTCCTCCCACTCCATTCTGACCTCCCTCTTCCCTCTATTCTCCTGCCTTCTCTCCTCTCCTCAATCGTGTCCTCACTACTCTTTCTCTCTTCCTCTCCCTCCTCTCCTCAGCCCCACCTCCCCATTACTTTTCCCTCCTCAACCTCTTGCTCCTCTCTCTCCTCCCTCCACCTCTACCTCATTTTGCCCTCTCCTCCCTCCTCTCCACCCCCACTCTCCTGCTCCCTCTCTCCTCCTCTCCTCTGCCCCGCCTTCCAGGGGAGGCTGCCTGTTTCAAGAGTCAGAGTTTTATTGTCATGTGTCCCAGATAGGACAATGAAATTCTTGCTTGCTGCAGCACAACATAATATTGTAAGCATAATACAGAACAGTTCAGTGTGCCTATATACCATAGACCATATATATACACATAAATAAAGAGATAAAGTGCAATAGGCTGTTATAGTTCAGAGTTTGTTTGATGTTGTGTTTAATACCCTGATGGCTGTGGGGAAGTAGCTGTTCCTGAAACTGGATGTTCCAGATTTCAAGCTCCTGTACCTTCTTCCCGATGGCAATGGAGATATGAGTGTGTGGCCAGGATGGTGTGGGTCTTTGATGATGTTGGCAGCCTTTTTGAGGCAGCGACTGCGATAAATCCTTCGATGGTGGGGAGGTCAGAGCCGATGATGGACTGGGCAGTGATCACAACTTTCTGCATTCTTTTCCGCCTCTGGACTTCAAGTTGCCGAACCAAGCCACGATGCAATCAGTCAGTATGCTCTCTACTGTGCACCTGTAGAAGTTCGAGAGAGTCCTCCTTGACCAGGAAAGATCTTTGTAAATATGCACGCCCAGCAAAACCTACGCAGGTCACGGGGTGAACGTACAAACTCCGTACAGACAGCACCCATAGTTGGGATCGAACCGGGGTCTCTGGCGCTGCAAGCGCTATAGGCAACAACTCTACCACTGTGCGCCCACAATTCTCTACCCACAATTATCCACCTTCCTTTCAACAGAACACTGATTCTTCCTAAAGGGATAGCAAAGATTTGGATTTTTGGACACAATCCACGTGAGGATATGAGGATACTTACAGAATAATGAAAGGCATAGAGTGGATGCGGAAAGATGTTTCCACTTGTTGGAGAGTCTAGGACCAGAGGCCATTGCCTCAGAATTAAAGGGTGCGCCTTTAGAAATGAGGTGAGGAGGAACTTCATTGCCACAGAGGGCTGTGAAGGCCAAGTCAGTGGATATTTTTCAGGCAGAGATAGACCAATTCTTGATTAGGACGGGTGTCAAGGGGTATTTTGGGAACAGGGATCGGTTGTTGGGGTGGGGTTGCTATGGCAGAATCTGCAGTCTCGATCCCTCAATGTTTTCTGCCAATTTACCTCAACCCTGCACAATGAGAAAACGCGCTACATTTTCCAGCGGAGCCCATTGCTGCTTTTGGTTCATGGTGTGACAATTTTTAAGTTAATGCAGAGAAACAGGAGTTACTGAGACATTTTTAACACACTGTCCCCAAGACAGATACTCTCACACCATTTTCAAATACCTGAACCAGCAGGACCTCTGTCGGGTAGTGTGATCAAATGCAACCCAAAATATGCTTTCTCCGATTTCCTCTAAATCTTTCTTTGTTTTAAAACCTCAACCCTCTGGACTTAGGCACCTCTGTAAGCCACAGGCAAATGGGATTAGTTGTACGGGCACTTGATGGTTGACGTGGATGTGTTGGGCACAAAGGGCCTGTTTATGTGCTATATGACTCCATAAGTGGATTTAAAAATCTGAACTCAATTGAAGATTTGACAAACACACTGGCAATCTACATCCAGGTGAGAGAAATGGGGAGCAGAAAGCGTCAGAGATTGGTTAAAGCAGATGGAAGGAGCCCACTTTTCCTTAAGGAAGGATATTTTTGCTATGGAGGGGACACATCAGAAGTGCAGCAGATTAACTGTAGGGATGGCAGGGCCGATGTATGAAGAGCAATCTGGTTAATATTCACTGGAGTTTGGAAGGAATGATAATTTTATAGAAACCTACAAAATTTAGAAGTTCTAACAGGACTGGAAAGATAAGAGGTAAGATGTTCCTGATGCTGGGGAGTTTCAGGACCAGGATCACAGTGAGGATAAGGCGAGGTCATGTAGAACTCAGAGGGGGAGAAATCTCTTCATCCAGAGTGGTGAACCAGAGGAATTCTCTCGTGGAATGCAATTGAAATCATATTGTTGAATATACTCATGAGTTAAATATTGTTCTTGTAGCTAGAGGGACCAAGAGGTATGGGGAGTCCCCCAACTGGGGACTCAATTTGGATGATCAGCCATGATCACACTGAGGGGTTGAGTGGGCTTGAAGGGCCACATCGCTTACTCCTGTTCATAATTTCCATGTTTCTATTCCATATCCCACAACTGTGGTACTGAACAAGCACGCATGTGGGCCAATGCATGATTTTTTGGACATATATATCAATACCTTGCATTCTTCCGACTGGGAAGAACTGTTATGCAGACATATTATGTTTCACATAAACCTGGGGAAAGCAGACGACACACACTAGTTGTGGACCTACAGCGTCCCTGTACCTTTCTGCCTCTAGGAGAGTATTAGAAGGTCACTGCTTTCAAGACAGAAGGGAGCAGCAGTACAAGGATTATATACCTGAATGACAGCACTGGGTGAGTGAAATTGGTACCACAGTGGAAAGCAAAACAGACTAAGAATAGTCTTGGTCTCTAACATCTCTGTGCAGCGCGTGTGGATCACACTGCCACCTAACAAGAGAAAAAATGATCATTATCATAAAAATTTATGAATTAAAAGATTTTTATAATCTTATACTAACACATAAGTAATTGAATTAACCTAGCAATAGCAATCGAATATGAATTAGTATAATGTAATCATGACTAACTCCTCCGAGGGGGGAGGGCGGGTTTATTTCATATTTTTAATGAATTTCTAGATCTAGGATAATGAGCTAAATATATTGATATATGTTAACCATACTAATAAACTAAAACACATATAACAGATTCGGGCCCAGTGAGGTGTAAGTGGAGGGGAGGAGACTCAAGACACTTGGCAGATAGCCAAGAGTCTGATTCTGGTTAACCCCTTTCAACCTGCTGTTGTACATTACAAGAGACTGCGACCTAATTGTGAAGTAAAATGTAATAATTGTTAGTATATAGTAAATGCTAGATTATTTGAAGATGTAATTAGACATACATGTTCGAAGATATATATTTTTCTTTTATATATTATTCGGTCTTGAACTGGCCCCTCTTCCATTTTACAATATTAGGTTAAGGGAGCGGAGCTTAATGTAAATTAACAACTACGGAAGTTCTTAAAAACGTTACTACCACCAATAGGTGGTTATTTTTTTCATAGTGTCTCTATTTTAAGATACTATAATATCACCTTTTTAATTTTTATCTCACTTCACACTTTCCTGCTTTTTTTTTCAAGTTTAAAAAGGATATACCAACAGAACCAGAACCAACAGACAAAGATGGCGCCTGCCTGCGGCGACTTTTGCGGAGCACCAGAACAGAAAAGGTTCACCTACAACTTCTATCAACTTACCTGCGTCAGGGAAACGGCAGTAATCGGTGCCGTTTCAGACAAGCTGCTTGGGCAGCTGAAAGCGCTGGCAATTTCGCGATCTCCCGCAGCTGCGGGAGCCCCGGACTTTAAATTTTCCCACGCTGGCTGTGGAACTCCCGACCCGACTGAGGATCCCAGGTGCTGTACCTGGAAACCCCGGGATGACCTCCAGAGCCGACGGGCCGGATCTCCCAGGAACAATGAAGCTGAAGCTGCCGACTTTGAAGGTGCCCCCGTTCGTTACGGAGCTGGAGCTGCCGTCTGTGAAGGAATCCCCGTTCCAGCGCAGGTCCACAGAAACAACAGGTACAGTAAACACAGTACCTGGAAACAAAGGGGAAGCCTCCATTGCGTCCGGAAACGTGGCCGACGGGCAGGACTTCAGGTCAGACTGAAGCGCAGGGGAGTTCGGCCCCTCTCCCTACTATCCTACTGGCCAACGTACAGTCCCTTGAAAATAAAGTGGAGGACTTAAGGGCAAGACTGCTTTATCAAAGGGAGCTGAGGGAATGCTCTGTGTTCTGTTTCACAGAGACATGGCTCACCCCCAGCTCCCCAGACTCAGCGGTCCAGCCTGAAGGGTTCTCCATCCATCGTATGGACCGTACACTGGCATCTGGGAAAGGGAGAGGAGGGGGCGTCTGCCTCATGGTCAACTCTGCGTGGTGCTCAGACGTGGCAGTCCTGTCCAACTCCTGCTCTCCACACCTGGAACATCTGGCGGTGAAGTGCCGACCCTTCTACCTCCCAAGGGAATTCACCTCCATCATCATGACCGCGGTCTACATACCACCCCAGGCAGACGTCCGTCTCGCACTGGAGGAGCTGCACGCCGTGGTCAACAAACATCAGACGTCTTACCCCGAGGCGTTCACCACCATAGCCAGGGACTTCAATAAGGCAAACCTAAAGAAATCACTCCCTAACTTCCACCAACATGTCTCCTGCTGCACCAGAAGACCAAACACCCTCGACCACTGCTACATGACCATCAAGAACGCCTATCGTTCAATCCCTCGCCCTCACTTTGGTAAATCCGACCATACCGCGGTGCTGCTGCTTCCTGCCTACAGGCAGCAATTAAAGAGCGCACCCCCAGAGGTGAGGACAGTACAGAGCTGGTCGGGGGGGGGGGGGGGGGGGGGCAGAGGAACAACTCCAGGACTGTTTGGAGTCTGTAGACTGGGCAATGTTCAAGGACTCGGCAACGGACCTGAACGAATACGCCACAGTCATTACAGACTTCATTAAGAAGTGTGTGGAGGACTGCATCCCCACCAAAACCTTCCGAGCGTTTCCCAATCAGAAACCTTGGATGAACTTTGAGATCCGCACTCTTCTGAAGTCCAGACACCGGGCATTCATGTCTGATGATACAGTGGCCTACAAAAAGTCCAGATACGACCTTGGTAAGGCCATCAAAAAGGCCAAAAGGGACTTCTCCAAACTGGAGGAAGAGACAGATGTTCGGCGGCTGTGGCAGGGCCTGAATGCAATCACCTCTTACAAGGCGAAATCAGGAGGCAGCTCGAATGGCGGCGAAACATCACTCCCTGATGAGCTCAATGCGTTTTATGCACGCTTTGATAGGGAGAACACCGATGTGCCTTGCCGAGCCCCCATTCGCTGTGATGGTATTTCAGTCTCAGTCACAGCGGCCGACGTCAGGAAATCCTTCAGAGGGGTGAACCCTCGAAAAGCGCCTGGACCTGATGGTATACCTGGTCGTGTTCTAAAAACCTGTGTGGACCAACTGGCTGGAGTTTTACGGACACTTTCAACCTCTCACTTCTTTTTTTTTTTTTTGTTGTTATATAAATTGTTATTAGAAGCAAACATATTATAAAGTAGAGTAACATATTATAATAGGACAAGAAAAAACTTTTCATATACATCAATCACTCATACATTATTAAATTTGTCAATTGTCAGTTAATTCTGCTTCTAGTGTTTTTTTCTAATATAGATAGAAAAAGTAAAATAGAGAGAAAGAAGAATTACAATATCAAAAAAGAAAAAGCGGTGGAATGAATTACTTATAATACGTCATAGGAGATAAGTTCGTAGGTTATGAAATATAATTACATCTAATCCTGAGTTCAAGCTTCAGTCGGGCTTTCGCGCTGGGCCACTCTATCCCTTCAAATAGGAAATGAATGGAGCCCATATTTTAACAAAAAGTTCTTGCTTGTCCATTAAGACAAGTCTAATTCTTTCTAGATGTAGGGTCTCCGACATTTCCACAATCCACATTTTAATTGTGGGGGTTGTAGGGCCTTTCCAGAATTTTAATATTATTTTTTTCCCTGTTATTATACTGTAGTCAAGGAAGTTTCTTTGGCTTGTTGTGAGTGTTAAACTTTGTTCTGATATCCCAAGTATTATTAATTTTGAGTCTGGAGCCAACTTCAGAAATTATTTGAAAAATATCAGTCCAGAAATTTATTAATTTTTATACAATTTGCAAAGGTATGTGTTAAATTGGCCTCTAGATGCAGGCATTTATCGCATATAGGAGAGATATGTGGGAACATTCTATTTAGTTTTATTTTGGAGTAATGTAATCTGTGTAAGACTTTAAATTGTATTAAAGCATGTCTGGCATTTAACGAACATTGATGTATATGTTGTAAACTTTCGTCCCAAATATCTTTCGTAATAGGATAACCTAACTCATTTTCCCATTTATGTCTATATAGTTCCATCGGTGGTTCCTCATTATTTAGGAGAATTAGAGATTAGAGATTAGAGATTAGAGATTAGAGATTCCTTTATTTGTCATTCAGACCTTTCGGTCTGAACGAAATTTCGTTGCCTGCAGTCATACATATAATAATAAATGACAAAACACACAATAAACACAAATTAACATCCACCACAGTGAGTTCACCAGGCACCTCCTCACTGTGATGGAGGCAAAAGTCTTAAAGTCTCTGTCTCTTCCCGCTTTCTTCTCCCTCTGTGCTGAGGCGATCCAGGCTTCTGATGCTGTGGCCCCGCCGGGCGACGGTAAGCCAGTCCAGCGGCCGAATCCGTGCTCCGCGACGGGCCGGCTCAAACTCCGCGGCCCGGGGTGGTCGAAGCTGCCGCCCTCCAGTCCAGCGGACGCAGCTGTAGTTGCGTGAGAATGTTATAAATATAAGCTATTAATTTTTCAGTGTTAGGATGCTTATTCAAACATTCATCAAGAATTTCTGGTTCCCTAGTCCTATAAACTTGTGTATTGGATTTAACATAATCTCTAATTTGTAAATATCTGAAAAAGTTATTTGAGTGTAGTCCATAATTCTGTTGTAACTCTTGAAATGACAGAAAGATGCCTTCCCTATAAAGATGTCCAATCCTTTTAATTCCATGATTTTTCCATTGTATAAAACCTCTATCCAATATGGATGGCTTGAATAGAGGATTATTTACAATGGGAAGACAGAGTGGTATATTATTCAGTTTTAAAGCCTTTTTTAATTGTTTCCAAATTCGTATTCCACTATGTATTATAGGGTTTTCCTTATAGGTTTTTTAATGCAATTTTGTGGTAGCAAATATAATCGAACCTATTTCAAAAGGTAAACAGTCTTCCTTTTCCATCCTTAACCATTCTGGTTGTTGGTCCATTTCTTCCAGCCAGAAATTCATGTTTTTAATATGGACTGCCCAAAAATAAAATAAGAAATTTGGCAAGGCCAAACCTCCGTTGCTCTTTGACTTACATAAATGTTTTTTACTTATTCTATGATTCTTATAATCCCAAATAAAGCTTGTAACAATGGAGTCGACTTTTTTTAAAACGTTTTTTGGAATATATATCGGAATTAATTGAAATAAATATAGTAGTTGCGGTAAGAAAATCATTTTTATAGCATTAATTCTACCAAGCATTGAAATAGGAAGTGTTTTCCAGTACTGAATATGTTTATGTAATTTATTGAGTAAGGATGGAAAATTTTGTTTAAATAAAGAGGTATATGTCTTAGTTACATAGATTCGTAAATATTTAAGTTTATCTTTAACTATTTTAAAAGGGGATTGTTGTATTGTATTTAAGTTGAATTTTGTTATTGGCATGATTTCACTTTTATTCCAATTAATCCTATATCCTGAGAACTGACCAAATTGTGTTATTAGATTTAATAGATTTGGAATACTAGTTTCTAACTTTGTAATATATATTAATACATCATCTGCATATAAGGAAATTTTATTCCTTGTATCTCTAGTGTTGTATCCATGTATTCCTGGATGGTTTCTAACGCTTTCTGCTAATGGTTCAATTGCAAGAGCAAATAATAGTGGGGATAGTGAACATCCTTGTCTACAACCTCTAGAAAGATTAAATTTGGCTGATAACATTTGATTTGTTAATATTCTAGCTGTTGGATTAGAGTATAACAATTTAACCCATGTACAGTACTTCTCTCCCAATTGAAATTTTTTCATTACCGAAAATAAATATGTCCATTCTACCTGGTCAAATGCCTTTTCAGCATCTAACGAAATAATTGCTAGATCTGCATTTGGAATTCTATTTGTATATATAATATTGAATAGACTTCTCAAATTATAAAATGAGTAACGTTTTGGAATAAAACCTGTTTGGTCCGGGTGTATTAATTTGTTAATCACTAAGCTCAATCTATGATAGGATTTTGGTTAATATTTTCTGATCAGTATTTAAGAGAGCTATTGCTCTATATGAACCTGGGTCTTCAGGGTCCTTATCCGGTTTCGGTATAAGTATGATTGTAGATTCATTTAGAGTTTCTGGAAGTTTCTGTTGAGTATAAGCTTGTTTGTAAAGTCTCTGTAGACGTGGAGAAATCAGATCGTAAATTTTTAAATAAAATTCAGAGCTTAGACCATCAGGACCTGCGGCCTTTCCATTTTTTAAAGATCGAATTGACTCCTCGATGTCTTTTACCGTAATTTCTACATCTAGTGATTCTCTCTCTTTCTGATCTAGACCTGTAAGATTACATTTCTGTAGAAATGTTTCCATTCCTACTGGTTGTTCTGTCGTTTTAGATGAATACAATTTTTGATAATATTGTAAAAATCTATCATTAATATCTTTAGGTAGTGTTAATGTTTCTCCCTTATCTGATCTAATTTTGTAAATTGTTTTTCCCCCGTCCTGTTTACGAAGTTGACGCGCTAATAGTTTTTGTGGTTTATCTCCAAATTCAAAATTTAATTGTTTTGTACGTTGATATAGTTTTATTACTTGGTCTGAGTATATCTTGTTTAACTTATATTTCAGTACTGCAATTTTATTGTGTTTTACCATAGATGGTGCTATTGCATTTTCTATGTCTAATTGCCTTATTTCCGTTTCCAAAGACTGTTGTTTGGCCCTATTCTCTTTGTTAATAAATGATTGGGAGGAGATTAATGCTCCTCGCACAAATGCTTTAAATGTTTCCCAAAGAAGGGAGGCGGAGATTCCAGGGCTGTCATTAGCCTCGAAAAACATATTAATCTGTTTTACGAGGTATTCATTACATAGCTTTTTTTTCTCAAGATTTGGGGGTTAAGTCTCCATTGTGTCTTTGTCTCGGTCATTCCGTTTAGTTTAATCATAAATGTTAGTGGAGCATATTATAATATTATGATATTGCGAATTATAGGTAAATGGGATAAGTTTAGAGTCTACTAAGAAATAGTCTATCCTTGAGTAAGTTTTATGCACGGGTGAGTAGAATGAGTATTCTCGACCAGATGGGTTTTCAATTCTCCAAACATCCTTAATGTTGGTAGTATTAATATATGGATTTATAAATTCACTTGACTGAGATTTTAATTTTCTTTGACTTGATGATCTATCCAAATAAGCATCCAGTGTACAATTTAAGTCTCCACCGATAATTAAGTTATGTTGTGTACATTCCGGGATAATGTTAAGTATTCTCTTAAAGAACAGGGGGCTATCAAAATTTGGTCCATACACATTAAGGAGAGTCACTTTTTTTGAGTATAACTCCCCTACTAATACAATATATCTGCCTTCAATATCTTCTGTCGTTGATATATGTTTAAAGGGTATACCTTTACGAATTAATATTGCAACCCCTCTAGATTTATGTGAAAATGAAGAATGATACGTTTTTGCAATCGATTTGGCTTTCAATCTATGTTGTGCTTCCTTTTTAAGATGTGTTTCCTGGAGAAATATTACATCTGCTTTAAGTGATTTTAAATAGGCTAACACTTTACCTCTCTTGATTGGTTGTTCATTAATTCCCTTAACATTCCAGCTACAGAATTTAATTCCTTCACCCCCAATTTTTATATTAACGTCTTGCATCTTGTGATTAAAATGGTCTATGTTGGAGCAGATGGCTCAGCGCATTAAACCCTACCTTATACTTGAACCTCAGGTAGATGAATTCGAAGTCTCGTCGGTTTTTCATCCGGACATATCTTCCTAAATAAAACATATAATTCCATTCCAAATACAAAATATAATATAACATAAGATAGAAAATGTAATAAAATGTTGTATTAGTAACGTGTAAAGAGTAGAAAAAGAAGAAAACTACAACTATGATTAGTGCAGTTACTGATAGCCACCCTAGTGTGGCTAAACATATAAAGACTTCCGTAGCTTTTGTTAAAAAAAAAATATTACTAGCTCCGTACTTTCTTTAAAAGAAAAGTTTCAATTACAATGAAAACAATTTATGGGGGGGGAGGGAAACAATAGTTTTATTCCATAATTGAAGTATTTGTTAGTCTCAAATTAAAATGTTAGTATCATATAGCAAGCTAAAAATATTTTTCCTCTTTTTTTTAAATTAAAAAAAAAAAAAAGGGGGGGGAAGACACTGTTAAAGAGTAATCAAAAAACATTATTAAAGAGTAATCAAAAAACATGATTAAAGAGTAATCAAAGTCCAAAATATCCAAATATCCAAAATAGCAAGGAAAAAACTTCCTATATTTTATTAATTAATTACTTGGATCACACTTTACTTATATTTCATACTTTTAATCAATTCTAAGTTGGTCCAGTTAACAATAATTAGTATTGATTAGTATTCGTGATTAGAATTAATTGTTAGAAATTAGTACTAAAATGTAAATATTATGTATCAGTAGCGAGATAATTGCCCAATTCTTCCCGCAGATCTTGGACAAAATCTGCAAGAAGAATGGGGACAGTTCTTAAAAATTATAGTTTAAGGTTCCATCTCTTCTCTGCAGGATAACAGTTTCCACTGTCTTCAGGTGAATGTTGGGTGTAGACTATTATTCAATCTTCGGTCTTATTCACGATGCTCTGGGCAAATTCAAGTGCCTCTGTATGCTTGACGAAGAAATGTTCCTTCCGCTCATAGGTCACTCTTAATGTTGCGGGATATAATAGTCCATATCTCAAATTGTTTATATTCTTAAGTATTCTTCTTGTTTCTGTTAACAGCGCTCTCTTCTTGGCGACTTCCACAGGATAATCTCTAAATATGCTTATCTTGTTTCCTTCAAATGCGAGGTTTCTGCTTTGAACAATTATCTTCATCATATCATCCAAAACATGGTCATATTGCACCTTCACTATCAGTTGTCTTGGGGGGGCGCCCTCCCTTGGGCGACATCTTGATACTCTGTGCGCTCGGGCAATTAACGGTGCTTGATCCAGTTTCAAGACTTTTTTCAGCAGATCTGCAGCAAATTCGCGAGGATCACGATTCCCCTCTCTGCCTTCCTGGATGCCTACGATTCTTAAATTCTGACGTCTCTGTCGTCCCTTCAAGTCAATACATTTTTCGGTTATTTGATGTAATAACTTCGATAGGCGTTTGTTCTCGGCAATAACTTTATTTGTAGTTTCGGTACTCGTCTCAGCAATTTCCTCCAATTCCTTTACAGCCTCGTGGTGTTGATTTAAAGTCTGGAGGATAGGCTCCAACTTAGCATCAAATCTGGATTCCATCAAATTCAGTTTATCATATACTTCTTCAGTATTTTGATGCATATTTTCTTCCATGGTTAATTTCCAGTCTTCCAGAACTTCATGCACAGAAGCTGTAACCTCATCTTTAATTTGTTCTTTAATTTCATCTTTTAAAGATTTCAGCTCCTGTTTAAGATTTTTAAATTCTTTCATTATATTAGAGATTTCCTGTGTCAGGAAGGTTCTTAATTCTTCCACATCTGTTTTTTTCTTCCTTGAGATATCTTCTTGGGATGCTGTTAAAACTGAGCCCGAGGCTTCAGTTGGGCCTACCTCTTTTCCCTTGCTGGTTTTTCTCTTCTTGGGGGGGGGGGGTATGTTGAATCGACATGCTGCCGGTGTCGCGCGCCTGATGACGTCACGGACCTATTGCAAACACTCGGTGCTGTTTTCTAGAGGTAGGTCCCGTCTTTTCCCCCCGTTTTCAACATTTTTTTCCCGGAGCTGGTCGGCGCGATTCTCTCCTACTCCATAGCGCCACCGGAACCTCTCACTTCTGAGGTCTGAGGTTCCCACCTGCTTCAAAAGGGCATCAATTATTCCAGTGCCCAAGAAGAGTAAGGTGACGTGCCTCAATGACTATCGACCAGTGGCACCAACGCCTGTGGTGATGAAGTGCTTTGAGAGGTTGATCATGACGCAGATCAACTCCTACCTCGACAAAAACCTGGACCCACTGCAGTTCGCTTACCGCCACAACAGATCAACGGTGGATGCGATCTCGCTAGCCCTCCACTCCGCTCTGGACCACTTGGACAACAAAAACTCATATGTCAGGCTGTTATTCATCGATTACAGCTCGGCATTTAACACAATCATCCCCTCCAAGCTGGTTACCAAACTCGCAGAACTGGGTCTCTGCGCATCCCTCTGCAATTTGATCCTCGACTTCCTAACTCTCAGACCACAGTCTGTTCGTATTGGTGGAAATGTGTCAGACTCGATAACAATTAGCACGGGAGCACCTCAAGGCTGCGTGCTCAGCCCCCTGCTGTACTCACTCTATACTCATGACTGCGTAGCCGGACATAGTGCGAACTCCATCATCAAGTTCGCTGACGACACCACTGATGTGGGACGTATCACTGATGGGGATGAGTCAGAGTATAGAAGAGAGATCGAGCAACTGTCCATATGGTGCCCGCGCAATAACCTGGCCCGCAACACCAGCAAAACCAAGGAACTGATTGTGGACTTTGGAATGAGTAGGATGGGGACCCATAGTCCTGTTTATATCAACGGGTCGATGGTTGAAAGGATCAAGAGCTTCAAATTCCTGGGTGTGCACATCTCTGAAGATCTTTCCTGGTCCGAGAACTCTGATGCTACTATTAAGAAAGCACATCAGCGCCTCTACTTCCTGAGAAGATTACGGAGAGTCGGTTTGTCAAGGAGGACTCTCTCTCTAACTTCTACAGGTGCACAGTAGAGAGCATGCTGACCGGTTGCATCGTGGCATGGTTCGGCAACTTGAGCGCCCTGGAGAAGAAAAGACTACAAATTGTAGTAAACACTGCCCAGTCCATCATCGGCTCTGACCTCCCTTCCATCGAGGGGATCTATCACAGTTGCTGCCTCAAAAAGGCTGGCAGTATCATCAAGGACCCACACCATCCTGGCCACACACTCATCTCCCTACTACCTTCAGGTAGAAGGTACAGGAGCCTGAAGACTGCAACGACCAGGTTCAGGAACAGCTACTTCCCCACAGACATCAGGCTATTAAACCTGGCTCGGACATAACACTGAACTTTATTAGCCAATACTGTTATTTGCACTTTATCAGTATATTGATTCATGTGTGTATATATTTATAGAATGCCTTGTAGTCAATGCCTACTATGTTGTGCTGAAGCAAAGCAAGAATTTCATTGTCCTATCAGGGACACATGACAATAAACTCACATGACTTGAACCTAGCAACCGCGAGTGCCCACCCAACACCTAGAGGACTGAGGTATTGTGTTGCACCATATGACTTAAAGGTATTAAAGTAATTCATAATGTAAGACGATAAACAAAAGAAAATAAGAGGAATCACGTTTTGTAGCTGGAATATAAGAGGTGTTAATGAGCCAATCAAAAGGGGTAAGATTTTCGCACAATTAAAATCACTCAATGCAGATATAATTTTCCTACATGAAACACACCTGAAACTCCAAGCTCAGACCAGACTGAAGGCAAACTGGAACGGCCAAACATATTACTCTTCATATATCTCTAAATCTAGAGGCACGGCAATTATTATCCGTAAAGGTATACCATTCAAATCAAAGAATATTATAGCAGATAAAGAGGGGAGATATCTTATAGTTACGGGAGAGTTCAACTCTACACCACTTACTATGGTAAATATATATGCGCCTAATTTTGATAATCCTAATTTTTTAACAAAATATTGTATACAATTTCAGAGCTTAATCATCAAAATATGATAATGGGGAGATTTCAATTGCGTATAAATTGCATATAAATCTGCACAACAAAAGAGACTTAACATAAAATCTAAAACCAGCGAACTCCTAAATACATACATAAAAAATACAAATATAACAGATGTATGGACGATTGCTAATCCAGTTGGAAGGGAATACTCTTTTTACTCAATGGTACATAAAACTTATTCACGTATAGACTATTTTTTAGTGGATACGAAATTAATTCCAAACACAACGAACCCTAAATATCATAATAGTATCATTTCTGATCACTCTCCGTTAACCTTTTCCTTAAAAATAGGAATGCCAAATAAAAAATCGTTTTGGAGGTTTAATCCTCAAATGTTAAAAGACCCACAAGGTGGTATATATCTAAAACAACAGATGGAACTTTTTTTTTAGACTAATGACACCCCAGGCATTTCACCCTCTTTATTATGGGAATCTTTTAAGGCATTTATTAGAGGATCTATAATTTCATATCAAGCATTCCAAAATAAAAAAAAAATAAGAAAGAACAATTGCAGTTAGAAGAACAAATTAGACAATTGGATCCAGATAATGTTAAAGAACCAACTATAGACAAACACAATAAAATAACAATACTGAAATTTAAATTAAACAGAATCTTATCTGCAAGAGTTATAAGACTATTTCATATTACAAAACAGGAAAACTTTGAGTTTGGGGATAAACCACATAAACTCTTGGCACGTCAACTGAAAAAACAGGAAAAGGATCATACGATTTCAAAAATTAAATCACATAAAGGTGAATTGTTAACACTACCTAAAGATATTAATGAAAGATTTGCCCAATTTTATCAACATTTATATACATCAAAAACATCAGCAGATAACACTAAAGTTATAATTTTTTTGGATAATTGTAACCTCCCAAAACTTAATCTGTTGGAACAAGAGGAATTAGGAGCTCGGGTCTCAATTAAAGAAATAGAAGAGACAATAAACTCACTGAAGGACGTTAAAACGCCAGCACCAGATGGATTTAGTAATGAATTTTATAAAAGATTCTACGAGACAATTTCACCACGTTTACAAAAATTGTATACATATGCTTTTAAAGAACAATCATTACCAGAAACATTAGCGGAATCAACTATTACACTTATACCGAAAAAAGATAAAGATCTAGAAGACCCCGGTTCATATAGAGCCATTGCATTGTTAAACACAAATCAGAAAATATTAGCGAAAACTTTAGCAAGAAGATTGAGCAAATATGTGCGTAAATTAATAAATGCGGATCAAACGGGGTTTATACCCAAGAGACACTCATTCAATAATTTGAGACGTCTGTTTAATATAATGTATTCATATAAAACTGAAGAGGAAGACTTATCAATTATTTCATTGGATACAGAAAAAGCATTTGACCAGGTGGAATGGGAATATCTCTTTAAAGTATTGCAAACATTTCAAATGGGAGAGAATTTTATCTTATGGGTAAAATTATTATATGACAAGCCGACTGCTAGAATACTGACCAATAAAATACTGTCTTCGAAATTTCAACTAACCATATAACCATTACAGCACGGAAACAGGCCATCTCGGCCCTTCAAGTCCGTGCCGAACATTAAAAAAAAAAAAAAAAACAATACTTCCCCCTAGTCCCATCTACCTGCACTCAGACCATAACCCTCCATTCCTTTCCCGTCCATATACCCATCCAATCTATTTTTTAAGGATAAAATCGAACCAGCCTCCAACACTTCCACTTGAAGCTCATTCTACACAGCTACCACTCTCTGAGTAAAGAAGTTCCCCCTAATGTTACCCCTAAACTTCTGTCCCTTAATTCTCAAGTCATGTCCCCTTGTTTGAATCTTCCCTACTCTCAATGGCAAAAGCTTATCCACGTCATCTCTGTCTAACCCGCTCATAATTTTAAAGACCTCTATCAAGTCCCTTCTTAACCTTCTGCGCTCCAAAGAATAAAGACCTAACTTGTTCAACCTTTCTCTGTAACTTAGTTGCTGAAACCCAGGCAACATTCTAGTAAATCTCCTCTGTACTCTCTCTATTTTGTTGACATCCTTCCTATAATTAGGCGACCAAAATTGTACTCCATACTCCAGAATTGGCCTCACCAATGCCTTGTACAATTTTAACATTACATCCCAACTTCTATATTCAATGCTCCGATTTAGAAAGGCCAGCACCCCAAAAGCTTTCTTTACCACCCTATCTACATGAGATTCCACCTTCAGGGAACTATGCACAGTTATTCCTAGATCCCTCTGTTCAACTGCATTCCTCAATTCTCTACCATTTACCATGTACGTCCTATTTTGATTTGTCCTGCCGAGATGTAGTACCTCACATTTATCAGCATTAAACTCCATCTGCCATCTTTCAGCCCACTCTTCCAAATGGCCTAAATCTCTCTGTAGACTTTGAAAATCTACTTCATTATCCACCACACCACCTATCTTAGTATCATCTGCATACTTACTAATCCAATTTTCCACACCATCATCCAGTTCATTGATGTACATGACAAACAACAGTGGATCCAACACAGACCCCTGAGGCACCCCACTAGTCACCGGCCTCCAACCTGACAAACAGCCATCCACCATTACTCTCTGGCATCTCCCATTCAGCCACTGTTGAATCCATCTTGCTACTCCACCATTAATACCCAACAATTGAATCTTCTTAACCAACCTTCCATGAGGAACCTTGTCAAAGGCCTTACTGAAGTCCATATAGACAACATGCACTGCTTTACCCTCATCAATTTCCCTAGTAACCTCTTCGAAAAATTCTAGAAGATTAGTCAAACATGACCTTCCAGGCACAAATCCATGTTGACTGTTCCTAATCAGACCCTGCTTATCCAGATGCTTATATATATATTATCTTTAAGTATCCTTTCCATTAATTTGCCCACCACTGATGTCAAACTAACAGGTCTATAATTGCTAGGTTTACGCTTAGAACCCTTTTTAAACAACGGAACAACATGCGCAGTACGCCAATCCTCCGGCACTATTCCCGTTTCTAATGACATTTGAAATATTTCTGTCATAGCCGCTGCTATTTCTACACTAACTTCCCTCAATGTCCTCGGGAATATCCTGTCAGGACCTGGAGACTTATCCGTCTTCATCTTTTTCAAAAGTGTCCGCACCTCCTCTTCTTTGAATCTCATAGTTTCCATTGCTACTCTGTTTCCCTTACCTCACATAATTCCATATCCTTCTCCTTGGTGAATACCGAAGAAAAGAAATTGTTCAGTATCTCCCCCATCTCTTTTGGCTCTGCAGATAGCTATCCACTCTGACTCTCTAATGGACCAATTTTATTCCTTGTTATACTTTTGCTATTAATATAGCTGTAGAAACCCTTTGGATTTACTTTCACCTTACTTGCCATAGCAACCTCATATCTTCTTTTAGCTTTTCTAATTTCTTTCTTAATATTATTTTTACATTCTTTATACTCCTCAAGCACCTCATTTACTCCATGCTGCCTATAATTATTGTAGATCTCTCTCTTTTTCCAAACCAAGTGTCCAATTTCCCTTGAAAACCATGGCTCTTTCCAATTTATACTATTTCCTTTCAACCGAACAGGTACATAAAGATTCTGTACTCTTAAAATTTCACCTTTAAATGTCCTCCATTTCTCTTCTACATCCTTCCCATAAAACAACATGTCCCAATTCACTCCTTTTAAATCCTTTCGCATCTCCTCAAAGTTAGCCTTTCTCCAATCAAAAATCTCAACCCTAGGTCCAGTTCTGACCCTCTCCATATTTATATTGAAACTAATGGTATTGTGATCACTGGACCCGAAGTGCTCCCCAACGCTTACCTCCGCCACCTGCCCGGTCTCATTTCCTAACAGGAGGTCCAGCACTGCCCCTTCTCCAGTAGGTACCTCTATGTATTGCTGCAAAAAACTATCCTGCACACATTTTACAAACTCCAAACCATCCAGCCCTTTTACAGAATGTGTTTCCCAGTCTATGTGTGAAAAATTGAAATCTCCCACAATCACTACCTTGTGCTTACTACTAATATCTGCTATCTCCTTACATATTTGCTCTTCCAATTCTCGCTCCCCATTTGGCGGTCTATAATACACCCCTATAAGTGTTGCTACACCTTTCCCATTTCTCAGCTCCACCCAAATAGCCTCCCTAGACGAGCCCTCTAATCTATCCTGCCAAAGCACTGCTGTAATATCTTCCTTGACAAGCAATGCAACACCCCCACCTCTTGCCCCTCCAATTCTATCACCCCTGAAGCAACGAAATCCTGGAATATTTAGTTTCCAATCACAGCCCTCCTGCAACCATGTTTCACTGATCGCCACAACATCATACTTCCAGGTGTCAATCCAGACTCTAAGCTCATCCACCTTTCTTACAATGCTCCTAGCATTAAAATATACACATTTAAGAAACCCATCACCACTTATTCTCTGTTTATTATCTTTTTCTTCTTTCTCCCCTACATTTTGGGTCCGAGTGCTTCCCTTCTCTGCCTCCTGCCTCCCACATTTTCTACCATCTTTCTCTATTTGAGTCCCTCCCCCCAACCGTTCTAGTTTAAAGTCTCCCCAGTAGCCTTTGCAAATCTCCCCGCCAGGATATTGGTTCCCCTCGGGTTCAAGTGCAACCCGTCCTTTCTGTACAGGTCACACCTTCCCCAAAAGAAGTCCCAATGATCCAGAAATTTGAATCCCTGCTCGCTGCACCAGTTCCTCAGCCACGTATTTATCCTCCACCTCATTTCGTTCCTGCTCTCACTGTCGCGTGGCACAGGTAGTAATCCTGAGATTGTTACCTTTGCGGACGTTCTCCTTAACTCTCCTCCCAACTCCCTAAATTCTCCTTTCAGGACCTCTTCTCTTTTTCTGCCTATGTCATTGGTACCTATATGTACCACAACCTCAGGCTCCTCTCCCTCCGATTTCAGGATCTCTTGGACACGTTCAGACACATCCCTGACCCTGGCACCAGGGAGGCACACTACCATCCGGGTCTCCTGACTGCGTCCACAGAATCGCCTATCCGACCCCTAACCATAGAGTCCCCTATTACTATTGCCCTCCTCTTCTTTTCAAAGTCAAAGTCAAAGCACTTTATTCGTCCCCGAGGGGCAATTTAAAAGGGCGCATTACAGTAGCTTCTAAAAAAAAAGAGACACAATCAACAAACATAAGCAGCACGCATACTGCACATTCAACCAACACACGCATCTCACAGACACACTGCACAATCACACAACACACACAGCACATCTACATTCAACACATAGTAATAATCTTCAACACATAGTAACATCCTCTAAAGTGCTTCCTTACTGCTTCAACCAGAAAGTGCATATAGAAGGCCATTTCACTTCACATGTTCGAGTCAGTGATCAGCATTAAAAAGCAGGACAGCCCTGGGGATGAAGGTTGCCTTCCTCCTCTGTGTCCGGCAACCCGGACAGCGAAGTCTGCGTCCTGAGGGGAGCCACTCAAACTCAGGAAACAGGATGTGAGAGGGGTCCTGAAGAATCCTGCGTGTCAACCTCCCAGACTGTTGGTCGCATAGAGCAGCGAGAGTTCGGACGGGCTGCTCAATGATTTTTGAGCAGACCTTGACCACATTCAACAGGCGGTTTCTGTTTTGTAGGGTGATGGAGTGGAACCAGCTAGTGAAAGAGAAAGTTATTACATTTTCAATGAATGCGTAGTAGAATGTGGTGAGAATGTCTTTGTTAATCCCAAATGACTTCAGCTTCCTGAGTAGGTACTGTCTCTGATGGCACTTTTTAAGGATTTCCTCTGTGTTAGAGGAAAACCTTAGCAGGTTGTCGAAGGCTGTTCCCAGGTATTTGTATACCTCCACTATCTCCACTGGCTCCTGCTGGATGATAGTGGTGGCTGCCTCAGCCATCTGTCTCTGTTGGGGGGAAAAGGTCACAATCATGTCCTTGGTTTTGCTTATATTTAGCTCAAGACAAGACTTTTCACACCATACTATAAAGTCCTGCAGGGCTGAGCTGTGATGTTGTGTATGGCTGGGAAGCAGAGACAGGAGGACTGTGTCATCAGCAAATTTTACAAAGTGGCAGTTTGGCTGGGTGGATCTGCAGTCATCAGTGTAGAGAATGAAGAGAAGTGGGGAGAGGACACAGCCTTGTGGAGAGCCAGTCTCTACCATTCCCTACCAGTCTCTACCATTCCCTACCATTCTGAGTAATAGGGCCGGTCTCTGTGCCGGAGGCCCGGCCGCTGTCGCTACCCCCAGAAAGGCTGTCCCCCGCAACAGTACTCAAACAGGAGTACTTATTTTCTAGGTGTACAGCCTCTGGGGTACTCACTAGTCCCTGCCTCTGCCCCTTGCCCTTCCTAACTGTGACCCACTTGTCTGCCTCCCGTGGTCTTGGAGTGGCCACCTCCCTATAACTCCTTTCTATGACATCCTCACTCTCCCTGATCAGACAGAGGTCATCGAGCTGTTGCTCCAGGTTCCTAACACGGTCCCTTTGGAACCCCATCTCTACGCACCTGACACAGATGTGGACGTCTGAAGAGGTATCAGACTCCATGACCTCCCACATCTGACATCCAGAACAGTAAACTGCCCTGGCCCTCATTCTCCCCCCTTACCAAGGATACAATATAAAGCCTTACCCTGGATACAATACAAACTGGTGGAGGAAATCAGCAGGGATCTGACTCTCAATCAGCTGCTTCCTCTTAGTCCTCGTCCACCAATCAGCTGCTTCCTCACATAGGAACCCTGAATGGAACGTTGCAGTTTTGGCACTCCTGCAACGGTCCCTGGGCGTCTGGAAAGCAAAGCCCCGCGCTGTTTAACTACTCACTATGCAGGGGCAATAGACAGGGATGTGCATTATCACCCCTGCTATTCTCTCTTGTGATAGAACCCTTAGCAGAAAGTATAAGAACGCATCCGAATATCCATGGTTATAATACAAAACACTCAAATAATAAAATATCATTATATGCAGACGACGTATTATTATACATTACAAAATCGCAAACCAGCATACCAAAAATATTAAATTTAATAGAGGAATTCGGATCCTTCTCAGGATATAGAATAAATTGGAATAAAAGCGAAATTATGACGATAAAACCTCAAGAACCGACACACCTCTTAAAATTTCCCTTTAGAATTGCTACAGATAAATGTAAATATCTGGGTATCCAAATTACCAGAAAATATAAATATTCAATGCAAACTATATGCCCTTACTAACTAAATTAAATGCTTTGATTAAATTTTGGAAAACACTACCGATGTCTTTAATAGGCTGAATAAATGCCATAAAAATGATTTTTTTGCCACAAATGTTATATTTATTTCAATCAATACCAATATATTTACCTAAACAATTCTTTAAAAAACTCGATTCTGATATCACAAATTTCATATGGGACTACAAGTCCCATAGAATTCAAAGAAGATACTTGTGTAAACCCAAAGAATTCGGAGGACTGACACTACCCAATTTTTTGTACTATTACTGGGCAGCGAATATCAAAAATGTAATTTACTTGTTGGACAATTCGGCCCAACTGGTAGATTGGATAGTATTGGAGAGAGGATTGTTCTCCTTTTAATATAGGAGCGATCCGTCTATCACCGATAAAATTGAAGAATACAATATACAAGAAAAATCCAATTATTCATAGTACAATACGAACTTGGAAACAAATATAATTAACTTTCAAATTAAGAAATCTATCGCTTCTCTCTCCTATAGTTAATAATCCGTCGTTTAAACCATCTATTATCGATAAAACATTTACACACTGGGAAAGAATAGGAATTTAAACGTTTGGAGATATAGTAATAGGGGACTCTATGGTTAGGGGGTCGGATAGGCGATTCTGTGGACGCAGTCAGGAGACCCAGATGGTAGTTTGCCTCCCTGGTGCCAGGGTCAGGGATGTGTCTGAACGCATCCAAGATATCCTGAAATTAGAAGGAGAGGAGCCTGAGGTTGTGGTACATATAGGTACCAATGACATAGGCAGAAAAAGAGAAGAGGTCCTGAAAGGAGAATTTAGGGAGTTGGGAGGAGAGTTAAGGAAAAGGACCGCAAAGGTAACAATCTCAGGATTACTACCTGTGCCACGTGACAGTGAGAGTAGGAATGGAGCGAGGTGGAGGATAAATGCGTGGCTCAGGAACTGGTGCAGCGGGCAGGGATTCAAATTTCTGGATCATTGGGACCTCTTTTGGGGAAGGTGTGACCTGTACAAAAAGGACGGGTTGCACTTGAACCCGAGGGGGGCCAATATCCTGGCGGGGAGATTTGCAAAGGCTACTGGGGAGACTTTAAACTAGAACGGTTGGGGGGAGGGACTCAAATAGAGAAAGCTAGTAGACAGTGTGTGAGGCAGGAGGCAGAGAAGGGAAGCACTCAGACCCAACATGTAGGGGGGAAAGAAGAAAAATATAATAAACAGAGAATAAGTGGTGGTGGGTTTCTTAAATGTGTATATTTTAATGCTAGGAGGATTGTAATAATAATAATAATAATAATAATAATAATACATTTTATTTATATAGCGCTTTTCAGGACTCAAAGTCGCTTTACATTGAGAGTCAAGAATAAACAAAACAAAATAGAGCAGTAAGACAGAGATGCAAAGGGGAGGGGAACATGGGACTAAGGGTATGCAAAGGTGAAGAGATGGGTCTTGAGGCGGGACTGGAAGATGGTGAGGGACTCAGAATTTCGGATCAGTTGTGGGAGGGAATTCCAGAGCCTGGGAGCTGCCCTGGAGAAGGCTCTGCCTCCAAATGTGCAGAGGTTTGATTTCGGAGTGGAGAGGAGACCAGCTGATGTGGATCTGAGGGACCGTGAGGGTTGGTAGCGGGAGAGGAGGTCAGGGAGATAAGGGGGGGGACCAAGTGGTTGAGGGCTTTGTAGGTGAGGACCAGGATTTTGTAGATGATCTGGTGGGAAATGGGAAGCCAGTGGAGTTCTTTGAGAACTGGGGTGATGTGGTGCCAGGATTTGGTGTGGGTAACGAGTCGGGCGGCTGCATTCTGGACCAGTTGGAGTCGGTTGATTTTGCTGGAATTGATGCCAAAGAGAAGAGAGTTACAGTAGTCCAGTCGGGAGGAGATGAAGGCATGGATGAGTCTTTCAGCAGCGGGGGGTGTGAGAGAGGATCTGATTTTGGCAATGTTGCGGAGGTGAAAAAATGATGTTTTGACAACATGGCGGATGTGAGGGTTGAGTCAAAGATCACGCCAAGGTTGCGTGCCTGAGGAGATGGGGAGACAGTGGTGCCGTCAATAGTGAGAGTGGGGTTGTTAATTTTAGTGAGTGTTGATTTGGAGCCAATGAGGAGAAATTCTGTTTTGCTACTGTTTAATTTAATGAAGGTGGATGAGCTTAGAGCCTGGATTGACACCTGGAAGTATGATGTTGTGGCGATCAGTGAAACATGGTTGCAAGAGGGCTGTGATTGGAAACTAAATATTCCAGGATTTCGTTGCTTCAGGGGTGATAGAATTGGAGGGGCAAGAGGTGGGGGTGTTGCATTGCTTGTCAAGGAAGATATTACAGCAGTGCTTTGGCAGGATAGATTAGAGGGCTCATCTAGGGAGGCTATTTGGGTGGAACTGAGAACTGGGAAAGGTGTAGCAACACTTATAGGGGTGTATTATAGACCGCCAAATGGGGAGCGAGAATTGGAAGAGCAAATATGTAAGGAGATAGCAGATATTAGTAGTAAGCACAAGGTAGTGATTGTGGGAGATTTCAATTTTCTACACATAGACTGGGAAACACATTCTGTAAAAGGGCTGGATGGTTTGGAGTTTGTAAAATGTGTGCAGGATAGTTTTTTGCAGCAATATATAGAGGTACCCACTAGAGAAGGGGCAGTGCTGGACTTCCTGTCAGGAAATGAGACAGGGCAGAAGGGAAAGAAGTTTAGGGGTAACATGAGGGGGAACGTCTTTACTCAGAGAGTGGTGGCTGTGTGGAATGAGCTTCCAGTGAAGGTGGTGGAGGCAGGTTCGTTTTTATAATTTAAAAATAAATTGGATAGTTATATGGACAGGAAAGGAATGGAGGGTTATGGTCTGAGCGCAGGTATATGGGACTAGGGGGGAATACGTGTTCGGCACGGACTAGAAGGATCGAGATGGCCTGTTTCTGTGCTGTAATTGTTATATGGTTATATGGTTATATGGCTATATGGCAGGTGGCGGTGGTATGCGTTGGGGAGCATTTCGGGTCCAGTGATCACAATACCATTAGTTTCAATATAATTATGGAGAGGGTCAGAACTCGACCCAGGGTTGAGATTTTTGATTGGAGAAAGGCTAACTTTGAGGAGATGCGAAAGGATTTAAAAGGAGTGTATTGGGACATGTTGTTTTATGGGAAGGATGTAGAAGAGAAATGGAGGACATTTAAAGGTGAAATTTTTAGAGAACAGAATCTTTATGTCCCTGTTCGGTTGAAAGGAAATAGTAAAAATTGGAAAGAGCCATGGTTTTTGTAAAGAAGTGTTATCGACGCAGTAATTCTTGCAGTAATTGCAGTAATTGCACGTTTTACCCAAAGCAGGGCATACATTGTACAGATGAGTAGCAAAGTTACAATTGGGGCACCTCCGCTGGGCGCGTCCCCCGGGAGCAAAGCCGGACCCCGGGGGTCGTGGCGGGGACGTGTTGAGCCGGCTGCAGAAGCGGCTGGCGTTGCTGGTGGGGGGCGAGACTGTTGCAGGTGGAACATGAGGAGACCCTCTCCCGGATGTATTGAGCCATACCAGGCCAGTATGACCGCGGGGAGCGGCCTGAAAATAGTGGTCGTGCAGCGCAGCAGGCACAACAACCTTGTGACCTTTCACAACCACGCCGTCGTGAAGTACGAGCTCATCACGGACCAGGAAGTAGGGCACGGCGCCAGCCGGCAAAGTGGAACGACGGTCGGGCCAGCCCTGCTGGATGATGGCAGAAAGCTGTTGCAGGGCAGGATCATCGGCAGTGTGCTCGACCTAGGACTTCATCTGCTGTGAAGGGACAATATTCACATTGAGCACCATCAGGTCAGACATTTCATAGGGGTGGCGATCAGTGGACGCTAGCGGTGTACGGGACAGCGTGTCGGCCACGAACATGTCTTTGCCCTTACGATAAACAACTTCGAAAGTGAAGCGCTGGAGCTGCAGCATCATGCGCTGCAGTCGGGATGAGGCAACGTGGATCAATTTGTTGAGAATGGTGACAAGCGGGTGGTGATCAGTTTCGATGGTGAAAGTGTTGCCTAGAATGTAGTCCTTGAATTTGGAGCAGGCAAACACCACGGCCAGTAGCTCCTTCTCGATCTGAGCGTAGTGCTGTTTGGCAGCGGTCATGGTGTGGGACGCGAAGGAAACCGGCAGCTGCAGGCTGTCATGGAGCTGTAGGCAAGCGGCACCGAGCCCGAACTTAGAGGCGTCGCAGGTGAGGAGAATGGGACGCTGCAGGTCAAAAAATTTAAGTGCGGGGGTACTGATTAGCTTAGATTTAAGGATGTCGAATGCTTTCTGGTGTTGAGGGAACCAAGCCCAGGCCGTGTCCTTCTTTATCAACTCCCTCAGGGGTGCGCTGAGGTCGGGGATGAACTTCCCCAGGTAGTTTATCATGCCTAGGAAACGTTGCAGGCTGGGCACATCAGTGGGTGAAGACCTCTGCTGGGCGCGTCCCCCGGGAGCAAAGCCGGACCCCGGGGGTCGTGGCAGGGTCGTGTTCAGCCGACGGCTGGTAACGCTGGCAAAGTTAATGTCATGATCAGCCGGTGACACCGCCAAGGTGACAGCTTTGGCTAAACGGCAGGCATGCATAGCCTCGTTAAAAGACAGGTCGGGCCTGCGCAAAAGTTCAGCCCTTAGCTTTTCATCGCGGAGACCGTAAACCAGAAGGTCCCTGGTCAGTTCCTCGGGGGTCAGCGTGTCAAGGCGGCACCGCCTGGCCAGGTGTCTCAGAGCAGCGACATAGTTCTCAGCCGATTCACCAGGGTGCTGACGCCGCCTGAACAGTTTAAAACGTTCTAAAATGCAGTTGGAGGGAATGTCGCAGATAGCGGTAAACTTAGCCAACAAACATACCGGGTCCCGAGCAGATTCACCCGCATCGTAGACGAAGTAGTCTGACCGAGCCAGGGCATCGGGACCAGCCAGGTTGAGAAGCAGAGAAGCTTTGACTTCTGGTGTGGCGGCAGGATGAGCGATTGTGACATAGTGGTTGAAGTCACGTCTAAAGACATCCCATCGATGGGCAATGTCTGAATCGAAAACTAGCACATCGGGCTTGCGGCAAGAAGTGGCCATAACGAGGAAATAGGAGGGGGGGGGGGGGGGGGAACAGAAAACTGGGGTAAAATCAAATAAACAACCGATAAACAGGAGGCGCAAGGGTAAGAGGACTGACACCATGTAAAGAATTGTTATCGACGCACTGTAACTTTACTTCTTTTATTCATACTGCAGCATTACAGAGAGCACTAGCTGTACGTGGTCTGTCACGGAAACTAGAGAGCGATATGTGGGTGGGGAGGTTGTAATTATACTTGTGATATGGGGAGTGGTTAGTAGTGATGTGGTAATTATATTAAAGGCACATGCATATCTCATCTACAGTTTTCAAGGGAAATTGGACACTTGGTTCGGAAAAAGAGAGAGATCTTCTCTTCTTTGCTCGCTTTGAAGTGGAGCCACCAGAGACAGCCATATCACACCACATGGTCCACAGCAGCTTATCCCTCAAAATAGAGGAGCATGAGGTGAGGCGCACGCTGCGGGCCATCAATCCGAGGAAGGCTGCTGGACCCGATGGCGTTTCTGGACGCGTGCTGAAGGACTGCGCAGACCAGCTGGCTGGAGTCTTTACGGGCATTTTCAACCAGTCTCTGGCCCAGTCCACTGTCCCATCCTGTCTGAAGTCCTCCACCATAGTCCCCTTGCCCAAAAAAAACCACATTTCCAGTCTCAACGGCTACTGGCCAGTCGCACTCACACCAGTGGTGATGAAGTGCTTTGAAAAACTGGTCCGGGGTCACATCACATAACTCCTGCCCCGAAGCTTTGACCCCCACCAGTTTGCGTATAGAGCGAATAGATCCACAGAGGATGCTGTAGCCACAGCCCTCCATGCTGCACTGTCACATCTGGAGCAGCGGGGGAGCTCCGTGCGGATGCTCTTTGTGGACTACAGCTCTGCTTTCAACACCATCCTTCCCCACAAACTGGTGGACAAACTGGGGGACCTGGGACTTCCACACTCCACCTGCATGTGGATAAAGAGCTTCCTGTCGGGTCGCAGTCAGAGAGGGCCATCACACATCTATGGCCCTCAGCCTCAGTACCAGCTCTCCACAGGGCTGCGTGCTGAGCCCCCTGCTTTACACCATCTACACATATGACTGCACCCCCACCCACCACAGTAACACCATTGTCAAATTCGCGGATGACACCACGGTGGTGGGGCTCATCTCTGGGGGGGATGAGTATGCCTACAGGGATGACTTCCGGTGGTGCTATGGAGTAGGAGAGACTTGCGCCGACTAGCTCCGGGAAAAAAACGTTGAAAACGGGGGAAAAAGACGGGACCTACCTCTAGAAAACGGCACCGAGTGTTTGCAACAGGTCCGTGACGTCATCAGGCGCGCGACACTGGCAGCATGTCGATTCAACATACCCCCCCCAAGACGAGAAAAAACGGTAAGGGAAAAGAGGCAGGCCCACCTGAAGCCTCGGGCTCAGTTTTAACAGCATCCCAAGAAGATATCTCAAGGAAGAAAAAAACAGATGTGGAAGAATTAGGAACCTTCCTGACACAGGAAATCTCTAATATAAAGGAAGAATTTAAAAATCTTAAACAGGAGCTGAAATATTTAAAAGATGAAATTAAAGAACAAATTAAAGATGAGGTTACAGCTTCTGTACATGAAGTTCTGGAAGACTGGAAATTAACCATGGAAGAAAATATGCATCAAAATACTGAAGAAGTATATGATAAACTGAATTCGATGGAATCCAGATTTTATGCTAAATTGGAGCCGATCCTCCAGACTTTAAATCAACACCAAGGAATTGGAGGAAATTGCTGAGACAAGCACCGAAACAACAACAAAACTTATTGCCGAGAACAAACGCCTATTGAAGTTATTACATCAAATAACTGAAAAATGTATTGACTTGGAGGGACGACAGAGACGTCAGAATTTAAGAATCGTAGGCGTCCAGGAAGGCAGAGAGGGGAATCGTGACCCTCGCGAATTTGCTGCAGATCTGCTGAAAAAAGTCTTGAATCTGGATCAAGCACCGTTAATTGCCCGAGCGCACAGAGTATCAAGACGTCGCCCAGGGGTGGGCGCCCCCCCAAGACAACTGATAGTGAAGGTGCAATATGACCATGTTTTGGATGATATGATGAAGATAATTGTTCAAAGCAGAAACCTCGCATTTGAAGGAGACAAGATAAGCATATTTAGAGATTATCCTGTGGAAGTCGCCAAGAAGAGAGCGCTGTTTACAGAAACAAGAAGAATACTTAAGAATATAAACAATCTGAGATATGGACTGTAATATCCCGCAACATTAAGAGTGACCTATGAGAAGAAGGAACATTTCTTCGTCAAGCATACAGAGGCACTTGAATTTGCCCAGAGCATCGTGAATAAGACCGAAGATTGAATAATATTCTACACCCAAGATTCACCTGAAGACAGTGGAAACTGTTATCCTGCAGAGAAGAGATGGAACTTTAAACTATAATTTTTAAGAACTGTCCCCATTCTTCTTGCAGATTTTGTCCAAGATCTGCAGGAAGAATTGGGCAATTATCTCGCTACTGATACATAAAATTTATATTTTAGTACTAATTTCTAACAATTAATTCTAATCACTAATACTAATCAATACTAATTATTGTTAACTGGACCAACTTAGAATTGATTAAAAGTATGAAATATAAGTAAAGTGTGATCCAAGTAATTAATTAATAAAATATAGGAAGTTTTTTCCTTGCTATTTTGGATATTTGGATATTTTGGACTTTGATTACTCTTTAACAATGTTTTTTGATTACTCTTTAATAATGTTCTTTGATTACTCTTTAACAGTGTCTTCCCCCTTTTTTTTTTTAAATTAAGAAAAAAAAGAGGAACAATATTTTTAGCTTGCTATATGATACTAACATTTTAATTGGAGACTAACAAATACTTCAATTATGGAATAAAACTATTGTTTCCCTCCCCCCCATAAATTGTTTTCATTGTAATTGAAACTTTTCTTTTAAGGAAAGTACGGAGCTAGTAATATTTTTTTTTTTAACAAAAGCTACGGAAGTCTTTAGATGTTTAGCCACACTAGGGTGGCTATCACTAACTGTACTAATCATAGTTGTAGTTTTCTTCTTTTTCTATTTTTTACACATTACTAATACAACATTTTATTACCTTTTCTATCTTATGTTACATTATATTTTGTATTTGGAATGGAATTGTATGTTATATTTAGGGAGATATGTCCGGATGAAAAACCGACGAGACTTAGAATTCATCTACCTGAAGTTCAAGTATAAGGTAAGGTTTAGTGCGCTGATCCAGCTGCTCCAACATAGACCACTTTAATCACAAGATGCAAGACGTTAATATGAAAATTGGGGGTGAAGGAATTAAATTTTGTAGCTGGAATGTTAAGGGAATTAATGAACCAATCAAGAGAGGTAAAGTATTAGCCTATTTAAAATCACTTAAAGCAGATGTAATATTTCTCCAGGAAACACATCTTAAAAAGGAAGCACAACATAGATTGAAAGCCAAATGGATTGCTAAAACGTATCATTCTTCATTTTCACATAAATCTAGAGGGGTTGCAATATTAATTCATAAAGGTATACCCTTTAAACATATATCAACGACAGAAGATATTGAAGGCAGATATATTGTATTAGTAGGGGAGTTATACTAAAAAAAAAGTGACTCTCCTTAATGTATATGGACCAAATTTTGATAGCCCCCTGTTCTTTAAGAGAATACTTAACATTATCCCGGAATGTACACAACATAATTTAATTATCGGTGGAGACTTAAATTGTACACTGGATGCTTACTTGGATAGATCATCAAGTCAAAGAAAATTAAATTCTCAGTCAAGTGAATTCCTAAATTCATATATATTAATACTACCAACATTAAGGATGTTTGGAGAATTGAAAACCCATCTGGTCGAGAATACTCATTCTACTCACCCATGCATAAAACTTACTCAAGGATAGACTATTTCTTAGTAGACTCTAAACTTATCCCATTTACCTATAATTCGCAATATCATAATATTATAATATCGGACCATGCTCCACTAACATTTATGATTAAACTAAATGGAATGACCGAGACAAAGACACAATGGAGACATAACCCCCAAATCTTGAAAGAAAAGCTAAGTAATGAATACCTCGTAAAACAGATTAATATGTTTTTCGAGGCTAATGACAGCCCTGGAATCTCCGCCTCCCTTCTTTGGGAAACATTTAAAGCATTTGTGCGAGGAGCATTAATCTCCTCCCAATCATTTATTAATAAAGAAAATAGGGCCAAACAACAGTCTTTGGAAATGGAAATAAGGCAATTAGACATAGAAAATGCAATAGCACCATCTATGGTAAAACACAATACAATTGCAGTACTGAAATATAAGTTAAACAAGATATACTCAGACCAAGTAATAAAACTATATCAACGTACAAAACAATTAAATTTTGAATTTGGAGATAAACCACAAAAACTATTAGCGCGTCAACTTCGTAAACAGGACGGGGAAAAAACAATTTACAAAATTAGATCAGATAAGGGAGAAACATTAACACTACCTAAAGATATTAATGATAGATTTTTACAATATTATCAAAATTGTATTCATCTAAAACAACAGAACAACCAGTAGGAATGGAAACATTTCTACAGAAATGTAATCTTACAGGTCTAGATCAGAAAGAGAGATAATCACTAGATGTAGAAATTACGGTAAAAGACATCGAGGAGTTAATTAGATCTTTAAAAAATGGAAAGGCCGCAGGTCCTGATGGTCTAAGCTCTGAATTTTATAAAAAATTTTACGATCTGATTTCTCCACGTCTACAGAGACTTTACAAACAAGCTTATACTCAACAGAAACTTCCAGAACCTCTAAATGAATCTACAATCATACTTATACCGAAACCGGATACGGATCCTGAAGACCCAGGTTCATATAGAGCAATAGCTCTCTTAAATACTGATCAGAAAATATTAACCAAAATCCTATCTCATAGATTGAGCTTAGTGATTAACAAATTAATACACCCGGACCAAACAGGTTTTATTCCAAAACGTTACTCATTTTATAATTTGAGAAGTCTATTCAATATTATATATACAAATAGAATTCCAAATGCAGATCTAGCAATTATTTCGTTAGATGCTGAAAAGGCATTTGACCAGGTAGAATGGACATATTTATTTTCGGTAATGAAAAAATTTCAATTGGGAGAGAAGTACTGTACATGGGTTAAATGGTTATACTCTAATCCAACAGCTAGAATATTAACAAATCAAATGTTATCAGCCAAATTTAATCTTTCTAGAGGTTGTAGACAAGGATGTTCACTATCCCCACTATTATTTGCTCTTGCAATTGAACCATTAGCAGAAAGCGTTAGAAACCATCCAGGAATACATGGATACAACACTAGAGATACAAGGAATAAAATTTCCTTATATGCAGATGATGTATTAATATATATTACAAAGTTAAAAACTTGTATTCCAAATCTATTAAATCTAATAACACAATTTGGTCAGTTCTCAGGATATAGGATTAATTGGAATAAAAGTGAAATTATGCCAATAACAAAATTCAACTTAAATACAATACAACAATCCCCTTTTAAAATAGTTAAAGATAAACTTAAATATTTAGGAATCTATGTAACTAAGACATATACCTCTTTATTTAAACAAAATTTTCCATCCTTACTTAATAAATTACACAAACATATTCAGTACTGGAAAACACTTCCTATTTCAATGCTTGGTAGAATTAATGCTATAAAAATGATTTTCTTACCGCAACTACTATATTTATTTCAATTAATTCCGATATATATTCCAAAAAACGTTTTCAAAAAAGTCGACTCCATTGTTACAAGCTTTATTTGGGATTATAAGAATCATAGAATAAGTAAAAAACATTTATGTAAGTCAATGAGCAACGGAGGTTTGGCCTTGCCAAATTTCTTATTTTATTTTTGGGCAGTCCATATTAAAAACATGAATTTCTGGCTGGAAGAAATGGACCAACAACCAGAATGGTTAAGGATGGAAAAGGAAGACTGTTTACCTTTTGAAATAGGTTCGATTATATTTGCTACCACAAAATTGCATAAAAAAACCTATAAGGAAAACCCTATAATACATAGTGGAATACGAATTTGGAAACAATTAAAAAAGGCTTTAAAACTGAATAATATACCACTATGTCTTCCCATTGTAAATAATCCTCTATTCAAGCCATCCATATTGGATAGAGGTTTTATACAATGGAAAAATCATGGAATTAAAAGGATTGGACATCTTTATAGGGAAGGCATCTTTCTGTCATTTCAAGAGTTACAACAGAATTATGGACTACACTCAAATAACTTTTTCAGATATTTACAAATTAGAGATTATGTTAAATCCAATACACAAGTTTATAGGACTAGGGAACCAGAAATTCTTGATGAATGTTTGAATAAGCATCCTAACACTGAAAAATTAATAGCTTATATTTATAACATTCTCCTAAATAATGAGGAACCACCGATGGAACTATATAGACATAAATGGGAAAATGAGTTAGGTTATCCTATTACGAAAGATATTTGGGACGAAAGTTTACAACATATACATCAATGTTCGTTAAATGCCAGACATGCTTTAATACAATTTAAAGTCTTACACAGATTACATTATTCCAAAATAAAACTAAATAGAATTTTCCCACATATTTCTCCTATATGTGATAAATGCCTGCACCTAGAGGCCAATTTAACACATACCTTTGCAGGTGAATGACTAACCTGCACACTAAGAAGAAGCTCGCGGTCTGAGCCCTCAACCATGATGATGAGTTTTAAGAAATTCTCAATGTCGTCAATGCATCGATCTACATTCCTCAGTGTAATTGTGTTTTGACCAAGTATTAATGACGTCGCGTTCCTTTGAATAAAATTCACAGGGCGTCATTAATACTTGGTCAAAACACAATTACATTTACTGAAGAATGTGGATTGATTAATTGATGACACATTGTATAACTACGTGTTAACTACTGGCTGTTATCGTGCTAGTAGTTAACACATCGTTTTTGTCTGATGGCCGGTGCAGAGGTTTTTATCCATGTTCGTTAAAAAAAATAATCTGTATTTAACAAGGCGAATGTTTAAAAAAAAAATTGTATTTAGCAGCGCAAATTCGTATTTACGTACGAAATACAGAAAATTACCGCGGGGCCCCCCATTGGTGCTATTGGGAGCAATCGGTTCAATCGGCTTAAGGCTGGCCCTGAGCCCCGCGCTCCGTTTTTAAACTCACTGCCCGGACGCTGCTCCAACCGCTCCTGGTGCACAATAGATGCACAAATTGTTTTAACATAGAAACATAGAAACATAGAAAATTGGTGCAGGAGGAGGCCATTCGGCCCTTTCGAGCCAGCACCGCCATTCATTGTGATCATGGCTGATCATCCCCTATCAATAACCCGTGCCTGCCTTCTCCACATATCCCTTGACTCCACTAGCCCCATAGAGCTCTATCTAACTCTCTCTTAAATCCATCCAGTGATTTGGTCTCCACTGCCCTCTGTGGCAGGGAATTCACCACTTCACAACTCTCTGGGTGAAAAAGTTTTTTCTCACCTCAATCTTAAATCACCTCCCCTTTATTCTAAGACTGTGGCCCCTGGTTCTGGACTCGCCCAACATTGGGAACATTTTTCCTGCATCTAGCTTGTCCAGTCCTTTTATAATTTTATGTTTCTATAAGATCCCTCCTCATCCTTCTAAACTCCAGTGAATACAAGCCTAGTCTTTTCAATCTTTCCTCATATGACAGTCCCACCATCCCAGGGATCAATCTCGTGAACCTACGCTGCACCGCCTCAATCACAAGGATATCCTTCCTCAAATTAGGAGACCAAAACTGTACACAATACTCCAGATGTGGTCTCACCAGAGCCCTATACAACTACAGAAGAACCCCTTTACTCCTATACTGAAATCCTCTTGTTATGAAGGCCAACATCCCATTAGCTTTCATCACTGCCTGCTGTACCTGCACGCCAACTTTCAGTGACCGGTGTACAAGGACACCCAGGTCTCGCTGTACCTCCCCCTTACCTAACCTAACCCCATTGAGATAATAATCTGCCCCCTTGTTTTTGCCGCCAAAGTGGATAACCTCACATTTATCTATATTATACTGCATCTGCCACGCATCTGCCCATTCCCGCAACCTGTCCAGGTCACCCTGCAACCTCATGACAACCTCTTCACAGTTCACATTGCCACCCAGCTTTGTGGCATCCGCAAACTTGCTAGTGTTGCTCCTAATTCCCTCTTCCAAATCATTAATAAATATGGTAAATAGTTGCGGCCCCAACACCGAGCCTTGCGGCACTCCACTCGCCACTGCCTGCCATTCTGAAAAGAAGCCATTCACTCCTACTTTTTGCTTCCTGTCTGCCAACCAAATTTCTATCCATGTCAACACCCTACCCCCAATACCATGTGCTCTAATTTGAGTCACCAGTCTCCCATGCGGGCCCTTATCAAAGGCTTTCTGAAAATCTAGATACACTACATCCACTGGCACCCCTTCATCCATTTTACTTGTCACATCCTCAAAGAATTCCAGAAGATTAGTCAAGCATGATTTCCCTTTCATAAATCCATGTTGACTTGGACTAATCCTTTTAACGCTATCCAAATGCCCCATTATTACCTCTTTAATAATTGACTCCAGCATCTTTCCCACCACCGAAGTCAGGCTAACTGGTCTGTAGTTCCCCGTTTTCTCTCTCGCTTCTTTCTTGAAAAGTGGGGTAACATTAGCTATCCTCCAATCCACAGGAACTGATCCTGAATCTATTGAACATTGGAAAATGATCACTAATGCGTCCACTATTTCTAGAGCGACCCTGAGGACCCTGGGATGCAGACCATCAGGCCCAGGGGATTTATCATCCTTCAGTCCCATTAGCCTACCCAATACTATTTCTCGCCTAATGAATATATCTTTCAGTTCCTCTACCCCCTTAGATCCTCTGTCCTCCAGTATATCTGGGAGATTGTTTGTGTCTTCCTCAGTGAAGACAGATGCGAAGTACCTATTCAACTCTTCTGCCATTTCCTTGTTGCCCATAATAATTTCACCCGTGTCTGCCTTCAAGGGACCCACATTTGACTTTGCTACTCTTTTTCCCTCAACATATCTAAAGAAGCTTTTACTGTCCTTCTTTATATTCCTGGCCAGCTTCCCCTCGTATTTCATCTTTTCAGCCCGTATTGCCCGTTTTGTTTCCTTCTGTTGTCCTATGAAAGTTTCCCAATCCTCTGGCTTCCGGCTACTCTTTGCTGTGTTATACATCTTTTCTTTTAGTTTTATTCTATCCCTAACTTCTCTTGTCAGCCACGGTTGTCTCCTTCTCCCCTTAGAATCTTTCTTCATTTTTGGAATGAAATGATCCTGCGTCTCCCGGATTATGCCCAGAAATTCCTGCCATTGCTATTCCACCGTCATTCCTGCTAGGATCCCTTTCCAGTCTACCTTGGCCAGCTCCCCTCTCATGCCTTCATAGTCCCCTTTGTTCAACTGCATCACTGCCACTTCCGATTTAACGTTCTCCTTCTCAAATTGCTGGTTAAAACGAATCATATTATGATCACTACCTCCAAGCGGTTCCTTTACCTCGAGTTCACTTATCATATCTGGTTCATTGGACAACACTAAATCCAGAATTGCCTTTTCTCTGGTCGGCTCCATTACAAGCTGCTCTAAGAATCAATCTCGGAGGCACTCTACAAACTCTCTTTCTTGGGGTCCTGAACCTGATTTTCCCAGTCTAACTGTATATTGAAATCCCCCATCACCACAGTGGCATTACCTTTGTTACATGCCAGTTTTAACTCCTGCTGCAACTTACACCCTACATCCGGGCTACTATTTGGGGGTCTGTAAATTACACCAATTAGTGTCTTCTTGCCTTTACAATTCCTCAACTCAATCCACAGTGACTCTACCTCGTCAGTCCCTATGTCTTCCCTCTCAAGGGACTGAATTCCATCCCTCACCAGCAGAGCTACCCCCCCCCCCTTCTCTGCCCACCTGCCTGTCCTTTCTATAGGATGTATAACCCTGAATATTAAGTTCCCAGGCCCGATCCTCCTGCAGCCACGTCTCAGTAATCCCCACAATGTCATATTTACCAACCTCTAACTGAGCCTCATCTACTTTACTTCTTATACTTCGCACATTCATATACAATACTTTTAATTCCTTACGCATCTCACCTTTCACATCGATCCCTATTACATTTGGCCATACTCTCCAATCCCTTTGTGAGCTTCCTTTCCTGTTAATTCTGGGGTCATTAACTATCCCTTTACTCTCTTTCCCTTTAGCTCCATCCTCGACTATCCCATTTGACACCCACCCCCCTTATTCAGTTTAAAACCACCCATGTAGCAGTGCAAACCTGCCTGCCAGAATGCTGGTTCCCCACCTGTCCCTTTTGTACAGTTCCCCCTTACTCCAAAACAGATCCCAGTGATCTAAGAATATAAATCCCTGGCCCCTGCATCAATTCCTCAGCCACACATTCAGGTCCCGTATCTCCCTGTTCCTGCTCTCGCCTGCACGAGGAACTGGAAGCAAACCGGAGATAACCACCCTGGAGGTCCTGCTTTTCAGCATTTTTCCGAGCTCTCTAAAGGCACGCTGCAGAATATTCATCCCCTTCTTTCCGACATCGTTTGTGCCGACATGCACTACCACTTCCGGCTGTTCACCTTCGCCCTTGAGGATTTTCTGCACTCTGCCCGTGACATCGTGGATCCTGGCACCAGGAAGGCAGCACACCATCCTCGAATGCAGTCTGTTGCCGCAGAAACCCCTTTCCATACCTCTCGCAATGGAGTCTCCAACTACAATGGCGTTGCCTGACGTTGGCCTCTTTTGTTTTGGCTCAACAGCCCTTTTTGCTTCGCAAGCCAGTCCGCCGTTCAGTGTGATAACGTCTTCTGTCCCGACGGCTTCTAAGTGGGCAAACCTGTTCACAAGAGGTACAACACTCAGGAACCTTTGCATTCCGTGTTTCCCTCCCTTTCTCACCGTCACCGACTTTCTCTCTTCCAGTACCTTAGGTGTAACAATCTTACTGTAGGACTTGTCGAGGAACGACTCAGTTTCTCGGACGAACCCGAGGTCATCCACTTGCTTCTCCAGTTCCCCAACACGGTCCTTCAGGAGCTGTACCTGGATGCACTTCTCACATTTGTAGCAGCCAGAGGCACCAGCAGTGTCCTTGACCTCCCACTTACTGCAAGCATCGCACTGAATCAGCTTGCCTGACATCTCCTTCTTTCGTCTCTCCCTCTCCAGCGTTTTGCGTAGCCTCCTCTCCTCAGCCAATTTGAATAACATTCATATCAATTTCTAAACTGAAGTTTTCAGTTAATGTATACGTAGTTTATTAATTCTAAACTAATGCTATCTATAATATAACGCAGGTGTAGCAGCCTGGACGAGGTCAGGAAAAGGCCAGACGCCAGGCAGGTTCAAACAGTAGTTTTTAATCACACAGCGAGTGCACACACAACCGAGGGTCTTCTGTAAACCCCGTGGCAGACCAACGCCCCAGTCCCCCAATCGGCGAGGGGGATGATCGAAGGAGTGGCCTACCCCCAGGGACTGCCACACAGGTAAAGTTCACAAGTTATAGGAGTAGAATTGGGCCATTTGGCCCATTGGGTCCACTGCCATTCAATCATGGCTGATCTCTGCCTCCTAATCCCATTTTCCTGCCTTCTCCCCATCTCCCTTGATACCCGTTCCAATCAAGAATTTGTCTATCTCTGCCTTAAAAATATCGACTGACTTGGCTTCCACAGCCCTCTGTGGCCAAGAATTCTACAGATTAGATACCATCTGACTAAAGAAATTCTTCTACCTCCTCTTTCTAAAAGAGCGCCCTTTAATTCCGAGGCTATGACCTCTGGTCCAAGACTCTTCCACCAGTGGAAACATCCTATAACCTGGGACTGGATGTTAAATATCCCGACAGGGTTTGGGAGGATGCTACTAGCTAGAGACAGACAGATCAAAGCCCTGGGAACAGGTGAACAAAGAAACACTGTGAAAATGGTCACATGATGAACACCTGGTGAGAACAGAGCTGCACGTAATTTAATTGCTAGGCAGTATAGCCTTGTGAAGATAAGGTGGCTGGGAATGGCCATTTTGCAAAGGAACTGTATGATGAGGATGAAAATTTTGATAAGGAACGAAGATGCGTTTTGTTTATTCAGCACTTGGATGAATAACTCAAAATCATTGACTTTAGAATTGTGAGAGTCTTGGGTTTGAACAAAGGCTTGCTTTAGGAGATTGAAGGAAAATTTGTATAAAAGAAGGGCGGTCCGAGATGGGCAGCGACAACCCGGGAACAACCATCACAAGAAGGAGGGACCTGAGTTCGAAGCTCAGAGAAGACAAACCCCCTACCAACAGAGTGAATCTGTCCAATTCATTCATAGCGGCAATATCTGACTTTGTGATTTAGTTTAAGAAGTGATAAGTTGAAATAGTAAAGTAAAGGAGAAGTTATTAGAAGTCAACTGTTTGCATGCATGTTTTAAGTTACTCGAGTGTTAATAAAGATTGTTGTAATAAACTAAATTAAACCTCGGTTTAGAGTCTTGTTTGACATGTCAGTTGATACCCTATAGAGGTAATAGGGTCAACAATCCTTTCCACATTCACTCTATCTATGCCTTTCATTATTCTGTAAGTTTCAACGTGAACCCCCTCATCCTTCAAAACTCCAGCGAGTAGAGGCCCAGTACTGTCAAACGCTAATGTATTAACCCACTCATTCCTGAATCAATCTTGTAAACCTCCTCTGGACCCTCTCCAGAGCCAGCACATCCTTCCTCAGATTTGGGGTCCAAATTTGCCCACAGTACTCCAAATGTAGGCTGACCAGCGCCTTATAGAGCCTCAGCGTTGCATCTCTCCTAACAAAGCCTTATAGAGCCTCAGCATTGTCTTGCCTAAAGGTTTATAGTTAAGTTTGCCGACTACTCTTTTTCACTTTTATTCCTTCCATTTCTCAATCAATCAATCAATCAATCAATCAATCAATCAATCTTTATTGTCATCTTGCAAAGCAACAGTTGCACAGTGCAAAATGAGCAGACGTTTCCCAGGCATCGCACATAAACTTAAACATTTCACACATAAATAAAAACAATAAAAACAATCCAGTCCCTGATAAAACAATACGAATAGTTAAAAAGGTGCAGGTAAAAACAGCAACATTAAAATACAAGTAAAAATAGTCACAAATTGTCCAGGGCAGCTGATTTAAGTGGCCAGTGCCAGAGTTGTTATTAAATTGTCAGTGCAAAAAGCCGCAGAATCAGGTGGAGTGACTGTTTAGCAGTCTCACAGCCTGTGGAAGGAAGCTGTTTAGCAGTCTGGTTGTCCAGGCTTTGATGCTACGGTATCTCTTGCCTGATGGCAGGAGATCCAGATGTGTGTGGAGGGGGTGCAGTCTGTCCTTTGCTATGCTCAGTGCTTTTTTCAGGCAGCGGCTCTGGAACAGTTCTTGTACCGAGGGTAGGGAGACGCCAATGATCCTCTCTGCTCCCCTCACTACCCTCTGCAGAGACTTCCTGTCTGAGCAGTTCCAGTTGGAGTACCACGTGTTAATTCTCACTGGCTTTTTGTTCTCTCGTATACCTGTATTATTTCTTTAAGGCAAACTTTAAGGAATTATTTAACTTCTCTGCCATTCCCCATCTTTAATTCTCCTGTCTCTGCCTGTAAGGGTCCACATCTGCCATATTTAGCATTTTCCTCCTGCAGTCCATTTTATGTTCTCACCATTCGAGGCATGGAAACTGGCCTTTTGGCCCACCTTATCCTTGCCAAGCGAGATTTTTTCTAGTCCCATTTGCTCACATTTGGACCATATCTCTTCAAATCTTTCCTATCCATATGTGTCTGTCCAAGTGTTTTTTAAATGCTGTTATAGTACATGTTTTAACTATCTCCTCTGGCAGCTCCTTTTATATACGCACCACCCTGCGGAAATGGTCGACCCTCCAGTTCCTTTTGAATATTGCCCCTCACTTAAATCTATGTCCCCTGGTTCTTGATTTCCCTACTCTGGATAAAAGGCTGTGCATTCATCCTCATGATTTTGCACACCTTGTCTTGTATTCCATCTGGCACTTCTTTATCAATTTATTGGTTCTCCTTTGAGTTCTAAATGCTCCCATTCTTCAGGTCAAAAACTATATCTGACAACTTATGTGCTTGTTAACACTCCCTTTAATTCCTCATGCCAGCCATGGATAATTCAGTTTTTTGTTTGTTTTTGTGCATTCAAATACTTGTCTTTATTGTTCTTGGTCAGATCAAAGGGAAGATGAAGATGCCAAAACAGAAACCTAAAATAGTGCCCTTTGAAGATGATCTAGGAAATGATGAACCTGGTGAAGAGTCATTAAAATTGTGAGAGCCTCAACTTGGCCATAAAGGCACATTGTCCAGGAGGTGGCAGTGAGTTGGAGTTGCAGGGGTCAGCCTAACCAGGTGATGTGTCGATGCCCTCCACCGTTGTTCCACCGCTCCGTGTCGATGCAGGCTGCATCTGATCCACACACATGGCCATTTGGAACAGTGCCTGATCTAATTGGAATTTGGAAGGGGGAGGGATGGAGAGAGAGGGAAACCAAGGGTTATTTGAAGTCAATATTCATACCGCTACTCAAGTGAAATGTGTGGTGCTGTTCCTCCAATTTGTGCTGGGCTTGACTCTGACATTGGAGGAGGCCCAGGCCAAAAAGGTCAGTATGGGAATGGGAGGGGCAATTAAAGTGTTTAGCAATTGGGAGATCAGGTAGGTTTAGGTAGACTGAGCAGAGTCGAGGATCGAACATGGGTCTCTGGCGTTGTGGGACAGCAACTCTACCATCTGTGCCACTGTGCCTCCCTTCTCTGCATGGAAACCCTATCACAGATTAGCCAACTGGTTTGCAGAGCCGTTACATTTAGTATCCCAAGGGTGAAGCAGTGTGACTATTCTCATGGGGTAGTTGCGTTTTTTTAATGGAAAGTCATTAATTGTCTGAACTGTCAAACAAATTATATTATTAATTTAATTATTTAGTATTGAGGAATGGAATTAGTCCAAATAATGCCTAGAATAATACAATATGGTAAATGCCATTAGAGCTAAATATACAAAAGATATTTTGCAACTATAACTTACAAACTATGACCCTGCACTAAGATGTAAGTTGATTGGAAAAACTCAATGGCTTGTTTTCTGAAGAATTTTGATTTGTATAATTAGTTTGTACTTTTGGTGCTGATCAGAAAATGTTATTCTTCTACTTGGTATATTTCTCATTTATCCTTGTTTGCAGAACATATCGATCAGAATGCTTGCCAGCAATTGCCAACATTGCTGGCAAGCGCGAGAGTAACCAATGATACCTGGGTTACACTTGTGGTAGTCTGGAAGTGATCCATTCAATCATTTGCAGGTATTCTGTCCCTTAATCTTAAACTGTGTCCCTTTCATTCTGAAATGTGTGCATCCACATTGAGCTAAATGGGAGGATTCAATGTTCATGCTGTTCGGTTGTAAAATACCCAAATGGAATATAAGGTGTTCTTCCACTTTTGAGTGTGGCCTCACTCTTATTGGTGGAGGTGGCTTAGGATTGGAGGGTCAGTCAAAGAAGAGGGTTTCAAAGAGCCTAGCAACCAGGACATCTGGCGGGCCTTGGTCGACTGAGCGCAAGTATTTGGCGGATCAGTCGTCTGATCTGCACTTGTTGCCAATGGTAGGAGACTGCATCGGGAGACTGGGTTGTGGTGGATGGTGTTGGAGGACGTGCGTATGAGCCTCTGCCTCAATAGACAATAGACAATTGGAAAAATGTTCCCAATGTTTTGGCGACTCCAGAAACAGGGGCCACAATCTTAGAATAAAGGGTAAGCCATTTAAGACTGAGGTGAGAAAACACTTTTTCACCCAGAGAGTTGTGAATTTGTGGAATTCCATGTCACAGAGGGCAAGTCACTGGATGGATTTAAGAGCGAGTTAGATAGAGCTCTGGCATGTGGAATCAAGGGATATAGGGAGAAGGCAGGCACGGGTTATTGATTGGGGACGATCAGCCATGATCACAATAAATGGCGGTGCTGGCTCGAAGGGCCGAATGGCCTCCTCCTGCACCTATTTTCTATGTTTCTAAAGTAAACAATAGGTGCAGGAGTAGGCCATTCAGCCCTTCGAGCCAGCACCGCCATTCAATGTGATCATGGCAGATCATCCCCAATCAGTACCCCGTTCCTGCCTTCTCCCCATATCCCCCGACTCTGCTATCTTTAAGAGGCCCTACCTAGCTCGCTCTTGAAAGTATCCATAGAACCAGCCTCCACTGCCCTCTGAGGCAGAGAATTCCACAGACTCACAACTCTCTGGGTGAAAAAGTGTTTCCTCATCACCGTACTAAATTGCTTACCCCTTATTCTTAAACTGTGGCCCCTGGTTCTGGACTCCCCAACATTGGGAACATGTTTCCTGCCTCTAGCGTGTCCAAACCCTTATTGTGGCGGTCCCTGGGGGTAGGCCACTCCTTGGATCATCCCCCTCGCCGATTGAGGGACAGGGGCGTTGTTCTGCCACGGGGTTTCCAGATCACCCTGGGTTTTGTGCTCTCGAGGTGTGTGTGTGTGGTGTACTGTCGCTGTCGGGATTAAAAGACTACTGTTTGAACCCGCCTGGCGTCTGGTCTTTCCTGACCTCGTCCAGGCCGCTACACTTGTGACCCTGCCATTCATCACACGTCGTGATGGATAGCAACGCTCCCTACTCTGTGGACCGAAGAGCCTGACATCTGGTTCCAGCAGGCAGAGGCACAATTTGCTGTGTGACGGATAACAGCGGATGAACAAAATACTTTTACGTGGTTAGCGCGCTTGACCAAGCGACTGCGAGGTGAGTTCAGCCTTTCGTCAAAGCCCCCCCCGTTCACTAACAAATATAGGGGCCTTAAGGAGTTCCTTATCAGGAGGTTTTGCCTTGGTGAATCTGAGCGGGCAGCTCGGATTCTCCAAATGGACGGCCTGGGCGACCGCCGGTCGTCTTCCTCCTGGAGGACATGCTCACCCTAATGGGGGACCACGAACCTTGTTTCCTATTTAAGTTTTCTTACCTGCAGCAGCTGCCGCCCAACATCCACCTGCAGCTCACCAGGGATCCCTTTACCGTCATGTAGGCGCTGGCCGAGCAGGCCTACGAGCTGTGGATGTCTCGCCAGCGGGACCTGGAAGCGCTGACCGTCCTTCCCGCGGCGTTTGGAGGCTCAGAGCAGGTCGGGGCCGCTATCCACCGCGTCGCCGCTGCTCCCAGTCGGCCCCCGCGGCAAAATCCGGCCGCCATTGGGCATTCCACTGTAGGTACGTCTTTCCAGCACGTCCCGCCTGCAGTTCCACCCAACGCCAGCAGAGGGGGTTGGTGCTATTCCCATCGTCACTGGGGAGCTGCAGCCAGGCAATGTCGCCCACCCTGTTCATTCCCGGAAACGAAAGGGCCGGACGTCAGTGATTCCTTCGGCGGCCGGCAATATTCATCGCTTCTTCGCCGGGATCGTCGTACTGGGGGGCGATTCCTCGTGGACACTGGTGTGAAAGTGAGTGTTCTGCCTCCCTCCATCGCTGACATCCGTGCAGGGAAATGGGGCCCCCTCCTCACCGCGGCGAACGGGAGTGCTATTTGCACCTACGGGGTTCGCACCATCTCCCTCAACTTTGGCCGCAGCTCCTTTTCGTTGGAGTTCGTCATTGCTGACGTTTCCCAGCCGCTGCTGGGCGCCGACTTCCTTCGAGCCCATTCACTGCTCGTGGATGTCAAGCGGCGGCACCTGGTGCACTCCGTCACACTGGAGCCGGTCTTTCTCCACATTGGTGATCCCGTATCGTGCCCTGATGGCCCCCTGTCGTCCGTGGATGCGACTTCGCGCGCATCCCTGCAGATTTTCTAGACATCCTTGAACCCCACTTCCGCTCCTCCACCCCCAAGCATGACCTGGAGCACCATATTCCTATTACTGGTCCGCCTGTGCATGCCCGGGCGCGTCGTCTCGCGCCAGTCAAGCTTTGTCTTGCTCGGGAGGAGTTCCGCCTGATGGAGGCGATGGGCATCATGCGTCCCTCCGATAGCCCATGGGCATCACCGCTCCACATGGTCCCTAAAGCGGGAGGGTGCTGGCGCCTATGTGGGGATTACCATCGCCTGAATGATGCAACCGTCGCCGACAGGTACCTGGTCCCTCACATTTAGGATTTCAATGCCCATCTGGCCGGAGCATCGATATTCTCCAAGGTGGACCTCGTGCGAGGGTACAATCAAATTCCGGTCAACCGCGACAATATCCCGAAGACGGCCATTATAACGCCATTTGGACTGTTTGAATTTGTAGGGTAGCCATTTGGTTTGAAGAACGCTGCGCAGGCCTTTCAGCGGCTTATGGACTATGTGTGCCACGGCCTGGACTTTGTATTCGTATACTTGGATGACATATTCGTGGCCAGTCGCTCACGGCAGGGGCACTGCATTCATCTCCAATGGCTGTGTCAGCGCCTCCGCGATTTTGGTTTGTCCATCAACTCGTCCATGTGCCGTTTTGGGGTGACGGCTATCGACTTCCTCGGCCACCGCGTAACTCCACAGGGGGTGGTGCCTCTGCCCGCCAGGGTGGACGCTGTCCGCTGGTTCCCCTGACGAACCACAGTTAAGGGCCTACAGGAATTCGTGGGGATGGTCACCTTTTTTCACCGCTTCTTGCCGGCAGCGGCCGCAGTCATGCTTCCGCTTTTCCAGCTGATTGCTGGTCATCGCAGGGAGGTTGAGTGGTCCATGGAAACAACAGCGGCATTCTAGAGGGCCAAGGAGGTACTGGCTGGGGCCATGATGCTCGTTCACCAACGAGAGGACGCCCCGACCGCCCTGACGGTAGACGCTTCTGAGGTTGCGGTTGGGGCAGTGTTGGAGCAGCTCGTTGATGGATGCTGGCGGCCACTCGCCTTCTTCAGCAGGCATCTCAATGGTGTTCAGCGCCGTTACAGCACTTTCAACCGTGAACTCCTTGCCCTGTATATCGCCGTACGCCATTTCTGCTACTTCCTGGAGGGGAGGCCGTTTACCGCATTTACGGATCACAAGCCGCTAACCCTTCGCGTTCGCCAAGGTTTCAGACCCGTGCTCTGCCTGCAGAGGCAGTTGGCGTATGTTTCCGAGTACACCACCTCCATCCATTTCGTTGAGGGCAAATACAACAGGGTGGCTGACACCTTATCGTGACCTGCAGTTCACGCGGTTCTCCAAGTCGCTGAGGGTATTAATTATTCCACCCTGGCAGCCGCTCAGCTGGTCGACGAGGAGATGGCCGCCTATCGTACGGCAGTTTCTGGCCTGCAGTTGGAGGGCGTTGTCTGTGGTCCTGGGGGCGCAACTCTGCTGTGCGATGTCCTCCTCTGAAGTTCCGCGACCCATCGTCCCCATCGCCTGGCGGCGGAGGGTGTTTGAGGTGCTCCATGTGCTTGCGTATCCCTCCATCAGGGCGACAACGGCCCTGGTAGCCTCCCGCTTCATGTGGCACGGGCTGCGGAAGGAGGTTGGACATTGGGCGCGCACTTGCATCCCGTGCCAGACCGCCAAGGTGCAACGAAACGTGCACCCGCCGTTGCAGGAGTTCACCATCCCTCGGCAGCAGTTCGACCACATTCACGTGGACATCGTGAGGCCGCTGCCGCCATCCCAGGGCATGACCTATTTATTTACCATCGTGGACCTGCGAGAGTACACCACACACACACGCGGTGGCCTGAAGCCATTCCGCTACCTGATTCTTCAACGGCCACTTGTGCTCGAACCTTGGTGGTGCACTGGATCGCCCGGTTCGTGGTGCCACTGGACATAACATCCGACCGGGGGCCTCACTTCACGTCGGAGCTGTGGTCAGCCATGGCACGCCTCCTGGGGGTTCGCCTACACCACACGACGGCGTATCTTCCGCAGGCGAACGGACTGGTGGAGCGGTTTCACCGTCAACTCAAGGATGCCCTGAAGGCACGACTGAATGATCCGGACTGGGTGGACGCTCTCCCGTGGGTTTTGCTGGTGATCCGCACTGCACCGAAAGAGGACTTGGCCTCCTCCTCCGCCGAGTTGGTGTATGGCTCTCCGTTGAAGGTGCCCGGGGAGTTCGTCCCACCGGCACGGGGCCAGGTGGAGCAGCCTTTGGACACTCTGCAACGTCTTTGGCAGACGGTGGGCAAGTTGGCGCCGGTGCCCACGTCTCGTCATGGGTCCTTCCGTCCGCACGTTCCCTCTGCTCTGGAGGACTGCCAGTTCGTCTTCCTGAGCAGGGATGCTCATCGGACACCTCTCCAGCGGCTGTACGAGGGTCCCTTCCGAGTCCTGGAACATGGTACATCTACATTCGTCCTGGACATGGGGGCGGCATGAAACTGTTTCGGTTGCACGGCTGAAGCCGGCACATATTGACATTGATAAGCCGGTGCTGGTAGCGCGGCCCGTAAGCGAGGGCGCCCTCCTTCTAGTGTTCCTGTGCCGGGCATGGTGTGCACCCGGGCTGGCCGCCGTGTACGCCCTCCTGTCCGTTTCGTGCCTCGGGTACTTGGGGGGGGGGTTCGTGTGGCGGTCCCTGGGAGGTAGGCCACTCCTTGGATCATCACCCTCGCCGATTGAGGGACAGGGGCATTGGTCTGCCATGGGGTTTCCAGAGGACCCTCGGTTGTGTGCTCTCGAAGTGTGTGTGTGGTGTACTCTCGCTGTAGGCAATTAAAAGACTACTGTTTGAACCCGCCTGGAGTCTGGCCTTTCCCTGACCTCATCCAGGCCGCCTAAATTATATTATAAAGATTATAAAATAATCTGGATCTGGATCATAATATAATCTCAGCTGGAA
>CM075980.1:39003207-39024999 GCA_038087875.1 Malacoraja senta
TTGGTAAGGGTGTAATTAAGCTCTTCTAAGCTTCCCCCCAGTCTAGTTCAGTCAATAAAATACTGATTCAAGCACTGGAACAACTAATCTTTATTTTTGGATAGCACATCAAATTCCCCTATACGATACCTAAACCACCGCGGGTTCGATCCTTGTATCTGCCTGGTCAAGCATTTCAGCCTCGTGCAAGCAGACCTAAAGGCCATGTAGTCCCAAACGCTCTTCCAGAAGATCGACAAAGGACCTCGTGGGGGCTGCCTTTTATAGGTCCCCGAACCTTGAGGGGCCAAACTACATAGGGGTGGTCTCTATACAATCCAATCAAACACATTAATTAACAACAGTACATTATTGACAGTTCCAACCCAATAACACAATCTCCCATACATTGTTGCAGGAGAAGCTTCTAGAGGAAGCTAAATTAACTTGAATAATGCAACATTTACCCTGGAATCCAATCAAACCTGCCAGGGCTCAACACTTTGGCCAATCAACAAACAGCAGAGGAACTGTCTAGCAACATTATTTACAATATATACAATGCTTTTTGCAGTAATCCAATCATATCGATGCATTTAAGTTTGTTTGCAGAGTTTCTATACATTTTATCAATTAAGGGGAAATGAGGAGAACACCTGGATCCTTCACCATCCTGCATATCATTCTGAGGCTCAGACTAATTGGCGCCATCCAAAGCCTGTAATTTTCCACTGACAAAGGTTAAGCAATTCTGACAAGTGCAGGGATCTTCCATTTTATGGTGTCGTTAATTTGGTTAATATAAACATTCCCCCCTTTTATCATTTATGATAACACTCATCATTAATGATTACTCAAAATACAATAACGACTGCTTTACTTTAACAAATGTTCCAACAAAAAGATGCTGATGTATCTTTCCGGAACTTCATCAAGCTTCCCGAGTTTTCATGGGCATGGCTTCATGATTCCCGTCTGATGAGTCTTCACCTCCCGAGTTTTCGTCGGTGCGAATCCCATCCATCAATCTTCATAGTTCATCTGTGGTTGATTCCACAATAGAGCCTACAGTTCCCAAGAGAGCCTGAGATGAAATAAGTTCGCAATCCATACCTTCACTGATGCTTTTACAGTGATGGAGAAGTACCCATGCATTTCGTCCAGGTACAAGCGTGCAGGTACAGCAGGCAGTGAAGAAAGCTAATGGAATGTTGGCCTTCATAACAAGAGGATTTCAGTATAGGAGTAAAGAGGTTCTTCTGCAGTTGTATAGGGCTCTGGTGAGACCACATCTGGAGTATTGTGTACAGTTTTGGTCTCCTAATTTGAGGAAGGACATCCTTGTGATTGAGGCATTTCACGAGATTGATCCCTGGGATGGCGGGACTGTCAAATGAGGAAAGATTGAAAAGACTAGGCTTGTATTCACTGGAGTTTAGAAGGATGAGGGGGAATCTTATAGAATCATATAAAATTATAAAAGCACTAGACAAGCTAGATGCAGGAAAAATGTTCCCAATGTTGGGCGAGTCCAGAACCAGGGGCCACAGTCTTAGAATAAAGGGGAGGTCATTTAAGACTGAGGTGAGAACAAACGTTTTCACCCAGAGAGTTGTGAATTTATGGAATTCCCTGCCACAGAGGGCAGTGGAGGTCAAATCACTGGATGGATTTAAGAGAGAGTTAGATAGAGCTCTAGGGGCTAGTGGAGTCGAGGGATATGGGGAGAAGGCAGGCACGGGTTATTGATAGGGGACGATCAGCCATGATCACAATGAATGGCGGTGCTGGCTCGAAGGGCTGAATGGCCTCCTCCTGGACCTATTTTCTATGTTTCTATGTTTCTATGTCCATCCACTTTCACAACTCCGGCTACAGTGTGGGTGTGGCGGCGCCTAACGGCAGCGGCTAGACTACAGTCGTCTGTCTTTTATTTTAATTTTTGAATTGTTAAATGTATGTCTTGAGCTAGGTCTTATTATTTTTTAGCTGTGTATATGTGGGGGGTGCGGGGGGGGGGCTGTGGGGGAAACTGTTTAATCTCTTCCCTGTGCGGGGACCCGACTTTTTCCCTGTCGGGTCTCCGATGTCGTTGGGCTTAACATCGAGGAGCCGGCAGCGGCCTCTGGCGACTAGCCTGAGGGCTCCAGTCGCATAGCCTGCGGAACTGACATCGCGGAGCTGGCCGTCTTCAGAGCGGGAAGAGCTGTGGTGGCGCACGGCTGCGACGCGACTTCGGAGGCTCCGGCTGCAGGCATGGTGGACAGGAACATCGGGAGCTCGCAGGTCCCTGATGGGAGACCGCTTTTCCGAGCTCCACAACGGCAACTTCTCCCGCTGGAATCGCGGGGTTTAAAGGACACGGAGCCGGGGCCTAACATCGCCCCGCGCGGCTTAAACGGACACAGGACTTACCATCGCCCGCCGGGGGCTTAACATCGGAGCCCCAGTTCACCTCGACGCTGCAGTTGGACTGCTGGACCATGGGAGAAGAACAAAGGGTAGGGAAGATTCAAACAAGGGGACATGACTTGAGAATTAAGGGACAGAAGTTTAGGTGTAACATTAGGGGGAACTTCTTTACTCAGAGAGTGGTAGCTGTGTGGAATGAGCTTCCAGTGGAAGTGGTGGAGGCAGGTTTGATTTTATCCTTTAAAAATAGATTGGATGGGTATATGGACGGGAAAGGAATGGAGGGTTATGGTCTGAGTGCAGGTAAATGGGACTAGGGGGAAGTAAGAAGAAAGAAGGGGGGGAAAGAAAAAAAGAAGAAAAAAAGAAAGAAAAAAAAGTGTTCGGCACGGACTTGAAGGGCCGAGATGGCCTGTTTTCATGCTGTAATGGTTATAAAGGGAAGAGATAAGATTGCCTTCCATCACAGTGAGGAGGTGTTGGAGATTCATTGTGATGGATGTTTATGTAAACTGTGTTAAGTGTGGGTCTTGGTTTTTTTTGTAATGTAAAAACTGTAGGAAACTAAATTTTGTTCAAACCAAGTTGTTTGAATGACAATAAAAGGCATTCTATCATTCTATCATTAGAAGAACCTGGTACGGTCCCTCCCAACGAACCTCCAATCCTTTCCTCACCCAATTCTTTCTAAGGACATAGTCTCCAGGTTTTACTTTAATGGGAGTTTCGAACACAGGCATTTCATTATAGGCCGCTTTCACTCTATTATATGAATCCATTAAGGCTCTAGTTAATGCTAGAATATAGTCCGTCATCTCCGCAGTCATATGGTGGAAATTGATTATTTTCATTGCATTCTGGTTCCAAGGTGTTTTCAAGAGTCTACCATAAATAATTTCAGCTGGGCTTTATCTAGATTTCCGTACAGGCGTGACTCTCATCCGAAATAAAGCTATTGGGAGTAATTTAATCCGTCCAAGTCCAGTCTCCACCTTCAATTTGGCTAATTTAGTTTTAAGGGTCTGATTTGCTCTTTCTACAATTTCAGCAGCCTGTGGTCGATAAGCACAATGTAATTGCTGCTCGATCACCAGCTGTTCAAAAAAATCTTTATTGATTTGTCCAATAAAGTGTGGACCGTTATCTGAACTAAGTCAAATGGGGATTTTAGGGACAATTTCTCTCATTAACACCTTGACAACAGTACCCGCTTTGTTATCAAGGGTTGGGTAAGCTTCGATCCACCAGCTGAATACATCAACTATGACAAGTATGTATTTATACACCTGGCACATTTCCAATTCGATATAATCCATCTGCAATGTCTCAAACAGACCCATAGGCAATGGTCTTTTCCCTCCACACCCTATTCCTTTCCCTGCATTGTATTTTTGGCAGACCAAGCAATTACAGCTTATTCTCTGAGCTAAAGTTTGGAGTTTTTCATGCCACCAAGTAGCCAATAGAGTGTCTCCTACTGCCCTTGCACCACAATGGGTTGCATGGTGCATGCACTCTATAACCCATACTGCCAAGGAATCTGTCATGCAGCTCTGCCCTGCTGGAGTGGTCCACAATCCAGTCATACAATCCAGTATACACCCAGGTTGTCTCCATTGTTCCCGATCTCTGTCAGTAGCCTCATAGAAACATAGAAAATAGATGCAGGAGGAGGCCATTCGGCCCTTCGATCGTCCCCAATCAATAACCCGTGCCTGCCTTCTCCCCATATCCCTTGATTCCACTAGCCCCTAGAGCTCTATCTAACTCTCTCTTAAATCCATCCAGTGATCGCACTGCCCTCTGTAGCAGGGAATTCCACAAATTCACATCTCTCTGGGTGAAAAAAAAATTTCTCAAGGCTTTCTTAAATGGCCTCCCCTTTATTCTAAGACTGTGCCCCTTGGTTCTCGACTCGCCCAACATTGGGAACATTTTTCCTGCATCTAGCTTGTCCAGTCCTTTTATAATTTTATATGTTTCTATAAGATCACCACTCATCCTTCTAAACTCCAGTGAATACAAGCCTAGTCTTTCCTCATATGACATTCCCACCATCCCAGGGATCAATTTCGTGAACCTACGCTGCACTGCCTCAATCACAAGGATATCCTTCCTCAAATTAAGAGACCAAAACTGTACACAATACACCAGATGTGGTCTTATCAGAGCTCTATACAACTGCATAAGAACCTCTTTACTCCTATACTGAAATCCTCTTGTTATGAAGGCCAACATTTCTTCACTGCCTGCTGTACCTGCACGCCAACTTTTAGTGACTGGTGTACAAGGACACCCAGGTCTCTCTGTACCTCCCCCTTACCTAACTTAACCCCATTGAGATAATAATCTGCCCCCTTGTTTTTGCCGCCAAAGTGGATAACCTCACATTTATCTATATTATACTGCATCTGCCACGCATCTGCCCACTCACTCAACCTGTCCAGGTCACCCTGCAACCTCCTAACATCTTCACAGTTCACACTGCACCCAGCTTTGTGTCATCCGCAAACTTGCTAGTATTGCTCCTAATTCCCTCTTCCAAATCATTCATATATATGGTAAACAGTTGTGGCCCCAACACCGAGCCTTGCGGCACCCCACTCACCCCTGCCTGCCATTCTGAAAAGGACCCGTTCACTCCTACTCTTTGCTTCCTGCCAAACAATTTTCTATCCACGTCAACACCCCACCCCCAATACCATGTGCTCTAATTTTAGTCACCAGTCTCCCGTGCGGGACCTGATCAAAGGCTTTCTGAAAGTCTAGATACACTACATCCACTGGCTCCCCTTCGTCCATCTTATGTGTCATATCCTCAAAAAATTCCAGAAGACTAGTCAAGCATGATTTTCCTTTCATAAATCCATGCTGACTTGGACTAATCCTTTTACTGCTATCCAAATGCCCCATTATTACCTCTTTAATAATAGACTCCAGCATCTTTCCCACCACCGAAGTCAGGCTAACTGGTCGGAAATTTCCCGTTTTCTCTCTCGCTCCTTTCTTGAAAAGTGGGATTACATTAGCTATCTTCCAATCCACAGGAACTGATCCTGAATCTATTGAACATTGGAAAATGATCACCAATGCGTCCACTATTTCTAGAGCCACCTCCCTGAGGACCCTGGAATGCAGACCATCAGGCCCAGGGGATTCAGTCCTATTAGCCTACCCAATCCTATTTCTCGACTAATGAGAATTTCTTTCAGTTCCTCTACCCCCTTAGATCCTCTGTTCTCCAGTACTTCTGGGAGATTGTTTGTGTCTTCCTTAGTGACGACAGATCCGAAGTACCTGTTCAACTCTTCTGCTATTTCCTTGTTCCCCATAATAATTTCACCCGTGTCTGCCTTCAAGGGACCCACATTTCACTTTGCTATTCTTTTTCCCTTAACATATCTAAAGAAGCTTTTACTGTCCTTCTTTATATTCCTGGCCAGCTTCCCCTCGTACTTCATCTTTTCAGCCCGTATTGCCTGTTTAGTTTCCTTCTGTTGTCCTGTGAAAGTTTCCCAATCCTCTGGCTTCCGGCTACTCTTTGCTGTGTTATACATCTTTTCTTTGAGTTTTATTCTATCTCTAACTTCTCTTGTCAGCCACAGTTGCTTCCTACTCCGCTTAGAATCTTTTTTCCTTTTTGGAATGAAATGATCCTGCGTCTTCTGGATTATGCCCAGAAATTCCTGCCATTGCTGTTCCACCGTCATTCCTGCTAGGATCGCTTTCCAGTCTACCTTGGCCAGCTCCTCCCTCATGCCTTCAGTCTCCTTTGTTCAACTGCGTCACTGACACTTACGATTTAAACTTCTCCTTCTCAAATTGCAGATTAAAACTAATCGTATTAAGATCACTACCTCCAAGCGGTTCCTTTACCTCTAGTTCTCTTATCAAATCTGGTTCATTGGACAACACTAAATCCAGAACTGCCTTTTCTCTGGTCGGCTCCATTACAAGCTGCTCTAAGAATCCATCTTGGAGGCACTCTACAAACTCTCTTTCTTGGGGTCCTGAACCAACCTGATTTTCCCAGTTTTCCCAGAGGAACGACTCGGTTTCTCGGACGAACCTGAGGTCATCCACTTGCTTCTCCAGTTCCCCAACATGGTCCTTCAGGAGCTGTACCTGGATGCACTTCTCACTTTTGTAGCAGCCAGAGGCATCAGTGGTGTCCTTGACCTCCCACATACTGCAAGCATCACAGTGAATCAGCTTGCTTGACATCTCCTTCTTTCTTCTCTCCCTCTCCAGCGTTTGGTGTGGCGTCCTCCCGCAGCCTCCTCGCCGAAGACTCTCGAGCCAAAGACTCACACTTTACTCACAAGGCCGCTCCCTCACTGCCGCTCCCTTAGAGCAGCCTTGCTTATATTGACTGATAAATTGCCTAATTTACCAATTAACAAACCAAATTCATCAGTTTTAAACTGTTTTTCCCCTGTGACTTACTCACCTTTCCCATGGGCTTCAGCCAATCAGCTCTTCTCCCTGCTTCTCTTTGTTGCTGCTTGTCCAAGATCCACGTAAGCTCTGGGCTAGCCTCCTCCTGTAATCAAACAATTTCCTGGATGGTTGGCATCAGTTTCTCCGAATTGTTAGTTATACTTTTAGTCCACCTCATCATTTTAGGTATCACCATCTTACATTCCCACGATACTTTCTTGGCTACTAAATCGGCATTACGATTCCCGATATCTACTGGAGTCTGTAGTGTGTACATGTAGTGTGGGCGCTACATTTCATTACTGAAATATGTCTGGGTAGCATTAAGGCCTTCAACAAATATGTCACCAATTGTTTATTTGATATTTGGGTTCCTGCAGGTTAGAAATCCCCTATTTTTCCATAATTGTGCAAAATCATGCACCACTCCAAATGCATACCGAGAACCCAGACAATCTCTCACCCCACGATCCAATAGATGTGCTCCCGTCCACATATAATGTGATGTTAGAGTCCTCTATGGGTGCATCCCTCAAGTCCTCTCTGACAGATGTTTCCTCCTCTATGACAAATAGACAGTCATGTCCTGCTTCTGATTGCTCTTCTGGGGGTGAAACAAGAAAAGAGGCTGGGTTAATCAATGTACAATGTTTGAATTGCAGTTTCGGGCTGTTCAAAAGATAGATCTCATACTTATTTTGGGCGGGCCATTGTAAAGTGCTGGGTTTGATGCTGTCCCTACAATGCCGATACCGAATGTGAGATATACACTACAATCTCCTGCTGGAGTGTCAAATTAGCAGCTGATTGTAAACTATTATATATTGCAGTTAAAATTTGAGTCCAAAGTAGATGTCATAGAAACATAGAAACATAGAAATTAGGTGCAGGAGTAGGCCATTCGGCCCTTCGAGCCATTCAATATGATCATGGCTGATCATCCAACTCAGTATCCCGTACCTGCCTTCTCTCCATACCCTCTGATCCCTTTAGCCACAAGGGCCACATCTAACTCCCTCTTAAATATAGCCAATGAACTGGCCTCGACTACCCTCTGTGGCAGAGAGTTCCAGAGATTCACCACTCTCTGTGTGAAAAAAGTTCTTCTCATCTCGGTTTTAAAGGATTTCCCCTTTATCCTTAAGCTGTGACCCCTTGTCCTGGACTTCCCCAACATCGGGAGCAATCTTCCTGCATCTAGCCTGTCCAACCCCTTAAGAATTTTGTAAGTTTCTATAAGATCCCCTCTCAATCTCCTAAATTCTAGAGAGTATAAACCAAGTCTATCCAGTCTTTCTTCATAAGACAGTCCTGACATCCCAGGAATCAGTCTGGTGAACCTTCTCTGCACTCCCTCTATGGCAATAATGTCCTTCCTCAGATTTGGAGACCAAAACTGTACGCAATACTCCAGGTGTGGTCTCACCAAGACCCTGTACAACTGCAGTAGAACCTCCCTGCTCCTATACTCAAATCCTTTTGCTATGAAAGCTAACATACCATTCGCTTTCTTCACTGCCTGCTGCACCTGCATGCCTACTTTCAATGACTGGTGTACCATGACACCCAGGTCTCGCTGCATCTCCCCTTTTCCTAGTCGGCCACCATTTAGATAATAGTCTGCTTTCCTGTTTTTGCCACCAAAATGGATAACCTCACATTTATCCACATTATACTGCATCTGCCAAACATTTGCCCACTCACCCAGCCTATCCAAGTCACCTTGCAGTCTCCTAGCATCCTCCTCACAGCTAACACTGCCCCCCAGCTTAGTGTCATCCGCAAACTTGGAGATATTGCCTTCAATTCCCTCATCCAGGTCATTAATATATATTGTAAATAGCTGGGGTCCCAGCACTGAGCCTTGCGGTACCCCACTAGTCACTGCCTGCCATTGTGAAAAGGACCCGTTTACTCCTACTCTTTGCTTCCTGTTTGCCAGCCAGTTCTCTATCCACATCAATACTGAACCCCCAATGCCATGTGCTTTAAGTTTGTATACTAATCTCTTATGTGGGACCTTGTCGAAAGCCTTCTGGAAGTCCAGATACACCACATCCACTGGTTCTCCCCTATCCACGCTACTAGTTACATCCTCGAAAAATTCTATAAGATTCGTCAGACATGATTTACCTTTCGTAAATCCATGCTGACTTTGTCCAATGATTTCACCACTTTCCAAATGTGCTGCTATCCCATCTTTAATAATAATGTCCCCTGGCAACCGGATCTAATTTAGAGGAGTAATAAGCAACTGGTCTATGCCTGACTTTTTTGGGTGAACTGGGGCTGGGGACTGGACATTGTGCCTTCCCCCACAGTGGAAATCATTGTGGGGGGATGATTTTTGTATGTAATTGTTTGTAATTGTATTTGTTAGTCTGTGTTCAAGATGGCGGTCGGAGGGGGGAGTGGACGCTGGCGTTAAATTGCCGCTGCTCTCTCCTCAAGTTGTGCTTCTGATTTTCTTTTTTTTGTGTTTTTGGAAGGAATTCTGTCCCTGATTTATGTATTGGTCTTTATAACCTATTTTTTTAAAATTCTGATTATATGTTTTCTATAAATCTCTGTATGGTGTCCTTGAGACCTCGGTATAAGGCGCCCGTAAATAAAATCCATTATTATTATTATTATTATCCCCATGTTTTTGAGTCGGGACTGAAGTTGCTCATTCAGATAAAATGGTACAATAGAGCTGGAAAGGTTGGTCGTATAATGGTCTTCCCAACGACGGGGCTTGCATCAGCGATCTTTTTAAGTTTTCAAAGGCCTCTTGTGCTTTCTTTGTTAATTTAAATTCACCCTCCTTGCTGGTATATGGTGTTAGCTCCTTGGTTTCCAGAGCTACGTTAGGGATCCAAGGTCTACAATAATTGACCATGCCATGCCATTGCCTCATTTGTTTGGCTTCTTTTGGAATTGGGAATTCGCAGATGGGGTCGTCTGCTTTTCTCGAGACTCCTTTTGGTAGCCGAAATTATAATCCCTAAAAATGTTACTTTCTCCTGAGCCATCAGTACTTTTGACGGGAGACTACAAATCCCAAATCAACTAGATGGTTTAGTAGTTGAGCAGTATCTTGCCGATTACTGGATTCATTTTTGCTGGCCACTAATAAATCATCAACATACTGCACCAATGTTGAAGAAGGAACTGCAGATGCTGGAAAATCGAAGGTAGACAAAATTGCTTGAGAAACTCAGCGGGTGAAGCAGCATCTACGGAGCGAAGGAAATAGGCAATGTTTCAGGTCGAGACCCTTCTTCAGACCAATGTTGAATTCATTTTTAATTTTAAAGTGCTCAATTGGTCCTGTAGACACCTGAAAAATAAAGTAAGCGAGTTGATAAATCCTTGAGGCAATCTGGTCCAGGTATATTGTTGGCCTCTGTATGTGAATGCAAACAAATATTGGCTGTCTTCGTGGAGAGGCAGAGAGAAGAATGCATGTTGCAAGTCGACTATTGAAAAGATTTTTGCTTCAGCCGGTATTTGGGCTAGGATATGGGCAGGGATTGGCACGAGGACATGGAGCGGTACTGCAACAGAGTTGATTTCTCTCAGATATTGTACAAGTCTATATTGCCCCTCCTTTCCTGGCTTTGGAACGGCAAGAATAGGGGTGTTACAAATCGATTGGCACTTCACCAGTATTCCTTGTTCTAACAAATCCCAAATTAATTTGTCAATGCTGTTGATGGCCTGTAATTTTAGTGGATATTGTTGTATTGAAGGAAGTGTTACCCCTTTCTGGAGAGCTACTTGGACGGGATTGATGTTCACACATCCTACGTGAGCTGTGTCCTCCGGCCATGCCTGAGTGTTCACATACTCGTATACCTCACTCCCAGATGATGTCATAAGTGGGTAACAACTGTCCTTGGGGCCTGATAAAATTCAACAACTTGTCTTTGACAAATTTTGCTTTTGGTAATTATTCGGGTCTGCCATGGTGATTGCCTTTCTTACCATCGTTCCTAGGTCTTTAGCTTTTGCCGGGTAGTTCACCTTTCGCGTGATGTAAGGAGCCACTTCTTCAGTTCCTTTCCATAACTGTGCTGGTATTTTGATATATTCGGCAGCCCCCTCTTTTCCCTCAACTAGTGCCAACACTTCCACCTCCCAATCCTGTCCTTCGTGTGGTTTAAAGAAGGTTTCCAGCTCTTTATCCTTCCCACTCCTGTCGTAAGCCAGTGTAACATGAAGTGGGGGTTCTTCATCCAGATCTAAGGACCACCAATGAGGGGTCACTTTGGAGTAACACTGCCGTAAGGGAGCACAGAGGGTCACTACCATGCCTCTGTCATCGCATTCTATTTTTAATTGGAAAGCTCAGAGCAATCTAATCTGTGGGAAATCTGTGTCTGATTGCTTTTCCTTCATATATTACTTCTACTGGCTCAGAGATGGGATACTGGCAGACTTGTCCTTGAAACCCGGACAGGTTCTGAACTTCTTTTGATTCTGGGAGATCATAAATTGATTGAAGGGATGACATGGATGCGCCTGTGTCCATTAAAAAGGTGCAGATTTTTCCTTCTACCTGTAGAGACAACATAGGTTCTTCGTCAGACTTGCATCCAGTCACCATTAGGTTTGCTGATCATAGGCGTGTAAATGGATTATTCTGGGAAAAAGAGATTTGCCCCCTTGATTCTTGATTTTCCTGCCAGGTTCCTCTGTGCTCTGTAGGATCTCGTTGATCTCTCCATTCTCTTTGGTCTTGGAAATTTCTTCTCTGGCCCCTCTTTCGTTATTTTCTCTATTTGGACACTCCATACTCCAGTGACCTATCCCTCCACGAGTATAACACTGGCCTCAATGTCCTCAAACTTGGTCTCTGGGAGACTGGCTCTAGGGCAGGTATTTCACTATGATATCGGTCCAATTACTCCGGGACTCTAATTTCTCCCAATCTGTAATTTCTTGGTACTCTGGGGATCCATGGTTCAGGATCAGAATTTGACACTTCTTTTCTGATTACATATTTAGTCTTTTGTTTTACTGCAGGCAGACTCTCCTGTTTCTTTATATCCCTCCAGTGATACCATTTGGCTGGCACTATTTTCTGTCCAGTCCATGTTATTAGTTTTAATAGATCTAAAGTTGGTGGGAAGGCAATTCAATAGGATGGCACAATATTATGGGGAATTTACACCGTTTTGATAATTTAAATCACCCGATTGATCCATATATAATTCGGTGATTCGTTCTAAAAATGCATTAGCTTCCTCTCCCTTTTTTGGTCTTACATCTAGGATTCTGGCCAAGTCAATCGGCTTTAGAAGGGTGTTTGCAAGGGCCATTAAAACAGCCTCTTCCCTTGCACTATTGTCCGCTGTTATATTCGCTAGAGCTTCGTGCGACGGAGGTCCTAGAATTGTTAGGAACCTGGTGTGTTCGCTTGGGGTAATTATTTGCTGGATCACTGCCCATAAATCTCGGGAGTCTGTGTGGTAAACGCACATTGTAGTTCTTAGGTGATCTAAAAGGAAGCAGGTGATTTTCTACGATCAGGTATTTGACTTAAAATGGCTTAACATTTTGTTGGGCTTCCATGGGGAATATGGTACGGGGATTATTTGCACTGACTGCATTGGCTGGACTTAAAGAAGGATTAGGCATTTCCCTCACAGGGTTGTCTGTTTAGTTGTTGTACTTTCTGCCATATTAAGATCTATCTTGGCTTCTTCAATTGTTGTCTCACCTCATAAGTATCTTCCCCCTCACTGAGGGGTTCACGGTATTTTCTAAATGACTCCTTTTCTTCTCTCGCCCGGGTTTAAGCTCGCAAGAATACCCTGGTTTATGTACCTTTCTTCTATCTTCTTTGTCCTTAACTACTTGAGTTTTTTTCTAGTTTAGCTTCTGGTACCATGAACTCTCGAAATACCTACTATTAATGGAGCAGTAGGGATTAAGGAATCCTGTTCCTCAGAATCTGATTGTCTATTCCATTCGCAAGCTACACAATGCGTATCTAAAGTACGGGGATCGCAAGAGGAATGAGGTGGTGGTCGTGGATCTCTACTTCTAACACTTCCCCAATCTTCAAAATACTCATCGTCATCGTCCCTCTCAAAACTAATGCCAACCATCGGGTCCTCAAGCTCGAGATTTACTAGTGCCCGTTTCCCTTTCGAAGACTTTCTTCTCCCCTTATCTTTAATACTTTCTGGCTCCTCTCTCAAGATGCCTGGAGGTCAGTATTATTCAGTATCCTCCAATTCCACCCCCCGCTTCAGAGTTGCTTCCTTCCAACTTGCAATTCTTTCAGCATCTCTATCTGCCTTCCATTCCTCGTAATAATTTTTCCACAATCCAATTAATTCCCTTGCCTCTTCACTATTGCTGCATTGCCATATCATTTGCTCAACGTACTTCAATCCCTATAACGTACTAACGCCACCCTCGGGCCATAATTCACTCCCTAATTCTTTATGTAATACCCCGGAAAGGTTTCTCAATCGTTCAGCTCTCTGTGGAAACTCGCTGCATTTTACTTGTAACGGACTTTCAGAATCGGCAGTCATATCTTTATCCTCATGATTCCCCTTTCTTTTGGACAATGGAAGCCATTCCTGAGTCAATCACACCTTCTTAACAATTCACCCCTTATCTTAATCTCCGAGAAACATAGAAACATAGAAAACAGGTGCAGGAGTAGGCCATTCGGCCCTTTGAGCCTGCACCGCCATTCAATATGATAATGCCTGATCATCCAACTCAGTATCCTGTACCTGCCTTCTCTCCATACCCCCTGATCCCTTTAGCCACAAGGGCCACATCTAACTCCCTCTTAAATATAGTCAATGAACTGGCCTCAACTACCCTCTATGGCAGAGAATTCCAGAGATTCACCACTCTCTGTGTGAAAAATGTTTTTCTCATCTCGGTCCTAAAAGATCTCCCCCTTATCCTTAAACTGTGATCCCTTGTTCTGGACTTCCCCAACATCGGGAACAATCTTCCTGCATCTAGCCTGTCCAACCCCTTAAGAATGTTGTAAGTTTCTATAAAATCCCCCCTCAATCTTCAGGAGACTACCAAGGTCGCTCCTGAACAATGACCAACGGCTCTGATGCGCTAGCAACCTCACACCTCTTTCACGCAATCACACAATCAATCTTCCCAATCTACTTATTCAAATCTTTTCCTGTTTCCCACAAATCCACACAATTCCAACTCCACAATTTTAACAATCCTCAATCACCCTAACATTAAGGTGCCCCAGTAAACAATAAACACAATCAAACACGTTCCCGCAGCCCATTTCTTATATCCAGTGCAACCTCAATCTAAACACATGCAAATGAGCTCCACACGCAACAAAATCGTATTCAGAAAAGAAATTATACCACTTATTATTATCACACACCACCACATTCCTAGATAAACCACAAGCATTCGTGTAATATCGCATTCGCTAACTGTAGTTCCAAAATTAAATCACAATATATTTTAATCCCTCCTCGTGGTGTACTCGGTCAACGGAACAATCCCTCCTCCGAAACAACGATCGGAAGGATACGAACCCCTGGCGGAACAATCACGAGTCGGACTCCGATTATATCAACAGTCAATTCTATATTCTTATATAGCCGATTTAAATTATTACCATAACAGGGTATCTAACACTGAAATCTAAATCACAGGTAATACATGATACCCACGATACACAATGCAACAACAGCAGTCTTTAATATACAATTTCGAAAGCAATTTACAATATTTCAATCCCGCGTCATGCTGATATCAACCAGTGAACCTCTCCCTTCGATACAGACTTCCTAGGGTACTCTTCGCTGAGGGGTACTACTTCTCAATTAGCTACTCTTTACCTTCAGGTACTATTTCCTCACACTAAATACTTAGACTTAGCGGTACCTTTGTTAATCCCAGGTACACAAAAATGCTGGAGAAACTCAGCGGGTGCAGCAGCATCTACGGAGCGAAGGAAATAGGTAACGTTTCGGGCCGAAACCCTTCTTCAGACTGATAGGGGGTGGAGAGAAGAAAGGAAAAAAAAAAAAAAGGAAAAAAAACGCCGTCGGGTTACTCTTTACTACTTAATTACTTTCCCTCTCAGTTACTTCGAAGTTTTTATATACACAGATTAATCTGACAATATATATGCACACTTTAAATTGTCCAGTACCTCAATATAAGATTCTGAATTTAGGGAAAATTTCAATTTGCTCTGATCTGACCATTAGCATTTTGGTGCGTAACTCGACGTACGCAAATTCCAATTCAAATTTAGTTCGGATGTAGAAGTCTTGAATGGATTAGAGTATTCTCAACCAATCTATACTCTAACCACCGAGAGCCCGATGCCTTTACGAGGGTCCTCTCCCGTCTTTTCAGAGATCCGGATACCTCAATCAGGCGTGGACTTTAACCAACATAGTGTCACCCGGTGAAAAAGGCTTCTTCCTTTCCACCTGCTTGGCACCAGGTGTCAGCAAGTAATCGCTTCACGCTGGCAGTCAATGCTGATTTTTGGAGCGCGCTTCCAATCTGCACCCCCAGCAGTGCAGTGCTTAGCCGCTTAGCACTGTTATACCCAGGTCGATCTGGATAGAGCCTCGAACCTCTAGATTTTTTTTTAAATGGAATCGTTTTTTGGTTTTCGCCAGCAGCTGCAGCTACCAATTGCGACCAAGTTTTACGGGCATTTAACCCAAAGGAGAGGGCATTAAACCCAACCCTGGTTTTATGGGCCTCTAACCCCAAAGGCACTTTTGCCCCCAGTGCTTGCTAGACTCTGTTCTATGATCTCGTTGGGACCCTTTCTCAAGCCCGTGAATGATCGATCTGCTCCGATTAGCGAAGTGATGAAAACCGATGCGAAAACCGCACTGTGGCGCCGATTTCTGCACTCGCGATCAGGACAGCTCAACGCCCTTAATCGCAAGCTTGTGTTTGGGGTTCAGTTGAGATCCTGGACGAGCCCCCGATGTAAATAAGCTATTCTAAGCTTTCCCCCAGTCTAGTTCAGTCAATAAAACACTGATTCAAGCACTGGAACAACTAATCTTTATTTTTGGATGGCACATCAAATTCCCCAAACGATACCTAAACCACCGCGGGTTCGATCCTTGTATCTGCCTGGCCAGGCCCTTCAGCCGACAAAGGACCTCGTGGGGGCTGCCTTTTATAGGTCCCCGAACCTTGAGGGGCCAAACTACATAGGGGTGGTCTCTATACAATCCAATCAAACACATTAATTAACAACAGTACATTATTGACAGTTCCCCAACCCAATAACACAATCTCCCACAACCCGAAACCCTTCTTCAGACTGAACGTTGCCTATCTCCTTCACTCCATAGATGCTGCTGCGCCCGCTGAGTTTCTCCAGCATTTTTGTGTACAATCCTCCATTTTATGGTGTCTTTAATCTGGTCAATATTAACATTGGTACTCAGAAGATTTATGAGGATGTTGCCAGGACTAGAGGATCTGAACTACAGGGAGAGGGAGCGGGGTGGGACTCTATTCCTAGGACCACAGGAGGATTTAGGGTGATCTTATATATGTGTATAAAATAATGAGAGGAATACATTGGGTAGATGCACAGAGTCTCGCGCCCAGACTATCTGAATCGAGAGAGAGAAAGAGAGAGAAAGAGAGAGAAAGAAAGAGAGAAAGAAAGGGAGAGAGAGAGAGAGAGAGGGAATGCACTGCTGGTCCATCCGGGGTGACTCATCATGCCTCGGTGGCACGGGGTGGTACTGCTGACCTGGCTAGGGCTGCTACCTCGGCCTCGGTGATCCAGGGCAGCAGTGATAGCCCATCTGGGGCTGCAAGTTCCACCTTGGGGACCCGGGGCAGAGATGGCCCCCGCCCCCTACGTCCTGAACCTGTGGAGGTGGTGGCGGCTGATGGTGAGGCGCAGGGGGAGGGTGAAGAGGGGGAGGGAAAATGGGAGCAGCAGAAGAAGAAGAAGAAGAAGAAGAAGGAGAAGCCCACCCAAGTGAGTCAAACACAAACTGAGACCACCCAAGGGGGGGTGCCTGTCAGCTCCAGTGAGGTCCAGAGTGCACCTGCCATGCACAGCAAGGAGCTGAGGTGGTTCAGACGGGGGTAGGGATGGTAAATCGTGCGGGTGGTAAAGTGGCTGAGGGTAGTGTGGAGGAGGAAGACCCTTCCTTTATGGAGGTCACCGTACCGCCGCATGCTAGTGGGATAAAAAGGAGGTATAGGCCTGATGAGGAAGAGCAAGGGCGTGAGTCCAAAGTTAGGGGGATGACTTTTTCGAGACCTTCCACCACTGATGTGGTTGGTGGTCAAGAACTGGTGTCTTCCAGGTTGGAGGTTGAGCCTCCATTTCAGGGATCTTCCGCGGGGATTACAAGACCGGGTGCTGGGGTTGATTCCTCTGGAGTTCTGTCCTCTGGGCGGGTGGATGTCCCTTCATCTCAGGGGCCCTCCGAGGAAGTTATCTCATCGGGTGTTGAGGTTAGCTCCCCTGGGTGTGTATCCTCTGGGTCGGAGGAGGTCCCCTCGTTCCAGAGACCTACTGAGGGTGTTGGCACGCCAGATGATGGGGTAAGCTCCCCTGGTAGTGTGCCCCCTGAGACGGGGGATGAGCAGAGTCAGCCCGAGGGGGGTGGGTCGGGGGCATTGGTGTACCAGTCTGTGCTCCTCATCAGAGCCAGTGGAGGTAATGGGGGGTGTGATACCTCGCAGGCTGAGTTGGCAGGGGAGTGTTTAAAAGAAAGTGGAGAGCCTCAGGGTGTTGCCAGTGGAGGGGATGCTATAGGTGCTGTGGAGGTCGGGGCTAGTTCAGGTGGTGATCTCCTTTCAGATTCCGGGGGTGCCAGTGTATCACAGGCCCTGGGGGTGCCTCGTGTTTTTTCTTCCCAAGGCCCAGACGTAGAGGGTGATGGTAGCGTGCAGGTGCCCAGCCATTCAGTGGGCTGCCTGTTGCAGTCAGGGGTTGCGGGACCCTTCCCCGGCATTAATCCTGGGGGTGATGTCTTGCTGGAGGAGGGGGAGAGTGATAAGGCCAGTTTGAGTAGTGGAGTTAACGAACTTTCAGAGAGTTCTGGTCTTTCGATTTCTGACAACGACCTTGACCATTGTGGTGTTGAGCTTGTTGTTTCAGGTGCGAGTGAGTTGGCCGAGTGCCCAGGCTCCAAGGCCGAGTCCCATGCAAGTGATATACGTGAGGTTTGAGAATTCCTAAAAATAAGCCGTACCAGCAGAACAAGAATGGATGCTGCTAAAAGACGGTGGGCTCATCTGCCAGTTTTGATTAAGACTCTCGAGGCTATCATTGGCAACAAGGATAGTGATCTTCCTGACTCTGAGAAGAGCCAGTTTGGGGACATTTTGGAGTTCCTCAGAGTGTGAGTTTTTGAGTCTACTGAGTGTGAGGGTATCAATCTAGTGTGCCTGCACATTCACAGTAGCAACATTAAACTTAAACGGGAGTGGAGTGAGTTTTCGTAGATTTCAGCTTTTATCAGTCCTTAAAGAGGGGAGATTTGCAGTGTGTTTTCTGCAGGAGACCGTTGTTAGTGATGAACCTACCTGGAGACTGGAGTGGGAAGGAGGGGTCTACATGAGCCATCTCAGCTCGAATTCGAGTGTGGTGGCCTTTCTGTTGTCCCAGAATTTCCTGCCAAATGTTCTAAAAGTGCAAGAAGTTGTGCCAGGACGTTTGCTCCATCTGGCCGTGAGCCTGGATGGCATGCCGTTGCATTTCATTAACGTGTATGCCCCTAGCTCCGGTACGATGCAGACCGGCCTAATTCAGGAGGTAACTGCTGTGTTGAGCACTATTGATAGGGGAGAGTGTGTCTTCCTTGGAGGGGACTTTAATTGCACACTTGAGGTGCGAGACCGTTCTGGTACTCAGTGTGCCCCTGCTGTAGCGAAGAAGCTGAGAGGGTTGATTGACTCCTTTGAGTTGGATGATGCGTGGCGGAACCTCCACCCGGATTCCACTGCTTTTTCGCGGAGGTCTGAGGGAGGTGGTTCCCGTATTGATCGAATATACATTTCCCGAGCGTTTGTTTCCCGTGTCTCATAGAAACATAGAAAATAGGTGCAGGAGTAGGCCATTCGGCCCTTCGAGCCTGCACCGCCATTCAATATGATCATGGCTGATCATCCAACTCAGTATCCCGTACCTGCCTTCTCTCCATATCCCCTGATCCCCTTAGCCACAAGGGCCACATCTAACTCCCTCTTAAATATAGCCAATGAACTGGCCTCAACTATCCTCTGTGGCAGAGAGTTCCAGAGATTCACCACTCTCTGTGTGAAAACGTTTTTCCTCATCTCGGTCTTAAAGGATTTCCCCTTATCCTTAGGCTGTGACCCCTTGTCCTGGACTTCCCCAACATCGGGAACAATCTTCCTGCATCTAGCCTGTCCAACCCCATAAGAATTTTGTACGTTTCTATAAGATCCCCTCTCAATCTCCTAAATTCTAGCGAGTATAAGCCAAGTCTATCCAGTCTTTCTTCATATGAAAGTCCTGACATCCCAGGAATCAGTCTGGTGAACCTTCTCTGTACTCCCTCTATGGCTATAATGTCCTTCCTCAGATTTGGGACCAAAACTGTACGCAATACTCCAGGTGTGGTCTCACCAAGACCCTGTACAACTGCAGTAGAACCTCCCTGCTCCTATACTCAAATCCTCTTGCTATGAAGGCCAACATACCATTCACTTTCTTCACTGCCTGCTGCACCTGCATGCCTACTTTCAATGACTGGTGTACCATGACACGCAGGTCTCGCTGCATCTCCCCATTTCCTAATCGGCCACCATTTAGATAATAGTCTGCCTTCCCGTTTTTGCCACCAAAGTGGATAACCTCACATTTATCCACATTATACTGCATCTGCCAAACATTTGCCCACTCACCCAGCCTATCCAAATCACCTTGCAGTCTCCTAGCATCCTCCTCACAGCTAACACTGCCCCCCAGCTTAGTGTCATCCGCAAACTTGGAGATGTTGCTTTCAATTCCCTCATCCAGGTCATTAATATAAATTGTAAATAGCTGGGGTCCCAGCACTGAGCCTTGCGGTACCCCACTAGTCACTGCCTGCCATTGTGAAAAGGACCCGTTTACTCCTACTCTTTGCTTCCTGTTTGCCAGCCAGTTCTCTATCCACATCAATACTGAACCCCCAATACCGTGTGATTTAAGTTTGTATCCTAATCTCTTATGTGGTACCTTGTCGAAAGCCTTCTGAAAGTCCAGATACAACACATCCACTGGTTCTCCCCTATCCACTCTACTAGTTACATCCTCGAAAAATTCTATAAGATTCGTCAGACACGATTTACCTTTCGTAAATCCATGCTGACTTTGTCCAATGATTTCACCACTTTCCAAATGTTCTGCTATCCCATCTTTAATAACTGACTCTAGCAGTTTCCCCACTACCGATGTTAGACTAACTGGTCTGTAATTCCCCGTTTTCTCTCTCCTCCCTTCTTAAAAAGTGGGGTTATGTTTGCTACCCTCCAATCCTCAGGAACTACTCCAGAATCTAAAGAGTTTTGAAAAATTATCACTAATGCATCCACTATTTCTGGAGCTACTTTCCTTAAGTACTCTGAGATGCAGCCTATCTGGCCCTGGTGATTTATCAGCCTTTAATCCATTCAATTTACCCAACACCACTTCCGACTAACCTGGATTTCACTCAGTTTCTCCATCTCCTTTGACCCGCGGCCCCCTGCAATTTCCGGCAGATTATTTATGTCTTCCTTAGTGAAGACGGAACCAAAGTAGTTATTCAATTGGTCCACCATATCCTTGTTCCCCATGATCAATTCACCTGTTTCTGACTGCAAGGGACCTACATTTGTTTTAACTAATCTCTTTCTCTTCACATATCTATAAAAACTTTTGCAGTCAGTTTTTATGTTCCCTGCAGTTTCCTTTCATAATCTATTTTCCCTTTCCTAATTAAGCCCTTTGTCCTCCTCTGCTGGTCTCTGAATTTCTCCCAGTCCTCTGTGTGCTGCTTTTTCTGGCTAATTTGTACGCATCATCTTTTGCTTTGATACTATCCCTGATTTCCTTGTTATCCACGGATGCACTACCTTCCCTGCGGCCTCAATGCGGTTGGTGCCATGTTCGGACCACTGTCTGGTGCGTGTGGACTTTAATCCAGCGCGCACTCGGCTGGGTCCGTGTACTGGCACTTTAATAACCGGCTGCTGGAGGATCGGTGTTTCCGGGAGTCATTCAGTCGGTTTTGGGTGAAGTGGAGAGAGAGGCAGAGGTGCTTCTCTTCCCTTAGGCAGTGGTGGGATGTGGGGAAGGCTCACATCCGTCTCTTTTGTAAGGAGTATACGTGGGGGTCGACCGGACAGAGGGCTCAGCGGTCGAGAGGCTTGAGAGGGAGCTACTGGAGCAGAGTCTTGCCTGGGTCGGGTTGGTGATGACTCCTGTGAGTGGGGAGAGTTTCAGGAGAAGAAGGAAGCCTTGAGGAACCTGCTGCTTGAGCGGTCCCGAGGCGCTTTTGTGAGGTCGCAGGTCCAGATGATGCAAGATCTGGACCGAGCTTCGCCTTTCTTTTTCTCTCTGGAGAAAGGGCGGGGAGCCTGCAAACAGCTCATAGAGCTGCTCGCAGATGATGGCTCCTCTGTCACTGATCCGGAGAGGATCAGTGCGGTGGTCAGGTCCTTTTATGGGTCCCTATTCTCCGCAGGTTGAATTCAACGGGGAGGCTCAGCAGGACTTGTGGGAGGGTCTACCGACTGTTGATAGGGAGGTGGCCGATCTTCTTGATGGCCCCTTATCTTTGGAGAAGTTGACTCGTGCCCTGCATCAGCTCAGAAGGGTAAGTCCCCCGGGCTGGATGGGTTGACGGTAGAGTTTGTCAAAGCTTTCTGGGATATCCTGGGGGGGTGATTACATGTTGGTTCTGGGGAGAGTCTGGGCGACCGGGGAGATGCCTCTCTCGTGGCGCAGGGCAGTTG
>CM075980.1:39025199-39061226 GCA_038087875.1 Malacoraja senta
CCTTTATTTCCACCCTCTCTCCCACTCCTTGAGGGGGAGAAAGGGAGACCACCCTCTCCTGCCTTCTCTCCCTCCCCCTGTCACACCCCAATTTGTCTCCCCACTCTCCCCCCCCTCGGTTACCTCTCTCTCCACCCACTCTGTATCCCCCTCTCTCTCCTTTGAGTGGGGGGGGGGTAGAGGTGGGAGAGTGAGTGATCATCCCATTCCCAGGGTAATGCTACATCTTCTCTCTCCCATCCACGGCTGAGGGTTAGTTTGGGGTTGAATATGCTCGCATCGAGCGTGGCCATTTTGTCCGCCTTGGTCTATGGTGTTGTCATTACTGTTTCCATTGTCTTTGTCTCGGTTTATCGCCACTCGGTGAGTGGGGAAACAGGGCTAGTACTGGGTTAGGGACGAATGGCGTGTCACCTCCCTCTCCCCCCACAGTGCTGCGCTCCCTCCTCTACCCCTCTCCTCCACTCCTGCTGTGTTGCCTCTCTCCTATACCCCTCCCCTACTGCAGTGTGGTGATGCTTCCTCGCCCCTTCCCCTCCCCCTCCCCCCCACATCCCGCAATGCCGAGCTCCCTCCCTCCCTCCCTCTCCCTTTCTCCCCTCACCTCCCGCAGTGAGACGCGCCCACTTCTCCCCCTCCCCTCCCCTCCAGCACTGCACCCCTCCTTCCTCTCCCCCCCCTTCAACTCCCCACCCCCCCCCCCCCACTGCTGTGCGGCGCTCCCTCCACTACCCCTCTCCCCCTCCTCTGACTCACCTGGTGTCACAGGTAGATTTAATAGAAACCCGTGGAGCAACCTCTTCACACAGAGGGGGGTGGGTGTTTGGAACGAGCTGCCAGAGGAGGTAGTTAAAACATTCCAACATTTAAAAGACACTTACACAGGTCAGGACAGGACACGGATCGGACAGGTTTAGACTTTGTTCACAGAAAGGCACTGTGGGAAGGAGAGGGAAGGAGATATCACTCAGAGCCTTACCGCATGGAAACAGGCCCTTCCGACCAACTTGCCCATGCTGACCAACATGCCCAATCTACAGTGCCCTCCATAATGGGACAAAGACCCATTATTTATTTATTTGCCTCTGTACTCCACAATTTGACATTTGTAATAGAAACAATCACATGTGGTTAAAGTGCACATTGTCAGATTTTATTAAAGGCCGTTTTTATACATTTTGGTTTCACCATGTAGAAATGACAGCAGTGTTTATACAGTCCCCCATTTCAGGGCACCATAATGTTTGGGACACATGGCTTCATAGGTGTTTGTAATTGCTCAGGTGTGCTTAATTGCACTCAGCACCTTGTCTTTCCATCACCTTTGGAAACTTTTATTGCTGTTTATCAACATGAGGACCAAAGTTGTACCAATGAAAGTCAAAGAAGCCATTATGAGACTGAGAAACAAGAATAAAACTGTCAGAGACATCAGCCAAACCTTAGGCTTACCAAAATCAACTGTTGTGAACATCATTAAGAAGAAAGAGTCAAGTCAAGTCAAGTGAGTTTATTGTCCTGTGTCCCAGATAGGACAATGAAATTCTTGCTCGCACAACAGAATACTGGAGGCATAAATACAGAACAGTTCAGTGTGTCCATATAACATATAATATATATATACACACATAAATAAACAGATAAAGTGCATTAGGCTGTTATAGTTCAGAGTTTGTTTGAAGTTGTGTTTAATAGTCTGGTGGCTGTGGGGAAGTAGCTATTCCTGAACCTGGATGTGGCAGTCTTCAGGATCCTGTACCTTCTACCTGAAGGCAGCGGAGAGATGAGTGTGTGGCCGGGATGGTGTGGGTCCTTTATGATGTTGGCAGCCTTTTTGAGGCAGCGACTGCGATAGATTCCCTCGATGGTAGGGAGGTCAGAGCCGATGATGGACTGGGCAGTGCTTACAACATTTTGCAGCGTTTTCCGCTCTTGGATGCTCAAGTTGCCAAACCAAGCCATGATGCAACCGGTCAGCATGCTCTCTACTGTGCACCTGTAGAAGTTAGAGAGAGTCCTCCTTGACATACTGACTCTCCGTAATCTTCTCAGGAAGTAGAGGCGCTGATGTGCTTCCTTTATAATTGCATCAGAGTTCTGGGACCAGGAGAGATCTTCAGATCCACCATCGACCCGTTGATATAAACAGGACTGTGGGTCCCCATCCTACCCCTTCCAATCAGTTCCTTGGTTTTGCTGGTGTTGAGAGCCAGGTTATTGTGCTGGCACCATTTGGCCAATCGGTCGATCTCACTTCTATACTCTGACTCGTCCCCATCAGTGATACGTCCCACAACAGTGGTGTCGTCGGCGAACTTGATGATGGAGTTCGCACTATGACTGGCTACGCAGTCATGAGTATAGAGTGAGTACAGCAGGGGGCTAAGCACGCAGCCTTGAGGTGCTCCTCTGCTGATTGTTATCGAGGATGACACATTTCCACCAATACGAACAGACTGTGTCTGTGAATGAGGAAGTCGAGGATTCAATTGCAGAGGGATGCGCAGAGACCCAGTTCTGCGAGTTTGGTAACAAGCTTGGAGGGGATGATGGTATTAAATGCCGAGCTGTAGGCAATGAATAACAGCCTGACATGTGAGTTTTTGTTGTCCAAGTGGTCCAGAGGAGAGTGGAGGGCCAACGAGATCGCATCCACCATTGATCTGTTGTGGCGGTAAGCGAACTGCAGTGGGTCCAGGTTTTTGTCAAGGTAAGAGTTGATTTGCGCCATGATCAACCTCTCAAAGTACTTCATCGCCACAGATGTTAGTGCCACTGCCGATAGTCATTGAGGCACGTCACCTTACTCTTCTTGGGCACTGGTATAATTGATGCCCTTTTAAAGCAGGTGGGAACCTCAAACCACAGAAGTGAGAGGTTGAAAATGTCCGTAAAACTCCAGCCAGTTGGTCCGCACAGGTTTATAAAGCACGCCCGGGTATACCATCAGGACCAGGCGCTTTCCGAGGGTTCACTCCTCTGAAGGATCTTCTGACATCGGCCTCTGTGACTGTGACCGAAATACCATCACGGCGAATGGGAGCTCGGGAAGGCACATCAGTATTTCCCTATCAAAGCGTGCGTAAAACGCATTGAGCTCATCAGCGAGTGATGCTTCGCTGACATTCGAGCTGCCTCCTGATTTAGCCTTGTAGGAGGTGATTGCATTCAGGCCACGCCACAGTTGCCAAACATCTGTCATCCTCCAGCTTGGAGCAGGTCCCTTTTGGCCTTTTTGCTGGCCTTACCAAGGTCGTATCTGGACTTCTCGTAGACCTCTGTATCTCCAGACCTGAATGCCCGGGATCTGGTCTTCAGAAGAATGTGGATAATAGACAATAGACAAGACAATAGGTGCTGGAGTAGGCCATTCGGCCCTTCGAGCCAGCACCGCCATTCAATGTGATCATGGCTGATCATCCCCAATCAGTACTCCGTTCCTGCCTTCTCCCCATATCCCGACTCTGCCATTTTTAAGAGCCCTATTTAGCTCTCTCTTGAAATCATCCAGAGTACCCGCCTCCACTGCCCTCTGAGGCAGAGAATTCCACAGACTCACCAGTCTCTGTGAGAAAAAGTGTTTCCTTGTCTCCGTTCTAAATGGCTTACTCCTTATTCTTAAACTGTGGCCCCTGGTTCTGGACTCCCCCAACATCGGGAACATGTTTCCTGCCTCTAGCCTGTCCAAGCCCTTAACAATCTTATATATTTCAATGAGATCCCTCTCATCCTTCTAAACTCCAGAGTGTACAAGCCCAGCTGCTCCATTCTCTCACCATATGACAGTCCCGCCTTCCCGGGAATTAACCTTGTAAACCTACGCTGCACTCCCTCAATAGCAAGAATATCCTTCCTCAAATTAGGGGACCAAAACTGCACACAATACTCCAGGTGCAGTCTCACTAGGGCTCTGTACAACTGCAGAAGGACCTCTTTGCTCCAAAATTCGATTCCTCTTATTATAAAGGCCAACATGCCATTTGCTTTCTTCACTGCCTGCTGTACCTGCATGCTTACTTTCTTACACTGATGTACAAGGACCCCCAGATCCCGTTGTACTTCCCCTTTTCCCAACTTGATGCCATTTAGATAGTAATCTGCCTTCCTGTTTTTGCTACCAAAGTGGATAACCTCACATTTATCCGCATTAAACTTCATCTGCCATGCATCTGCCCACTCCCCCAACCTGTCCAAGTCACCATATAACCATATAACCATAAACTGCATTCTCATAGCATCCTCCTCACAGTTCACACTGCCACCCAGCTTTGTGTCATCTGCAAATTTGCTAATGTTACTTCGAATCCCTTCATCCAAATCATTGATGTATATTGTAAATAGCTGCAGTCCCAGCACCGAGCCTTGCGGTACCCCACTAGTCACTGCCTGCCATTCTGAAAGGGACCCGTTAATCCCTACTCTTTGTTTCCTGTCTGCCAACCACTTCTCTATCCATGTCAGCACTCTACCCCCAATACCATGTGCCCTAATTTTGCCCACTAATCTCCTATGTGGGACCTTATCAAATGCTTTCTGAAAGTCCAGGTACACTACATCCACTGGCTCTCCCTTGTCCATTTTCCTAGTTACATCTTCAAAAAATTCCAGAAGATTAGTCAAGCATGATTTCCCCTTCGTAAATCCATGCTGACTCGGACCGATCCTGTTACTGCTATCCAAATGTACGGCTCATCTTTTATAATTGACTCCAGCATCTTCCCCACCACCGATGGCGGGCTAGCTGGTCTATAATTCCCCATTTTTTCTCTCCCACCTTTCTTAAAAAGTGGGATAACATTAGCTACCCTCCAATCCACAGGAACTAATCCCGAATCTATAGAACATTGGAAAATGATCACCAATGCATCCACGATTTCTAGAGTCACTTCCTTAAGTACCCTGGAATGCAGACCATCAGGCCCTGGGGATTTATCAGTCTTCAGTCCCATCAGTCTATCCAACACCATTTCCTGCCTAATGTGGATTTCCTTCAGTTCCTCTGTCACCCCAGATCCTCTGGCCACTACTATATCAGGAAGATTGTTTGTGTCCTCCTTAGTTTAGACAGATCCAAAGTACCTGTTAAATTCACCTGCCATTTCCTTGTTCCCCATAATAAATTCACCTTTTTCAGTCTTCAAGGGTCCAACTTTCATCTAAACTAATTTTTTCCTCTTCACATACCCAAAGAAGCTTTTACTATCCTGCTTTATGTTCTTGGCTAGCTTACCTTCGTACCTCATCTTTTCTCCCCGTATTGTCTTTTTGGTTATCTTCTGTTGTTCTTTAAACATGACTCAATCCTCTTGCTTCCCGCTCATCTTTGCTACGTTGTACTTCTTCGCTTTAATTTTTATACTGTCCCTGACATCCCTTGTCAGCCATGGATCTCTTGGTTCATCCAAGGCTTCTAGTTAGGAAACACTCGGAAGGTTTTTGTTGGGATGCAGTCCTCCACACATTTCTTTATGAAGTCTGTAGCGACTGTGGCGTATTCATTCAGGTCTGTTGCCGAGTCCCTGAACATTGGCCAGTATACAGACTCCAAGTAGTCCTGGAGTTGTTCCACTGCCCTTCCCCCCCCCCCCCACCCCAAGCTCTGTACAGTCCTCATTGTTTATCGGCAGCCCGATAAGAAAACCACACTCATGGTGAAATCCAACTTTATTCCATTAAATACACAGGAACATTTCAACAGCCAGCTGCTTGCGTCTGGCTTTACTGATTAGTGTGCCCGAGCGATAGAGAGTCTTTGTGTAGTACTGTAATACCATGTAAAGGGTGTATTGCACACATGTGTGATGAAGGTTATAAATGGCATGAATTAATAATGGTTAATCTACACTCACCTCTGGGGTTGCACTCTTCAATTGCTGCCTGTAGGCAGGAAGAAGCAGCACCACAGTATGGTCGGATTTACCTAAGTGAGGGCGAGGGATAGAGCGATAGGCATCCTTGATGGTCGTGTAGCAGTGGTCGAGGGTGTTTGATCCTCTAGTGCTGCAGGAGACATGTTGGTGGAAGTTAGGGAGTGATTTCTTAAGGTTGGCTTTGTTGAAATCCCCAGCTATGGTGGTAAATGCCACGGGGTAAGCCGTCTGGTGCTTGTTGACCATGGCGTGCAGCTCCCCCAGTGCCAGATGGACATCTGCCTGGGGAGGGATGGAGGTGAATTCCCTCGGTAGGTAGAAGGGACGGCACTTCACAACCAGATGTTCCAGGTGTGGAGAGCAGGAGTTGGAGAGGATTGTTATGTCGGAGCACCACACAGAGTTGACCATGAGGCAGACGCCCCCTCTTCTCCCTTTCCCAGATGCCTGCGTACGGTCCATGCGATGGATGGAGAAATCTTCAGGTTGGACCGCTGAGTCTGGGGAGCTGGGGATGAGCCATGTCTCTGTGAAATAGAACACAGAGCATCCCCTCAGCTCCCTGGAGCACTGGTGAGCTTACTAATCCGAAAGGGACTGGCAGGCCAAGGAAGACCTCCATAGCCGATGACAGAATAATTCTCTCTGTAATAAAGAAAAAAACCAAACCCTGTCCAACAGATCAGAAACACTCTTCAGGAGTCAGTTGTGCATTTGTCAATGACCACTGTCCGCAGAAACCTTCATGAACAGAAATACAGAGGCCAAACTGCAAGATGCAAACCACTGGTTAGCTGCAAATATAGGATGGCCGGGTTACAGTTTGCCAAGAAGTACTTAAAGGAGCAACCACAGTTCTGGAAATGGTCTTGTGGACAGATGAGACACAGATTAGCTTGAGATGAGATGAGTGATGGCAAGTATGGAAGAGAGAAGGAACTGCCCAAGATCCAAAGCATACCACCTCATCTGTGAAACACGGTGGTGGGGGTGTATTGGCCTGGGCATGTATGGCTGCTGAAGGTACTGGCTCACTTATCTTCATTGATGATACAACTGCTGATGGTAATAGCATAATGAATTCTGAAGTGTATAGACACATCCTATCTGCTCAAGTTCAAACAAATGCCTCAAAACGCATTGGCCAGCGGTTCATTCTACAGCAAGACAATGATCCCATACATACTGCTAAAGCAACAAAGGAGTTTTTCAAAGTTAAAAAATGGTCAATTCTTGAGTGGCTAAGTCAATCACCCGATCTGAACCTAATTGAGCATGCCATTTATATACTGAAGTGAAAACTGAAGGGGACTAGCCACCAAAACAAGCATAAGCTAAAGATGGCTCCAATACAGGCCTGGCAGAGCATCACCAGAGAGGACACCCAGCAACTGGTGATGTCCATGAATCACAGACTTCAAGCAGTCATTGCATGCAAAGGATATGCAACAAAATACTAAACATAACTACTTTCATTTACATGACATTGCTGTGTCCCAAACATTACGGTGCCCTGAAATGGGGGGACTATGTATAAACACTGCTGTAATTTCTACATGGTGAAACCAAAATGTATAAAAATGGCCTTTATTAAAATGTGCACTTTAATCACATATGATTTTTTTTCTATTACAAATCTCAAATTGTGAAGTAGAGAGGCAAAAAAATAAATGATGGGTATTTGTCCCAAACATTATGGAGGACACTGTATGCTACCAGTCCCACCTGCCTGCGTTTGCCCATATCCCTCCAAACCTGTCCTATCCGTGTACCTATCCAAATGTCACCTTAAACTATGATGTCTAGTCTTTGACATTTCCATCCCTTTCTCTCTCCCCCTCTCTCTCTCCTCCCCCTCTTTCCCCTTCTCTCTCCCCCTTTCTCTCCCTTCCCTATCCTTCTTCCCCATCCCCCTCCCATCTCTCCCCGTCACTCTCCATCTCTTCTCTCTCTTCCTGCTCTCTCTCATCTCTCTTTCTCCGTTCCCTCGCTCCCTATCTTTCTCTTTCCTTCTGCCTCTCCGTTCCCCTTCTCTCTGCCACCCACATTTCTCTCCCCCTCTCTTTCCCCTCTCTATCCCCTCCATCTCTCTTCCCCTTTGTCCCACCCTTCTCTTTTCTCCTCCCCTCCTCTCTTTCCCCTTCCTCTCACCCTCTCTCTATTACCTCCTCTCTCTCTAATCCAAACTTCCCTTCTCTTTCCCTTGGTAGACAAAAATGCTGGAGAAACTCAGCGGATGAGGCAGCATCTATGGAGCGAAGGAAATAGGCGACGTTTCGGGTCGAGACCCTTCTCTCTCTCCCTCTCTCTCTTTTCCTTTCTCTCTTTCCCCACCCTTTCTTTCTCACTCCTTTCTCTCCCCACTCTATCCCCCTCTCTCTCCTCGCTCTCTCCTCTCTCCCACCACCTCTCACCCCCCTATCTCTCCCCCTCTCTCTCCCCCATTTCTCTCTCTCTTTCTCTCTGCATAGGTTAGACGACAACGGAATGAATGAGAGAGCTGCAGATTATTTTTCAAGTCTTCAGTCAGGATCGATCTGTGAAGTTTCTGTCTTTCCAACAAACATCTAACTATTGGGGGTTTGAGAATGATTGGCGCGGGCCTTTCAAAAACAGGTTCCCATTTCTAGAATTCGGTAAGTTTAATAAATCCTCACCTGTCCCCAAATAGATGGTGTTACAGAGAAGGGGTGGGAAGAGGGGGCCAGAGGGGGGTTACAGAGAGGAGTGTAAAGTTCAGTGGGGAAGTGAGGGAGGAAGGAAGAGGGTTAGAGGGAGAGAGAGAGAGAAAGTGAATTCTGCAATTTGAGAAGGAGAAGGTTAAATCAGAAGTGGCCGTGATGCAGTTGAACAAAGGGGACTATGAAGGCATGAGAGGGGAGCTGGCCAAAGTAGACTGGAAAGGGATCCTAGCAGGAATGACGGTGGAACACCAATGGCAGGAATTTCTGGGCATAATCCGGGAGACGCAGGATCATTTCATTCCAAAAAAGAAGAAAGATTCTAAGGGGAGTAGGAGGCAACCATGTCTGACAAGAGAAGTTAGGGATAGAATAAAACTAAAAGAAAAGATGTATAACACAGCAAAGAGTAGCCGGAAGCCAGAGGATTGGGAAACTTTCATAGGGCAACAGAAGGAAACAAAACGGGCAATACGGGCTGAAAAGATGAAGTACGAGGAGAAGCTGGCCAGGAATATAAAGAAGGACAGTAAAAGCTTCTTTAGATAGGTTAACGGAAAGAGAGTAGCAAAGTCAAATGTGTGTCCCTTGAAGGCAGACACGGGTGAAATTATTATGGGCAACAAGGAAATGGCAGAAGAGTTGAATAGGTACTTCAGATCTGTCTTCACTAAGGAAGACACAAACATTCTCCCAGATGTACTGGAGGAGAGAGGATCTAAGGGGGTAGTGGACTGAAAGAAATTTTCATTAGGCGAGAAATAGTATTGGGTAGGCTAATGGGACTGAAGGATGATAAATCCCCTGGGCCTGATGGTCTGCATCCCAGGGTCCTCAGGGAGGTGGCTCTAGAAATAGTGGACGCATTGGTGATCATTTTCCAATGTTCAATAGATTCAGGATCAGTTCCTGTGGATTGGAGGATAGCTAATGTTATCCCACTTTTCAAGAAAGGAGCGAGAGAGAAAACGGGGAATTACAGACCAGTTAGCCTGACTTCAGTGGTGGGAAAGATGCTGGAGTCAATTATTAAAGAGGTAATAATGGGGCATTTGGATAGCAGTAAAAGGATTAGTCCAAGTCAACGTGGATTTATGAAAGAGAAATCATGCTTGACTAATCTTCTGGAATTTTTTGAGGATGTGAAAAGTAAAATGGATGAAGGGGTTGCCAGTGGATGTCGTGTATCTAGACTTTCAGAAAGCCTTTGATAAGGTCCCGCACGGGAGACTGGTGACTAAAATTAAAGCACATGGTATTGGGGGTAGGGTGTTGACATGGATAGAAAATTGGTTGGCAGACCGGAAGCAACGAGTAGGAGTGAACGGGTCCTTTTCAGAATGGCAGGCAGTGGCGAGTGGAGTGCCGCAAGGCTCGGTGTTGGGGCCGCAACTGATTTGGAAGAGGGAATTAGGAGCAACACTAGCAAGTTTGCAGATGACACAAAGCTGGGTGGCAGTGTGAACTGTGAAGAGGATGTTAGGTGGTTGCAGGGTGACCTGGACAGGTTGAGTGAGTGGGCAGATGCGTGGCAGATGCAGTATAATATAGATAAATGTGAGGTTATCCACTTTGGTGGCAAAAACAAGGGGGCAGATTATTATCTCAATGGGGTTTGGTTAGGTAAGGGGAAGGTACAGCGAGACCTGGGTGTCCTTGTCACTGAAAGTTGGCGTGCAGGTATGGCAGACAGTGAAGAAAGCTAATGGAATGTTGGCCTTCATAACAAGAGGATTTCAGTATAGGAGTAAAGAGGTTCTTCTGCAGTTGTATAGGGCTCTGGTGAGACCACATCTGGAGTATTGTGTACAGTTTTGGTCTCCTAATTTGAGAAAGGACATCTTTGTGATTGAGGCAGGTTCACGAGATTGATCCCTGGGATGGCGGGACTGTCATATGAGGAAAGATTGAAAAGACTAGACTGGAGTTTAGAAGGATGAGGGGGGATCTTATAGAAACATATAACATTATAAAAGGACTGGACAAGCTCGATGCAGGAAAAGTGTTCCCAATTTTGGGCGAGTCCAGAACCAGGGGCTACAGCCTTAGAATACAGGGGAGGTCATTTAAGACTGAGGTGAGAAAAAACGTTTTCACCCAGAGAGTTGTGAATTGATGGAATTCCCTGCCACAGAGGGCAGAGGAGGCCAAATCACCGGATGGATTTAAGAGAGTGTTAGATAGAGCTCTAGGGGCTAGTGGAGTCGAGGGATATGGGGAGAAGGCAGGCACGGGTTATTGATAGGGGATGATCAGCCATTATCACAATGAATGGCGGTGCTTGCTCGGTGGGCCGAATGGCCTCTTCCTGCACCTATTTTCTATGTTTCTATGTTTCTAGAGAGGGAGAGTGAGAGAGGGAGAGAGGGGGAGAGAGATAGAGGGAGGGAGAGAGAGAGAGAGGGAGGAAATACGTAATGCCGAGCTCCTGCTGTGCGGCGTCCCCTCCTCTACCCCTCCCCTTCAGTGCTCCCTCCACTCCAAAGATCCTATAGCAAGCAAGAAGATAGTCCACTCGACGAAAAACCCGTAGTAGGGTGATGGGTAATCCTCGGCACCATTTCCGTAACCGGCTTCCCTCTCCGCACTCGTTCCTTTGCTTTGGCCATGGAGTTCACATCTAATGTGTCGTTATCAGATTTTCAGCTATAAAAAGATCAATAAATCACAATAAAAAGTGAAAAGATGCCTATGTTCCTTCCACAACGTGTGAGGAGTCTGGCCCAGATCAGCACGGCTGGGACACCAGGGTGAAGTTGCGGGGAGGTTGCAATGTATTTTATTTATTGTTGTCCCTTGCCTAGTCCGAAATAAAGTTTATCATTATATATAAAAATCTGGAGAATTATATACATATGTGTGTGTGTTATATGATTATATACATCTATATCACATTCATATATGTGTGTGTATGTATGTTCTTTCCAACACAATCTAATCAGTTGTATGCTCGCTGAATAAAACCATCCTTAAGTTATACATCATATTTTAATCTAGCTCAAAACAATTTTTATTTTGTTAAATACTTCATTTAGATAAACCCACCATTACAGACAGATCTCATTCCACTCTCTGGCTATTGGGAAGACCAGACCCATTTTATTGTAGGAAAACAATTCCATAGACACAAAAAACATTAAGGAACATTCCAAGAGCAGAGCAACTGGAATCTTCATATTGCTATTATTTTTACAAATACCGCAGTTGCGATAAGATGAATTACAGAGTGTAATACAAAAATCAACTCAAACACAGCACATGAGCCATTTAAAAAGAAAAAAAAGACAATTAACAGAATAGTAAGATTAAACAAGAACTTACCAGTTTGAAGTTTGATCTTTATTTTATGAGGTGTTCCGTTGGTGATTACGTGAAGAAACCCCGCCAGTCCGCATGCGCGTCAATCTTCAAAGCGGCGGTATGAAATCACAGGTAACAGTAATTGAAGTAACATAGTAAGATCAGAAACTTGAGAACTACCAGATGAACTTTGTGAGAGAGGGTTGGGAATGGAGGGCACGTAATCACCAACGTAACTCCTCATAAAATAAAGATCAAACTTCAAACTGGTAAGTTCTCGTTTAATCTTACTATTTTACTTCGGAGTCACGTGAGTGATTCCGTGAAGAGTTCAAAGCTCTGTGATTTCATGCCGTAGATTCAAATCCCGGCGTCTCACTGCATCGATTGACTCAGGATGAGTGAATAATCAACAATGCATTACTCATGACATTGATTTAAACGTATTAATGGTTTACGTTAATAAAGAAAATCAATAGCAACCCCTATCTCAGGGGAGGCTAAAGTGGACGCAAAATATAATGGGCAAATAGCCCCGGGTCGGCAATCGGCCTATGATAAAAAATGTTTTGAAAATCAATTCACTTGACCATCCTGCGGCCGCGAGGATATGGTCGATGGGAACGTCCATTGCCCTGGCTGCTGACATTGATGCCGCCCTGGAGGAATGAGATGTAAAAATTGTCAGTTAATATCTGCATAAACCAGAACCTGCTTCAGCCACCTTGAAATAGTCTGAACCGACTTTTTCTTGTGTGGTTCTTTGTGGCTAATAAACAATGCTGATTCCCCACCTCTTAAGGTTCTGGTGGCCTTGATATAATATAGCAAGCATGCCCTCACACATAGACGTGAGTCCGTTGCGTATGCCAAAATATCTTAAACCCTGTCACCCCTGGTCTGCTCTGCTTGTGTAGACCAGAAATGTAGAACGTAATGGCATCTGCAACCACTTCCATCCTATCTAGCCACAGCTTTTGCAATGTCTGCACTCGTTGTGCTGATACTAGTGTCATGACTAAGGAAGTAGCTGGCCCCTGGTGAAGTATTGTTAACACAATGTCAATATCTCATACTGCCTATACTGTACTGGGAGAACTTGTGTTAAAGATATCGTTTACAAACTCGATATCCAGGGTTGAAACCCGACAGAGTGGCTCCTGTGTGCTGCAGCTAATATGATGGGAAGGCACATTTGGCACAGTTAATGGCCCTATACTCAATTATTGTCAGAAGACCTTTTAAGAATGAACTGGAAAACGTCAGTAATCTGTACCGTATTAAATGTAACATTAACATTAAACAAACCCGCTTCCCACCTCCTGAATAGAAAATGTACTGCTTTTTTGGTGCTATCGCTGCACTCTGCAGTGAGCACATACTGTACATGGATTGATGTGACAACCTGAGCCGTAGGGCAGTCTATTCAGAATCTGCAAGTCAATAAATTGATTTTATCATGCAGAGGCTGGTTTCCTGAACCACAGTTTGAACCAGCAAAGTTTTCCTTTTTTAGAATAACCGTATATGTTTGTATTATTATGCCTGACGGAAGCGGGAATCATGGCTGCATAGCCAGTCAGACAGTACAAAACCTAAAGCGAGATCTTGCTGGCTTCATTTCAAGACTCGACTGATGAGGCAAAAATGGAGGAAGACATAAAAGAACATTCCTCCTTCTTGTAGCAAGAATGTATCTCTCAACACTGTTATGCCCCATATTTTTGTAATCAGTGAATAAGCATGAAACCAACATGTCGATATTTGGTGTTTCATTGAACCATAGTTTCATAAGTACTTTGTGATCCAACACCTATTCTGTGTTGTCATCGATCTGAACTTGATGATACACCTGTGGCAAAGGAGATTAGGTAAATTATTACAGGATACTTTTACTTGATTGCCATGTGACTAACATATGTCACCACCGTAGTGTATCAACTTGAAGTTGAGCATGTAGATTATGTATATTCGCTCAATAGCCCTTTACCCATGGGATGCATCTAGCGTCTATAGCTAGTTGATATCAATAACCGAATAATTGGCAACTCATGCAAATCTCCTCCAAACTAGAGATGACATTGGCAATTTTCCACCTTAGAGCCCTTAGCATTAGTTTGTAAAATAACTGAAATTCAACTGACCAAACTACTGGAGCAATGCTGAATACTGTTTGTTCATCATTGTGACTTTGGTAGCTTCAGCTGGTAATAGCATAAGCCAGTGAACAATGACCTACATGGCATTTGAGAGGTTGCTACTTTGCACAATATCAGTTCCCCAACTTGCACAGCTGAATCACAGCTACTATATTGCTTGATGAATAGAAGTCAGCTTTATAACAGATTTCCATTAACTCCAATCTCTTGCCACAGGGCGGAGTCATTGGCTAATTAGTAGTTACAGGTAACTACTAATGACCAACAAGGCTATTTGGTAACAACTTAAAGTTAACTGGATGGATGAGCCCAATTTCTCAAATATAGTTTGAGGCTGAAACAGGTGATTTTAACAAATACAGCATTAGAATATCCTCCAGTCAAGACATAACAAGTGTTTTTGAACTCTGAGTCCAAACACCGATTTTATTAATTTGGTAAATAACCTGGGTAAATAGTTTATCCCATTACTGTTATTATTACAGTTATCATTGCCTTTTTGATCATTTCAAATGTCTCCGATGATCCCTGTAATGGGAACTGCATAGAATGTATCTTTGAGACCCTTATGAATCAGTTGTTAGTCAGTAACGAAGTTTCCTATTCGGAAAGTTTATACTGCAAATGCAAGTTAAACGACATTCTCCATTTTTCATAATGAACAGACCACTTCTGCCATCATTCCATGGGTGCTTCGCACGATAACTGTGACCCGATTTCCGAGCTTGTCTTGAAAGAGACTCCTGGCCATAATACTGAGCCTCCTTCATAAATTTTGTCCAAAGGCAACTCTGGCCATTATACTGAGGCTGCCTAAAACGACAATTCTGGCCCTAATTCCAAACTTGCTTGGAATGCTGGTATTGTGCAGTTTTATGGTTAGATGCCTCTAAGCAGATGACAATGCCTTTATCATTTGTGTGCTGTACAAACAAGTGTAAATATTACCAACTTGTAAGTGGTCCACTTACCCATGTTTCGGAAGTGCCAGACCCACCTACCTGCCTAGTTATGTTGAGTAGGACTGGTAGGGTGCGTGGAACCTGTGCCCAGCTGTCATGCTGCCACCAGCTTCAGTGAACCGCTTACTGCCGATGAAGGCATGGGGTGCGTTGTCGCTGAAACGATGAAGCTTTGCCTGTCGTTGGCCTTGATTGGTCCGACAGCTTTTGCTTCATCCGCCAGGTTTTTCCTGTTGAATAGGCCTTACCTGAACAGAAGATTCGGCGGCTGGCTCTCATATCCCCCTGATAGCGCTGTTCACTGCCGGCACGCATGTGCTCCAGTATTTTAACCATATAACAATTACAGCACGGAAACAGGCCATCTCGACCCTTCTAGTCCGTGCCGAACACGTATTCTCCCCTAGTCCCATATACTTGCGCTCAGACCATAACCCTCCATTCCTTTCCCGTCCATATAACTACCCAATTTATTTTTAAATGATAAAAACGAACCTGCCTCCACCACCTTCACTGGAAGCTCATTCCACACAGCCACCACTCTCCGAGTAAAGAAGTTCCCCCTCATGTTACCCCTAAACTTCTGTCCCTTAATTCTCAAGTCATGTCCCCTTGTTTGAATCTTCCCTACTCTCAATGGGAAAAGCTTATCCACGTCAACTCTGTCTATCCCTCTCATCATTTTAAAGACCTCTATCAAGTCCCCCCTTAACCTTCTGCGCTCCAAAGAATAAAGCCACAACTTGTTCAACCTTTCTCTGTAACTTAGTTGTTGAAACCCAGGCAACATTCTAGTAAATCTCCTCTGTACTCTCTCTATTTTGTTGACATCCTTCCTATAATTAGGTGACCAAAATTGTACTCCATACTCCAGAATTGGCCTCACCAATGCCTTGTAGAATTTTAACATTACATCCCAACTTCTATACTCAATGCTCTGATTTATAAAAGCCAGCACACCAAAAGCTTTCTTTACCACCCTATCTACATGAGATTCCACTTTCAGGGAACTGTGCACAGTTATTCCAAGATCCCTCTGTTCACCTGCATTCTTCAATTCCCTACCATTTACCATGTACGTCCTATTTTGATTTGTCCTGCCAAGATGTAGCACCTCACACTTATCAGCATTAAACTCCATCTGCGATCTTTCAGCCCACTCTTCCAACCGGCATAAATCTCTCTGTAGACTTTGAAAATCTACTTCATTATCCACAGCCCCACCAACATCTTTAGAATCTGGAGTCAGTTACATCTGACCTTTCGCACTCCCCTCCTCAGAGAAGGCGATTTGTAGGCAGCCCTGAAACTGGTGCTGCCGCAGGCCCCTGAGGATACCTGCGCTGATATGGCCCTTCCAATGGACATATACCAGGATGGAACATTCTGTTGGGATGGCAAACTTTGTTGTCAGGAAATGGTACCTCTGACACGTGCCCTTCATCCCTTGGGGTATGCTCCATGGCTATACCCTCAGACTCGGCGTCAGAATGACACTGACCCGGCATGCTCTCCTCTTCCAGGAGGGAGAGATGAAGCAGCCCTGTCCCAGGCGTTGCTGGCGCGGCCTCTCCTACAGGCCAGCGCTGTCACACATTAAGCAGCCCTATCGCAGGCGCTGCTGGCGCGGGCTCTCCAGTAAGCCGGCACTGTGACAGATTCGGCGTCAGCAGTTCACTGACCCGTCATGGTCTCCCCCTCCAACAGGGAGACATTAAGCAGCCGTGTTCCAGGCGCTGCTGGTGCGGCCTCTCCCATAGGCCCGCGCTGGTACAGATTCGGTGTCTGAGATATACTGACCCGGCATGGTGTCCTTCTTCAAGCGGGGACATTAAGCAGCCCTGTCCCAGGCGCTGCTGGCGCGTGCTCTCCCATAGGCTGGCGCAGATGCGACGTCAAAAGTACCCTGACCCGGCATGGTCTCCACGGCTTGGGGAATGCACGTCAATAATTTAATTTTGGATTGTGGAGTTTCACCTGCGAAGGGTTAGAATGTCACCAGGCTCCATCCAAATATATACTCATTACCGGAGGGGGACCCTCGCAGCACGACTCATCCAAGTCCAATAGGGCTGATCGATTTATCGGTGATTTCACCCCATGCCTGGGGACCACTGCGTCTGTGAGCCGCTGACCGCATTGTCAGCGACTCTGGCGGTGATACCGCCTTCCTGCTTGATTTGCCCTCCCCGGGAACCACAGCAGGCTGGAAGCCACTGACCGCCTTGTCAGTGACTGGGATCGCGAACCCGACATCTGCCGACTATCCGCTTCCGCGGTCGGAACCGGGGTCTCCCCACAGCCCATAGCCGGTTCACTCACCGGACCTCGCCACAATATCTAGCAGGATACCTCAGTGAAAAGAGGTTCCTGCAAGAAAATAGTAAGATTAAACGAGAACTTACCAAGTTTGAAGTTTGATCTTTATTTTATGAGGAGTAACGTTGAGGAATTACGTGAAGAAGCCCCGTCCAGCCGCACACGCGTCAATCTTTCAAAGCAGCGGAGTGACAATCACAGACGATAATTACTGAAGTATGATAGTAAGATGCATAAAGACTTAGAACTACCAGCTTGATCTTTTTATGAGGGTGGGAGCGGAGGGCACTTAATCCCTCAACGTTACTCCTCATAAAATAAAGATCAAACTTCAAACTTGGTAAGTTCTCGTTTAATCTTACTATTTTACTTCGGAGTCACGTGAGTGACTACGTGAAGATTTCAAAGCTCTGTGATTTCACACCGTGGATTCAAATCCAGGTGTTCACTGCATCGATTGACTCTATTTGAGTAAGCACAAGCAACAATGCATAACCACAACATTTGAATGTAATCAGTTAATGGTTTTATTTTATAAAAGTAACAAAATTAGGCCCATTTATAATGGGGGATTTAATACTGTATCCAGCACGGCATCACCAAACCCTCTGATATCTTTAATCTCCTTGTGGTAATACTTGTGAAACATCTGTTCACTTGCCCATCCTGCGGCCGCGAGAATAAGGTCTATTGGCACGTCTGAATCCCTGGCCGCTGATGTTGATGCCGCCCTGGTGGAATGAGATTTAAATTTATCAGTATCAATACCTGAATATCTCAAAACCTGTTTCAACCATCGTGAGATTGTTTGTGTCGATACTTTCTTATGAGGCTTTTTATGACTAATAAACAATGCCAATTCAGCGCCTCTTAAAACTTTTGTTGTTTCTATGTAACATTTCACATATGTTACTACACACAGTCGTGAATCTGTAGGATATGCTAAAAATTCCACCTTGCATCCTGTGGACCCAGGTCTACTTTGCTTCAGTAAATCATAGATATAGAATGTCACGGCATTTTGCCCTATTTTCATTCTATCAATTCTGAGTTTCTGTAATGTTTGAACTCTCTGCGCTGAAACTAATGCCATGAGCATTACCAATTTCATGGTAATTTTGGATAATGACAGGGTTTCAATTGGATTCCAACTCCTTAGGAACATCAGTACATCTTTTACATTCCAAATTTCTGTATACCTGGGTCTGGGAGGATTAGAGTTGAAAATTCCTTTCATAAACCTACAGACCCAAGGATGTGATCCAATTGGAGTTTGTTCTAATTCACTGCTTAAATATGCAGAGAGTGCACTTCGTGCAGTATTAATTGCACTATAACTTAATTTCAATTCATAGTGTAGAGTTGAAAGAAACTCTATTACATCTGAAATGTCTACTGTGTTATATGCAATATTCTTTACTGAACAAAACTCCTCCCATTTCTTTATATAGGAAATGTACTGCTTCTGGGTACTATTCCTCCAGGCTGCTGTCATAACATCCACCGTACGGTCTGATAATCCTTTTCCAAGATATGGCCTTCTTAGAATCTGCAAATCAACAAACCAATACGATTATGTAAAGGATGTGACTCATTAGTCACAGGGTTCACAAGCAGTTTAATCTGCTTTGGAATAACCATAAGGGGTTTTTTGATCATTTTTAACACCAATGGGTACCATACCTGTGTAGGCCAATCTGGTACTACCAAAATCCCTGAGGCTGAATCTTGTTTAATTTTCTGTATGCATTTGTGGATTAAACAAAATGGTGGAAAACATACAGAAACATACCACCCCAGTTTAGCGAGAAAGCATCTACTGCTACTGCACCAGGATCAGGTTCCCATGAAACATACTTAGGCAATTGGTGGTTTAGTCTTGATGCAAATAAATCAATATCTGGCATTCCAAATTGTGTTATAATTTTTGTAAATATTTCCCGATTTAACATCCATTCTGTATTATCATTAAATTTACGTGATCTTTTGTCCGCAATTGTGTTAAATTTTCCTGGTAAATATATTGCTGACAGCCAAATTTTCCTTGCAATACACCAGGTCCAAACTTCATTTGCCAATCTATCACATGATTCTGATTTTATACCCCCCATGTGATTTATGTATGCTACAGCTGTAGTATTGTCAACCTGTACCTGGATATGCACACTCATATTAGTACAATAAGCTTTAAGACCATGAAATGATCCTAATAGCTCTAGGTAATTGATTCCCTGTTTTTCCAGCAAAGGTATTTCATTCACATTCCACCTACCTCCACAGCTGGAAATCATGTTAGTAGCACCCCAACCAAGAGCACTTGCATCAGTCTGTAGAGTGACGGATGGTATTTCTACCAGAACCTTTTTTGAAGCATCTGAAACTTTGTTAATCCACCATTCTATTTCAGTAATGGATTCAGTTGTTAATTTCATGGGCCGGTCAAAATGCCCTGTATTTATTTTTAAAGCTTGTACCTTAGCCCTCTGTAAACATTGATAATGCAATGGTCCAAATGTTACAGCTGGAAACGCAGCAATCAATTTGCCCAGCAAGCTGGCCACTTCTCTAATTGAAGGTGTGTCCTCATTTATGAGTTTGATGCAACCTTCAATTAACTGCACCCTTTTCTCTTTTGGCAAAGTGATTACCATGTGTTCTGAGTTGATTGTGAACCCTAGGTAATCAATCTTCTTGCTTGGTAACAATTTTGATTTTTGTAGGTGAATAATGAAACCCATTTTCTCAAAAATGAACTTAACCCTGGATACTGATAATTTTGCAGCAGCCAAAGTGTCCCCTACAATCAAAATATTGTCCAAATAAGCCATTAGTACATGGCCCTCAGCTCTTAGAAGAGCTAAAATTGGTTTGAGTAATTTAGTGAATAATCTTGGTGCTGAAGACAGACCATTGGGCAATGCTTTAAATTGCCACAACTGACCCATCCATCTAAATTTCAAATACCTTTGATCATCGCTCGCCTTTTGACTGGAACTCGAAAGAGGGAGCACATTACGCCAATTTTGGCCTCCCTACACTGGCTCCCAGTGCACTTTCGAGTTCATTTCAAAATACTTTTATTTGTTTTTAAATCCTTGAATGTGCTCGCCCCGCCTTACCTCTCTGAGCTGCTCCACCTATATGCTCCTGCCCGGTGCCTCAGGTCAGCTGATCAGCTGCTCCTTGAGGTACCAAGGTCTAAGCGGAAGCTCAGAGGGGATAGAGCTTTTTCTGTTGCTGCTCCGGCACTCTGGAACACCTTGCCGCTGCACATCAGACAGGCCCCCTCACTGTCCATCTTCAAATCCTCCCTAAAAACATATTTTTATTCTTTGGCTTTCGACACTGGCTGAGGCATTGCCCCTGTTTTTAGTGCTTTTAATGTCTTTTAATTTTTGTGTGTTTTTTTATAGTCCTTCGTTTTACGGTTTTTAATGGTTTTAAATTGTTTGTAATAGCTTTTTGTTCGTGATTTCTCATGTACAGCACTTTGTGGCAACTGTGGTTGTTTAAAGTGCTTTATAAATAAAGTTATTATTATTATTATTATTATTATCACCATGCATTGCCACAGAGTAATATGCATCTTTCAAATCTATGCTTGCCATGTAATAATTTTTAATAATCAGCTGAATGGCATTAGTAAATGTTTCCATTTTGAAATGTTTGTATTGTACATAAAGGTTAAGATTTGTCAGATCCAAAATGATTCTACATCCACCATCCTTTTTTGTTCTAGGAAAAATATTTGATACAAATTGATGGTGTTGTTCTACTGATTTTTCTATTACCCCTTTTTTTGGTCAAAATTTCTAATTCTCCTTTGATCAACGTATTCTCTTCTTTTGAGAAAATCCGTGACCAGCTTGAATTTTTCTGCCTTGGAGGATCCAAGTGTGAATAGAACTCAATTTTGAATCCTACAATGCTGTTTAGAATAAATGCATCATTTGTTATTAACTGCCATTTTTTTAGGAAGAATCTTAACCTTCCCCCTATTTGTGAATGTGAAACATTTATATTCCTTACCAGACCAGGACCCCCTACCTCGGGGTTTGCCTCCGGCCATTGTTGTGCTCTTCTGGTAGGCACATTGTAACCTCCACGCATCCCCGGTGCAGCACGCCAACGTGTATACGAGAATGATCGGCTTGTTCCTTCTCCAGCACCAGCATTCCGCCTGTAGGGATACTGCCTTCGCACCGCTCTGCTCAGCATTGGTGGTCGCATCATCATACCACTCAGGTTTTTTGACTTCATTCAAATCCTTTAGTTTCTTGGTTAGATTTTCTCCAAACAGTAAATTAGGCATTTGTATGTTGGTTGGTTTGCAGAGCCCTGCATACTTAGGGTGAATATTTGGCCTTATTGCATTTTTACGAATACAATTTATTTCAAAATGAGCACCACACATCAGTGCTAAAGCATCTTGTTGTGAATCTGATACAAAATCATCATCCAATCCTCTGGCAAATGCCGTGATGCCTGACCCCAGCAATTTCAGTACATGTTGCAATTTCAATTCTTGTGAGCGTAATCCAATGCTCAAATAATTCCATATTAAGTTATTAACTGTTGGAACTGTGAGCAATTCACAATTCGCCGGGGGCTCATACTGTTTCATAGTCTCATCCATAGTTACTTCCTGGAGCTGATGGGAAAGTAAATAATTGATAGTCATTGCTATTTCCTCTCTCAAAGGTTCCCCTTTTATTCTGGGGACAGCAAACTTTTGTGCTAGTCCAGGAACTTTCAACTCTGATACCGGGCTCTCATCCTCATAGAATTCATCTTCTGAGTCTAGATGTTCCTCCTCAGGATGAGTAACTTCAGGATCCCCTAGTTCAGGTAAATCTATGCCAGTATCTTCTTGCGTAAGCTCTGCTATAGTCCGACGGGTAGGCAGCCCTGTTCTAGGTGCTGCTGGCGCTGGCTCCATTCTAGGCCAACGCTTCATCATTTTCCCTTTAGGAACTTTCGGTGCTGGCACAAAAGTACGTTTGTACTGTTTTCTTTGAGACATTCCTGGTACTGGCTCTTCAGTAGGCCAGCCCATATATTGCCTTTTCCCAGGCATTTCGGGCACTGGCTCTTCGGTAGGCCAACCACTGTAATAACTTTGCACAGTCATTTCTGATGGCTCTCCTGTAGGTCACCCTTGTGCCTGTCCCAACCAAGGCACACCCTGTGCTGTGTCTTCCATTGGCCAACACCGACCTGCTTCCTCCTGTGGGGGTTCTTTATATATCATTTTCCCCATTAGGAGCTCTAAGCTAGCGACACTTGCAGCCATAACATTTTCTGCAGGAGGGTATTCCTCCGGGTCTGACTCTTCTGAGTCTACAGGTCGGGCCGACTTTTGTCCAGCCTTGCGCCCCGCCGCCGTCGGTTTAACGGCACATTCGACCGTAATGGGAGTAGATGGCTTCGATGCCACTAACTCCTCTTCCTGACGCCCGCTACCCTTAACATCGGGGGTTTTACCTGCGGTGCGTCCCTGGCCTCTCCTTCCTCTAAGCCCTTTCTCCATTTCTAAGTTGTGTGGAACTCTGCCAACACGTCTGAGCGGGAAGAAAAGCACCCTGCAAGTGAAAACGAAAGCACTTACCTTATCCGATTTCTACTTATGTTGCTTTTACTCACCGCGTGGAGGAGCTGCTGCTCCTCCACACACGGTCATGAACGCTATGCGTCTGATCGATAATGACGCGTGTGCGGCTGGACGGGGCTTCTTCACGTAGTCACTCACGTGACTCCGAAGTAAAATCTAAACCTGGTACGTAATACAAAACTTACCTGTAGTTTTAAACTTACCGCCAGCAGGAGCGATGCCCTGCCAGTCCGGTGCTTCACCATGCGAACGACGATATGACGCGCATGCGGACTGGCGGGGCTTCTTCACGGAATCACTAACATGACTCAGAAGTAAAATCATAATTTGTTAACATGTTAATCTTTAACAAAATTTAACAGAATTATGAATTAACAGAATTATGAATTATGAATCTAACACTATATCACACACACAAACTGTCCCCCCGCAACACTGATTACACTGCGAGAGTGATATACAGTCGGATTACTGAAATGGCCGGAGAGATGGCCCACGTTCCGCCCCGTAGCGTACTACACATCAGCCCATTGGTTTTAGCAGGAGTGCTATCTTGCTCGCTATAGGATCTTTGCTCCACTCCTGCTGTGCTCCTCTACCACTCCACTGCCGCTGTGCAGCGATCCCTCCTCTGCCTCTCCTCTCTGATTCACCAGGTGTCACAGGTAGATTTCATAGAAACCTGTGGAGCAACTTTTTTCACACAGATGGAGGTGATTGTGTGGAACGAGCTGCCAGAGGAGGTAGTTAAAACAGGGACATTTAACATCTAAGCCCCGAAACGGTGCTGCAATTCACCAAAGCGGTGGGCATGAGAGGAGAAGATGATGGCCAGTGACTTTAAAGGACAATGGAGCTAAAACTGGCATCATTAAATGTGTGCAGTGTGAAGAACACTGCTCGATGTGTAAACACCTTGCATCACCTGGCCAAGGTCAAGGCGGACGTGACTTTTCTGCAGGAGTTCGGGCTGCCACACCTCCGCTGCTATCGGAGGTGGTCGCGATGGTGGCCCCACGGACTGTCGGTGTGGTCGGGGGGCAATGACTGTCGTGCTTCCGGCCTGGGGATCTTGCTGCGGGGAGGGAACTTCGCCATCGCTGAGGTCAGGGAGGTGGTTGGGGGGGCGTCTCCTCGTGGTGGATGTTATGTACCATGGCTCTCCGCTCTGGCTGATTAATGTGTATTCCTCACCCGTGCAGAGCGAGCGGCTGGCCGTTCTCCAGCTCGTTCTGGCCGGTGACTTCAACTGCATCATCGATGCGGCTGGACGATCCGGCAGTGCCGACAACAGACTGGACAACACGTCCAAGTTCCTCATGGAGACGGTCAAAGACGCAACGCTGCACGATGCCTTCAGCAACCCTGCAGGCAGGTCCCAGTCGCGGTTCACCTGGTCGAGATCGGACGGTTCAGCCTTCCGACGACGAAGGCCGTCACGGTGAGACACACCGACCTCACGCCGGTGTTCTTCTCTGACCACTGCCTCCTTCGGGCTTTCTGCCACCTACAGGAGGACCGGAAGGCAGGCAGGGGGACGTGGAAGTTAAATATGAAGCTGTTGACCCCAGAGAATGTTGAGGAGCTAAAGAGGGACTACGCATGTTGGAGAACGGTGAGGCCCCTCTTTGACTCCCCGACACTCTGGTGGGAAGCAACCAAGGAGAACATTAAGAGGTTCTTCATAGTTAAAGGGGTTCAGAGAGCAAGACAGAGTCAGAGGGAATTGTGCCAACTCCAGACAGATTTGCACCAACTGCTCCTTCTGCAGTCGAGAGGGGTGGATGTGAGGGGGGAACTTAGAGAGGTGAAGGACCGGCAAGCTCGGCTCTTTAGCTCTGAATCCTCCAAGATCATCTTCCGATCCAGGGTCCGCCATGTGGAGCAGGATGAGACGTGCTCACGTTTCTTCTTCCATAAGGTTCACAGGGGAAGCTGTGATGAACAGCCTTAGGGAAGAGGACGGCTCGGTAACATCCTCGCAGACGGACATGCTGAGGATCTGCAAATCCTTTTACACGGATTTGTACGACAGAAAGGCCACAGACAGCACCGCCTCCCAGAACTTCCTGTCCTCTATCACGGAGGTCTTGGAGGACAGCAAGCGGGTGAATCTGGACTAACCACTGACCCTAGAGGAGCTGACTGGCTCCATCCATTCCTTTGACTCGAGTAAAACTCCCGGAAGCGATGGCTTACCGGCCGAGTTGTATTCGGCTCTGTGGGACTGGGTGGGCCCGGACCTGCTGGAAGTGTACAATGACATGCTTCTAGCCAGCAGCATGCCAGACTCCATGAGGAAAGACAGCATCACCCTAATCTACAAGCAGAAGGGGGAGATGAAGGATATAAGGAATTGGAGACCCATCACATTGTTGAATGTAGATTACAAGATCCTGTCTAAGGCCATCGCCAACCGGGTCAAGTCAGTTCTGGGACAGGTGATCCAACACAAACCTGTGCTGTACCTGGCAGGAAAATCTCAGACAGCCTAGCGCTGCTGAGAGATACCATTGCCTACGTGCAGGACAGACGGGTGGATGCCTGCCTAGTCAGCTTGGACCAGGAGAAGGCCTTCGACAGGATATCGCACACGTACATGAGGGACGTGCTCTCCAAAATGGGTTTTGGGGAGGGAATCAGGAATTGGATCAAACTGCTCTACACCGATATCTGTAGTACAGTCCAAATCAATGGGTGGGAATCAGACAGTTTCCCTGTAAGGTCTGGAGTCAGGCAGGGGTGCCCCCTCTCTCCTGTCTTGTTCATCTGTTGTATTGAACCTTTTGCCGAGTCCATCAGGAAGGATGCGAGCATAAGAGGAGTGACATTGCCAAGCAATGGGGGCATTCAAGTCAAAATCTCCCTGTACATGGACGATGTCGCTGTCTTCTGCTCGGATCAAGGGTCGGTCCGCAGATTGATCAGCATCTGTGACCAGTTTGAGTCGGCCACGGGAGCCAGGGTGAACCACAGGAAGAGCGAGGCCATGCTCTTTGGCAACTGGCCCGACCGATCTTCCGTCCCCTTCACCATCAAGCCTGACTTCTTGAAGGTGCTGGCGATCTGGTTCGGGGGGGCTGAGGCATGTGAGAAGAATTGGCTGGAGTGGATAGTCAAGGTGGGGAAGAAACTGGAGCTGTGGAGACAACGCTCCCTCTCTATAGTGGGGAAAAATGTGGTCATCAGGTGTGAGGTGCTCTCGGGGCTGCTGTACTTGGCGCAAGTGTGGCCTGTCCTTCCCTCCTACGCCACAAGGATCACCCGGGCCGTCTTCCAGTTCATCTGGGGTCGTGGATAGACCGGGTGCGACGGGCCACAATGTACAAGTCAGCAGACAACGGGGGTAAAAGCGTGCCCAACGTCGCCCTCACCCTGATGGCCACCTTTGTGTGTGGCTGCATCAGGCGGAGTGTAGAGCCAAGGCACATGGGCACCAAGTGTCACTAACTGCTGAGGTTCTACCTGACCCCGGTGTTACGAAGGATGGGCCTGGCGCAGATGCCACGCAATGTGCCAGTCAGCTGGACATTGATGCACCATCTGTCGTTCGTGGAAAGGTTCTTCCGGACCAACACCTTTGACCACAAGTCCATCGGGCAGTGGTCAGCACAGAATGTCCTTGCAGGGAAAGGACTCGATGGATCTGGTGGCGTGGTTCCCAGAGCAGACTGCCCAGCTTGTCTGGCAAAATGCCTCATCGCCAGAACTCACCAACAAGCACCAAGACCTGGCTTGGCTGGCGGTGAGGGGAGCCCTCCCAGTCAGATCCTTCCTGTACCGTCGGAACCTCACTGCCAGCGCACGGGACGGCTGCTATGGAGAGGAGACGGTTGCCCACCTCTTTGCAGTGTGTGGATTTGCAAAAAGAGTCTGGAGAAGTATGCAGGGATCCCTGGCACGCTTTATCCCGAACAGCTCTGTCACAGAGGACTGTGATTTACGGACTGTTCCCAGGGTTGCATTCAGGGACTGACATCGAGAGCTGCTGGAAGGTCAACTCCTCGGTGAACGACGCTCTTTGGTCTGCCCGAGCGTTGTTCACCACCCAGCGGAGCGAGATGTCCGTCGGGGAATGTTGCCGACTGGCCCATTGCAGACTGCAGGAGTACATGCTGAGGGACGCACTGAAGCTCGGTGCAGCCAACGCCAAGGCTCGGTGGGCCACGTGAGTGGCAAGGGTGGGGGATAAATTTGTGTAAACTGTATTGAATATATGTACAGCCTCCGAGAATGTTGATGGAGTCTTGTAAGGATCATGTATTGGATATATCTATTGCTCGAATAAAGTATATTTTGAAATAAAATAACATTTAAAAGACACTTGGACAGGTCAGGACAGGACACGGATAGGATAGGTTTAGACTTTATTCACAGGAAGGGACTGAGTGGGAAGGAGGGGAGGGAGGGAGGGGGATATCAGTCATTAAGCCTTACCGCACGGAAACAGGCCCTTCCGACCAGCTTGCCCACGCTGACCAACATGCCCCATCTATACTACTCCCACCTGCTTGCCCATATCCCTCCAAACCTGTCCTTTCCAAGTACCTATCCAAATGCCACCTTAAACTATGCTGTCTAGTCTTTGACATTTCCATCCCTTTCTCTCTCCTCTCACCCCCCTCTCTCTCCACCCCCTCTTTCCCTTTCTTCTCCCCCCCCTTCTCTCCCTTCCCATCTCTTCTCTCTCTCTCTCTCGCTCTCTTTCTCCCCTGTTCCTATCTTTCTTCCCCATCCCTCTCCCCTCTCCCCCTCACTCTCCATCTCTTTTCTCTCTCTCTCTCTTCCTGCTCTATCCTCTCTCTTTCTCCATTCCCTCGCCCCCTATCTCTCTCTTCCCTTCCCCCTCTCCTCTCCCCCTCCCTCTGTCACCACATTTCTCTCCCCCTCTCTTTTCCCCCTCTAGCCCCTCCATCTCTCTTCCCCTTTGTCCCATCCCTCTCTTTTCTCCTCTCCCCTATCTCTCCCCTTTCTTTCTCACCCTCTCTCTATCTCCTCTCTCTCCATCTCTCTGTCTAATCCCAACTTCCCCTCTCTCTCTCTCTCTTTTCCTTTCTCTCTCTCCCCACCCCTTTCTCTCTCACTCCTTACTCTCCCCACTCTCTCTCCTCTATCCCGCCACCTCTCACGCCCTATCTCTCCCTCTCTCTCTCCCCCATTTCTCTCTATCTTTCTCTCTGCACAGATTAGATGACATCAGAATGAATGAGAGAGATGCAGATTATTTTTCGAGTCTTCAGTCAGGATCGATCTGTGAAGTTTCTGTCTTCCCAACAAACATCTAACTATTGGGGGTTTGAGAATGATTGGCGCGGGCCTTTCAAAAAGAGGTTCCCCCTTCTGGGAATTCGGTAAGTTTAATAAACCCTCACCTGGCCCCAAATAGATGGTGTTACAGAGAAGGGGTGGGGAGAGGGGGGAGGGGGTTATAGAGACGGGAGAAGGGATGTAGGGGCCAAAGTGGTTTACAGAGACGGGGAGAGGAGTGTAAAGTCTGGTGGGGAAGACAGGGAGAGGGTGTGAGGGAGAGGGGGAGAGGGGAGGAGAATGGAAGGAGGGAGAGAGTGATAGAGGGAGAGAGGGATGGAGGGAGAATCAGAGGGGAGGGAAGGATGGAAAGAGGAATAGAGAGACGGAGGAAATGATAGAATGATTGAGAGAATGATGGAATGAGAGTGGAAGGGAAACAGAAAGAGGGAGAGAGGGAGGGTGAGACTGAGGGAGAGAGGGGAGGAACAGTGGGAGGGAGAGGGCGAGATAAGGAGGGAGGAAGGGAGGGAGTGTGGGCAAGGGGAGGGAGGGACGGAGGGTGAGAGTGTGGGATGAGAGAGGGAGAGGGAAAGAGGGAGCATGAGGGAGAAAGAGGGAGAGAGGGAGGGAGAGAGGGAGGGAGAGAGAGGGGGAGAGAGAGGGAGGGAAAGAGGGAGGGAGGGAGCAAGAGCGGATGGGAGTGAGGGAGAGAGGAAAAGAGGAAGGTAGAGGGAGAGAAGGAGAGTGGGAGGGTCTCTAAATCTCCCAGCCTTTCCTGCCCCTCAGCATAATTATGCTGCTCCCTCGGCCGACCTCAGGCCGCCTTCCTCGTGACAGTGCTGATGTCAACTCTCTCGCTGCCCCCCCCTCCCCCCGCCCCGCCCCTTGATGACTCCAGACTGCGGCTCCTCATCCCGGCTCTCCCCTGCACAGGCTGCAGTGCCCGGACTCTCCGGTAGGCAGGCCTTCAGGCCTAGTCTGCAGGTTTCAGGCATTCTGGCCCCTCTTGATCCTTGTAGACAGACTTCAGGCCTCGTGGTCATCATCTTGGGTCCAAAAGAGGCTATTAACCCTCCTGTGCCTAGTAGGAACCCTGCAGACCTTTCAGCCTCTCCAGGGGCTAGTTGGCAGGCTACGGCACTTTTCAGGCCTAGTAAACAGGCTTCTGATCATTCTCGGGCCTAGTAGTTAAACTTCAGGTCCTTTGGCCCCTCAGGGTTAGTACAGAGGCTGCAGGTCCCTCTTGGGCTTGGTGTACTGGCTTGTGGGCTTTCAGGCTCTTTTGGGGCTAGTACAGAGGCAACAGTCCATTTATTAGGTATAGTAGGTAGGATTCCATGCCTTTTAATGGACAGTCTCTGGCCCTTTTTGGGCCCGGTAGACAGGCTTCAGTTTGCTCCCGGGACTATTAAGGTTTCAGGCCGTTCAGCCCCTCTCGGGGCCTGGATAGAGATTGCGGGCCACTTTCAGGCCTAATAATCAGGTTTCAGGCCTTCCGGTCCCTCTCGGACCTAGTGGGCAGGCTTCAGGTTTCCTGGTCCCCTTCTTTAGTAAACTAAAACTAAACCTAAATTTAATTCTCTCCCTCCCTCTCTACCTCCTTCTCTCCCTCCCACTCTCCCACCCTCCCACCCTCCCTCCCTCCCAATGAACATTATTCCCTTTATCTTGTATCTATACATTGTGGATGGTTTGATTGGAATCATGTAGTCCGCTGACTGGATAGCACATGACAAAAAAGCTTTTCACTATATGAGACAATAATCAGCGCTGCCAACTCTCACTCATTGAGCGTGAGACTCACGCATTTCATGAAATTCTCAGGCTGATCACAAATCTCTCACGCTCAAAATTTTTAAAAATAAATAAAGTCACGAACAATTCAATTCGCCCAAGGCTTCCAGATCTCCTCCAATGAGAATAGTTTTCTGTCGGCGTGTTCCCGTAAAGAACGAGCAATTTCATTGTCTTCGACTCTTAAGCACACTATTTAAAATGGCAAACTGCAGTACATTTGACATTCATGGAACCAAAATCTGCAGGTGCTGGAAATTCAAAATAAAGCAAAAATTGTTTTAGAGGTGAGTAAAAACCACGAGGGGAATATATAAGGTGAATGCATAGTCTTTTTTCCAGGGATATGTGATTCAAGAACTAGAGGACATTGGTTTAAAGCAGGGCTGTCAGACTACTGGCCCGCGGGATGATTTGGGTGAAAAGAAAAGTCGTTTAGCTACTCCCCTGCAGATGATGTGATAGGTGAGACCCGGTGGTCCGAGCACCGACCCCTGAGGCACCGCTCACATCCACCCACCCTCACCTCCGTCGGCAGCTCTGTCCACACCCCATGGAGTTTAAACCCCGGACTGGAGCCAGGAGCGGACCGGGTGAGTGCCGCCTCCAGAGCCGCGGGGATGAATCTCGGGCTAAGGCTCCACTCCAATTCCTGACCCCCGGGTCACTGACTCTCACCTCCCCTGGACCCCAGCTGGACACAGGGCACCTGGGCCGGCCCGCATTCGCCGGCGGGGGGAAGAGACAGGGAAGGGGGGTGGGGGGGGGAGAGGGCATCGCCAATTCGCCACTTCACTGACACACACTCTCACACACACACACACTGGCACACATAAGGTTTAAAGCGATATGATCTGCATGGACAAGTTGGGATGAAGGGCCTGTTTCCATGCTGTAAGACTATGACACATTGTAGAAAGGGTGCAATTGCTCTGAAGAGGATCCAGGGGCGATTTATGAAGATGTTGGCAGGGCTGGAATTTTTTTTTTTCATTTTGAAGAAAGATTTGATAAGTGGGATTGTATTCTCTGCAGCAAAGACTTAGTTGAGGTGAATAATATTATGAGAATAGGACCTGTTTCGCTTAACAAAGAGTGTAGGAAGGAACTGCAGATGCTGGTTTAAACTGAAGATAGACACAAAATGTTGGAATAACTCAGCAGGACAGGCAGCATCTCTGGAGAGAAAGAATGGGTGATGTTCTGGGTCGAGACCTTCGGCCTGAAGAGGTTGAAAACCAGCCATAAAACACAATGTGTGTTATCCAACTATGGGCAGAAATCAGAATCATGTGTTCATCTTTATTGACATGACACCATAATTAATATATTACAGAAAAAATAATTTAATGGGGTGGCACGTTGTCACAGCGGTAGAGTTGCTGCCATAGAGGGAGTACAGAGAAGGTTCACCAGACTGATTCCTGGGATGGCAGGACTTTCATATGAAGAAAGACTGGATAGACTCGGCTTGTACTCGCTAGAATTTAGAAGATTGAGGGGGGATCTTATAGAAACGTACAAAATTCTTAAGGGGTTGGACAGGCTAGATGCAGGAAGATTGTTCCCGATGTTGGGGAAGTCCAGAACTAGGGGTCACAGTTTAAGGATAAGAGGGAAGTATTTTAGGACCGAGATGAGAAAATCATTTTTTACACAGAGAGTGGTGAATCTGTGGAATTCTCTGCCACAGAAGGTAGTTGAGGCCAGTTCATTGGCTATATTTAAGAGGGAGTTAGATGTGGCCCTTGTAGCTAAAGGGATCAGGGGGTATGGAGAGAAGGCAGGGATGGGATACTGAGTTGGAAGATCAGCCATGATCATATTGAATGGCGGTGCAGGCTCGAAGGGCCGAATGGCCTACTCCTGCACCTATTTTCTATATTTCTATGTTAAAGCACCACAGACCCAGATTTGATCCTGACTAGTGTGCTGTCTGTACAGAATTTGTACATTCTCCCTATGACCACATGGGTTTTCTCCGGATATTCCGGTTTCTCCCATATCCGAAAGAAGTGCAGGTCTGTAGGTTAATTGGCTGCTGTAAATTGTCCCTGGCATGTAGGATGGAACTGGTGTATGGTAGATTGCTGGTCGGTGTGGATTTGGTGGGCTGAAGGGCCTGTACTGATTGGGGATGATCAGCCATGATCACATTGAATGGCGGTGCTGGCTCGAAAGACCAAATGGCCTACTCCTGCACCTATTGTCCATTGTCTATTGTCCATATACATGTTTTACATATGTATCTTAATTTCATTGAACTATATACGATTGAATATGTGGCATTATTTTCGGTTTGTTTCAATAGTCAAAGGGTAAGGTTGATTGATTTATTTGTGCAGAACAGTGATGGAAGTCCAACTCTTGCCTTGATTCTCTGTTTTTTTCTCTATATATATATGCATAACAGGATGAATTATAATCTGATTTCCATACATGAATATAATAAGGTCATTATAGGTATTGCACCTGTTAATCAGAGCCTGGCTCTACTGTGGAATGTAATTAGGAATGTAATTTAGCCTAACCTTATTCATAGCTAATCCATTATTGCATAAATGTTGCATTCAAGTGTGAGTTAAAAGACTTGCTACAGTATGCACCCAATTGCACAATTTCAAGCTGAAAAATGCAAAAGCTCCCAACCGTGGGAGGGGGGACAACCACCTACCACACCCTCTCCCCATCGGTTGCTACGCTCCCTCACAATTTCTCACTCTCAACTCTCACCCAATGTTGGCAGCCTACAATAATAAACTAAACTAAGCTAAGCTGCTAAACTAAATTCTCTCCTTCTCCCTCCCTCCCTCCCTCCCTCCCTCTTCCTCTTTCTCTCCCCCTTTCTCTCCCTCCCTTTCCCCCCTTCTCTCCCTCCCTCCGTCTCTCCCCCTCTCTCTTTCCTCCCTCTCTCCATCTCTCTTTCCCTCGCTCGTATATGTACACTGTTGACGGCTGGATTGTAATCCTGTGCAGTTTTTCACAGAAGGAATGAAGGAGGGAGGGAAGCAGGGAGGGAGAGAGAAATTTATATATATATATAGAGAGAGATATGACTACGAATCTCTCTCTCTCTCCTCTCCCTCTTTCTCTCATCCATGCACATTCTCTCTAACATGCTCTCTATCTCTTTCTCATTCTTTCTCTCTAACATCCACACACACTCTCTTTTTCTCCCTCTCACACATACATTCTCTCTCTGTCACTCATACTCTCTCACACACACTATGACTATGACAGTTGAAGAACCTGTTTTTACACAGTACTAGACGAAGTGGGACCCGTAGGATCCAGTCACACGGGAGACCTGGTCCCCCAATGCAACCCATTCCCCAATGCAATATTCCACCACTCACCTGTTCCCCCAACGCAACAGCGGGAGTGTTCTGTAGCCGGGGGAAGGGGACGGCTTTAGGCGGGGACTATCGGGGGCTGGTGGGGGTGTGTGTGGGGGAGGGGGGGTGTGGGGCTGTGGAGGTTACCCGCTGAGTTTCTCCAGCATTTTTGTCTACCTTCGATTTTTCCAGCATCTGCAGTTCTTTCTTAAACATTGAAGTTGGGAGGTCATTTTACAGTTGTAGAAGATGAGACCGCACTTGGATTATTGTGTTCAGTTTTGGTCGCCCTGTTGTAGGAAGGATGTGGGTAAGCTGGAAAGGGTCAAGAGAAGATTTACAAGGATGTTGCCAGGACACGAGGGGCCTGAGTTTAAGGGAAAAGGTTGCGCTGGCTAGTTTGTTCCTTGGAGTGCAGGAACCTGAGGGGTGATCTTATAGAGATGTACAAAATCATGCGAGCCATAGATAGGATAAACACAAATTATATTTTATTGTTTTGGGGAATATTTGCATTCAATCCTCACACCTTGGACGCTGATTAAATCTTCAAACATTCTGGGATTTGGATATTGTCTACCATTAGATAATTGGAATAGATCTACTTATTCTCTCTCTCTCTCTCTCTGTCTCTCTTTATATCCCTGTCTCTCCCTCTCGCACTTTGTTCAAGAAACATTTAGATACATGGATAGGAATGGTTTAGAGGGATACGGTCCAAACCTGGGCAGGTGGGACTAGTGTAGATGGAACATGTTGGTCGGTGCGCGCAAGTGGGCCGAAGGACCAGTTCCATGCTTCCGTGCTCTGACTCTCTCCCTCTCCCCGCCTCCCTTTCCATGCCTCTTTTTTCTCCCGTCCCCCTCCCCGTGCCCCTCTCCCCATCTCCCTCGCTCTGTCTTTATCTCACCATCTTTCCCTTTCTGTGTCTGTTTTTCTCTCACTCTCTGCCCGTCTCTCTTGCTCTCCATCCCTTTCTCTCTCCTTCTCTCTCTCCTTACGTCTCCCCTCTCTCCCTCCATCTCTCTTTCTCTCTCTCTCCCTTTCTCTCTATCTCTCCCCGCCTCTCTCTCCATCTCTCTCTCCATCTATATAATTAAAAGTCTCATCTTGACCACTTCCTGTCTGCGCTGTATATTGATTTTAGAATAAACGCTACCGTGTATCGCTGTGATCTTTGGCCATCACTCACAGCCTTCCCCGAGGATTTTTTCCGTCGATGAAAAATAAAAAAGTTCTGATTGTTTAAAAAACCTTGAGATCAGCTGATTGGTCCTCTTGCCTGTCAATCACCGTGATGAAGGTAACGCCCCTTCCGGGGGGGGGGGGGCAGGAATATAAAACCCCGGATGCCTGGACGTGAGTCAGTCATTCTGCAAGATCGCGTGGGAGAGGCCACGTATGTCATTCTAAGCTGTGAATCACCTGAACTGTGAGTCTGCAATGTACTTGCAATAAATAATTTGTTAGCCCTTAATGACAATGCCATGAGTTGGTGGCCTGCTGCCCTGCCTGTGCTTGAAAGTGCAATGCCTAATTGGAAATGAAATGAAATGGAATGACAATGCCATGAGTTGTTTGGCCTGCTACCCTGCCTGTGCTTGAAAGTGCAATGCTTAATTGGAAATGAAATGAAATGACAATGCCATGTGTTGTTTGGCCTGCTGCCCTGCCTCTGCTTGAAACTGCAATGCTTTATTAGGTCTGACTGGGTTTGGAAGGAATAAATGCTTTATTAGGTCCGACTGTGTTTAGTCCAAAACTCCCACTCATTTCATGACTTCCACTTAGTGGACAGGTCGCGCTGATTGCGTAATTTCCGGTGAGTGCAGAGGTCGTGCTGATTGCGTAATTTCCGGTGAGTGCAGAGGTCACTCTGATTGCGGAAGTGCCGCTGACTGCGGAAGCCCCACAGTGGAGAGGCCGTGCTCAGCCATGTGAGGAGATTCAAGAAAGTTTACTGTCATATATATGGTGTGTGTATATGTGTGTGTGTGTGTGTGTGTATGTTTGAGTGTGTGTATGAGTGTGTGAGTCTGTGTGTGTGTGTGTGTGATTGTGTGTGAGGTGGAGGGTGTGTATATGTGTGTGTGTATATTGGAATTGGTGGAGAGGTGGAATATTTCATTGGGGGACCAGCCCTCCCGTGTGAAGCTGGGACCCAACGGGTCCCACTTAGTCAAGTCTCTCTCTGGTTAAGAAACGTTTGGACAGGTACATGGATAGGACAGGTTTAGAGGGTTGTGGGCCAAACGCAGGCAGGTGGGACTCTCCGTCTCTCTTGTCTCTTTCTCTGTCGCTCTTCCTCTGTGTCTCGCTCTGTCTCTCTCCATCTCTCTCTCTCCGCCTTTGTCTCTCTTGCTCTCTCTCTCTCTCTCTCTCTCCATATCTCAGTGTCGTTCTCTCTCTGTGTCTCTGTTTCTCTCCAACTCTCTCTCTCGCCATCTCTCCCTCCCCCTTTCTCCTTCCAGTCTCTCTCCATCTCTCTCTCTGTCTGTCTCTCTCTCTCTCTCTCTCTCGCTCCACCTCTCTCCCTCTCTATCTCTCTCTCTCTCTCTCTCCTTCTGCGTGCCTCTCTCTCCGTCTCTCTTCTCGTGCCCCCTCCCTCTCTCCATCTCTCCCTCCATCTCTCCCTCTCCGTATGTGGGAGGGGTGTCAAGGTGGTGAGTTTCGATGACGGCGGAGTGTCCGTTATACGTGGGAAGAGTTATAAATATCGATCTGGAGTAACGAAAAAATCATAATC
>CM075980.1:39061426-39098723 GCA_038087875.1 Malacoraja senta
GAGAGAGAAATAATGGTGAGGAGGGAGCGAGTGAGAGGGAGGGAGGAGAGAGGTTGAGGCTTATTTTTGTCACGTGTACCGATCAGATAGAGGGAGAAAAAAAAGGGGAAAGGTGGGAGAGAGAGAGGGGTATGGGGAGAAGGGATTAGATGGGGAATTATACCCTTTATACTGTTTCTGCACACACTTATATGTGTGTGTGAGAGATCGAGGGTTTCTATATTAGTGAGCTGTTTATATATTTCTGTGTGTACGTGTGTGTACGTGTGTGTACGTGTGTGTACGTGTGTGTACGTGTGTGTACGTGTGTGTACGAAGGTTTACGTGTGTGTACGTGTGTACGTGTGTGTACGTGTGTGTGTGTGTGTGTGTACGTGTGTGTACGTGTGTGTACGTGTGTGTACGTGTGTGTACGAAGGTTTACGTGTGTGTACGTGTGTGTACGAGTGTGTACGTGTGTGTACGTGTGTGTACGTGTGTGTACGAAGGTTTACGTGACCTATTTATATACTGTATTTCTCTGTGCGTTTGTCTGTGAGAGAAAGCGAGAGGGGGGGGGTGGGAGAAGGGGTGAGAAAGAAGGAAAGAGAGGGAGAGAGAGAGAGATGGGAGAGAGGTTTACTATAGTCACGTGTACAGAGGTACAGTGAAAAGCTTTGTTCTGCTTGCTATCCAAACAGATCAGATAGAGGGAGTAAACGGGGTAGCAGAGTGAGTGGGGTAGAGAGAGAAGGGGAAGAGAGAGGAGGGAGAGAAGGTAGAGGGAGAGAGAGGGGGCGTGCGGATTAGATGGGGAGAGAATGATATACCCTTATCCTGTATCTGTACACTATATATTTGAATCACATGGGATCCAAGGAGAGATAATTAAATGGATATAAAATTGGCTTGATGGAAGTAAGCAGAGGGTGATTGTAGACGGTTGCTTCTCAGAATGGAGGCCTGTGAGTAGTGGCGTGCCTCAGGGTTCGGTGCTGGGCCCATTACTGTTTGTCTGATGATTTGGATTAGAACGTACATGGCAAGATCACGGTGGTCACGCAGCAGTAGAGTTGCTGACTTACAGCGAATGCAGCGCCAGAGACCCAGGTTTGATCCTGACTACGGGTGCTGTCTGTACGGAGTTTGCATGTTCTCCCCGTGATCTGCGTGGGTTTTCTCCGAGATCTTCGGTTTCCTCCCACACTCCAAAGACGTACAGGTTTGTAGGTTAATTGGCTTGGTAAATATTAATAAAATTGTCCCTAGTGGGTGTAGGATAGTGTTAATGTGCGGGGATCGCTGGTCGGCACGGACCCGGTGGGCCGAAGGGCCTGTTTCTGCACTGTATCTCTAAACTAAAGATTAGCAAATTTGCAGTTAACACAAAAGTGGGTGCTATCATAGATAGAAACATAGAAACATAGAAAATAGGTGCAGGAGGAGGCCATTCGGCCCTTCGAGCCAGCACCGCCATTCATTGTGATCATGGCTGATTGTCCCCTATCAATAACCCGAGCCTGCCTTCTCCCCATATCCCTTGACTCCACTAGCCCCTAGAGCTCTATCTAACTCTCTCTTAAATCCATCCAGTGATTTGGCCTCCACTGCCCGCTGTGGCAGCGAATTCCACAAATTCACAACTCCCTGGGTGAAAACGTTTTTTATCACCTCAGTTTTAAATGGGTTCCCCTTTATTCTAGGACAGTGGCCCCTGGTTCTGGATGGTGAAGATAGTTGTCAAAAATTGCTGCAGGATCTTGATTTGGTTGGTCAGGTGGGCTGAGGAATGACAAATGGAGTTAAATACAGAGAAGTGTGAGGTTGCGTTTTGGGAAGTCTTACATGGGCAGAACCTTCACAGTGAATGGTAGGGCTCTTGAGCGTGTTGCAGAGCAGAGACATCTCAGAGTGCAGGAGCATAGTTCCCTGAAAATGGCATCGTAGGTAGACAGGGAGTGTTGTGGAGCAGAGGGGACTGGGAGTGCAGGTACACAGTTCCTTAAAAGTGGTGTCTCGGTTGGACAAGGTGTGTTATAGAGCAGAGGGATCGAGGAGTGCAGGTACATAGTTCAACTTGACACCATTATTATCTAAATGGCGTCAAGTTGGGAAAAGGGGAAGTACAATGGGATCTGGGAGTCCTTGTTCATCAGTCAATGAAAGTAAGCATGCAGGTACAGCAGGCAGTGAAGAAAGCAAATGGCATGTTGGCCTTCATAACACGAGGAGTTGAGTCTAGGAGCAAAAAGGTCCTTCTGCAGTTGCACAGGGCCCTAGAGAGACCACACCTGGAGTATTGTGTGCAGTTTTGGTCCCCTAATTCTTGCTATTGAGGGAGTGCAGCTTAGGTTTACAAGGTTAATTCCCGCGTTGGCGGGACTGTCAAATGCTGAGAGAATGGAGCGGCTGGGCTTGTATACTCTGGAATGTAGAAGGATGAGAGGGTATCTTATTGAAACATATAAGATTATTAAGGGTTTGGACATGCTAGAGGCAGGAACATGTTCCCGATGTTGGGGGAGTCAGAACTAGGAGCCACAGTTTAAGAATAAAGGGTAAGCCATTTAGAACGGAGATGAGGTAACACTTTTTCACACAGAGAGTTGTGAGTCTGTGGAATTCTCTGCCTCATAGGGCGGTGGAGGCCGGTTCTCTGGATACTTTCAAGAGAGAGCTAGATAGGGCTCTTAAAGATAGTGGAGTCAAGGGATATGGTGAGAAGGCCAGGAACGGGGTACTGATTGGGGATGATCAGCCATGATCACATTGAATGACGGTGCTGGCTCGAAGGGCCGAATGGCCTACTCCTGCACCTATTATCTATTGTCTATTGAAAGTGCTGTCACCGGTAGACAAGGAGTGTTGTTGAGCAGAGGGATCTATGAGTGAAAGTAGTGTCACAAGTAGATAGGGAGATGAAGCAGGATTTCAGCAGATTGGTCTTCAACAGCCAGAGTATAGAATTTGGAAGGTCATGTTACTGTTGTACAAGATCTTGGTGAGGGCGCATTTAGCGTATTCTGTTCAGTTCTCAGCACCCATTTATAGGAAAGATGTCATTAAGCTGGAAAGGATGCACAGAAGATTAACGAGGATGTTGCCAGGGGCCTGAGCAGGAGGGGTTGAGCAGGGTAGGACTTTATTCTTTGGAGTGCAGGAGGATAACAGTTAATCTTATGGGAAGTGTACAAAACCATGAGACACACAGATTCTCTTACCTCGGGTTGGGGAATTGAGAGCCAGAGGACAGAGGTTTAAGGTGATAGTGGGAGAGATTTAATAGGAAACTGAGGGATAACCTTTCCACACAGAGGGTGGTGGGTGTATGGAACTTACCGGTCCCATGGAGCTGCCGGAGGAGGTCGTTGAGGCAGATACTATCACAACATTTGGACAGGTACATGGATAGGGCAGGTTTAGAGGGATATGAGCCAAACGTGGGCAGGTGGAGTTAGTGTAGATGGGGCATGTTGGCTGGCATTGGCAAGTTGGGCCAAAGGGCCTATTTCCACACTGTGTGACTCTATGGTTCACGAGTTATTGGTTTGGGGCGTATCAAAGTTAGAACGTTAGATCGAAATGAACAGTTTAAACAAACAATTATGTCTCGGGGAGTTTGAAGGAGATCAGTGATGATTATAATCTGTAGTGTGTTGAGCGGAGAGTGTGGGCGGATGGTTTTGATTTTCAAAACTCGAACCCACACACACATTGTCTCATCGCTAATTTATTTCCTTTCTGGTAAAGTGAGAATTTACAGCCGACTAAAAAAGAGAATAGAATTTTTTTTCAATCATCTTGTGCAGAAATGACAATCAAAACCACATTGTCAAAATTGGCCACATTGCAATAAAGTCACAGAGTAATACAGCGTGGAAACAGGCCCTTCAGCCCAACTCGCCCACGTAGGCCAACATGTCCCCACCTGCACGTGTCACACCTGCCCGTGTTTGGCCCATATCCCTCTAAACCTGTCCTGTCCATGTACCTGTCCACGTGTCATAGAGTCATAGAATCATACAGCACAGGATCAGGTCCTTTGGCCCAACTTGCCCACACCCAACCAACATGACCCACCTATACTAGCCCCACCTGCCCGCTTTTGGCCCATATCCCTCGAAACCTGTCTTATCTGTTCCTGTCCAAGTATCTTTTAAATGTTGTGATGGTCCCTGCTTCAACTACCTCATCTGGCAGTTTGCTCCATACACACTGTGTGAGAAAAGGTTCCCCTCTGGTTCCACGCTGTATCTCTAAACTAAACTGGTGTGAATGGGTGATCAATGGTTGGGCCGAAGGGTCTGTTCCAACGCTGAACTAAACTAAACTAAACAGAAGAAAGGTCTCGACCCGAAATGTCACCTATTCTTTTTCTCCAGAGATGCTGTCTGACCCACTGTTACTCCAGCACTTTGTGTCTTATCCCAAGTTCAATGTGAATTTTAGAGTGTTTTAAGACGTTTCAGAGACGTTGTGTTTAGTTTCTTGTTCCTGAAAAAATGCACACTGATAATATAAAAGTATTTTTGTACATTCAGAAGAGAAGTACCGTACCGGTGTGAAATATATGATTTCTCGACCTCAAAATAAACCTCGTTCACTGCCAGCAGGAGTTTCAAATCTTGACTTTTGTTTTTTGCAAAGTGCAGGGATGGTGAAACGTATTTGAAATTTAACCTTGCGACGAGAAATGGTGTTGGTTTTCCGTAAAACATTTCCGCAGGTAAGAATTTCATTGTTCCGTCTTGTCTATCTTAAGCATTTAGTTTGATTTAGTTTGGTTGATTCAGTTCAGTTTAGTTCAGATCAATTAAGTTCAGCTTAGTTCAATTTAGTTTAGTTCAGATGTTAGTTCAGAGTTTAGTTTAGTTTAGTTTAGTTTAGTTTGATTTAGTTTGGTTTAGTTTGGTTCAGTTGAGTTGAGTTGAGTTGAGTTGACTTGAGGTTAGTTTAGTTTAGTGTAGTTTAGTGTTGTGTAGTTTAGTTTAGTTTTGTTTGGATTAGATTAGTTCAGTTTAATTTAATTTAGTTTAATTTAGTTTAGTTTAGTGTAGTGTAGTGAGGTGTAGTGTAGTGTAGTGTAGTGTAGTGTAGTGTAGTGTAGTGTAGTGAGGTGTAGTGTAGTATAGTGTAGTGTAGTGTAGTGTAGTGTAGTGTAGTGTAGTGTAGTGAGGTGTAGTGTAGTGTAGTGAGGTGTAGTGTAGTGTAGTGTAGTGTAGTGTAGTGTAGTGTAGTGTAGTGAGGTTTAGTGTAGTGTAGTGTAGTGAGGTGTAGTGTAGTGTAGTGTAGTGTAGGTGTAGTGTAGTGTAGTGAGGTGTAGTGTAGTGTAGTGTGGTAGTGAGGTGTAGTGTAGTGTAGTGTAGTGTAGTGTAGTGTAGTGTAGTGTAGTGAGGTTTAGTGTAGTGTAGTGTAGGTGTGTAGTGTAGTGTAGTGTAGTGTAGTGTAGTGTAGTGTAGTGTAGTGTAGTGAGGTGTAGTGTAGTGTAGTGAGTGTAGTGTAGTGTAGTGTAGTGTAGTGTAGTGAGGTGTAGTGTAGTGTAGTGTAGTGAGGTGTAGTGTAGTGTAGATGTGTGTTAGTGTAGTGTGATGTAGTGTAGTATAGATTTGTTAAGTTCAGTTCAGTTCAGTTTAGTATAGTTTAGTTTATTAACACGTGTTAAGAGGTACAATTAAAAGCTTTTTTGTTGCATGCTATCCAGTCAGCAGAAAGACCGTACATGATTACAATCAAGCTGTCCACGGGGTACGGATACAAGATAAAGGGAATAATGTGTAGTGCAAGATTCAGTCCAGTAAAGTCGGATTAAAGATAGTCCGAGGGTCTCCAATGAGGTAGATGGGAGATCAAGACAGCCCTCTAGTTGGTGAGAGGACGTTACAGTTGCCTGATAACAACTGGGAAGAAACTGTCCCTGAATCTGGAGGTGTGTGTTTTGCACACTTCTGTACCTCTTGCCTGAGGGGAGAGAGAAAGTGACCAAGGTGGAAACTGGTCCTTGATTATGCTGGTGGCTTTGCCGATGCCTGGTGAAGTGTAGTTGGAGTTGATTGAAGGGCGGTCGGTTTGCCTGATGGTCTGGGCTACGTCCACAATTCTCTGATTTCTTGCTTTCTTGTTGCATGTTATCCAGTCAGACTATGTATGATTCCAATCAAGTCAACCACTGTGCATAGATACAGGAGAAAGGTTATAATGTTTAGTGCAAGATAAAGTCCAGTAAAGTCAGATTAAATGTGTAGGAAGGAACTGCAGATGCTGGTTTAAACCGAAGATTGACACAAAAAGCTGGAGTAACTCAGCGGGACAGGCAGCATCTAATGAGAGAGGGAATGGGTGACGTTTCGGGTCAAGACCCTCCGTCAGACTGAAGAAGCGTCTGAACCTGAAATGTCACCATTGCTTCTCTCCAGAGATTCTGCCTGTCCCGCTGAGTTACTCCAGCTTTTAGTGTCTAAAGTCAGATTAAAGATAGTTCAAAGGTCTCCAATTTAGTTTAGTTAACTTAATTTAAGTTTACTTTAATTTAGTTTATTAGTGTCACATGTACCAAGATACAGTGAAAAAACATTTTTTTTGCGTGCTATCAAGTCAGCTGAAAGTCTCGACATGATTACAATCAAGCCGTCCACAGTGTATAGATAAAGGGTTGTGATTAGTGATTGCAATTATTCCTATTGAGATAAGATTAAAATTATTGCTATTGATGTCATTGACAAAAAATAAATTCTAGATTTAGAGTAAATATTTATTCCAATTGTTGTTACTAACACAAATCAAAATATATGTATGATAGACACAAAATGCTGGAATTACTCAGTTGGACAGGCAGCATCTCTGGAGGGAAAGTATGGGTGACGTTTCAGGTCGAGACCTTCACTCCTTTCCCCAAATATGCTGCCTGTCCCACTGAGTTATTGCAGCATTTTGTATCTATCTTCAGTTTAAACCAGCATCTGCAGTTCCTTCCTCCACAATATATATGTATGTATGTGTGAGTGCGTGTGTGTGTGTGTGTGTGTGTGTGTGTCTGTGTGTGTGTGTATTTATATATATATGTGACAGATATATATATGACAGATATATACATGACAGATATATATATACATTTGTCACAATTGCTGCATTGACACAAATTTAATATTTATGGGCAATTGCTGTTTTGGGATAAATAACTGTATTTTATATATTGCAATTAATGTTGTTGACTCCAACAAACACTTATTACAATTAATGTCATTGCCACACATTGAAATTTATCGCAATTAATAGTTTTGTAACAAATACAAATATTTTATTTATTGCAATTTGCACGATTACAATTGATATTATTGATACAAATTGAATTTTTACTGTTGACTAAAATGATCGTAAACATTTATTGCAGTTTATGTTTTGAGACAAGTAAATATTTGCAATTGTTGACATGAATGTCATTGACATAAGCAAATATGCTTTATTGGTGTTGATTTAATTGAACAAACAAATTTTTTTGCAGTTGAAATTATTGTGAAAAATAGATCTATGTATTTTTTGCAAATTTTTTGTTATCCACACAAATATTTGTTAGTCTCTGTACATAGACAAGTATGTCCACACATAGTTGTTTCAATTAAAATTATTGACAGCAGAAAGTACATATTTTTGCAAATGATACTTGACACAAATAACTATATAATTGCAATGTATGTTATTGACCAGTACATATTTATTGCAATTAATATTATTGACACTCATAGAATATTTACTGAATTGATTTAAATGATCAAGTAAATATCTCTTGCAATTAATATTATTGAAACAATTTTGTTTATTGCAAGTTATACTATTGAATAGGGTAAATATCACGTGCAATTGGTGTTACTAATACAAGTAAATATGTAATGTTTAAGAAGGAATTGCTGATGCTGGAAAATCGAAGGTAGACAAAAATGCTGGAGAAACTCAGCAGGTGAGGCAGCATCTATGGAGCGAAGGAAATAGGCGACGTTTCGGGTCGAGACACTTCTTCAAGTAAATATATATATTTGCTGCAATTAATGTCACTGGCAAAGTGAATATATGTTATTTGTTACAGTTGATGTATCGACACAACTAGAGTATTTATTGAATTTAGTATTATTAACACATTTTATTGCAAATAATATGTTTGATGTAAATCGAATATTTATGGCTATTAATATTATTGACAAATTTGAATAGTAGTTGTAAAATTATTGACACAAATAGAATACACTGCAATTAATTAATGTTTGCAATTAATAGTGTTGACATAATGGAGTAATTGTCGCAATTAATGCTATTGACACAAATGTAATATTGATTGCAATGTATATTATTGTCACAAATATTAATGATCGCAATTAATATTGTCATCATAAATTGAAATAATGTAATGACTAAAATGTAATATTTATCATAATTAATGTGTTTGAATGAAATAAATATATATTATTTATTGCATTTTTGTTATTGCCTCCAGTAAATAGTTCTTAAAATTAATATTATTGATACAAATTTATTTTTTATTATTGATTTAAATGTTCAGTAATATTTATTGCTATCTATGTTACAGACATAAATAATTATTTGTATTTGTTAATTATTGTCATTGACATAAGTTAATAAATATTATTTATTGCAGTTAATCTTTTGACATTTCTTACAATTAATATTATTGCCATAAGCAAATATATTATTGTTATTGATATAATTGAATACACAAGTATTTTTTGCAATTGATATTAGTGTCAAAGATACATAGAAAATAGGTGCAGGAGGAGGCCATTCGGCCCTTCGAGCCAGCACCGCCATTCATTGTGATCATGGCTGATCGTCCCCAATCAATAACCCATGCCTGCCTTCTCCCCATATCCCTTGATTCCTCCAGCCCCTAGAGCTCTATCTAACTCTCTCCAGTGATTTGGCCTCCACTGCCCTCTGTGGCAGGGAATTCCACAAATTCACAACTCTCTGGGTGAAAACGTTTTTTCTCACCTCAGTCCTAAATGACCTCCCCTTTATTCTAAGTGTGGTCCCTGGTTCTGGACTCACCCAACATTGGGAACATTTTTCCTGCATCGAGCCTGTCCAGTCCTTTTATAATTTTATATAAGATCCATTTTCTCTCTATCCATCTATCTCCCTCCTAACCTCATTCTAACCCCTCCTAACCGCCTTCTCCCTATAACCCCTGACACCCGTACTAATCAAGAATCTATCTATCTCTGGCTTAAAAATATCAATTTGACGGCCTCCACAGCCCTCTGTGGCAAAGAATTCCACAGATTCACCACCTTCTGACTGAAGAAACTCATCCTCATCTTCCTAACTTAGGGAAGTGTGTATATATTTGTATTGCAATTAATTTATTGCAATTAATACAATTGAATATTTAATATTTGATTTAATGATCAAGGAAATATTATTTGCAATTGTTATTATTGATGTTAATTGAATATTTCTTACAATTGCTGTTTTTGAAACAGATACCTATATTTTATTGATTACAATTTATGCTATCGACCCCAGTAAACAATTCTTGCAAAGAATATCATTGGCATATGTAAATATATTTCATTGTCATTCATGCAATTGAACAAGGAAATATTTATGCAGTTGATGTAATTGACAAAAATAAGTTTATGCATTTGTTACAGTTGATATATTGACACAATAAGAGTATTTATTGAATTTGATATTATTAACACAAGCAGAATATTTGTTGCAAGTAATATTTTTGATGCAAATAGATTATTTATTGCTATTGATATTATTGACATAATTTTATTATTTATTGCAATTAATATTATTATCACATTATTAATGGTTACAATTAAATATTATTGATATAAATTAATATTTATTGCAATTAATTTACACAAATTATTAGTGCAAGGTGGCACAGCAGCAGAATTACTGCCTTGCCTTGCAGAACTTTCAGCGCCATAGATGGGGGTTCGATCCTGACTATGAGCGCTGTCTGTCTGGACTTGGTGGGCTGAAGGGCCTGTTTCCGCGCTGTATCTCTAAACTAAAAAACAAGACTAAACAAATAGACTATTTACTGCAAATAATATATTGACACAAAAGCAATGCTTACTGCAATTAATAATATTTACACAAATATTAATGTTTTGTAATTAATATTGCAATTGATATTATTGATACAAATAATATTGATTGCAATTGATATAATTGTCACAAATATTAATGATCACTATTAATATCATCATTATTAATTGAAATAATGTAAAACTTGAATATTTATTGCAATTAATATGTTTGAATGAAAATATTCTATTTAATGCATTTTTGCTATTGCTTCCAGTGAATAGTCACAAATTTAATTTGATACAAATTTAATTTATATTATTGATTGAAATATTTGTTCATATTTATTGCAATCTATGCTACTGACACAAGTAAATATTTGTTTTAGTTAATTATTGTCATTGACACAATAAATGTTATTTATTGCAGTTCATCTTTTGACATATCATTGCCAGAAGCAAATATATTATTACCATTGATGTAATTGAATAAACAAGCATTTTTTGCAATTGATATTATTGTCAAAAATAAATGTCTATAAATTTGCAATTGGTGTTATCGACACTAGTAAATAATTCTTGCCGTTTGTGTTATTTAGGCAAGTGGGTATAGCTACATATTTGTAATTAATAATATTCATACCAGTAAATACATCTTTTTGCACACAAACACACTTACACACACACTCACGCTCACACGCACACAGAAATATATAAACAGCTCACACTAATATATAAACCCTTGATCTCACATACACAGAAATATTTAAACAGCTTACTCCAGTAGATAAACCCTGGATCACACACATAAACACCCACACACAAACGCATGCACGCACAAGCACATGTCTGAGGACATTGCGGGAAACTAGAGAGGAAATTGCGTGAGCCCTGGTTGAAATTTACGAGTCGTCCTTAAATACAGGAGAGGTGCCTCTTTTCAAGAAGGGCTGCAGGGAAAATGCTGGGAACTATAGGCTGGTGAGCTTAACATCTGTAATTGGAAAGTTACTAGAGTATTCTGTGGGGGGGAAGTTTGTACATATAGAGGGAAGGAGTTATCACCAGGGAGGGGGGGGGGAGCAGTTACACCACCAGGCCCATTACTGCGCTGCCATTGCCGCCACGAGGAGCAGCACCAACACTCACCGCCTTCCTGACCGATCTCAGGCCGAACCACCAAAGACGGCACCGTCGTCGACCTCCATGGCCTCCCTGTGGCCGCAGCCGTCTACCTTCACTGACTCACCGATAACGCCGACCATCGCTGCCTCCCCTGCCATCCGCTGACCGGCACTTCCGACTATTCGCCCGCTTTCCCCGATTCCACTCCTCGCGGGCCTCCACCAGTGACTCTATCAACACTAGCCACTCCACTGCCCAGCAGAGGACCACAGCCGTCGCCTTACCTGAGTCCCAGGCTCAGCACCGGGCCTGAAGTTTCCACGCTGCAGACTCTCACACCATGGAGTCTGACTGTGCTGGGTCCTAGTGCTCCCCCCAACACAGGGAACCTCTGTGGTCATTCCACTGGGTCTTCCCCTTCCCTCTTGAACCAAGTGACCCCAGCTACTTCCCACCCACACTATAGTCCTCATACCCCCCTCCTCCCTGACCACCCACCACCCCCCTACCAGACATCGCCTCGGCCTCAGTCCACTCACCTGCCTTCCTCCAGCCCCAACCCCCATCCTTACCGTGTGTTCACCATCCCCCCTGACCTCCCGTATCTCTGATACCAAACGATCTGTCCTCAGCAGAGGCCTCACCTTTGTTCCCTTCCGTCCCCACCTCAATGAGTTCCGCGCCTCCGCATCCAAGCATTTTTCCATGGGAAGGAGTCCTCACCCCCCATTGATGACCCCTTCTCCTGTCCCCAACGGACCCCCTCCTCTTGGACTCCCCCTCATGGCCATCTACTGGCTTTAGACCTTTTTATTGTAAACTGCCGGCGGGGCATCAACTGCCTCAACTTCTCCACTCCCCTGTCTCACTCTAACCTTCCCCTCCTGAACGTACAGCCTTCCACTCACTCTGCAACAACCTAGACTGGGTGATCAAACCCGCCGACAAGGGAGATGCCGTGGTAGTCTGGTGCGCTGATCTGTACAAGGCTGAGGCCAGGCGCCAACTCTCAGACACCTCCTCCTACTTATCCTTGGACCATGACCCCACAGACGAGCACCAGGCCACCATCTCCAGCACCATCACTGACTTCATCCACTCCGGCTCCCTGCCCTCCCAAGCCTCCAACCTCATCGTTCCCCAGCCCCGCACGGCCCGATTTTACCTTCTCCCCAAAATCCACAAACCTGACTGTCCTGGCAGACCCATTGTCTCTGCCTGTTCGTGTCCTACTGAACTTATTTCCACCTACCTCGACTCCATCCTATCCCCCAGTCAAATCCCTCCCTACCTATGTCCAAGGCACCTTACACGCTCTTCGTCTCCTCCATGACTTCCGTTTTCCAGGCCCCCACTCCCTCATCTTCACCATGGATGTCCAGTCACTCTAAACCTCCATCCCCCACCAGGAAGGTCTTAACGCCCTCCATTTCATCCTCGACCGCAGAACCAACCAATCCCCGTCTACCGATACTCTCCTCCGCCTAGTGGAGCTGGTCCTTACCCTCAACAACTTTTCGTTTCCTCCAAATCCAAGGCATAGCTATGGGCACACGCATGGGCCCCAGCTATGCCTGCCTCTTTGTAGGGTACGTCGAACAATCCTTGTTCAAGGCGTACACGACTGCATTGGTGCTATCTACTGCACTCATGCAGAACTCACTGACTTCATCCATTTCACCAATAATTTCCATCTGGCACTCAAATTCACGTGGACCATTTCCAACATCTCCCTGCCGTTTCTAGACCTCACTATCTGCATCGTAGGTTACAGGCTACTGGCCAACATCTACTACAAACCCACTGACTCCCATAGCTATCTGGACTACACTTCTTCCCACCCTGCTTCCTGTAAGGACTCCCAATTCCTCCGTCTACGCCGCATCTGCACCCAGGATGAGGTGTTCCAGACCAGGGCATCGGAGATGTCCTCATTCCTTAGGGAACGGGGGTTCCCCTCTTCTATTATAGATGACGCTCTCACCAGGGTCTCCCCGATATCCCGTAGCTCTGCTCTTGTACCCCATCCCCCCACTCCTAACAAGGACAGAGTCCCCCTTGTCCTCACCTTCCACTCCAACAGCCGTCACAAAAAACGGATAATCCTTTGACATTTTCGCCACCTCCAACGGTTTCCCACCACTGGCCACATCTTCCCATCTCCTCCCCTTTCTGCTTTCCGCAGAGACCGTTCCCTCCGTAACTCCCTGGTCAATTCGTCCCTTCCCACCCAAACCACCCTCTCCCCGGATACATTCCCTTGCAACCGCAGGAAATGCTACACTTGTCGCTTTACCTCCCCCCTTGACTCCATCCAAGGACCCAAGCAGTCTTTCCAGGTGAGTCAGAGGTTCACCTGCACCTCCTCCAACCTCATCTACTGCATCCGCTGCTCTAGGTGTCAACTTCTCTACATCGGTGATATTAAGCGTAGGCTTGGCGATCGCTTTGCCCAACACCTCCGCTAAGTTCGCACTAACCAACCTGATCTCCCGGTGGCTCAGCACTTCAACTCCCCCTCCTATTCCAAATCTGACCTTTCTGTTGTGGGCCTCCTCCATTGCCATTGTGAGGCCCAGCGCAAATTGAAGGAACAGCACCTCATATTTAGCTGAGGTAGTTTACACTCCAGAACATTGACCTCTAATTTCAGAGAGTCCTTGCTTTTTCCCTCCTTCCGCTACCCCTTCCCAGCTCTCCCACAAGCCTACTGTCTCCACCTCTTCCTTTCTTTTTCCTGCCCCCCCTCCCCAAAATCAGTCTGAAGAAAGGTCTTGACTCGAAACGTCGCCTATTCCTTCTCTCCATAGATGCTGCCTCACCCACTGAGTTCCTCCAGCATTTTTGTCTACCTTAGAGTATTCTGAGGGATAGGTTAAACAGGCATTTGGAGGGGCAAGGGCTGATTAGGCATAGTCAGCATGGTTTTGTATGTGGGCAGGGCCAGCCTTAAGCCAATTGGACCAATTGCTCCCAATTGGGCCCCGCGCTAGGCTGGTGGGCAACACACTCTATCCCCTCAGCAGCGACCCCAGTAGGTGAAATTCCTCACTGACAACAACACAGCCCCGCGGTTAACGAGTTAACAAGTTTCCCGAGTACCTGCCGTTAGCGTTACGAGTCGCTAAGTTACGTCCACGAGTTCCGACGTTCCCGCTACGTTAATTCTACATGATTACCACGAGTTTGATTTGTTTTAAACTCGGGATCACTCGTGGGTGGACTCGCACCGTGAGACAGGGCCATTAGTTTCAGTGTACATCTGCCCATGCACACACACATACAGACGCACATACAACACACACACACACACACACACATACAGATGCACATACAACACACACATACACACACATACAGACGCACATACAACACGCACATACACACACACATACAGACGCACATACAGACGCACATACAACACACACATATACACACACACATACAGACGCACATACAACACACACATATACACACACATACAGACGCACATACAACACACACATATACACACATACAGACGCACATACAACACACACATATACACACACATACAGACGCACATACAACACACACATATACACACACAGAATATATTAACAGCTCACTGTAATTTATACATTTTCACACACAGAGAAAAATATAATCAGCTCACTAATATCTAAATCTTTAATGTCTCTCTATCACACAGACATACACAGATAAAAAGAATCAGCTCATTTTAACATGTAATCCCTTGATCTTTCACGAACAAAATAAAGTTATGTTTTTGTTACAATTGATGTTATGGACACAGATATTTGTTGCAGTCTCTGTTATTTAGACAAGTGTTCATTATACATATTTGTTGCAATCAATATTACTCTCTTCCTGCGACTCCACCTTCAACGAACCATGCACGTTGTTGTTTTTTTGTGAGCACCGTGCGGTGTTGGGACCAACACCGCACGGTCCCGGCGGTGTGCGTGGGACCGACCCCGCAGTCTCTGGCGGTCCACGAGCGGTCCAAACTTCCTGCTTCACCGCCAGTAATCGCCAGTAACCGCATACCCGTGAGACAGGCCTTTAAGATCCCTCTGTTCTACAACACTCCATAGATTATTTCTCACAATAAATGTTATACATATAAATTGAATATTATTGATTTAAATAATCAATAAACACAATGCAGTTTATCTTACTGACACACGTGTTTGCAAATATGTGTGTGTTAGAAACATAGATACATCGAAAACATTGAAAATACGTGCAGGTATAGGCCATTCGGCCCTTCGAGCCAGTACGGCCATTCAATATAATCATGGATGATCATATAAAATAAATACCCCGTTCCTGATTTTTCCTCATATCCCTTGATTCCTTTAGCCCTAAGAGTTAAATCTAACTCTCTCTTGAAAACATCCAGTGAATTGGCCTCCACTGCCTTTTGTGGCAGAGAATTTCACAGATTCACAACTCTCTGGGTTAAAAAACAATAGACAAAAGACAATAGACAACAGGTGCAGGAGTAGGCCATCCGGCCCTTCAAGCCAGCACCGCCATTCAATATTATCATGGCTGATCATCCACAATCAGTACCCTGTTCCTGCCTTCTCGCCATATCCAAAACATCTCAGTCCTAAATGGCCTACCCATTATTCTTCAACTGTGAACCCTGGTTCTGGATTCCCCAGCATTGGGAACATTTTCCCTGCATCTAGCCTGTCCAATCCTTTCAGAATTTTATATATTTCTATAAGATCTCCGCTCATCCTTCTAAATTCCAGTGAATACAAGACAATCCATTCTTTCATCATATGTCAATCCCGCCATCCCAGGAAATTACCTGGTGAACCTACAATGCACTCTCACAGTAGTAATAATGTCCTTCCTCAAATTAGGAGATTAAAATTGCACACAATACTCCAGGTGCGGTCTCAAGAGGACTGAAGGATGATAAATCCCCAGGGCCTAATGGTCTGCATCCCAGGATCCTCAGTGAGGTGGCTCTAGAAATAGTGGACGCATTCGTGATCATTTTCCAATGTTCAATAGATTCAGGATCAGTCCCTGTGGATTGGAGGATAGCTAATGTTATCCCACTTTTCAAGAGAGGAGCGAGAGAGAAAACAGGGAATGACAGACCAGTTAGCCTGACTTCGGTGGTGGGAAAGATGCTGGAGTCAATTATTAAAGAGGTAATAATGGGGCATTTGGATAGCAGTAAAAGGATTAGTCCAAGTCAACATGGATTTATGAAAGGGAAATCGTGCTTGACTAATCTTCTGGAATTTTTTGAGGATGTGACAAGTAAAATGCATGAAGGGGTGCCAGTGGATGTAGTGTATCTAGACTTTCAGAAAGCCTTTGATAAGGTCCCGCACGGGAGACTGGTGACTAAAATTAGAGCACATGGTATTGGGGGTAGGGTGTTGACATGGATATAAAATTGGTTGGCAGAGAGTAGGAGTAGGAGCAAAGAGTAGGAGTGAACGGATCCTTTTTAGAATGGCAGGCAGTGGAGAGTGGAGTGCCGCAAGGCTCGGTGTTGGGGCCGCAACTGTTTACCATATATATTAATGATTTGGAAGAGGGAATTAGGAGCAACACTTGCAAGTTTGCGGATGACACAAAGCTGGGTGGCAGTGTGAACTGTGAAGAGGATGTTAGGAGGTTGCAGGGTGACCTGGACAGGTTGAGTGAGTGGGCAGATGCGTGGCAGATGCAGTATAATATAGATAAATGTGAGGTTATCCACTTTGGCGGCAAAAACAAGGGGGCAGATGATTATCTCAACGGGATTAGGTTAGGTAAGGGGGAGGTACAGCGAGACCTGGCTGTCCTTGTACACCGGTCACTGAAAGTTGGCGTGCAGGTACAGCAGGCAGTGAAGAAAGCTGTGAGGAGGCTGCTATAAAGATGCAGGGTGACTTGGACAGGTTGGGTGAGTGGGCAGATGTATGGCAGATGCAGTTTAATGTGGATAAATGTGAGGTTATCCACTTTGGTAGCAAAAAGAGGAAGGCAGATTATTATCTGAATGGTGTCAGTTAGGAAAAGGGGAAGTACAACGGGATCTGGGGGTCCTTGTACAACAGTCTATGAAAGTAAGCATGCAGGTACAGCAGGTATGTTGGCCTTCATAATAAGAGGAGTTGAGTATAGGAGCAAAGAGGTCCTTCTGCAATTGTACAGGGCCCTAGTGAGACCACACTCATGTGTGCAGTTTTGGTCCCCTAATTTGAGGAAGGACATTCTTGCTATTGAGGGAGTGCAGCGTATGTTCACGAGGTTAATTCCGGGGATGGCGGGACTGTCATATGCTGAGAGAATGGAGCGACTGGGCTTGTACACTCTGGAGTTTAGAAGGATGAGAGGGGATCTTATTGAAACATATAAGATTGTTAAGGGTTTAGAAACATAGAAACATAGAAAATAGGTGCAGGAGTAGGCCATTCGGCCCTTCGAACCTGCTCCGCCATTCAATATGATCATGGCTGATCATCCAACTCAGTATCCTGTACCTGCCTTCTCTCCATACCCCCTAATCCCTTTAGCCACAAGGGCCATATCTAACTCCCTCTTAAATATAGCCAATCAACTGGCCTCAACTACCTTCTGTTGCAGAGAATTCCAGAGATTCACCAGTCTCTGTGTGAAAAATGTTTTTCTCATCTCGGTCCTAAAACATTTCACCTTTATCCTTAAACTGTGACCCCTTGTCCTGGACTTCCCCAACATCGGGAACAATCTTCCTGCATCTAGCCTGTCCAACCCCTTAAGAATTTTGTAAGTTTCTATAAGAACCCCCCACAAAATCTAAGACTAGTGAATTTCTAAATACATATATAAAAAATACTAACATAACAGATGTATGGAGATCTGCTAACCCAGCAGGAAGGGAATACTCGTTTTACTCTTCGGTACATAAAACATACTCAAGAATTGATTATTTTTTAGTGGATAGGAAATTAATGCCATATATAATTAACCCAACTTACCATATTAGTAGTATTTCTGATCACTCTCCATTGACTTTTTTAGTAAAATTTGAAGGAATGCCGGGAAAGATTTTTTTTTGGAGGTTTAACACATATATATTAAATGACCTACAGGGTTATCAATATTTGAAACAACAAATGATATCATTTCTTGAGATAAATGATACACCAGGTACCTCACCTTCTTTAATATGGGAAACTTTTAAAGCATTTATTAGAGGAATTATAATTTCATATGAAATTTTTCAAAATAAGAAGAATAAAACTGAACAGATGCTGTTAGAACAAGAAATAAGACAGTTAGAGTTAGATAATGCTAAAGATCCCACTATAGATAAACATAATGAGATAATACTACTGAAATTTAAACTTAACCGAATTCTCTCAGCAAGAGTAATAAGATTATTCCAAATTACAAAACAGGAACATTTTGAGTTTGGTGACAAACCACATAAGCTGTTGGCGCGTCAATTGAAAAAACAGGAAAAGGAAAATACTATAAATAAAATTAAATCTGAGAATGGTGAATTACTAACACTACCTAAAGATATCAATAAAAGATTTGTTCAATTTTATCAGAATTTATACACATCAAAAACCAAAACAGAAGATAGTAAAATTACAAATTTTTTAGATAAATGTAATCTACCAAAACTTGACCTTTTGGAACAAGAAGAACTAGGAGTGCAAATTACAATCGAAGAAATAGGTGAAACAATAAAATTGCTGAAAAATGGTAAGACACCGGGACCAGATGGTTTTAGTAATGAATTTTATAAAAAGTTTCATGAGATAACGACCCCCTATCTATTTAATTTATATACTCACGTTTTTAAAGAAAATAAATTACCTGAAACATTAGCAGAATCAACTATTACGCTTATTCCAAAGAAAGATAAAGATGTAGAGGAACCGGGTTCATATAGAGCTATATCACTTTTAAATACCAACCAGAAAATTCTAGCAAAGACCTTAGCTAGAAGACTAAGCAAATATATTAGTAAATTGATAAACCCTGATCAAACGGGGTTTATACCCAAAAGATATTCATTTAATAATTTGAGACGCCTGTTCAATATAATGTACTCACATAAAAAGGAAGAAAAAGACTTAGCAATTATTACTTTGGACGCAGAGAAAGCATTTGATCAGGTAGAATGGCAGTATTTATACATAGTATTACAAAAATTTAATATGGGAGAGAATTTTATTGCATGGGTGAAATTATTATATGATAAACCGATGGCAAGAATATTAACTAACAGCATGTTATCTCAAAAATTTCAATTATCAAGGGGTAATAGGCAGGGATGTGCTTTATCACCCCTGCTATTTGCCCTTATGATAGAACCTCTGGCTGAAAGTATAAGAAGCCATCCGAATATTCAGGGTTATAATACTAGGGACTCAAATAATAAAATTTCATTGTATGCAGACGATATTTTGTTATATATAACAAATTCACAAACGAGTATACCAAATTTATTAAATTTAATAGAGGAATTTGGGTCCTTTTCAGGATATAGAATAAATTGGAACAAAAGTGAAATTATGACGTTAAAACCTCAAGAATCCACACACTTATTGAAATTCCCCTTTAAAATAGCAACAGAAAAATTCAAATATCTGGGTATACAGATTACTAGAAAACATAAAGCTTTATTCAATGCTAATTTTATACCCTTAATAAATAAACATAATATAATGATAAAATTTTGGAAAACACTCCCTTTATCATTAATAGGCAGAATAAATGCTATTAAAATGAGCTTCTTACCACAGTTATTATACTTATTTCAATCTATACCAGTATATGTACCAAAATATTTCTTCTCTAAACTGAATGCTAATATTACTAATTTTGTTTGGGATTACAAATCACATAGAATTAAAAAAGAACACTTATGTAAACCAAAAGATGTCGGGGGACTTTCACTCCCTAATTTTTTGTATTACTATTGGGCAATACATATTAAGAATATAATTTACTGGTTGGATAGTTCAACTCAACAGACAGAATGGATAAAAATGGAGAAAGAGGATTGTTATCCTTGTAATATAGGAACAATCCTCTTCTCCCCGAAAAAAATGAACAATACAATATATAAGAAAAACCCAATTATACAAGATACAATAAGAATATGGAAACAAATAAAACTATCCTTAAAATTAAGAAACCTATCATTGTTAACACCGATAGCGAATAATCCTTTATTTAAACCATCTATGATGGATAAAATATATAATCAATGGGAAAGTTTAGGAATTAAAAGGATCGGGGATATGTATGAAATGGGAGATTTATTATCATTTCAACAATTACAATTAAAATTTAAACTGAAAAACACTCATTATTTTAAATATTTTCAGATTTGTAATTTTTTGAAGACATACATACAGGGATATCAAAAAATAACTCCTGATTTACTAGAAGAAGTAATGAATATAAAAGCTGATACACAAAAATTAATAGCATATTTATATAATAGTATCTTAAATATAGATTTACCTGTGACCGAGGTAATTAGAGAAGAGTGGGAACGGGAATTATTGATAAAAATTACGAAGGCTACTTGGGAAAAGTATTTGACATACATTCACAAGTGTTCGATTAACGCAAGACATAATCTAATCCAATTTAAAATTTTACATAGATTATATTACTCAAAAACAAGATTAAATAAATTTTATCCAAATATATCGCCCATTTGCGATAAATGTTTAATCCAAGAAGCAACTATAACACACTCTTTTGTTTCTTGTATAAAACTTCATGGATTTTGGAGTGATATTTTCGAAATATTTACAAAATTATTTAAGACAAAAATGGAACCCAATAATGAATTGATTATATTTGGGGTAATGGAAGACGGGAACAAATTGAGCTCATCTCAAAAGTCAATTTTTAATTATGGTTTAATAATAGCAAAAAAATTAATATTGAAATTTTGGAAAAATACACCAATACCAACGCTCAAAATGTGGATTGCAAGTATGTTGGATACCGCACATCTTGAGGAAATGCGATTCCTCCTAATAGATAAATTTGACCAATTCATAACGAGTTGGTCTCCATTTGTCGTCTTTTTGGAAACGTATGGTGCAAAACAGGTGTAAAAGTTAATCCGTGACTGCGGATGGTCAAGATTATAAATGATCTCCTATTTTCTTTTCTTCTCTTCTTTTCATTTATTCTCTTTCTTCTATTTTCTATGTCTCAACTTTCTTATTTCATTCTTTATTTTTCTTTTTCACACACTATATATCTCACATTTTTCTATTTTTCATTATCTAACTTTTTTCTTTTTCTTCTTTATTTCAATTTTTTTTTTTTAAATAAGAAGCTGTACATAAAAGGTATTATGAAAATATGATTGTATACAATTGTACTTACTTCTAATAAAATAAAAATATTTTAAAAAATAAATTAAAAAAAAAAAAAAAAAAAAGAACCCCCCTCAATCTTCTAAATTCTAGCGAGTAAAAGCCAAGTCTATCCAGTCTTTCTTCATATGAAAGTCCTGACATCCGAGGAATCAGTCTGGTGAACCTTCTCTGTACTCCCTCTATGGCAAGAATGTCTTTCCTCAGATCTGGAGACCAAAACTGTACGCAATACTCCAGGTGGGGTCTCACCAAGACCCTGTACAACTGCAGTAGAACCTCCCTGCTCCTATACTCAAATCCTTTTGCTATGAATGCTAACATACCATTCGCTTTCTTCACTGCCTGCTGCACCTGCGTGCCTACTTTCAATGACTGGTGTACCATGACACCCAGGTCTCGTTGCATCTCCCCTTTTCCTAATCGGCCACCATTCAGATAATAGTCTACTTTCCTGTTTTTGCCACCAAAGTGGATAACCTCACATTTATCCACATTATACTGCATCTGCCATGCATTTGCCCACTCACCCAGCCTATCCAAGTCACCTTGCAGCCTCCTAGCATCCTCCTCACAGCTAACACTGCCCCCCAGCTTCGTGTCATCCGCAAACTTGGAGATGTTGCATTCAATTCCCTCGTCCAAATCATTAATATATATTGTAAATAGCTGGGGTCCCAGCACTGAGCCTTGCGGTACCCCACTAGTCACTGCCTGCCATTCTGAAAAGGACCCGTTTACTCCTACTCTGTACTTCCTATTTGCCAACCAGTTCTCTATCCACATGAATACTGAACCCCCAATACCATGTGCTTTAAGTTTGTATACTAATCTCTTATGTGGGACCTTGTCAAAAGCCTTCTGAAAGTCCAGATATAACACATCCACTGGTTCTCCCTTAACCACTCTACTAGTTACATCCTCGAAAAATTCTATAAGATTCGTCAGACATGATTTACCTTTCCTAAATCCATGCTGACTTTGTCCAATGATTTCACCACTTTCCAAATGTGCTGCTATCCCATCTTTAAATCCCACTACCGATGTTAGACTAACTGGTCTGTAATTCCCCGTTTTCTCTCTCCCTCACTTTTTAATAAGTGGGGTTACATTAGCTACCCTCCAATCCTCAGGAACTACTCCAGAATCTAAGGAGTTTTGAAAAATTATCACTAATGCATCCAATATTTCTGGGGCTACATCCTTCAGTACTCTGGGATGCAGCCTATCTGGCCCTGGGGAATTATCGGCCTTTAATCCATTCAATTTACCTAACACCACTTCGCGGCTAACCTGGATTTCACTCAGTTCCTCCATCTCCTTTGACCCGCGGTCCCCTGCTATTTCCGGCAGATTATTTATGTCTTCCTTAGTGAAGACAGAACCAAAGTAGTTATTCAATTGGTCTGCCATGTCCTTGTTCCCCATGATCAATTCACCTGTTTCTGACTGCAAGGGACCTACATTTGTTTTAACTAATCTTTTTTCTCTTTACATATCTATAAAAACAGTTTTTATGTTCCCTGCCAGTTTTCTTTCATAATCTATTTTCCCTTTCCTAATTAAGCCCTTTGTCCTCCTCTGCTGGACTCTGAATTTCTCCCAGTCTTCTGGTAGGCTGCTTTTTCTGGCTAATTTGTACGCTTCATCTTTTGTTTTGATACTATCCCTGATTTCCCTTGTTATCCACGGATGCACTACCTTCCCTGATTTATTCTTTTGCCAAACTGGGATGAACAATTGTTGTAGTTCATCCATGCAGTCTTTAAATGCCTTCCATTGCATATCCACCATCAACCCTTTAAGAATGATTTGCCAGTCAATCTTGGCCAATTCACGTCTCATACCCTCAAAGTTATCTTTCTTTAAGTTCAGAACCCTTGTTTCTGAATTAATATGAAGAACTCAACCATATTATGGTCACTCTTCCCAAGGGGCCACGCACAACAAGACTGCTAACTAACCCTTCCTCATTACTCAATACCCAGTCTAGAATAGCCTGCTCTCTCGTTGGTTCCTCTACATGTTGGTTTAGAAACCTATCCCGCATACATTCCAAGAAATCCTCTTCCTCAGCACCCCAGCCAATTTGATTCAGCCAATCTATATGTAGATTGAAGTCACCCATTATAACTGTTTTACCTTTGTTGCACGCATTTCTAATTTCCTTTTTGATGCCATCCCCAACTCCACTACCTACTGCTAGGTGGCCTGTACACAACTGCCACTAGCGTTTTCTGCCCCTTAGTGTTTCGCAGCTCTACCCATACCGATTCCACATCCTCCAAGCTAATGTCCTTCCTTTCTATTGCGTTAATCTCCTCTCTAACCAGCAATGCTACCCCACCTCCTTTTCCTTTCTGTCTATCCTGTTAGTCTGTGTGCAAGATGGCGTTCGGAGGGGAGAGTGGACGCTGGCGCGAATTGGTCGCCGCTGCTCTCTCCTCAAATTGTGTTTCTTATTTTCTTTTTGTGCTTTTCAAATTGAATTCTGTCCTTGATTTGTGTACTATGGTGTTTTTATATTTAATTTATTCCGATTATGTGTTTTGTATTTTTGTGATTCTATGCCTTGTAAGGTGTCCTTGGGTTTTAGAAAGGTGCCAGTAAATAAAATGAATTATTATTATTATTATCCCTCCTGAATAATGAATATCCCTGGATGTTCAGCTCCCAGCCTTGGTCACCCTGGAGCCATATCTCCGTGATCCCAACTATATCATAATCATTAATAGCTATCTGCACATTCAACTCATCCACCTTATTACGAATGCTCCTTGCATTGAGACACAATGCAAGGGTTTGGACACGCTAGGGGCAGGAAACATGTTCCCGATGTTGGGGGAGTCCAGAACCAGGGGCCACAGTTTTTCAGAATAAATGGTTGGCCATTTAAAACGGGGATGAGGAAAGACTTTTTCACCCACAGTTGTAAGTCTGTGGAATTCTCTGCCTCAAAGAGCGGTTTAGGTCGGTTCTCTGGATACTTTCAAGACAGAGTTAGATAGAGCTCTTAAAGATAGCGGAGTCAAGGGATATGGGGCGAAGGCAGGAACGGGGTACTGATTGTGGATGATCGTAGTGAATGGCGGTGCTGGCTCGAAGGACCAAATGGCTTACTCCTGCACCTATTGTCTATTGTCTATGTCACATTTAATTCCATCTTCTAATTCGTTAATATATTTTGTAAATAACAGGGGTCCCAGCATCGAGCCTTGCGGCACCCCAGTTGCCACTGCCTGCCATTCTGAAAATAACTCGTTAATTTCTACTCTTTGCTTCCTGTCTGCCAAACAGTGTCAATACCCTACCCCCAATATCAGGTGTTCTAATTTTAAACTTATCAAAGGCTTTTTGAAAGTCCAGAAACACCACATTCACTGGCTCTCCCTTATCCATTCTACTTGTTACCTCCTCAAAAAATCCCAGAAGATTAGCCAAGCATGATTTCCTCTTCATAAATCCATGCTGACTTTGATCGATTCTGTCTCTGCTTTCCAAATGTGCAGCTATAACATCTTTAAATATTGACTCAAGCATCTTCCCCTCAAGGCTAACTGGTCTATAATTCCCCATTTTCCCTCTCCTTCCTTTCTTAAAAGGTGGAGTTACATTGGCTACCCTCCAGTCCACAGGAACTGATCCAGAGACAAGAGAACATTGGAAAATGATCACTAATGCATCCACAATTTCTAGGGCCACCTCCTTTAGTACTCTGGGATGCAGACCACCAGGCCCTGGGTATTTATCTGTCTTCAGTCCCAACAGTTTACCTAACACCATTTCCTGACTAATGTGGATTCCCTTCAAATCCTCCCTCCCACTAGATCCTCGGTCCCCTAGTATTTCTTGGAGATTGTTTATCTTCATTATTGAGGACAGAACCAAAGTACTCCTTCATCTGTTCTGCCATTTTCTTGTTTTCCTTTATAAATTCACCTGTCTCTGATTGTAAGGGACCTACATTTGTCTTCACTAATCTTTTCCTTTTTACATACCTAAAGAAGCATTTAGAGTCTGTTCTTATATTCTCCGCAAGCTTTCTTTCATGCTCTTCCCCCCGCCTCTTAATTAACCCCTTTGTCCTCCTCTGTTGAGTTCTAAATTTCTCCCAGTCCTCCGGTTTGCCTCATCCTTGGATTTAACATTATCCTTGATTTCCCTCGTCAGCCACGGTTGAGCCGCCTTCCCTGTTTTGTTTTTTCGCCAGACAAGGATGAATAATTTTTGGAGTTCATCCATGCGGTCTTTGAATCTTCGCAATTGCATCTTCATCGTCAACCATTTAAGTATAATTTGCCCGTCTATCCTAGCCAATTCCCATCTCATACCTTCAAATTCTCCTTTCTTTAAGTATATATATATATGCTGTTCATATATATATATATATATATGTCTGTACAGATTTTGATTGCTCTCCCTATGAGAGCGTGGATTTTCTCCGGGTGCTCTGGTTTCCATCCGCACTCCAAAGAAGTCTTGGTTTGACAGTTAATGGGCTTCTGTTAATTGTAAATTGCCCTAATAAGTAGGATAGTGTACGGGGTGATCACAGGTCGGCATGGAGTTGGTGGGCCGAAGGGCCCGTTTCCATGCTGTATCTCTAAAATAAACTAGTGTGAATGGGTGATCGCTGATCGGTGAGCCGAAGGACCTGTTTACACACTGTACCACTAAATTCTAAAGACTCACTACATTTTTATTGCAATTAACATTATCAACACAAAATGATTGTTGATTGCCATTATTATACTGACAAATGTAACATTATACGTTAATGGCATGGTGGAGCAAGCGGTAGAATTGCTGCCTCACAGCACCAGACACCCAGGTTTGATGCTGTATCTGTGCAGTTTGCACATTCTCACTGCAAATGGAGGAATTTTGGGAAGGCAAGACCAACTCTTATCTGCCTGCATATGATCCATAGCCCCCCATTCCCTGCAATTCCACGTGCCTATCTAAAACCCTCTTAAACACTTCTATCAGCCTCCACCACCACCCCCGGCAGCGTGTTCCAGGCACCCACCTCTCTCTGTATAAATAAAACTTAGCCCACACATCTCCTTTAAACTTTGCCACTCTCACTTTAAACCTATGACCTCTACAATCTGATGTTTCTTTCCTGGGGAAAAAGGTTCTGACTGTCTACCCTATCTACGCCTCTCGTAATTTGATAAACTTCTATCAGGTCTCCCCTCAACCTCCATTGTTCCAGTGAAAACAATTCAAGTCTGTCCAACCTCTCCCTGTAGCTGAAACCCTCTAATCCAGGCAGTGTTCTGGTAAACTAGGTATGTTACAATACCTACCTTCAGTGGCGCTGCAGTTCTGCCACTGGCCGTGTGCGCGACTTTGGCGCCTTTGAGGGGGGGGGGGCGGGATTAAAATGCCGTTTTCTCCTGCCGTTTTCTCCTCCTATTTTCTCGGGCTACTACCTGATGCTGAAAAATCGTTCCGACATCTGTTCTCTGAAGTTTTTTTTAAAAATCGCGGGACAATTTAATTGCTGGAGTAAAATAATAAAGCTACTTCTAACGCCGTCAAAGCCGACAACGGGACGGATCTCACGTAGGGGACAAAACATAAGGTAAGTCATTTATTTTACATATAAACTTGCTTCTTAGGATGACTTTAATCCAAATTTCATCGGCGAAAATGTGATTTGGCCCCATACGAACCGGCAGTGTTTTTCCTGCCGATATGGGGTTCAAATTCACTGCAACCGCAACGTTCCAATCGATTACATTCCACAAAAACCCACTCGCAAGATGATTTAAATGGCCATAAATTTACGGGAATTAAACATTAAATTCCTTCCATTTGGCCTATAAATTCATGACAATGAGATTTTAAAATCATGTTATATTGTGAATTCTTGTGTGAATGTCATTTGGACACTTGAGCTATTTAAAAATGTTAATCTTTTCTTAAGAAATGGATAGATGTTTAGATCTAGTAATTGAATTTTATAATTAGCTACAATTAGGTAACTAACTAATTATATGGTTTAATTTCGGGTCATCCAAGTAAGATTGTTTCATATTTGTTTCAGAATGCTTAAATCTATAATAACTGAAAATTTCTTTCAGTTCTCTTAATTTTTAAGAAAGTTATGGGCTTTTGACTGTCCTCGATCACAGTTTTTGTGTTAAGTCAATGGAAAAGCAATAGGGAACAAGATGCTAATTTCCGAGTATGAAAATGGCCATAGCTTTTTTAATACTGAAGATATGAAAGTGTCAAATTAAACTTCTTTTTATGCTTTATCTGATGGGATAAATTGCAGACTTGATTTTTTAAATCTCAAAATTTGGTAACATTGCTAGATAAACCTCCTCTGCACCGTCTCCAAAGCCTCCACATCCATCCTGTAATGGGGGCGATTAGAACTGCACATAATACTCCAAATGCCCTCCCGACCAAATTCCTACAAAGCTGCATCGCAACTTCCCGACTCTTATACTCAATGCCCTAACCGATGAAGGCAAGTGTACAGTACACCTTCTATAATGATCGAAATTCAAGACTCTTTGCAAATGATTTAGATGAAACTCTGAACAGAAACTGGGGCAATTAGTTAAAAATCATTATTTTATTGTTGAAATATAATTTTTAAAAATCCAAAATGAACAGTGTGCAAAATGTATTAAAAAAGTATTTCCTAATACCATATCTCAATAACCTAGTTTTGATTTATTAACTAATATTGGGTGAATTGTCAGTAGAGATAGTCAGAGATACAGGGTTGTGGATAGTCAGTGATGCAGGGTGCTGGGGAGAAGGGTTTCTGAGGGAGTTAGATTAATTTGTATGGCGTTCCCTCACACTCCTGACTTGTAGATGGGGAAAGGGAATGTGGCAGATGCAGAGTACACGGACTAACCACCCGGGGCAACCAGACAGTAGGGAAACAGGCCCTTTGGCCCAACGAGTCCATGCCACCCAAGATGCCCCATCTCCACTAGTCCCACCTGCCTGTGTTTGGCCCATATCCCTCTAAACTTTCCTTGCAGCCTTACAGCTGCTTTCTCGGAGTCAGGCCCAGAGCTTCAGCGACGGCGCAGCGGGGAGTTTAACACTGCGGAGATAGGGTGAATGCACAGTATTTTACTGAGAGTAGGGGCACTTTAACATTGCCGGGGGTCGCCGGAGAAGCGCTCCAACCCCTGGCCTGCGGCCTACAACATCTTGGAGTCTCGGTCTGTGGAGCTTCTGGCGATAGGCGTGGAGCAGACCTTCCATCGTGGAGCTGGCGATCCTTCGCCTGGGGTCACCGGAGAAGAGCTCCGACCGCCGGCCTGCGGCCTACAACATCTTGAAGCCGCGGTCTCCGGTAAGGAGGTGGCCAATTTTGGAGCCCCGGGCCGCGGGGTGTGCTCAACCTGTCCCGACGTCGGCGTTCTGACCATCCCGACCAGAGGGCTTGAACATCGGGCCGTCTGCAGCGGCGACTACGGAGGGTCAGGGCCCCGACCATGGGTGAACAAGGGAGGAGGAGGAGGAGGACTGTGTGAACTGTAATGCCTTCCACCACAGTGACGAATGGTGTGGTGGATGTCTGTGTTGAATTATGTTGTGTATTGTGTCCTTTTTTATTTGTAACGCTGCATGGTCAATTCATTATTGTGGATGTGACAATTAAATTTGAACAAAATTTGAACGTTTGAACCTTTATCCATGTGTATTTGAAACATTGTGATAGTACTTGCCTCAACTACCTCCTTTAGCAGCTCGTTCCATGTACCCACAACCCTGTGTGAAAAAGTTACCCCTCAGCTTCCTACTAAATCTTTCATCTTTCCCTCTCTCACCTTAAACCGATATCCTGTAGTTCTTCATTGCCCTACCCTGGGAGTAAAAGACTCTGTGCATCTACCCCATCTATTCACTCCATGATCTTATACACTTCTATATGATCGCCCCTACTCTCGGTAAAAGACTGTGCATTCACCCTATCTATTCCCCTCCTGATATGAAGCACCTCTATAAGATCAGCCCTCAACCTCCTGTGCTCCAAGGAATAAAGTCCTAGCCTGCCCAACCTTTAGCTCAGGCCCTTTGAGTCCTGGCAACATCCTCATCAATCTTCTCTGCACTCTTTCCAGCTTAAAATATCCTTCCTATAGCAGGGCGATCAAAACTGAACGCATTACTGAAGTGAGGCCTCACCAAAGTCTTGTACAACTGTAATGTGACCTCCCAACCTCTACACTCAATACCCTGACTGATAAAGGCCAATGTGCCAAAACGGAACGCAATTCTCGAAGTATGACCTCACAAATGTCTTGTATAACCATAACGTGACCTTCCAACCTCCCAATATCCTGAATGATAAAGGCCAATGTGCCAAAACTGAACACCACAGGGAAGTTGAGAGATTTGAAGGATTGTGTCATTGGGAAGGAGTGGAGATGGGTGGGGTGCAATGACAGGGGTAGGAGAGAGACAGAAGATTGCGTGGGATTCATTGATTCTGTGCATATTCCAAGGATTTTCACGGGATCTTGCAGCTTTTCCACTGTTTCCGACCTTGGGAATGATAATAGAAGAGGTAGTTTAGAACCTTGTGTGGGTGAGATCAAGGGTTTATATATCAGAATGAGCTGTTTATATGTTTCTGCATGCGTGCAGGTGAGAGAGAATGTGTGAATGGATTTGTGTGTATATAGGTGTGCATGTTCCCCTCCCTCCCTCCCTCCCTCCCTCCCTCCCTCCCTCCCTCCATGAGTCTGACATTGAGGGTATATAGGTGTGCATGTTCCCCTCCCTCCCTCCCTCCCTCCCTCCATGTGTCTGACATTGAGGGTATATAGGTGTGCATGTTCCCCTCCCTCCCTCCCTCCCTCCCTCCCTCCATGTGTCTGACATTGAGGGTTTATATATTAGAGTCAGCTGTTTATATATTTCTATATGTATGTGCGTGTCTGTGATCAAGGGTTTATGTATTAGGGAGTTGTTTGTATATTTCTATGCCTACGTGTGTGTAATCATGCGTGTGCATGTGAGTGTGCGTGTGTGCGATCGTGCATGTGAGTGTGAGTGTGCGATCGTGCGCGTGTCTGTGATCGAGGGTTTATTTATTAGGGAGTTTGTATATTTCTATGCCCACGTGTGTGTGTGTGCGATCGTGCGTGTGAGTGTGCATGTGCGTGTGTGTGATTGTGCGTGTGAGTGTGCGTGTGAGTGTGCATGTGCGTGTGTGTGAGTGTGCATGTGAGTGTGCATGTGCGTGTGCATGTGCGTATGTGATCTTGTGTGTGAGTGTGCATGTGCGTGTGTGTGATCGTATGTGTGAGTGTGCATGTGCGTGTGCGATCATGCGTGTGAGTGTGCGTGATCGTGCGTGCGAGTGTGTGATCGTGCGTGTGAGTGTGAGTGTGCATGTGTGATCGTGCGTGTGCATGTGAGTATGCGTGTGCGTGAGTGTGCATGTGAGTGTGTGATCGTGTGTGTGCGTGTGAGTGTGCGTGTCCACATTATACCCAGTGTGGGCATCAGGCGCTCCCGGGACAGTGTCGCACACACTCACAGTTCAGAGCGCCCTCTACATCACCCTGACACTTTGGATCCAATATACTCACTAAAAGAGAACGCTGATTTACATCAGGACATTTCATAGGTGCCAACGTCATCATAATCATTCCCTGAAGAATTATCTGTGGCTGCAACGGGTTGAATAATGGTCACGGCAGCTAAAATAGAAACACATTGCAGGAAAGATGTTGTCAATCTGGAAAGGGTGCAGAGAATATTTTTCAGGATGTTGCCAGGACTGGTGGGGCCTGAGCCAGAGGGTGAGGTTGGGAAGGCTAGGACTTTATTCATATTCATGTGATAGCAGAATTAGGCCAGTCGGCCCATCAAGTCTACTCCACCATTCAATCCTGGCTGATCTATCTTTCCCTCTCAACCCCATTCTCCTGCCTTCTCCCCATGTACGGATCAGGAATCTATCTATCTCTGTCTTACATATATACATTTTGTCCTCCATCTGGGGCAATGAATTCCACAGATTCACCACCCTCTGACTAAAGAAATTCCTCCTCATCTCCTTGCTAAAGGAACGTCCTTTAATTCTGAGGCTGTGCCCTCTGGGGTCCAGGACAATCCACTAGTGGAAACATCCTCTCCACATCCACTCTGTCCAGGCCTTTCACTATTAGGTAAGTTTCAATGAGGTACCCCCTCATCCTTCTAACTCCAGTGAGTACAGGCCCAGTGCTGTCAAATGCTCATCATATGTTAACCCACTCATTCCTGGGATCATTCTCATAAACCTCCTCTAGACCCTTTTGGAGCGCAGAGGATGAGGGGTGATCTTATAGAGGTGTACAACATAAGCAGAATAGATTGGGTAGGCGCACAGTCTCCTGCCCACAGGAGAGGAATCAAGAACCAGAGGATATGGGTTTAAGGCTGGGTGGGGGTGGGGGGGGGTGGAATGTGGAATGAGCTACCAGAGGACGTGGTTGAGGCATGTACTATCGCGATGTTTAAGATACATTTAGACAGGTACATGGTTAGGTCAGGTTTAGAGAGATATGGGCCAAATGCAGGCACTTGGGACTAATGTATGTGGGACATGTTGGCCAGTGTTGGCAGGTTGGGCCGAAGGGCGACATTCCACGCTGTGTGACTCCATTTAGACAGGTACATGGTTAGGATAGATTTAAAGGTTTCCGGGCCAAACATGCCCATGTTGGTCGGCATGGGCAATTTGGGCCAAAGGGCTTGTTTCCATGCTGTATCTCTAAACTCTCTGTCATAGAATCACACAGCACGGAAATCTAGTCTCATCCACACTAGTCCCACATGCCCACGTTTGGCCGATATACCCACCACCATGTCTGTGACAATGTGGACCCTTGACCTGAAGGGGGAGAGGGGGAGGGGGGGAGAGGGAGGGGGGGAGGAGGGAGAGAGGGAGAGAGGGAGAGAGGGAGAGAGGGAGAGAGGGAGAGAGGGAGAGAGGGAGAGAGGGAGAGAGGGAGAGAGGGAGAGAGGGAGAGAGGGAGAGAGGGAGAGAGGGAGAGAGGGAGAGAGGGAGAGAGGGAGGGAGGGAGGGAGGGAGGGAGGGAGGGAGGGAGGGAGGGAGGGAGAGAGGGAGGGAGGGAGAGAGGGAGAGAGGGAGAGAGGGAGAGAGGGAGAGAGGAGAGAGGGAGAGAGGGAGAGAGGGAGAGAGGGAGAGAGGGAGAGAGGAGAGAGGGAGAGAGGGAGAGAGGGAGAGAGGGAGAGAGAGAGAGAGGGAGAGAGGAGAGAGAGAGAGAGAGAGAGAGAGAGAGAGAGAGAGAGAGAGAGAGAGAGAGAGAGAGAGAGAGAGAGAGAGAGAGAGAGAGAGAGAGAGAGAGAGAGAGAGAGAGAGAGAGAGAGAGAGAGAGAGAGAGAGAGAGAGAGGGGGGGGTAAGAGTGAGAGGGAGATTGAGGGGGAGAGGGGGAGGGAGGGGAGAGTGTGGGGGGGAGGGGAGGGAGGTGGAGGATGGGGAGGATGGGGTGAGGGGGGAGGAGAGGAGGGCAAGGGGGAGGGGAGGGTGAGGGGGCGGTGAAGGGGAGGTGAAGGGGAGGTGAAGGGGAGGTGAGGAGGAGGGGGGGGGAGTGGAAGGAGAGGAAAAGAGATTGAGAGAGGGAGAGTGAAACAAGAGAGAGACAAAGAGGGCAAGAGGTAAAGCAATTTAAATGTCTGAGGGTCTCAATCGAGGTAGATGGGAGTTTAGTTTAGTTTAAATTCTGTCAAATGACCTGTTTGGAGAATGAGAAACACATAGCCGCTAGTGGTGGAGTATCCCAAAGGCGGGATATATTGCTTTGTTTATAAAACACTCTTGCATAGAAACATAGAAAACAGGTGCAGGAGTAGACCATTCGGCCCTTCGAGCCTGCACCGCCATTCAATATGATCATGGCTGATCATCCAACTCTGTATCCTGTACCTGCCTTCTCTCCATACCCCCTGATCCCTTTAGCCACAAGGGCCACATCTAAATATAGCCAATGAACTGGCCTCAACTACCTTCTGTGGCAGAGAGTTCCAGAGATTCACCACTCTCTGTGTGAAAAATGTTTTTCTCATCTCGGTCCTAAAAGATTTCCCCTTTATCCTTAAACTGTGACCCCTTGTCCTGAACAATCTTCCTGCATCTAGCCTGTCCAACCCCTTAAGAATTTAGTAAGTTTCTCTAGTATCTTTGCATCTCTCTTTGCATCTTCCTCTAGTCGTGGGGGTGGGGGCTTGGGTGGGGCCTCACAAGTGAATAACCTTGGGCCTCTCTTCATCTAAAATCTGACACTGATGCCCCATCTATAATAGTCCTCCTTGCCTGTGTTTGGCCTACTCCCTCTACACCTGTCCTATCCATGTACCTGTCTAACTGTTTCTTAAACTTTGGGATAGTCCCTGCCTCAACTACCTCCTCTGGCAGCTCGTTCCATACCGCACCACCCTTTGTATGAAAGGGTTACCCTTCAGGTTCTTATTAAATCTTTATCTCTTCACCTTAAACTTATGTCATCTGGTTCTTGATTCCCCTACTGTGCATCTACCCGATCTATTCACCCTAGTGATTTTATGCACCTATAAGATCACCCCTGATCCTCCTGCGCTCCAAGGAATAGTCCCCCAGACTGCCCAACCTCTCCCTACAGCTCAGACCTTTGAATCCTTGACTTACCCATATCGTCTTTCTCTGTCAAGTCTAAACAGCGATCGGAATAATTCTCATATTCCGCGAGCGAGAGAGTGGTGTTCGAATTTTGCAATGAATTTACAGCAGGAATATCTAAAACAGAAAATAATAGGACATAAATGACCCGTGCCCAGCACCCTGTGTCATCGACTGTATCCCCACCAATGTTATTCACGCTCCCTCAGACCAACCCTTAGTGACCCCTCTCTCTTACCCAAATGATGTGTATCCTTATCTCCAGCCTTTGTTACCCCTTCCTCTGTGTTACCCTTCACATTCTCGTACCAATCGCAAGACGAGGTACTTGAACTATCTTCTGGAATTTGACTTCCCAAATTCCTTCTTGTGCCTGAGAAGAAAATAGTCAAAATGGCAGGGTAGTGTTGTAGAGCAGATAGTTCACTGTATGCAGGTACATAGGGAGAGAGGGGGAGAGACAGGGAGAGAGAGAGAGAGGGGGAGAGAGAGAGGGGGAGAGAGAGAGAGGGGGAGAGAGAGAGGGGGAGAGAGAGAGGGGGAGAGAGAGAGCAGGTGAGAGAAGGTGGGAGAGGGGGAGAGAGAGGGAGAGACGGAGAGAGGGAGGGGGAGAGACAGAGGGGGTGAGAGAAGGGGTGAGAGAGAGGGGAGAGAGAGAGAGAGGGAGGGGGAGAGAGAGAGGGGGTGAGAGAAGGGGTGAGAGAAGGAGAGGGGGAGAGAGGGAGAGGGGGAGAGAGGGAGAGGGGGAGAGAGGGAGAGAGAGAGAGAGGGGAGAGGGGGAGAGGGGGAGAGGGGAGAGGGGGAGAGGGAGAGAGGGAGAGAAACAGATGCCCACACTAGGGAAGTGGGGCGGGTGGGCGGGCAGACACACACACACCTTTTTATGACTTACGTTTGGAGCTTTGTTTCCGTGTCACTTGAAATTCTTCGTCGGAAGAACTGAAATCTTGTTCCATCCGTTGTCGTCTCTTGATCGCTCCTCTAGCTGTACGGATGAGCAAGCATTGCGTAAAACAGAGGAATTATGTCCACTCTTACGTCCCCTTCGCATCTCTGTTATCCCCTCCCCCTCTCCGGCCCCTTCACCCCTCCCCTCCGCTCCAGCCCCTTCACCCCCTCTTGTCATCCCTGTCTCCAAAGAACATGTTATGAAAGGTTTAAGGATAATTCACCTTTAACGCCAAGTGGCCTCACAATGTCCATATTCTGATCTTGAGAGATTCCGATCATTCCCACATTTCCAAAATGTTCGCCAGTGGACTCTGAGGGCAGAGAAGGGAAAGTGGGACAGAGCAGAGGAATGTAGGAACGCAGGTACACAGTTCCCTGAAAATGGCGTCACAGGTTGACAGGGAGTGTTGTAGACTAGAGGGATCTTACTAACATGACGCACGAGTTAGACAATAGAAAACAGGTGCAGGAGTAGGCCATTCGGCCCTTCAATGTGATCATGGCTGGTCATCCCCAATCAGTACCCCGTTCCTGCCTTCTCCCCATATCCCCTGACTCCGCTATTTTAAAGAGCCCTATCTAGATCTCTCTTGAAAGTATCCAGAGAACCGGCCTCCACCGCCCTCTGAGGCAGAGAATTCCACAGACTCACAACTCTCTGTGTGAAAAAGTGTTTCCTCATCTCCGTTCCAAATGGCTGATGCCTTATTCTTAAACTGTGGCCCCTGGTTCTGGACTCCTAATGGTTCTGGAGTTCTAATATATAGCATGGAAACAGGCCCTTCGGCCCAACTTGCCCACAGTGACTAACATGTCCCATCTATACTAGTCCCACTTGCCTGTATTGGGCCCGTATCCCTCTAAATCTTCCTATCCATGTATATGTCCAAATGTATTTTAAACATTGTGACAGTACCTGCCTCAATTAGGGGAAAGAAAATCAAGAACCTGTGGATTGAGGTGAGAGTGAGCAAGATTTAGTAGGAACGCTAGTGAAAACTTTTTTTACACAAAGGGAACAAGCTGCCAGAGGAGGTGGACACAAAATGCTGGAGCAAGCCAGCAGGTCAGACAGCATCCCTGAAGAAACAGAATAGGTGATGTTTCCGGTCAAAATCCTTTACCAGAGGAGGTAGTTGAGGCAGATACTATTGCAACAATTAACAAACATTTGGACAGGTTCAGAGGGATATGGGCCAAATGCAGGCAGGTGGCACCAGCATAGATGGGGCATGTTGGTCAGCGTGAATGTTGGGTCGAAAGGCCTGTTTCCCTGCTGTGTGACTATGCCTCTATACTTGGACACGTACATGGGTAGGAAAGCTTTAGAGGAATACGAGCCAAACGCGAGCAGGTGGAACTATGGAGCTAATGTAGATGGGGCATGTCGGCCGCTGTGGGCCTGCTGGAACAGGACACATTTGGAGACCCTGCTATAGGAAGCATAAAGGGTGCAAAGAAGATGTACGCAGATGTTGCCAGGACTCAAGGGCCTAAACTACAGTGAGAGGTTAGGCAGGCCTGAAATGTATTCCTTAGAGCACAGAAGGATCAGAGGTGATCTTCTAGATGTCTAAAAGGTTATGAGGGGAATAGATAGGGTGAATGCGCAGAGTCTTTTACACAGAACCAGAGGACATAGTTTAAGGTGAGAGGGGGAAAGATTTAATAGGAAGCCGAGGGGAACCTTTTTAACACAAAGGGCGGTGGTTGTCTGGAACGAGCTGCCAGAGGAGGTAGTGGAGGCAGGTACTGTCACAACATTGAAGAGACATTTAGACAGGTACATGGATAGGACTGGTGTAGCGGGATGTGGGCCAAACGCGGGCAGGAGCGATCAGTGTAGATGGGACATGTTAGTCGTCGTGGGCAGCATAGTGACGCAGCGGTAGCATTGCTGCCACAGTGCCAGAGACCCGGGTTTAATCCTGATTATGGGTGCTGTCTGTACGGAGTTTGTATGTTCTCTCCGTAACCACGTGGCTTTTCTCCAGTTGTTCCAGTTTCCTCTACACTCCAGGTTAATTGGTTTGGCAAAATTGTAAAATTGTCCCCAGTGTGTTCGTGTGCGGGGATCGTTGGTTCGCATGGAAGCGGTAGGCCGAAGGCCCTGTTTCCATGCTGGATCTCTAAACTAAACTACTGCGAATGGGTGATCGCTGGTCGG
>CM075980.1:39098923-39131362 GCA_038087875.1 Malacoraja senta
CTAGCAGGGCTATGACAGCTATCTTCCCAATGTCCTAGGGAATATCCTGTCCGGAACCCTGGAGACTTATCCACTTTTATATTTCTCAAAAGTGTCAGTACTTCCTCTTCTTTGAATCTCATAGTTTCCATAGCTACTCTACTTGTTTCCCTTACCTCACATAATTCAATATCCTTCTCCTTGGTGATTACCGAAGAAAAGAAATTGTTCAATATCTCCCCCATCTCTTTTCGCTCTGCAGATAGCTGTCCACTCTGACTCTCTAATGGACCAATTTTATCCCTCGTTATCCTTTTGCTATTAATATAGCTGTAGAAACCCTTTGGATTTACTTTCACCTTACTTGCCAAAGCAACCTCATATCTTCTTTTAGCTTTTCTAATTTCTTTCTTAAGACACTTTTTACATTTTTTATACTCCTCAAGCACCTCATTTACTCCATGCTGCCTATAATTATTGTAGATCTCTCTCTTTTTCCAAACTAAGTGTCCAATCTAGGGTGACGGAGGAACTGAAAGAAATCCACATTAGGCAGGAAATTGTGTTGGGTAGACTGATGGGACTGAAGGCTGATAAATCCCCAGGGACTGATGGTCTGCATCCCAGCGTACAAAAGGAAGTGGCTCTAGAAATCGTGGATGCATTGGTGATAATTTTCCAATGTTCTATAGATTCAGGATCAGTTCCTGTGGATTAGAGGGTAGCTAATGTTATCCCACTTTTTAAGATAGGCGGGAGAGAGAAAACAGGGAATTATAGACCAGTTAGCCTGACATCGGTGGTGGGGAAGATGCTGGAGACAATCATAAAAGATGAAATAGCGGCATATTTGGATAGCAGTAACAGGATCGGTCCGAGTCAGCATGGATTTACGAAGGGGAAATCATGCTTGACTAATCTTCTGGAATTTTTGAGGATGTAACTAGGAAAGTGGACAAAGGAGAGCCAGTGGATGTAGTGTACCTGGACTTTCAGAAAGCATTTGATAAGGTCCCACATAGGATATTAGTGGGAAAAATTACAGCACATGATATTGGGGGAAGAGTGTTGACATGGATAGAAAATTGGTTGGCAGACAGGAAACAAAGAGTAGGGATTAATGGGTCCCTTTGAGAATGGTAGGCAGTGACTGGCGGGGGTACCGCAAGGCTCGGTGCTGGGACTGTAGTTATTTACAATATATATCAATGATTTAGATGAAGGGATTCAAAGTAACATTAACAAATTTGCAGATGACACAAAGCTGGGTGGCAGTGTGAACTGTGAGGAGGATGCTATGAGGATGCAGGTGAATTGGACAGGTTGGGTGAGTGGGCAGATGCATGGCAGATACAGTTTAATGTGGATAAATGTGGTTATCCACTTTGGTGGCAAAACAGGAAGGCAGATTATTATCTGAATGGTTTCAGGTTGGGAAAAGGGGAAGTACAACGAGATCTGGGGGTTCTTGTTCATCAATCACTGAAAGTAGTAACCATGCAGGTACAGCAGGCAGTAAAGAAAGCGAATGGCGTGTTGGCCTTCATAACAAGAGGAGTTGAGTATAGGAGCAAAGAGGTCCTTCTGCAGTTGTACAGGGCCCTAGTGAGACCACACCTGGAGTATTGTGTGCAGTTTTGGTCCCCTAATTTGAGGAATGACATTCTTGCTATTGAGGGAGTGCAGCGTCAGTTCACAAGCTTAATTCCCGGGATGGCGGGACTGTCATATGATGAAAGAATGGAGCGGCTGGGCTTATATACTCTGGAGTTTAGAAAGATGAGGGGATAGTATTGAAACATATAAGATTATTAAGGGATTGGAAACGTTAGAGGCAGGAAACATGTTCCCGGTGTTGGGGGAGTCCAGAACCAGGGGCCACAGTTTAAGAATAAAGGGTAGACAATTTAGTACAGAGAGGAGGAAAAGAGAGGAGTGATCTTCTAGAGGTGTAGAAAACGAGGGGATAGATCAGGTAGATGCACAATCTTTACCCCCAGAGTAGGAGAATCGAAAACCAGAGCATATGCGTTTGAAGGCGAGAGGGGGAAAGATTTAATAGGAACCCGAGGGGTAACCTTTTCACACAGACGGTGGTGGGTATATGGAACGATCTGTCGGAGGAGGTAGTTGAGGCAGGGACGATCACATCGTTTAAGAAACATTTAGACAGGTACATGGATAGGACAGGTTTTGAGGGATATGGACCAAACGCGGGCAGGTGGGGCGTGTTGGCCTGTGTGGGCAGATTGGCTGTGTGACTCTGTGAGATTAGATTGAAAATTATATTTAGTATTTGTTGTGATATAGTTTACTGACAAATTGTATCACAATATTCCGTTATTAATGTGCCACTCTAATATGCTTTTTTAGTTTTAGTTTAGCGATACAGTGCGGAAATAGTCCACGTCGACCACTATCCTACACACTAGGGACAATTTACAATGTTACCACGTCAATTAACCTACAAACTTGCACATCTTTGGAGTGTTGGAGGAAACTAGAGAACCCTGAGAAAACCCACACAGGTCACGGGGAGAACGTGCAAACTCCGTACAGAGAGCACCCGTCTCGAACTCGGGTCTCTGGCGCTGTGAGGCAGCAACTCTACCGCTGTAATGGATACAATAAAGGGATACAATTGCATTTAGTATTGGTTGCGATAATTTACTGACAAATTGTATCACTATATTAAATTATATCCTGACTTTCAGTCTGAAGAACGGTATCGACCCGAAACGTCACCTATTCCTTCTCTCCAGAGATGCTGCCTGGCCCGCTGAGTTACTCCAGCACTCTGTCTTAACGTTGGTATCAACCAGCATCTGCAGTTCGTTCCAACTCACCTTCAAATCCAGCATAACGATGTGGCAGGCCCACCAGAAGGGGAAAAAGTAGCAATTAAAGTAAAGAAACATTTGTAGCGCAAGACTGGACACGACCGTCTGACCTGGGGGAGAGAGACGAAAAATAACTCTCCCCGTCTCTGTAACGCGCTCCCCTCCATCCCTCCGGCCCCTACACCCCTGCCCCCCTCTCTGTAACCCCCTCTCCCCTCCATCCCTACACCCCTGCCCCCCTCTCTGTAACCCTCTCCCCCGGCCCCTACACTCCTTCTCCCCGTCTGTCAACCCCCTCTCCTTTTGTCCCGTCCCCGTCCCCTCCCCCTCCCCCTCACCCCCTCCCCCCCCCCTCTCCCTTCCTATCCTCTACCTCTCTATCCCACTAAAACCCCTCCATCCCTTCCTCTTCCTCTTCCCTCCGTCTATTCTACTTCCACTGCCTCCCTCAGTCCTCACCTCCATCTACCCTCCCACCCTCCCTCCCTCCCTCTGTCCCCTACCCTCCCCTCCCTCACCGGGGTAACATTCCCTCCCGGGGTTTCCATCCATAGCAACCGAGGGGCCCTCTGTCGCCAGGACGCCTCCTGACGCAGCCCCGCCCCGCCCCGTGACATCAGCACGTAGCCCCCCCCTCGCCCCGCCTTCGATGACGCCACGATACCGACCAGCTGCCCTTGCAGTCGGGTGCCAGGCTCAAAGATGGCCGCCCCCACTAGGTTACCCTCGTGCAAAGATGGATATCACATATCAGTCTGAAGAAGGGTCTACACCCGAAACGTCACCCATTTCTTCTCTCCATAAATGCTACCTGTCCCGCTGAGTTACTCCAGAATGTTGGTTTAAACCAGCAACTGCAGTTCCTTCCTACACATTACATATCTCCCCTCGTGTGCCTGTCTCAAAGATGGCCGTCCCACCGTGGCGGTGTTCATCGCTGATGCCATTACAAAAAATGGCCGTCCCGTGGGGGCAGTGTTGAACCTTGGTGCCAATCTAAAAAATGGCTGCCACACCCAGTGAGTTATTCTTATAAACCTACTGCCTCCCACAACGTTCTGGACTACACTTCTTTCCACCCTGCCCCCTGTAAAGATTCCCCTCTTTCATCAAAGATGAGGCCCTCACTCGTGTCTCCTTGGTACCCCGCAGCTACGACCCTTGCGCCCCCTCCCTCTAGTCCCAACAGGGACAGAGTCCTTCAAGTCCTCACCTTTCACCCCATCAGCCGTCGCATACAGCACATAATCCTCCGACAAGTTCGCCACCTCCAACGGGATCCCACCACTAGCCACATCTTCCCATCTCCACCCCTTTCCGCACAGACCGTTCCCTCTGCGACTCCCTGGTCAACTTGTCCCTTCCCACCCAAACTACCCCCTCCCCAGGTACCTTCCCCTGTAACCGCAGGAGATGCAACACCCGTCCGTATACCTCCTCCCTCGACTCTGTCTACGGACCTCAATAGTACTTTTCAGGTGAGGCAGAGGTTCGCTTGCACCTCATCCAACATCTACTGTATCCGCTGTTCCAGGTGTGGACTCCTGTATATCGGCGAGACCAAGCGCAGGCTCAGCGATCGTTTCGTCTAAACTTACCTGATCTCCCGGTTGCTAAACACTTTAACTTCCCCTGCCATTCCCACACTGACTTTTCTGTCCCGGGCCTCCTCCATTGTCAGAGTCAGGCCCAGCCCAAATTAGAGGAACAGTGCCCAGGGCTGCCAACATTGGGTGAGAGTTGAGAGTGAGAAATTGCGAGGGAGCGTAGCGACCAAGGGGGGAAGGAGCTTTTGCATTTTTCAGCTTGATACTGTAGCGAGCCTTTTAATTTACACTTGAATGCAACATTTATGCTTTAATTGGATATGAATAAGGTTAGGCTAAATTACATTCCTAATTACATTCCACAATAGAGCCAGGCTCTGATCAACAGGTGCAGCACATGAATGACTATATTCATGTATAGGAATGAGATTATATTCTTGCTGTTATGCATATATATAGAGAAAAACACAGAGAAACAAAGCAAAAGTCGGACTTCCATCACTGTTCTGCACAAATGAATCAATCAACCTTACCCTTTGAATATAGAAACAAGACGAAAATAATGCCACATATTCAATCATATATGGTTCAATGAAATTAAGATATATATGTAAAAATATATATGGAAACAGGCCCTTCAGCCCACCAAGTCCACACCGACCAGCAATCTATCATACACCATCCATCCATCACGCCAGGGACAATTTACAGAAGCCAATTAACCTACAAACCTGCACTTCTTTCGGATATGGGAGAAACCGGAATATCCGGAGAAAACCCATGTGGTAGTACGGCAGCGACTCTACTGCTGCGCCGCCGTGCCACCCCATTAAATTATTTTTTCTGCAATAAATTTATTATGGTGTCACGTGAATAAAGATGAACACATGATTCTGATTTCTGCCCTTAGTTGGATAACACACATGTCCAGTCATTGTGTTTTATGGCTGGTTTTCAACCTCTTCAGGCCGAAGGTCTCGACCCGAAACATCACCCATTCTTTCTCTTCAGAGATGCTGCCTGTCCTGCTGAGTTTTCCTAGTTTTTAGTGTCTATCTTCAGTTTAAACCAGCATCTGCAATTCCTTCCTACACTATTTGTCCTATTCTCATAATATTATTCACCTCAACTAAGTTTATTCTTCACCTCCATTGCTGCAGAGAATACAATACCAGTTATCAAATCTTTCTTCAAAATGAAAAAAAAATTCCAGCCCTGCCAACATCTTCATAAATCGCCCCTGGATCCTCTCCAGAGCAATTGCACCCTTTCTACAGTATGTCATAGACTTACAGCATGGAAACAGGCCCTTCATCCCAACTTGTTCGTGCAGATCAAGATGCCCCATCTAAAGTAGTCCCATTTATCCGCATTTGGCCCATATCCCTTTAAACCTTGTGTGTGCCAGTGTGTGTATGAGAGTGTGTCAGTGTCAGTGAAGTGGCGACAACATCCGGAGTGAGCAGAGACATGGTGATGCCCGGGGAGCGTTTCCCTCCCCCCCCTCTCGGGAATGCGGACCTGCCCAGGTGCTCCTTGTCCAGCTGGGGTCCGGGGGAGGTGAGGGTCAGTGACCCAGGGGTCCGGGGGACATAAGGGTCGGTGACCTGGGGGTCAGGCATCGGACCGGAGCCTTAGCCCGAGATTCATCCCCGTGGCTCCAGAGGCGGCACCGACGCCCCCACTCACCCGGTCCGTTCCTGGCTCCAGGCTGCGGTTAAAACTCCATGGAACTATGCAAGTTCCAATTGTTTGGACAAAAATCACTTATTACTGCTTTATAACAGTTAAGTTACTTTAAGACCATTTCAGAAATTATGGCAGTCAACTAACAATCAACTAACAAATTAAAGCAAACTAAAAAAAATAACATGGTCCCTTTCCCGACTCTACCTCATAAGTACTTTATCGCTGTTAACAGAGCAAAGGGGTATTAATCTCACGAATCAAAATGGGGAAAGTGGGGGCAATTTTGCTTAAATGAAAATTCTAAGCCCATTCAGATCTGCATAGAGTCAGAGTTATACAACATGTACATGGCTGGCCCAATTTGTCCATAATGATCAAGTTGGCATTCTGCGTGCCCAGGGACTGGCTGCCGTTCCCAGATCAGCTCACGTCCCAGGGACTGGCTGCAGTTACATAGATACATAGATACATAGAAAATAGGTGCAGGAGTAGGCCATTCGGCCCTTCGAGCCTGCACCGCCATTCAATATGATCATGGCTGATCATCCAACTCAGTATCCCGTACCTGCCTTCTCTCCATACCCCCTGATCCCTTTAGCCACAAGGGCCACATCTAACTCCCTCTTAAATATAGCCAATGAACTGGCGTCAACTACCCTCTGTGGCAGAGAGTTCCAGAGATTCACCACTCTCTGTGTGAAAAAGTTTTTCCTCATCTCGGTCTTAAAGGATTTCCCCCTTATCCTTAAGCTGTGACCCCTTGTCCTGGACTTCCCCAACATCGGGAACAATCTTCCTGCATCTAGCCTGTCCAACCCCATAAGAATTTTGTACGTTTCTATAAGATCCCCTCTCAATCTCCTAAATTCTAGCGAGTATAATCCAAGTCTATCCAGTCTTTCTTCATATGAAAGTCCTGACATCCCAGGAATCAGTCTGGTGAACCTTCTCTGCACTCCCTCTATGGCTATAATGTCCTTCCTCAGATTTGGAGACCAAAACTGTACGCAATACTCCAGGTGTGGTCTCACCAAGACCCTGTACAACTGCAGTAGAACCTCCCTGCTCCTATACTCAAATCCTCTTGCTATGAAGGCCAACATACCATTCGCTTTCTTCACTGCCTGCTGCACCTGCATGCCTACTTTCAATGACTGGTGTACCATGACACCCAGGTCTCGCTGCACCTCCCCATTTCCTAATCGGCCACCATTTAGATAATAGTCTGCCTTCCCGTTTTTGCCACCAAAGTGGATAACCTCACATTTATCCACATTATACTGCATCTGCCAAACATTTGCCCACTCCCCCAGCCTATCCAAGTCACCTTGCAGTCTCCTAGCATCCTCCTCACAGCTAACACTGCCCCCCAGCTTAGTGTCATCCGCAAACTTGGAGATGTTGCTTTCAATTCCCTCGTCCAGATCATTAATATAAATTGTAAATAGCTGGGGTCCCAGCACTGAGCCTTGCGGTACCCCACTAGTCACTGCCTGCCATTGTGAAAAGGACCCGTTTACTCCTACTCTTTGCTTCCTGTTTGCCAGCCAGTTCTCTATCCACATCAATACTGAACCCCCAATACCGTGTGATTTAAGTTTGTATCCTAATCTCTTATGTGGTACCTTGTCGAAAGCCTTCTGAAAGTCCAGATACAACACATCCACTGGTTCTCCCCTATCCACTCTACTAGTTACATCCTCGAAAAATTCTATAAGATTCGTCAGACACGATTTACCTTTCGTAAATCCATGCTGACTTTGTCCAATGATTTCACCACTTTCCAAATGTGCTGCTATCCCATCTTTAATAACTGACTCTAGCAGTTTCCCCACTACCGATGTTAGACTAACTGGTCTGTAATTCCCCGTTTTCTCTCTCCCTCCCTTCTTAAAAAGTGGGGTTACGTTTGCTACCCTCCAATCCTCAGGAACTACTCCAGAATCTAAAGAATTTTGAAAAATTATCACTAATGCATCCACTATTTCTGGAGCTACTTCCTTAAGTACTCTGGGATGCAGCCTATCTGGCCCTGGTGATTTATCGGCCTTTAATCCATTCAATTTACCCAACACCACTTCCCGACTAACCTGGATTTCACTCAGTTCCTCCATCTCCTTTGACCCGCGGCCCCCTGCTATTTCCGGCAGATTATTTATGTCTTCCTTAGTGAAGACGGAACCAAAGTAGTTATTCAATTGGTCCGCCATATCCTTGTTCCCCATGATCAATTCACCTGTTTCTGACTGCAAGGGACCTACATTTGTTTTAACTAATCTCTTTCTCTTCACATATCTATAAAAACTTTTGCAGTCAGTTTTTATGTTCCCTGCCAGTTTCCTTTCATATTCTATTTTCCCTTTCCTAATTAAGCCCTTTGTCCTCCTCTGCTGGTCTCTGAATTTCTCCCAGTCCTCTGGTATGCTGCTTTTTCTGGCTAATTTGTACGCAACATTTTTTGCTTTGATACTATCCCTGATTTCCCTTGTTATCCACGGATGCACTACCTTCCCTGATTTATTCTTTTGCCAAACTGGGATGAACATTTTTTGTAGTTCATCCATGCAGTCTTTAAATGCCTTCCATTGCATATCCACCGTCAACCCTTTTAGAACTAATTGCCAGTCAATCTTGGCCAATTCACGTCTCATATCCTCAAAGTTACCTTTCTTTAAGTTCAGAACCGTTGTTTCTGAATTAACAATGTCACTCTCCATCCTAATGAAGAACTCAACCATATTATGGTCACTCTTGCCCAAGGGGGCACGCACAACAAGTCTGCTAACTAACCCTTCCTCATTACTTAATACCCAGTCTAGAATAGCCTGCTCTCTCGTTGGTTCCTCTACATGTTGGTTTAGATAACTATCCCTCATACATTCCAAGAAATCCTCTTCCTCAGCACCCCTGCCAATTTGATTCACCCAATCTATATGTAGATTGAAGTCACCCATTATAACTGTTTTGCCTTTGTTGCACGCATTTCTAATTTCCTGTTTGATGCCATCCCCAACTTCACTACTACTGCTAGGTGGCCTGTACACAACACCCACCAGCGTTTTCTGCCCCTTAGTATTTCGTAGCTCTACCCATACCGATTCCACATCCTCCAAGCTAATGTCCTTCCTTTCCACTGCGTTAATCTCCTCTCTAACCAGCAACGCTACCCCACCTCCTTTTCCTTTCTCTCTATCCCTCCTGAATATTGAATATCCCTGGATGTTCAGCTCCCAGCCTTGGTCACCCTGGAGCCATGTCTCCGTGATCCCAACTTTATCATAATCATTAATTGCTATCTGCACGTTCAACTCATCGACCTTATTACGAATGCTCCTTGCATTGAGACACAAAGCCTTCAGGCTTGTTTTTACAACGCTCTTACCCCTTATACAATTATGTTGGAACGTGGCTCTTTTTGATTTTTGCCCTGGATTTGTCTGCCTGCCACTTTTACTTTTCACCTTGCTACCTATTGCTTCCGCCCGCATTTTGCACCCCTCTGTTTCTCTGCTCACCCATTTAAGAACCCCACCACCTCTTATTCTCTGTTTATTATTGTTTTCTTCTTTCCCCCCTACATGTTGGGTCTGAGTGCTTTCCTTCTCTGCCTCCTGCCTCACACACTGTCTAATAGCATTCTCTATTTGAGTCCCTCCCAGGTCGACTCGCCTGCCCCGACTCCGCGAAAACGAATTGAAAACCCCCCGCTTTTTTTCGGGTTACGGGCCGGATTCGGCCCGTGTGCCGTAGGTTGCCGAACCCTGTCCTAGATGTTTGGCCTCATTGTGGTCCCCCCCCCCATGTTTTATAACCGATTCACCTGGTTAGTTCTATCTCCGGCGGCTTCATGTTGTCAGCGGCTGCACATCCAACCAAGAAAGAAGAGAAGAGAAGAGACGCGATGTCACTCACAGCCGCCAACTGACGCACTTCCCCAGACTGCACAGATCGCTGTGATGTGGCGCAAAGAGACAAACTGTGCAGGGACTGAAGACAGCGTGAGAATTCTGTCATCAGCGTGAGAATTGGCTGAAATGCGTGACTGAGCGTGAGAGTTGGCAGCCCTGTCTAAGGCCACGATGTGACAACAGACACACAGGGAGACACATACACAAAGGAAGACACACACACACACACACGCACGCACGCACGCACGCACGCACACACACACACACACACACACACACACACACAAGGAGACACACACACACAGACACACACACACACACACACATGGAGACACACACACAAAGGAAGACACACACACACACACACAGGGAGTCAGACACACACACACACAGGGAGACACACACACAGGGAGACACACACATACACACACACACAGGGACACACACAAACACACAGGGAGACACACACACACACACACAAGGAGACACTCTCAGGGAGACAGACAGACACACACACACCTTTCCTTCCCCCTCCCTCCATCCTCCCCCTCCCTCGCTCTCTCCTCCCCACTCCCTCTCTCTTTCCTCCCCTTCCTCCCTCCTCCCCCCATCCCTCCCTCTGTCCTCCCCCCTTTTTCCTCCCCTCCCACCCTCTTTTCTCCCCCTCCCTCTCTTTCCTCACTCTCCCTCTTTCTCCCCTTTCTCCTTCCCTTCCTTCATCCCCTTTCTACATTCCCTCCCCCTGTCTCTCTTTGGCTCCATCCAGGGCCGGATTTAGATGAAGAGAGGCCCTAAGCTGTTCCACTTGTGAGGTCCCCCATAATCCCCACCCGCATGACTAGAGGAAGATGGTCAACCAGATTGACACTGATTTGCAGCCGAGCGTGGCCAATGAGATAAGGGGCTGGAAAGCTGCACTTTTTATTTATTTATTTATTGTCAATGCTCGTGTCGAGTTATTGGTTTAAAACACTATTATTCTGAAATGGAGGGCAAGGAAAATTACTGAAGGGTTGTTTAGAGACTACAGTGCGTTGTGACAGCATATGTAAGAAAGGCCTATGACAGTGTCAAAAATATTATACACCTTGCAGGGCTCTCACTTAATTTTTTTTCTCTGTTGACAGCCGGGCAACCTTGGCAGCTTTTTAAGTTGCCAAATGACAGATTAGGTGGTCATTTAAGACGGCTTGCATGACACGTGCGATAATGTGCTCGGACGAAGTGCATAGTTACCAGTCGGAATTATGCTCAATGAAGCATTCACATATTATTTCTGCTTCAAATAAAGTCACTAACTAAACATATTCACCAATCAATACATGATATATACCACAATGACATGCAGCAAAATTATAATACAGTATCTCAACTCTTTTTACACATTGCAATGAATGCAATTTCTATTATTTCTTTCCACTTCCAAACAAAAATGTGGTTGGATTATTCAGCATATGATCAACCTCGGTGAGACCAAGTGCAGGCTGGGCGATCGCTTCGCACAACACCTCCACTCAGTTCGCAATAACCAACCTGATCTCCCGGTGACTCAACACTTCAACTCCCCTTCCCATTCCGAATCTGACCTTTCTGTCCTGGGCCTCCTCCATGGCCAGAGTGAGGCCCACCGCAAATTGGAGGAGCAGCGCCTCATATTTGCTTGGGTAGTTTACACCCCAGCGGTATGAACATTGGCTTCTCCAATTTCTGGTAGTCCTTGCTTTCTCCCTCTTTCCCCTCCCATTCCCAGCTCTCCCACAGCCTACTGTCTCAGCCTCTTCCTTTCTTTTTTGTGTCCCCTCCCGACATCAGTCTGAAGAAGGGTCTCGACCCGAAACGTCGTCTATTCCTTCGCTCCACAGATGCTGCCTCACCCGCTGATTTTCTCCAGCTTTGTTTACCAATGGGATCCCACCACTGGCCACATCTTCCCATCTCCTCCCCTGTTGGCTTTCCGCAGAGACCGCTCCCTCCGTAACTCCCTGGTCAATTTGTCCCTTCCCACCCAAACCACCCCCTCTCCTGGCACTTTCCCTTGCAACCGCAGGAAATGCTACACTTGTCGCTTTACCTCCCCCCTTGACTCCATTCAAGGACCCAAGCAGTCTTTCCAGGTGCGCCAGAGGTTCACCTGCACCTCCTCCAACCTCATCTATTGCATCCGCTGCTCTATGTGTCAGCTGCTCTACATCGGTGAGACCAAGCGCAGGCTTGGCGATCACTTTGGCCAATACCTCCACAATAACCAACCTGATCTCCCGGTGGCTCAGCACTTGAACTCCCCCTCCCATTCCGAATCTGACCTTTCTGTCCTGGGCCTCCTCCATGGCCCACCGTAAATCGGAGGAGCAGCATCTCATATTTCGCTTGGGCAGTTTACACCCCAGCGGTATGAACATTGACTTCTCCAATTTCAGGTAGACCCTGCTTTCTCCTCCCCTTCCCAGCTCTCCCTCAGCCCACTGTCTCTGCCTCTTCTTTTCCCCTCCACCCTCACATCAGTCTGAAGAAGGGTCTCGATCCGAAACGTCGCCTATTTACTTCTCTCCATAGATGCTGCCTCACCCGCTGAGTTTCTCCAGCATTTTTGTCTACCCATTCACACAAGTTCTGTTATCCCACTTTCCTCACCCACTCCCTACACATTAAGGGCAATTTTACAGAGACAAGTTAACCTACAAAGCCAATGCGTCTTTGGGATATGGGAGAAAACCCAAACGCTTGCAGGGAGAATGTGCAAATTCAACACGGACAGTGCCCGAGGACAGGATCGAACACAGATCTCTAGCGTGTGAGGCAGCAAGTCCACCAGCTGTGCCACTATATTTTGTTTTCGAACACACACAAAATTATACGTTGATAACTTTGGTTACTAAAAAAATGAAAATATCCATTTTCAGTTTTAAATCTCTAATGTTCCCCTTTACAGCTACTGTATGTTTTAATTAAGTTCAAGACTATGCGGCAGTACATTGGCCATAAAGTTGCTGCCTAAAAGTGCCAGAGACCCGGAATTGATCCTGAATATGGGTGCTGTTTGTATGGAGTTTTTTCTCCATTTCCCTTTGATCGCATGGGTTTTCTCCGGGTGCTTGGGTTTCCTTCCACATTCCAAAGGTGTGCAGGTACCTATGTCAAACCCAACCCAAAATATAATATTTTTCTTTTGTCCAGAGATTCTGTCTGACCTGTTGAGTTATATATTCATATATAAATATACACTGTTTTGTTTTCTTGTTTATAACATTGTTTACAGAGTACTATGTTTACATTTCTGTTGTGCTGCTACAAGTAAGGATTTCATTGTTCTAACTAGGACGTGAGAGAATAAAACACTCTTGACTCTTGAATTACTCCGCTAATGTGTGGGATAGAACTAGTGTACGGGTGATCGGTGGTCGGTGTGCACTCGGTGGGCTGAAGGGCCTGTTTCCACGCTGTATCTTTAAATTAAACTAAAAACACTAAAACCAGAGGGAGTCTAAAGAAGGGTCTCTACCCAAAACGTCACCCAATTTCTTCTATCCTGAGTTGCTGGCTGCTCCATGGAGTTCCCCTGCACAATTAAAGCATGGAATAGTCTTCACCCTACCATAGTTACCCAACCAGACGCAACTATATTTAAGGTACCTACTTTTCCCCCCAAGAACCCTTTTATGCTTAAGTCCAAGTCAAGAGTCATATAACCATATAACCATAACAGCATGGAAACAGGCCATCTCGGCCCTTCAAGTCCGTGCCGAACATTTTTTTTTATTAAATTAAAAATAAATACTTCCCCCTAGTCCCATCTACCTGCACTCAGACCATAACCCTCCATTCCTTTCCCGTCCATATACCCATCCAATCTATTTTTAAAGGATAACATCGAACCTGCCTCCACCACTTCCACTGGAAGCTCATTCCACACAGCTAGCACTCTCTGAGTAAAGAAGTTCCCCCTAATGTCCCCCCTAAACTTCTGTCCCTTAATTCTCAAGTCATGTCCCCTTGTTTGAATCTTCCCTACTCTCAATGGGAAAAGCTTATCCACTTCCACTCTGTCTAACCCGCTCATAATTTTAAAGACCTCTATCAAGTCCCCTCTTAACCTTCTGCGCTCCAAAGAATAAAGACCTAACTTGTTCAACCTTTCTCTGTAACTTAGTTGCTGAAACCCAGGCAACATTCTAGTAAATCTCCTCTGTACTCTCTCTATTTTGTTGACATCCTTCCTATAATTCGGCGACCAAAATTGTACTCCATACTCCAGAATTGGCCTCACCAATGCCTTGTACAATTTTAACATTACATCCCAACTTCTATATTCAATGCTCTGATTTATAAAGGCCAGCACACCAAAAGCTTTCTTTACCACCCTATCTACATGAGATTCCACCTTCAGGGAACTATGCACAGTTATTCCTAGATCCCTCTGTTCAACTGCATTCCTCAATTCTCTACCATTTACCGTGTACGTCCTATTTTGATTTGTCCTGCCGAGATGTAGCACCTCACATTTGTCAGCATTAAACTCCATCTGCCATCTTTCAGCCCACTCTTCCAAATGGCCTAAATCTCTCTGTAGACTTTGAAAATCTACTTAATTATCCACAACACCACCTATCTTAGTATCATCTGCATACTTACTAATCCAATTTTCCACACCATCATCCAGATCATTGATGTACATGACAAACAACAGTGGACCCAACACAGACCCCTGAGGCACCCCACTAGTCACCGGCCTCCAACCTGACAAACAGCCATCCACCATTACTCTCTGGCATCTCCCATTCAGCCACTGTTGAATCCATCTTGCTACTCCACCATTAATACCCAACAATTGAATCTTCTTAACCAACCTTCCATGAGGAACCTTGTCAAAGGCCTTACTGAAGTCCATATAGACAACATCCACTGCTTTACCCTCATCAATTTCCCTAGTAACCTCTTCGAAAAATTCAAGAAGATTAGTCAAGCATGACCTTCCAGGCACAAATCCATGTTGACTGTTCCTAATCAGACCCTGCTTATCCAGATGCTTATATATATTATCTTTAAGTATCCTTTCCATTAATTTGCCCACCACTGAAGTCAAGAGAGTTTTATTGTCATGTGTCCCAGATAGGACAATGAACTTCTTGCTTGTTGCAGCACAACATAGTAAAGTAAAGTAAGTTTATTTATATAGCGCCTTTCAATCAGGTTACTGAAACCAAAGCGCTTTACAGACAATTAACCATATAAATACAAATAAAAAGGTAGAATAAAAAAGACACGACACACTATTTAGAGATTCAACATGAACATCCCCCCACAGCAGAGTCGACACTCTCCACCGTGAGGGAAAGGCACCAAAGTGTCCAGTCCTCCTCCTAGTCCACCCGAGATCGGGGCCAGTTTGAGGGCTCCGCAGCCAGTCGCCGCAACGGCAGCCCGATGCTGTAGGCCCACCCGCCGGGAAGCTGGAACACCGGCATCGGGTGGAAAGTCATCAACGGCTTGGAAGTGTCTGGAGGGGCCGCTCCCTCCCCGGAGACTGCGACGCCCGTAGTCCCCAGGCCGCGCCGGTTGGAGCCTCGACTCTGACTCCGCAGTGTTTTCGACCCAGCGCCGCCCGCCCACGGCGGGACGCCCTCAGACCGCAGACTGCAGACCGCGGCTGCTTGATGTTGGTGGTCGGCGGTCACAGCACTCCGGAGCAGCGACCCGCCAAGGCATCGCCCGCTCCGTGTTGGTGTCCCAGCGCTGTGCCGCCGAAGCTGTGGTCCCGGGAGGAACGCTGCTCCAGCCCGATGGAAGGCCGCATGGGGAGAGCGAAGATGCGATTCGGAGGAAAACCGCATCTCCGACCAGGTAGGACTGGAGTTGAAACAGTTTCCCCACCCCCCACAGAGAAAGAATAGACCTCCTAATAAAAATAGACAAAATAATAGACAAAAAAGGGTTAGAGGACAGACTGCAGGCAGGCAGCCCGCACAACCGGCGCCCACTCCCGCACATCCACCACATAGCTGTGAACATAATACAGAACAGGAGATAAAAGTTCAGTGTGTTTATATACCATAGACCATATATATACACAATAAATAAACAGATAAAATGCAATAGGCTGTTATTGTTCAGCCCTCCACCACCTCGTTTAAATTCCATTTAGAATATTTATGGAGGACCAGGAAACCAGAAGCGAGAATTACTCCAAGGAGTTACTCCTGATCCAGGGTCAGGGAGTGATTCTGCATTGGTTTTCAGCGGTCACGGCGAGGCAGCCAGATCTCCCACAATTCAAAGTGAGGGAGAAAGTGCCCAGCGCCGACGAATTGCCGTGGCAATGCGCATGTGCAGGTCGGCCGATGATGGCCGTGGTTGTGCGCATTTGCAGGGGGGAGGATGTGCTGGCCGGAGCAGTGCGCATGTGCAAGGTGGCCTGCCGTGCCGGCGGATGAGGAGCGAGCGGCGAGCGGAGACCCGGCGGCTCGGACATGGATACGGATGGCGGGCGGAGACGGAGAGAGAGAGAGAGATAGAGAGGGGGCCCGCCCAGAGTTGAACGGCAGGTTTCCTGCCTTGGCCGGAGGCCGCCTAGATTTCGAGGCCCTAGGCTTCAGTGGTAAATCCGGCTTTGCGAGGCCCCCCTAGATCTCGAGGCCCTAAGCTTAAGCTTGTCAAGCTTATATGTAAATCCAGCCCTGCCTCCATCCCTCCCTTTTTTTCTTTTCCTCTCTCTCTCTTTCTCCCCTCCCTCTCCCCTCCCTCTCTTTGCTCGACCGCCCAATGGGGAGTCTGGCGGGCACGGTGCAGTGTGGATTGGCGGTGCTGGCGCTGCCATGTGAGTTGAAGGGCAGGAGGGAGAGAGGGAGGCTGCAGCGGCGGCCGGCAGCGCAGCGTTCGCAGCCGGCGCACAGAGGCGCTGACACCCGGCGGCTGCACATCCGACCAAGAGAGAAGAGACGCGACGTCACTCACAGCCGTCAATCGACGCGCTTGCCCAGACCGCACAGATCGCTGTCATGTGGTGTAAAGAGACAAACTGTGCAGCAAAGATCGTTTAGCTTCGCTATAGGATCCTTGCTGTGCAGGGACTGAAGACAACGTGAGAATTCTGTCATCAGCGTGAGGGTGTGAGAATTGGCTGAAATGCGTGACTCTCACGCTCAAAGCGTGAGAGTTGGCAGCCCTGAGTGCCTCATATTTTGCTTGGGCAGCTTACACCCCAGCGGTATGAATATTGACTTCTCTAACTTCAAGTAACCCTCTCTCTCCATCCCTCCCACTCTGAATGTCCCCGATTACATTTTATCTTTGTTATAACCTTCTCCTCGCTATCAGTGATCTATTCTATATTTTCCTTGACCTTTGTCTCTTTTGATGTCTTCACACATTACCCTTCCCTAGCTCTGTGTCTCCCTCTCTCCTGACTCAGTCTAAAGAAGGGTCTCGACCCAAACCATCACCCATTCCTTCTATCCAGATATGTTGCCTGAGTTACTCCAGTAGTTTGTGTCTATCTTGCCTTGTGGTTTCGCCTGAAAGGAAGTGATGGCGTGCAAGCCGTGCGACAACTGCCGAACGTCTCATCCTCCAGTTTAGTGCAAAAGTCTATTTAATCTTTTTGATGGCCTTATCGTGGTCCTATTTGGATTTCTAATAAATCTGCGTCAACAGACTTGAATGCCTGAGATCTGGTCTTCATAAGAATGCGGACATCTTGGATCATCCAAGCCTGGTTGGCGAACATTTGGGTGGTTTTCATGGAAACACACTCCTGCGCACATTGCCTTATGGAGATAATAGAAATGGTAGCGTAGTCGTTCAGGTCAGTTGACGAGTCCTTAAATATCGACCAGTCTGTCGACTCCGAGCAATCCCAGAGTTATTCATCACTCATAGGAGCAGAAGAAGGTAATTCGGTTCACCCAGCCTGCATTCAATCATGGCTGCCCTATCTTTCCCTCTCAACTCCATTCTCCCCATAACCCTGACCCCCTTACCAATCAAGTATATGTCAATCTCCCCCGTTAAAATAAATAATGCTCCAAAACCTCCGTAGCAATGAATTCCACCCATTCACTACCCTCTGACTGAAGAAATTCCTCATCTCCTTTCTAAATGTATGTCCTTTTATTCTGCGATTATGTCCTCTGGTTCTAGACTCTCCTACATCCTACTTTATCCAAGCCTTTTACTATTCGGTAAGTTTCAATGAATTACCCCTCATCCTTCTAAACTCCAGTAAGTACAGGCCCAGTACGTCAAATGCTCATCATACATTAACCCAGTCATACCTGGGATCATTCTAGTTAATGAGTAGGAAAGAACTGCAGATGCTGGTTTAAATCGAAGGTAGACACAAAATGCTGGAGTCTCTGGAGAGAAGCAATGGGCGACATTTCTGGTTTCGACCGGGTCTCGACCCGAAATGTCACCCATTCTTTCCCTCCAGAGATGCTGCCTGGCCCGCTGAGTTACTCCAGCATTTTGTGTCCATCTATCATTCTAGTTAACCTCTGGACCCTGTACAATGCCAGCACATCCTTCCTCAAATATGGGGCCCAAAACTGCTCAAAGTACTCCAAGCTGGAGCAGTGCTCTTGAATTGTTGCCCGTATGTAGGATGAGGAAGCGTAGCCAGGTGGATGTACTGGCATGGATAGAAGGTTAACTGAATGGCAGAAGACAAATAGTGGAAAAAGGATTTATTTTCTGGTTGGCCAGTAACTAGCAGAATTCCGCAGAGATCGGTGCTGACATGGCTACGTTTCCCATTATATAGACCACTGGGATCTCTTCTGGGGTAAGGGTGACTTGTACCAAAGGGACGGGTTACACCTTACCTGGACGGAGACCAACATTCTGGCAGGCAGGGTTGCTAGTGCTACACGGGAGATTTTAAACTAAATAGCAGGGGGAGGGGTTGACAAATTGGGAGTATAGGGATGGAGTTAAAGGGGAAGAGAGTACAGGAAAAGTTACGAAAGACACCCGAATTAATGGGTCGGAAAGTTCAAGAAGGGATTAGAGAGTAACGTCAGTGAAATAGGAACCTGTGTGAGAGGGGAGGTGAATACAGAATTTTACTTCGGAGTCACGTGAGTGACTAGGTGAAGAAGACCCGTCAGGGCGCATTGGCGCACGGACCAGCGGGAGGACAGAGCTCCTCCTGTGGTAAGTATTTTAAAGTAGTTTTAAAACTCCAGCTAAGTGGAAAACTTAGCTGGAGTGAAAAGTTCCTTTGCTGTGGTGCCGTGCTGTGTGTTTTTTGTTACAGGAGCACCATGGTGAAGACGAGTAGGGGGAGGGCAGCCGCAGGTAAAGCATAGGAGAGCCGCGGGAATGCGGTCTGTGAGCGGCTGCCTCATACCCCTGCACAGTCGCCGACCGGGAGCGGGGCGACTTCAGACTTAGTGCTAAAAATCACCAAAGCCAACGCCAGTCGGGCGTAAGGCCACGGGGAAGTCTGGGAGGCCCTCGAACTCAACTGAGTCGGGCCACAACGAGCCTGTACGGGGCTGGAGACGTTTTTTAAACGGTTCTCCCAAATGAGCACCTCATACAGAGGTTGCTCCAGAAACGCACACTCCGGGGGGAGGAGTCGTGTGGGCGGTAGGCTGCAGAAAGGCCGCGCCGGCAACACCTGGTAGAGGGCTGCTTAAAGCACCCTCATGCATGAGGTGATTGCAGAGGGTCAGCTAAGTTCTGACCCCGACTCTGACGGAGACTTGGAACTTAGCGAAGACGGCCGTTGTCAGAGGTCCATGTCTGGCAGCACGATTCGCTGTCCCGTCAGAGTATGGAGTGCCACTGGGAGAAGAGCTGGCCTCCACGATATAGAGGCTGCTGGATAGCACCTCATTGAAAAGACGCTTGCAGAGGGTCAGCTCAGTTCTGACTCGACTCTGACGGAGACTTCGTTGACTAGCGAAGACGGCCGTTGTCAGAGGTCCATCTCTGGCAGCATGATTCGCTGTCCTGTCAGAGTATGGAGTGCCACTGGGAAAGCGAAGACGGCCGTTGTCAGAGTTCCCATCTCTGGCAGCACGATTCGCTGTCCAGTCACAGTCTGGAATTGCCAAGAAACAGGAGACCGGGGTAACTGCGAGTTGCTGAATGTGCCAGCAGTGAACCGGGAGCCAGTGATATGGAGCCAGATGGGCGTGGGCATGCAGTGCCCAGGAGATGAAGCTGCAGAGAAATCCTGAAATTACTTGGCTCAGGAATCACGGCGTTCGTGAGAACGGTGGATGGAGGGCATGTGTCGGAGACGCAGCAAGAGGTACTAGGGTTGCTTTGTAGCACCCATTTTGAGATAAATTGTCTCAGGGAAAGTGCCATTCGGCCCACCTTTAATTCCAAGATTGCAGTACTCTGCCAGCCCAGCAACATACAGCCGGCCAACCTACTCTTCGGAGAGGACCTCGCCAAGAGTGTCAAGGACATGGATGACGAGGCAAAGATGGTGGGCTTGATCAAGCCACCGGCAGTCGGCAAGTTTCCAAAAAAGAAAGTACCCCTACAAACGAGGCTGGACCAGGGACAAGTCGGCCGGCAATGCAGATGCGCAGGTGCATTCTGCAGCGGGAACACGGTCAAACATTGCTTTCCCGCCAGGAGCCGGGGACAACGTGATCCACCAGGTACCAAGGAGGTAGGTGGGCCTGGTTCTCAGGTGCACATATCAAATGTGACAAAACTTAAATCTGGGGGTATATTACATCTGTATCTGTGGATGAATGGAAGCAAATTACCTCAGCTCTGTTTATACTGAGTGTTATTCAAAAGTTTCGAATGGAGTTCAATCCAAATTGTGATTTGCACATTCAGCATGTTCCTGGGAGAACTATTCAGTTTTCATTAACAGAACAGATGGATGTTTAGACTGTGCTTGGAAGCTTATGTGATAAAGGTGTAATTGTAAAGTAGGTTCACAAACCCCATCAATTTATGTCTAATATTTTCCCAGGCCAAAAAAGGATGGGGGATGTAGCATAGACATTGTAAGATGGAATTGTCACTGCCAAGCAACTGGGTCAAGAGGATGCTATATGGCGACTATAGAGCTTAAAGATGCGCATTACTCAATGTCTGTTTATTTGCAGGATAGAGGATATTTGAAATTCACTGGATAGATCAACTATGGCAACAAAATTGTTAAAACCTATAATAGGCATGCTGAGAAGCCAGGGTCAGGTGCTCATGGCTTATCTCGATGATATCTTGATTACCGGGGTATCCAAGAGAACAGCTGAAGTAACCGGTGGTAGTTGTTAAATCCAATTTTCAAAGATTGGGCATTATTCATCCAGTGAAATCCAAATGAACACCTGACTATTTGGGTCACAATTGATTCAATTAAGTGACTGCCCAGGGAGAGCTAATTGACAGCTGTATCAAGCTAATGGAGGCATTAAGGATACATTCGGGTCATTATAATAGACCATGCAGTTATCAGCAAAGGCTGTTTCTGATTTGCAATGGTGGATTCACCATGTGTTCATGAGTTATAGCAAGGTAATGCTTGACCAGCCTTCCATGATTTTACAGGTGAATGTCAGTGCACTCGGGTGGGTTGTCACGGATACGAGTTTCAGCTGTGGAGGCAGATGGACTGAGCAAGAGGCATTGCTTCTGCAGACATGGGCAATTAACTATTAAGAGCTTTTTATGGATAAGGCTTATTGCTCTAACAAATGTAACCTGCATGTTCAGTTTCAGATTGACAATACTACGGCAGTGGCATATATATTAATCACATCGGAGTTATCAAGTCGGAATCTTGTGACAGATTGGCTAATCAAATTTGGGCCTGGTGCATTGAAAAAGATATTTGGGTTTCAGCTATTTATCTACCAGGTAGATTCTACATAGTAGCAGACGCCAAGTCACGAAAGTTCCATGACAACACAGATTGAATGTTGAACCAGGAGGTGTTCAATAATATAGTACTTATATATGAATGCCAGATATCGATTTGTTTTGCATCGAGGTTCAACCACCAGCAGCCTAAATAGGTTTCATGGGAACCAGACCAGGGGGCAGTTGCAATTGATACTTTGTCGTTACATTGTAAATACATGTTTTATATATTTTTCCTACCATTTTGCCTAATAGGTCGGAGTCTGCAAGAAATCAAGCAGGATGGCGCTTTGTGGGTGCTTGTAATACCTAATTGGCCGAATCAAGCATGGTTCCCTTTGATGTTACAGTTAAGGATCCAACCTCCTTTAGTGGTTCCCAAGCGTAGGAATTGACTGGAGCATTCGCTAACAGGGGAAAGTCATCCGTTATGTGACCGTATTGACTTGTTAAGTTGCAGGTTTTAAGAAGGCCATACCTGGCGCAAGGACTGTCTGGGTTTACGGTGGACATGCTCACTGCAGCCTGGAGAAAGAGTACTCAAAAGCTGTATATTACTAATGTAAAAAAAAAAAATTTTTAAATGGGAATAATATTCTGTACAAAATAATATTGACTATAGTACTGCAGGTATTGTGGATATTTTAGAGTTCCTGTCGACACACTACGATGATGAGGGGCTCAGTTATAGCACCATTAATACAGCTTTAAGTGCTTTGTCCTCGTATGGTTTTGATGGGGTCAGGAAAGATCCTATTGGGTTTCATCATATCATAGCTGGATTGATGAAAGGAATTTCAACTAAATCTCCTAAACCCAGGTATATGGCGATCTGGGATGTAAGTGAGGTCCTCAAGATGCTTCGACAGTAGGTTCCTGTCATGTCTCTGAATTTGCCAAACTAATCATGAAAGTGGTTATGCTCATGGCATTGGTTCAGCATAGCGAGTGCAGATTTTGCAAAAGCTTCTGCTAGACAGGATGGAAGTTGCTGAAGAGAATGTTATGTTATATAATTGCGCCCTGCTCAAACAGAGCAGGCCAGGTGTCACAGGTTTGTTAAAATTGTGTTTCAGCATAACCTACTGATCCATGTTTATGTGTAATGGCACATTTATTTTCATTATATTGAAGCTACAAGGACCTTAAGAAATGTGGAAACAGCATTGTTTATCAGTTACATGAAGCCACACAGGAGAGTGTCAGTGCAGACTATCTCAAGGTGGTTTAAAGCAAATGTTGATTCAGGCAGGTATTAACACTGAAGTGTATATATCCTTTTCCACTAGTGCAGCAGCAACGTCGTCAGCTAGGGCGATGGATGTTCACATCGGCCATATTCTTACAGGTGCCGGGTGGTCAAATGAATTGCTTTTTAAATTTTTTACCATCGACCGATTGCCGATTGGCGAGAGGCTGTTTGCAAATTCAGTATTAAGTTCTGTTTAGTTTCCCCTGGGATAGAGGGGTTACTGTTTGTTTTGATTATTCAAATCAATTGTTACTGCATGATATTCAAATTTCATGTTTAAAGCATTATTGATTGTTTCTCATCCGAAGTCAATCAATGCAGTGTGAAGCCGGGATTTGAATCTGCGGCATTAAATCACAGAGTTTTGAACTCTTCACATAGTCACTCACGTGACTCCGAAGTAAAATAGTAACATTAAACGAGAACTTACCAGTTTGAAGTTTGATCTTTATTTTATGAGGAGTTACGTGGTGATTACGTGCCCGCCACGCCCAACCCTCTCTCATAAAAAGGTCATATGGTAGTTCTCATGTTGCTCATCTTATTATGTTACTTCAAATATTGTGTTATCTGTGATTTCATACCGCTGCTTTGAAGATTCACGCGGATGCGCCCTGAAGGGTCTTCTTCACGTAATCACCAACGTAACTCCTCATAAAATAAAGATCAAACTTCAAACTGGTAAGTTCTCATTTAATCTTACTATTAAAAGTGTTATGCGAGAATTGGAAGAGCAAATATGTAAGGAGGTAGCAGATATTAGTAGTAAGCACAAGATAGTGATTGTGGGAGATTTCAATTTTCCACACATAGACTGGGAAACACATTCTGTAAAAGGCTGAATGGTTTGGAGTTTATAAAATGTGTGCAGGATAGTTTTTTACAGCAATACATAGAGGTACCTACTAGAGAAGGGGCAGTGCTGGACCTCCTCTTCAGAAATGAGACAGGTCAGGTGGTGGAGGTATGTGTTGGGGAGCACTTCGGGTCCAGTGATCACAATACCATTAGTTTCAATATAATTATGGAGAGGGTCAGAACTGGACCAAGGGTTGAGATTTTTGATTGGAGAAAGGCTAACTTGAGGAGATGCGAACGGATTTAAAAGGAGTGAATTGGGACATTTTGTTTTATGGAAGGATGTGGAAGATAGGCGATTCTGTGGACGCAGTCAGGAGACCCGGATGGTAGTTTGCCTCCCTGGTGCCAGGGTCTGGGATGTGTCTGAACGTGTCCAAGATATCCTGAAATGGGAGGAAGAAGAGCCAGAGGTCGTGGTACATATAGGTACCAATGACATAGGTAGAAAAAGAGAAGAGGTCCTGAAAGGAGAATTTAGGGAGTTAGGAAGAGAATTAAGGAGATGGACCGCAAAGGTAACAATCTCAGGATTACTGCCTGTGCCACGCGACAGTGAGAGTAGGAATGGAGTGAGGTGGAGGATAAATGCGTTGCTGAAGGACTGGTGCAGAGGGCAGGGATTCAAGTTTCTGGATCATTGGGACCTCTTTTGGGGAAGGTGTGACCTGTACAAAAAAAACGGGTTGCACTTGAACCGAGGGGGACCAATATCCTGGTGGGAGATGCAAAGGCTACTGGGAGACTTTAAACTAGAACGGTTGGGGGGAGGGACTCAAATAGAGAAAGCTAGCAGACAGTGTGTGAGGCAGGAGGCAGAGAAGGGAAGCACTCAGACCCAACATGTAGGGGGGAAAGAAGAAAAAGATAATAAACAGAGAATAAGAGGTGGTGGGTTTCTTAAATGTGTATATTTTAATGCTAGGAGCTTGTAAGAAAGGTGGATGAGCTTAGAGCCTGGATTGACACCTGGAAGTATGCTGTTGTGGCGATCAGTGAAACATGGTTGCAGGATGGCTGTGATTGGAAACTAAATATTCCAGGATTTCGGTTGCTTCAGGTGTGATAGAATTGGAGGGGCAAGAGGTGGAGGTGTTGCATTGCTTGTCAAGGAAGATATTACAGCAGTGCTTTGGCAGGATAGATTAGAGTGCTCGTCTAGGGAGGCTATTTGGGTGGAACTGAGAAATGGGAAAGGTGTAGCAACACTTATAGACCGCCTAATGGTGAGCAAGAATTGGAAGAGCAAATATGTAAGGAGATAGCAGATATTAGTAGTAAGCACAAGGTAGTGATTGTGGGAAATTTCAATTTCCACACATAGACTGGGAAACATTCTGTAAAAGGGCTGGATGGTTTGGAGTTTGTAAAATGTGTGCAGGATATTTTTTTGCAGCAATACATAGAGGTACCTACTAGAGAAGGGGCAGTGCTGGACCTCCTGTTGGAAAATGAGACCGGGCAGGTGGCGGAGGTATGTGTTGGGGAGCACTTTGGGTCCAGTGATCACAATACCATTAGTTTCAATATAATTACGGAGAAGGTCAGAACTGACCAAGGTTTGAGATTTTTGATTGGATAAAGGCTAAATTTGAGGAGATGCGAAAGATTTAAAAGGAGTGAATTGGGACATTTTGTTTTTATGGGAAGGATGTGGAAGAGAAATGGAGGACATTTAAGGGTGACATTTAAGAGTACAGAATCTTATGTCCCTGTTCGGTTGAAAGGAAAGAACAATAATTGGAAAGAGCCATGGTTTTCAAGGGAAATTGGACACTTGGTTCGGAAAAAGAGAGAGATCTACAATAATTATAGGCAGCATGGAGTTAATGGGGGTGCTTGAGGAGTATAAAGAATGTAAAAAGAATCTTAAGAAAGAAATTAGAAAAGCTAAAAGAAGATATGAGGTTGCTTTGGCGAGTAAGGTGAAAGTAAATCCAAAGGGTTTCTACAGCTATATTAATAGCAAAAGGATAACGAGGGATAAAATTGGTCCATTAGAGAGTCAGAGTGGACAGCTATCTGCAGAGCCAAAAGAGATGGGGGAGATATTGAACAATTTCTTTTCTTCGGTATTCACCAAAGAGAAGGATATTGAATTATGTGAGGTAAGGGAAACAAGTAGAGTAGCTATGGAAACTATGAGGGATCAAAGAAGAGGAAGTACTGACACCTTTGAAAAATATAAAAGTGGATAAGTCTCCAGGTCCTGACAGGATATTCCTAGGACATTGAGTGAAGTTAGTGTAGAAATAGCAGGGGCTATGACAGAAATATTCAAATGTCATTAGAAACGGGAATGGTGCCGGGAGGATTGGCGTACTGCGCATGTTGTTCCATTGTTAAAAAAGGGTTCTAAGATAAACCTAGCAATTATAGACCTGTTAGTTTGACGTCAGTGGTGGGCAAATTAATGGAAAGGATACTTAGAGATAATATATATAATCTTCTGGATAAACAGGTCTGATTAGGAACAGTCAACATGGATTTGTGCCTGGAAGTCATGTTTGACTAATCTTCTTGAATTTTTTGAAGAGGTTACTAGGGAAATTGATGAGGGTAAAGTGGTGGATGTTGTCTATATGGACTTCAGTGAGGCCTTTGACAAGGTTCCACATGGAAGGTTGGTTAAGAAGGTTCAACTGTTGGGTATTAATAGTGGAGTAGCAAGATGGATTCAACAGTGGCTGAATGGGAGATCCAGAGGGTAATGGTGGATAACTGTTTGTCAGGTTGGAGGCCGGTGATTAGTGGGTGTGCCTCAGGGATCTGTGTTGGGTCCACTGTTGTTTGTCATATACATCAATGATCTGGATGATAGTCTGGTAAATTGGATTAGTAATTATGCAGAATGATACTAAGGTGGTGGTTGTGGATAATGAAGTAGATTTTCAAAGTCTACAGAGAGATTTAGGCCATTTGGAAAAGTGGGCTGAAAGATGGCAGATGGAGTTTAATGCTGATAAGTGTGAGGTGCTACATCTTGGTAGGGGAAATCAAAATAGGACGTACATGGTAAATGGCAGCGAATTGAGGAATGCAGTAGAACAGAGGGATCTAGGAATAACTGTGCATAGTTCCCTGAAGGTGGATTCTCATATAGATAGGGTGGTAAAGAAAGCTTTTGGTGTGCTGGCCTTTATAAATCAGAGCATTGAGTATAGAAGTTGGGATGTAATGTTTAAATTGTACAAGGCATTGGTGAGGCCAATTCTGGAATATGGTGTACAATTTTGGTCTCCAAATTATAGGAAAGATGTCAACAAAATAGAGAGAGAGTACAGAGGAGATTTACTAGAATGTTGCCTGGTTCTTCAGCAACCTAAGTTAGAGAAAGGTTGAACAAGATAGGTGTTTATTCTTTGGAGGGCCAGAAGGTTAAGGGGGACTTGATAGAGGTCTTTAAATTATGAGAGGGATGAGACAGATTTGACGTGGATAAGCTTTTTCCATTAAGAGTAGGGAAGATTCAAACAAGAGGACATGATTTGATAATTAAGGGACAGAAGTTTAGGCGTAACATGAGGGGGAACTTCTTTACTCAGAGAGTGGTAGCTGTGTGGAATGAGCTTCCAGTGGAAGTGGTGGAGGCAGGTTCGATTTTTATCATTTAAAATAAATTGTATAGGTATATGGACGGGAAAGGAATGGGAGGGTTATGGTCTGAGTGCAGGTAGTTGGGACTAGGTGAGGTAAGTGTTCCCACGGACTAGAAGGGCCGAGATGGCCTGTTTCATGCTGTAATTGTTTGATTTTGATTCAATTTATTGTCATTGCACTTTTCAGTGCAACAAAATGGTTTAGCCTGCAGTCATAACATAGAATAAATAACAAAAACACACACTCAACACAGTTTAACATCCACCACAGTGAGTCCACTAGGCACCTCCTCACTGTGATGGAAGGCAAAAAGCCAAAGTCCATGTTTTCTTCCCTCCTTGCTCTCCCTCTGCGCTGAGGCGATCCAGGCCTCCGATGTTGTGACCCGCGGGTGAGGTAAGTAAGTCCCGCGGCTGAATCCGAACGGGCCGGTTCAAACTCCGCGGCCCAGGGCGGTCGAAGCTGCCGAAGCTGCGCCCTCCAGTCCAGCGGACGCAGCTGTTGTTGCGGGGAGCTACGGAAAGACAGGTCACCAACCTGTGACCTGTGAGCTCCCGACGATGTCGTCCACTGGCCCTCGCCGAGCCTCCGAGGCTCCGAAGTTGGGTCGGAAGTCGGGTCGCAACGCCACCACACCCCCGAAGTCGGCAAGTCCCGGCTGGCTCTGCCTCCCGAGCCCCGAGGTCGGTCCCAGTTGGAGGCCGCCAGCTCCGCGATAGGCTCAGCGCAGACGGAGACGGAGACGGGGGATACGGCAAGAAAGTCGCATCCCCCCCTATGAAGGAAGAGCCAAAAAACATGCTTCTCCCCCCCCCCCCCACCACACATACACACAACTAAAATAAACCAAAATCAAACCGCAACAAAGGGACAAAAGAAAACAAAAAAGAAAAGACAAACGGACTGCAGGTGCAAAGTATAAGAAATAAAGTGGCTGAGCTTGAGGCTCAGTTGGAAATTGGTAAGTATGATGTGGGAATTACAGAGACATGGCTGCAAGAGAATCAGAGCTGGTAACTGAATATTCAGGGGTATACGTCCTATCGAAAATACAGACAGTTGTGCAGAGGGGGTGGGATGGCTCTGTTGGTAAGGAATGAAATTCTGTTCCTTGCGAGGGTGACATAGAATCAGAAGATGTAGAGTCATTGTGGGTAGAAACTGAGAAATTGTAAGGATAAAAGACACTAATGGGAGTTATCTTCAGGTCCCCAAACAGTAGCCTGGAGATGGGCTGTAAGTTGCATCAGGAGTTAAAATTGGCATGTAACAAAGGTAATCCTACGATGGTTATGGGAGATTTCAACATGCAGGTAGACTGGGAAAATCAGTTTGGGACTAGACCCCAAGAAAGGGAGTTTGTAGAGTGCCTTGTGATGGATTCTTTGAGTAGCTTGTACTGGAGCCTACCAGGGAGAAGGGAATTCTGGATTTAGTGTGGTGTAATGAACCGGATTTGGAAAGGGAACTGAAGGTAAAGGACCAATCAGGAGCTAGTGACCATAATATGATAAGTTTTAATCTGCAATTTGAGAGGGAGAAGGTAAAATCAGAAGTGTCAGTATTGCAGTTGAACAGAGAGGACCATGGTGGCATGAGGGAGGAGCGGGCCAAAGTTGACTGGAAAGGGACCCCAGCAGGGATGACAATGGAAATGCAATGGCAGGTTTTTCTGGGAATAATACAGAATGTGCAGGATCAATTTCATTCCAAAGATGAAGAAAGATTCTAAGGGGAGTAAGAGGCGACTGTGGCTGACATGGGAAGTCAAGGACAGTATAAAAATAAAAGAGGACTACAGTATAATATAGCAAAGATGAGCCGATAGGCAGAGGATTGGGAAACTTTCAAAGATCAACAGAAGATAACCAAAAAGGCAATATGGGAGGTAAAGATGAAGTATGAAGGTAAACTAGTCAAGAATATAGAGGAGAATAGTAAAATCATATTTAGGTATGTGAAGAGGAAAAAATTAGTTAAGACAAATGTGGGTTCCTTGCAGACAGAAACAGGTGAATTTATGGGGAACAGGGAAATGGCACACAAGTGAACAGGTACTTTGGTTCTGACTTCACTAATGAAGACACAAACAATCTCCCAGATGTATTAGGGGTCAGAGGACCTAGGGTAATGGAGGAATTGAAGGAAATTTACATTAGTTACGCAGTTGGAGTAGTAACAGGATCGACCGTGGTGTCCGTGGGGGCGCTGCAAGCCGGCAGCCCTGCCAGCAGCGTGTTTGTTTTTTCTATTTTTTGTGTGTTTTAAATGTAGTGTTTTTAATGTTTCTCTGTGTGGTCTTGTGTGTGGGGTGGTGTGTGGGGGGTAAGGGGGAAACCGTTTTGGTCGCCTCCTCCACGGAGAGGCAACATTTTCCATGTCGCCTCCCCCGTGGCCTAACATCGAGGATCGGTGCGGGCTTTCCCAGAGACGCACCCGGGGCTTCAGCAGCGGGCGCAGCGTGGACTCTCGGCGTGAAGCGGGTGAGCCCTCGCGGGGGGCTCGCCAGAGGGGAGCGCTCTGTTCGCTGGCCTTCAGCAGCCTGAAGCGGCGGGTCTGCAGAGCTCCAGCTGGCGTGGCGTCCGCAGCCTGGGGTCCTCGTTGGGAACCCGGGAGAAGAAGCTCCGACCGCCGGCCCGCAGCCTACTTCTTACCACGTGCGCAGCGGGGACTTACCATCAGGAGCGGGGTCCCTCGCCGGGGATCCCTGGAGGGGAGCTTCGACCGCCGGCCCTGCGGTCTAGCGATGCTGTAGTGTGGCGGAGACTTTAAATCTTCGACTGCCGGCCTGCGGCCTACACCAACCTGAAGGTCTCCGGTAGGGAAGCACGATTCAGGACTTACCTGGACATTTTACCTTGTCTACTCATCTGGACGCCCGCAGCGGACGCTGCGGGAGGAATGAGGTCCCGACCACGGGGGAAATGGAGGACGACTGGCCAATTTTGTGCCGTCCACCACAGTGAGAATGCTGTGGTGGGATGTTTGTTAAATTTTTATTGTGTTTTTGTGTGTTCTTTTTCATTATACCGCTGGTGGCAAATTCATTTCACTTGCACTTTATGTGCAAGTGACAAATAAAACTGATTGATTGATTGATCCAAGTCAGCATGGATTTACAAAGGGGAAATCATTCTTGGCAAATCTTCAGAATTTTTTTGAGGATCTAACAAGTAAAATGGACAAGGGAAAAACAGTGGATGTAGTGTACCTGGACTTTCAGAAAACCATTGATAAGGTCCCATACAGGAGATTAATGGGCAAAATTACAGCATATGGTATTGGGTAGGGTATTGACATGAATAGAGAATTGGATTTAGATGAAGGAATTAAAAGTAACATTAGCAAATTTGCAGATTGACACAAAGCTGGGTGGCAGTGTGAGCTGTGAAGAGGATGCTCTGAGTATGCAAGGTGGCTTGGAAATGTTGAGTGAGTGGGTAGATGCATGGCAGACGCAGTATAAATGTGGATAAATGTGAGGTTATCACTTTGGTGGCAAGAACAGGAAGGCCGATTATTATCTGAGTGGTGTCAGGTGTAGGGAAAGGGGAAGGACAACGAGACCTGGGTGTCCTTGTACATCAGTCACTGAAAGTAAGTATGCAGGTACAACAAGCAGTGAAGAAAGCTGACAAGAAAGCATGTTGGCCTTCATAACGAGAGGAGTTGAGTTTAGGAGCAAAGATGTCCTTGTTGCAGTTGTACAGGGGCCTGGTGAGACCACACCTGGAGTATGTGTGCAGTTTTGGTCTCCTAATTTGAGGAAGAAATTCTTAGTATTGAGGGAGTGCAGCGTAGGTTCACCAGGTTAATTCCCGGGATGGCGGGACTGTCATATGATGAAAGAATGGAGCAACTGGGCTTGTATTCACTGGAAATTTGGAAGGATGAGAGGGCATCTTATAGAAACATATACAATTATTAAGGGATTGGACACACTAGATGCCGAAACATGTTCCCGATGCTGGGGGAGTCCAGAACCAGGGCACACAGTTTAAAATTAAGGGGTAGGGCATATAGAACTGAGATGAGGAAAACCTTTTCACACAGAGGGTTGTGAATTTGTCGAATTCTCAGACTCAGAAGGCAGTGGAGGGTGATTCAACTGGATGCATCAAAAGAGAGTTAGATAGAGCTCTTAGGGATAGTGGAATCAAGGGAATATGGGGCGAAGGCAGCAATGGGATACTGATTGTGGATGATCAGCCATGATCACAATGAATGGCGGTGCGGGCTTGAAGGGCCGAATGTCCTCCTCCTGCGCTTCTGTGTCTATGTATATCAATGAGTTGGGTGATGGATTTCTTCTTGCGTATGGCGTGCACAGCCTAAAGTTGTACGACAACTTTGTTCTATTTGATCTTATTTGATTGTGCACGCCGGGTTTGATTGCATTCGTCGAAACAGGGCAGACCACGTGAAGGTTGCAATCTCCCACGGATTTGATGGCTGTGTGGCCAGATTTTTGGATGAAGCGAAGATGGGTGGAGCGGCAGATAGAGTAGAGAAAGCAGGGAGCCTGCAGAAGGACTTGGACAGGTTAGGAGAGTGGGAAAAGATGTGGCAGATTGAATATTGCACTTTAGTAGAGGAGATCAAGGCTAGGACAATTTTCTAAATGGTGAAAGGATTCAGAAATGGAAGGTGCAACGGGACTTGGGAGTGCTGGTGCAGGATTCCCAAAAAGGCTAATTAGCAAGTTCAATCATTTGAAAGTCAAGAGTCAAGAATCAAGAGTGTTTTATTGTCATACTAGACCAAGGGGGACCCGTTGGGTCCCATCACCTCAACAGCGCAGTTGCGGGGGGGGGGGGGGCCGCCGCTGCGGCGTCACACACTCATTAACCACCTGGAAGTGGTGGCGCTGTTGAACAGCAGTGGGCGCGCCTGCAGGTCCGTTCTGTTTTTACTTTTTTTGTTGTTTTCTT
>CM075980.1:39131562-39186707 GCA_038087875.1 Malacoraja senta
ACAAACCCCACCCCCCCACCCCTCATCCCCCCCCCACATCCACCCCCTGCCCACACACACCCATACCCCTCCTCTCCCACATATCAAGAGGAAGGGGGGGGGCAGTGCAGGGGGATGAGGGGAAATGAGCCCCACCTGTGCAGTTAGGGGCTATGGGTATTACAGTGCAAATTGCGGATGTGTCCCAGCTGTTATCAGGCAACTGAATCATCCTACCAAAACCAGAGAGCAGTTCTGAACTTGTATCTACCTCATTGGTGACCTTTGGACTATCCTTGATCGGATTTTGCTGACTTTACCTAGCACTAAACATTATTCCATTATCATGTATATATGCATTGTAGATGGCTCGATTATAACAGTAAGATTAAGCGAGAACTTACCAGTTTGAAGTTTGATCTTTATTTTATGAGGAGTTACGATGAGGGATTACGTGAAGAGCTCGCCAGCCCGCATGCGCCTCAATTTTCAAAGCAGCGGTGCGAAATCACAGATAACAGTTGTTGAACTGAATATAGGAAGATTCGAGAAACTAGAACTTCCAGCTGACCTTTATGAGAGAGGGTTGGGAGCGGAGGGCACGTAATCCCTCATCGTAACTCCTCATAAAATAAAGATCAAACTTCAAACTGGTAAGTTCTCGTTTAATCTTCCTATTTTACTTTGGATTCACGTGAGTGACTACGTGAAGATTTCAAAGCTCTGTGATTTCATGCCGTGAACACGAGTCCATGCGTCACACTGCATCAGTTGACCAAGGATGAGTGAACATTAATAATGCATTCAGGTATGACATAGATTTAGACATGCTGATGCTTTTTAATGAACAAATAACAATAATGGTAACCCCTCTCATCCGAGAGGAAACTATAAAACAGAACCTAAAATAGAGTTGGCAAATAGAGTTGGCAAATACCCCCGGTCTGGCAATGGGTTTGTTTATAAAATGTTTAGAAAGATCGTTCGTTTGACCATCCTGCAGCCGCTAGGATGTGGTCCAGTGGAACGTCCATAACCCTGCTGCTGTTGTTGTTGTTGCAGCCCTGGTGGAGTGAGATTTGAAAATGTCAGCATTCACTCCTGCACAAGCCAGAACCCGTTTTAACTGTACCCGTCTGTACTGATACCTTCTTATGAGGTTTTATGTAACTAACAAACATTGCTAGTTCAGAGCCCCTAAGGCTCTTAGTGACCTTAACATACTGTAGTAGATGTGTGACCACACACAACCGAAGGTTTATGGGGTATGCCAAAAAATCTAGTTTGAGACCTGATGCCCCTGGTCTACTCTGCTTGACAAAGTCATAAACATAAAATGTTATTTTGTCTGCAGATGTAACCATCCTGTCCAGTCGCAGCTTATGCAATGACTGGACACGTTGCGCTGAAACCAGCACCATGAGCATAACCACTTTGTAAGTGAGTTTGACCAAGGACAGGGATGTAGCTGGAGCCCACCGGCGAAGCGGCGTCAGCACAATGTTAACATCCCATATCTCTGCGTACCTGGGCCTGGGAGGTTTTGAGTTGAAGATACCCTTCATAAATCTGGATATCAGAAGGTGAGACCCGACAGAGTGGGTCCCGCTCCCTGCAGCAAATATGATGAGAAGGCACGTTTGGTACAGTTAATGGCACTATAACTTAATTCTTGTCAAAGACCCATTCGAAAATGAACCTCAAAATGGCAGTTATCCATGCCGTATTATATGTAATATTAGCATTTAAACAAAATACTTCACATCTCCTGATGAGGAAATGTACTGCTTATCTGGTGCTATCCCTGCAATCTGCAGTGAGCATGTCCATGGTTCGGTCTGACAACCTGAGCCGCAGAACGGTCTTTTCAGAGTCTGCAAGTCAATGAATTGATTTTTATCATGCATTGGATGGTTTCCCGAGTCACGGCTGAACCAGCAATTTTTGTATTTAGAAATAACCATATAAGGTTCTATTATCATTCCCAACGTCAGCAGGAACCATGGCTACATAGGCCAGTCAGGCACTACGAAAAATGCCTGAAGTGGGATCTTGCTGAATTTTTTGCAAGACCCGACTGATGAGGCAAAATGGAGGAAAGACATAAAAGAACATTCCTCCCCAGTGTAGTGAGAATGCATCTATCGCCACTGCCATGCCACATATTTTTTGCAACTGGTGATTGAGCCTGAATACAAACATCTCGATCTTATGTGATCCATCGAGCAACAATGTCATTAAATACTTTGTGATCCAACATCCATTCTGTGTTGTCATTGATTTTACGTGATGATACACCAGCGCCAAATGAGGTTAGGTAAACTATCTCAGGATACTTTGACTTGATTGCACCCATGTGATTAACATATGCCACCACCATAATGTATGAACTTGGACTTGAGCATGCAGATTATGCATATTCGCACAATAAACCTTTAACCCATAGAATGCACCTAGTGTCTATAGGTAGTTGATACCATATAACTGAAGAATTGGTAACTCATGCAAATCCCATCCGCCTCCGTAACTAGAGATGGTATTAGTAATTTTCCATCTTTGAGCAGTTTGTAATATAACTGAAGATTTACTGACCAAAAGTTAGTGGAGCAATGCTGAATACTGTTCGCCCACCATTGTGACTTTGATAGCTTCAGCTGGTAATAGCATAGGTCTGTTAACAATGACCTACATGGTACTTGAGAGCTTACTCCTTTGCATGTTGTAATTTCTGATAATGCAAAGGCCCAAATAGCACAGCAGAAAAAGCCACTCTATTGTCAATTATACTTGATGAATAGAAGGCTGGTTGATAACAACAAGGTTGTTACAGGCTTCTATTAATTCCAATCTCTTGCCTCAGGGCGGAGTCACAGACAAATTAATAGAGTTAAAGGTAAATCCCAATAATTAATAATTTTAGCTGGTATCAACTTAAATTTAACTGGATGGATGAGAAAGCCCAATATCTCCAATATAGTTTTGCGGCTGAAACAGCTAATTTAGCAAAATACAGCGTTTAGAATATCATCCAGGTAGGCTATGACAAGTGTTTTTGAGTTCTGAGCAGCCGAAGCACCAGTTTTAGTAATTTGGTACATAACCCATTTTGTAATGCTTTAACTGTTATCATTGCCCCATCCAGCTAAATTTCAAATAACTCCGGTGATCCCTGTGAATGGAAACTGAATAGTATGTATCTTTGAGATCAATGCATGCCATAAAGATCCTATGGAAATCAGTTGTTAGACAGTAACAAGGTTTCCTATTCTGAAATGTCTATACTGCACATGCGAGTTGAATCAAGGATGAACCAACATCCTCCACTTTGACAATGAACAGGCCACGCCTGCCATAATTCCGAGCCTGCCTCGAAAGGCAACTCCGGCCATAATTCCGAGCCTGCCTCGAAAGACAACTCTGGCCATATCTCCGAGCCTGTCTCGAAAGGCCATCCTGGCCATAAATACTGAGCCTGCCTCGAAAGACAACTCTGGCCACATTTCCAAGCCTACCCTTGTATACTGTGCAGTATAAACTAATCTCATGTTATAAACGGATCTGAATCTCATGTTATCCTTTCATTTGTACAAAAAACAAGTGTAAATATTACCAACTTGTAAATAGTCCACATACCTCATGTTTCGGAAAGAACCAGACCCACCTACCTTCATGGTTACCGGTGGTCTTATGGTAAGCCCAAAGGCCCCTAATGCGGGTTCTATTTCCATCCTTGATTTGGAGAGTAGGACTGCTGGGGAGCGTGGAGCCCATATTTTTCCTGAGGACCGGCTTGGGCCTTGGCCTGAAAGACCCCAGCTTTCAAGCTGCCAGCAGCTTCAGTGAACCGCTTACTGCCGATGGAGGCGTGGGGTGTGTTGTCGCCGAAACAATGAAGCTTTGCTCGTCGTTGGTACCTCGATTAGTCCGACAGCTTTTGTTTCCTCATCCAGGTCTTACTCTGTTTGGACAGGGAACAATCAGCGGCTGGACATTGCTGGCCTTACATGAGCCTGCAAATCTGGAATTTAAGGCAGGTCTGATGACGTTCTTCTGAAAGCAGTTCATTTCGAAGTGTGCATTGCACATCAACACCAGGCCAGTAATCTTTAAAATTTGTTGGAGTTTCATTTCCTGGGTTTTCATGCCTCCTCCAATGTCACCCCAGATAGCGCTGTTCACTGCCGGCACTTTCAGGAACAATTTACAGGTGCATGGTATCTTACAGCCGGCACCTGTTCCTGTAATGATGTGACATGAGGTAGCTGCTGCTTGCAAAGCTTGTAACTTGAGGGGAACTCTGGCCCCCTCTGGGTTTTCTGCCAATGGCTGGAAGCCAACTCTTCCTGCAGCAGCTCCTTTGTTTGCGAGGATATCGCAACCCTTGATTTTACTTCGGAGTCACGTGAGTGACTACGTGAAGAAGCCCCGTCCAGCCGCACATGCGTCATTATCGATCAGACGCATAGCGTTCATGACCGTGTGTGGAGGAGCAGGAACTCCTCCAGCCGGTGAGTAAAACAAAAGTAAAACAAAAGTCGGAAGGTAAGTGGAGTTATTTTTCACTTACAGGAGCGTTTCCTTTCCCGTTTAGACTTGTTGGTGGAGCTCCACACAAGTTTATTATGGAGAAATGGGAAGGAGAGGGGCCAGGGACGCACCGTAGTAAAACCCCAGATCCTAAGGGTAGCGGGCGTCAGTCAGGGGAGTCAGTGGCAGCGAAGCCATTAACTCCCGTTGTGGTCGAATGTGCGTTAAACCGCCGCGGGCGGGCGCAAGGCTGCAAGGGTCAAAAACTTTTTAACTCCTAATGGGGCAGATGATTTGTAAAGAACCCCCACAGGAGGATTTAAGTCGGTGTTGGCCAATGAAGTATAGCACAGGAGATGCCTTGGAACAGGCACAAGGGTGGCCTACAGGAGAGCCATCAGTACCTGTGCAGAAACATTAAAGAGGTTGGCCTACAGGAGAGCCAGTGCCCAAAAATGCCAGAAAAAAGGCAAGTTATGTGTTGGCCTATTGGAGAGCCAGTACTAGAAATGCCTGAACAAAAGGCAGCACAAACGTGCAATGATAAATGTGCCAGCACCGACAAATATAAAGAGTAAAAATAATGAAGCGTTGGCCTAGAATTGAGCCAGCGCCAGCAGCACCTGAAGCAGGGCTGCCTGTCCGTGGGCCTACAAGAGAGCCCGCGCAGGGGGAATCTGGCAGAGACTTACCTGAAACAGGGGAGCCAGAAATTACCCAACATAAAAATGAATATCTAGATTTAGATGATGATTTAAATGAGGACCAGAGCCCATTATCAGAGCCAAAAATGTTCCAAGGCTGGCACAAAACTTTGCTGTTCCCAGAGTAACAGGGGAACCTTTGAGAGAGGAAATAGCTATGACTATAAATTATCTACTCTCCCATCAGCCCAGGAATTAACCATGGATGAGACTATCAAAAAATATGAGATCCGGGAAATTGTAGCAGTTACAGCAGTGAATAAACTTGATATGGGTAATTTGAGCAGTGGTTTACGCTCACAAGAATTGAAATTACACAAGTGCTGAAATTTCTGGGGTCAGTGGTTTGGATGAAGGTTATATATCGTATTCACAACAAAATGTAGCACTCGTGTGTAGTGCGCACTTTGAAATAAATTGTATTCATAAAAATGCAATAAGACCAAATATTCATCCTAACTATGCAGGCTCTGCAAACCATGCAATATACAAATGCCTAAATCTGTTTTGGAGAAAATCTAGCAAAGAAACTAAAGGATCACCTATGCTGAGCAGAGCGGTGAGAAGGCAGTATCCCTACAGGCGAAATGTGGTGCTGGAGAAGGAACAATCCTATCATTCTCGTATGCACGTTGACGTGCTGCACCGAGGATACGTGGAGGTTACAATGTGCCTACTGGAAGGGGACAACAACTGCCGGTGGCAAACCCCGAGGTTAGGGGGCTTGGTCTGGTAAGAAACACAACAAATGTTTCACACTCACAAATAGGGGGAAGGTTACGATTCTTCCTAAAAGAATGCCAATCAATAACAAATGATTCATTTATTCTATGTAGCATTGTAGGATTCAAAATTGAGTTCTCTCTACGTTTGGATCCTCCAATTCAGCATAATTCAAACTGGTCACGGATTTTTCTCAAAGGAAGAGAATGGGTTGATCAAAGGAGAATTGAAAAACTTTATGCACAAAAGGATGATATAAATGTCAGGAGAACAACACCATCAGTTTGTGTCAAATATTCTCCTAGGAATATTCTCCTAGAAAAGGGATGATGGACATAGAATCATTTCCCATCTGACAAATCTTAACCTTTATGTACAATAGAAACATTTCAAAATGGAAACATTTACTAATGCCATTTAGCTAGTCACAAAGAATTGCTACAAGGCAAGCATAGATCTGCAAAATGCATATTATTCTGTGGCAATGCATGGTAATGATCAAAGATATTTGAAATTTAGATGGATGAGTCAGTTATGGCAATTTAAAGCATTGCCCAATGGTCTGATTTCAGCACCAAGATTATTCACTAAATTGCTCAAACCAAATTTTAGCTCTGTTAAGAGCTGAGGGCCATGTATTAATGGCTTATTTAGATGATATCTTCATTGTAGGGGACACTTTGGCTGCTGCAAAATTGTCAGTATCCAGAGTCAAATACATTTTGAGAAATTAGGTTTCATTATTCACCTACAAAAATCTAAATTGTTACCAAGCAAAAAGATTGATTACCTAGAGTTCACAATTAACTCCGAACACATGGTAATCACTTTGCCAAAAGATAAAAAGCTGCAGTTAATTGAAGGTTGCATAAAACCCATTAACGAGGACACACCTTCAATTAGAGAAGTGGCAAGCTTGCTAGGCAAATTAATTGCAGGGTTTCCAGTGGTCACGTTTGGACCATTGCATTATCAATGTTTACAGAGAGCTAAGGTACAAGCGTTAAAAATGAATAGAGGGCATTTTGATAGGCCCATGAAATTAACAATTCAATCCATTACAGAAATAGAATGGTGGATTAACAATGTTTCTAATGTTTCCAGAAAAGTTCTGGTAGAAACACCTTCCGTCACTCTACAGACTGATGTAAGCGTGCTGAGTTGGGGCGCTACTAACATGATTTCCAGCTGTGGAGGTAGGTGGAATGTGAATGAAGTACCTTTGCTGGAAAATCTGGGAATCAATTATCTAGAGCTATTAGGTGCATTTTACGGCCTTAGAGCTTATTGCACTGATATGGGAAATGTGCATGTTCAGGTACAGGTTGACAATACTACAGCTGTAGCATACATAAATCACATGGGTGGTATAAAATCAGAATCATGTGATAAATTGGCAAATGAAATTTGGACCTGGGGTATTGCCAAAGAAAATTTGGCTGTCAGCAATATATTTACCAGGTAAAAATTAATACAATTGCAGACAAAAGATCACGTAAATTTAATGATAATACAGAATGGATGTTAAATCGGAAAATATTCACACAAATTATCACACAATTTGGAATGCCAGAAATTGATCTGGTTGCATCAAGATTGAACCACCAGTTGACTAAGTATGTGTCATGGGAACCTGATCCTGGAGCAGTAGTGGTGGATGCTTTCTCGCTACATTGGGGTGGTATGTTTCTGTATGCTTTTCCACCATTTTGTTTAATCCACAAATGCATACAGAAAATTAAACAAGATTCAAGCCTCAGGGATTTTGGTAGTACCAGATTGGCCTACACAGGTATGGTACCCACTGGTGTTAAAAATGATCAAAAAAACCCTTATGGTTATTCCAAAGCAGATTAAACTGCTTGTACACCCTGTGACTAATGAATCACATCCTTTACATAATCGTATTGGTTTGTTGATTTGCAGATTCTAAGAAGGCATATCTTGGAAAAGGATTATCAGACCGTACGATGGATGTTATGACAGCAGCCTGGAGGAATAGTACCCAGAAGCAGTACATTTCCTATATAAAGAAATGGGAGGTGTTTTGTTCAGGAAAGAATATTGCATATAACACAGTAGAAATTTCAGATGTAATAGAGTTTCTTTCAACTCTACACTATGAATTGAAATTAAGTTATAGTGCAATTAATACTGCACGAAGTGCACTCTCAGCATATTTAAGCAGTGAATCAGAACAAACTCCAATTGGAGAACATCCTTGGGTCTGTAGGTTTATGAAAGGAATTTTCAACTCTAATCCTCCCAGACCCAGGTATACAGAAATTTGGAATGTAAAAGATGTACTGATGTTCCTAAGGAGTTGGAATCCAGTTGAAACCCTGTCATTATCCAAAATTACCATGAAATTGGTTATGCTCATGGCATTAGTTTCAGCGCAGAGAGTTCAAACATTACAGAAACTCAGAATTGATAGAATGAAAGTAGGGCAAAATGCCGTGACATTCTATGTCTATGTTTTACTGAAGCAAAGTAGACCTGGGTCCACAGGATGCAAGTTGGAATTTTTAGCATTACCTACAGATTCACGACTGTGTGTAGTAACATATGTGAAATGTTACATAGAAACAACAAAAGATTTAAGAGGCGCCGAATTGGAAATTTTTATTAGTCATAAAAAGCCTCATAAGAAAGTATCAACACAAACAATTTCACGATGGTTGAAACAGGTGTTGAGATATTCAGGTATTGGTACTGATAAATTTAAATCTCATTCCACGAGGGCGGCATCAACATCAGCGGCCAGGGATTCAGCGTGCCAATAGACCTTATTCTCGCGGCCGCAGGATGGGCAAGTGAACAGATGTTTCACAAGTATTACCACAAGGAGATTAAAGATCTCAGAGGGTTTGGTGATGCCGTGCTGGATACAGTATTAAATCCCCCATTATAAATGGGCCTAATATTTGTTATTTTTATTAAAACAAATAAAACCATTAACTGATTACATTCAAATGTTGTGGTTATGCATTGTTGATTGTGCTTACTCAAATAGAGTCAATCGATGCAGTGAACATCTGGATTTGAATCCACGGTGTGAAATCACAGAGCTTTGAAATCTTCACGTAGTCACTCACGTGACTCCGAAGTAAAATAGTAAGATTAAACGAGAACTTACCAAGTTTGAAGTTTGATCTTTATTTTATGAGGAGTAACGTTGAGGGATTACGTGCCCTCCGCTCCCACCCTCATAAAAGGATCAAGCTGGTAGTTCTAAGTCTTTATGCATCTTACTATCATACTTCAGTAATTATCGTCTGTGATTGTCACTCCGCTGCTTTGAAAGATTGACGCGTGTGCGGCTGGACGGGGCTTCTTCACGTAATCCCTCAACGTTACTCCTCATAAAATAAAGATCAAACTTCAAACTTGGTAAGTTCTCGTTTAATCTTACTATTCCATGACAGACATTTCTGGAACCTCACACATGTACTCCAGTATGTTCCCCAGACATACTTCTGAGTTTGGAGTCAGTTACCCACTGACCCCTCGCACTCCCCTCCACAGAGAGAGAGATTTGTAAGCAGCCCTGAAACAGGTGCTGCTGCAGGCCCCCGAGGATACCTGCGCTGATATGGCCCCGTTCCACGGACCATATCAGGATGGAGCATCCCATTTGTGGGATAAACGCCCGAGGGCACTATCCATGCTTCATCTGGGTTAAACGTCCGAGGACGTACCCATGTATGTTGGAGGGGTTCCTCCTGGCCTGACTCGTTCGAGTCCACAGTCCTAACCGACTTACTCTTGGCCTTACCCCCTTTCTGGGGAACCACAGTGGTCTGGAAGCCGCTGACCGCACTGTCAGCGACTCGGGTGGCGAACCCGCCAGCCGCCGGCTTCCCGCACTTCCGTGGTCTCCGTAGCCGGTTTCCCCGCGGCCCGTCGGGTCTTCGCCCCGTATATTAAATGCAGCAGGAAGCTCTGTAAAAGAGATTCCTGCAAGCAAAAAACAGAACCTGGAAATAAGTTCAAAAACTTACCTGCAGGGTTTGAAACTTACCGCTGGAGGAGCGACGCGCCTGGCAGCCAGTCGTGCGCAATGCGTTAGACGATAATGAGGCGCATGCGGGCTGGCGGGCTCTTCACGTAGTCACTCACGTGACTCCGAAGTAAAATCATGTATTGTCTTTCTGCTGACCAGTTAGCACACAACAAAAGCTTTTATTGCTATTGAAAAAGTTTAGAGACACATAGAAACATAGGAAACAGAAAATACATGCAGGAATAGGCCATTCGGCTCTTCGAGCCAGCACAGCCATTCAATTTGGTCATGGCTGATTATCCAGAATCAGTACCCCGTTCCTGCTTTCTCCCCATATCCCTTGATTTCGTTACCCATAAGAGCTATATCCAACTCTCTCTTGAATATTCCCCCCCCTCTCTCCTTCCTCTCTCTCTCTGTCTCTGCCCCTCTCTCTCTCTGCCCTCTCTCTCTAGACGCACCTGCGAGGTGGGAGCTATGCGTGAGTGGATAGGGTGGGGATGGGGTAAAAGGAGCGAATGAATAATATTAATATAATCTCAAGGGTGGTGGTTACTAACTTTGCCATGTATGTTCTCATCCACATCATTGTAGATGACATACAGTAATGGGCCCAGCACCGAACCACTAGTCACAGGCCTCCAGTCCAAGAAGCAATCTTCCGCCCTGACCCTCTGCTTCCTTCCATGGAGCCAATTTTCTATCCATTCAGCTATCTCTCCTTGGATCCCATTCGATCTAATCTTCCAGAGCAGCCTACCATGCGGAACATTGTCGAATGCTTTGCTGAAGTCCATATATACAATATCCACAGCTCTGCCCTCATCGACCTTTTTAGTCATGTCTTCAAAACAATAAGATTTGTGAGACACATCCTTCCACGTACAAAACCATGCTGACTATCCTTAATCAGCCTTTGTCTGTCTAAACAGAGGGTGGAAATCCTGGGGGGGGCCAGGGGGGACGTGCCCCTCCATGTTTTCAGAGGTGGGGGACGGTCCCCCCCCCACATTACAAGCTTTGTAAGGTATGTCGGGTTTAATGAGTAGTCATTCGTTTCGAGTCGAGTTCGATTCGAGTCGTTCGTTCATCACTTCATTCCTCTGACTCACGAAAATGATGTGTTAACTGTCAATGTTAACTGCTACATCGATATCCATTCCTTAATCCTTAGTAAATATAATTGTGTGAACTGACCTTGCTTCAAGTATTTTGCGTTCCTTTGAATAAAATTAACGGGAGATGTCATTAAAACTATCAGATGCGGGTACAACGATTCGAGGAGTTTAACACTTCATTCCTCTGACTCACGAAAATGAATCCGATGTGTTAACTGTCACTGTTGACTGCTGCATCGATATCCATTCCTTAATCCTTATAATATAATTGTGTGAACTGACGTTGCTTCAAGTATGACGCGTTCCTTTGAATAAAATTAACGGGAGATGCATTTAAAACTCAGATGCGGGTACAATTATCATTTGAACTTTGGAGGTAGATTTATGTAGAGAAGGAATAGGCAACGTTTCGGGTCGAGACCCTTCTTCAGACCCTTTGTGAACTTCGAAATGTCTGACGGTCCAATGCAGAGATATTTGAAGAGAAGGCATCCAGACAATACTTCATCTCAAAAGGAGATTCATTCATTTTTCATACATTCATTTTTCATGCGGGTACCACTTTCCAAAGGTATATTTTCAGTGCTGATCAACTACCTATCTTTTCTCATTTCACTTTTTAATATTTTGTATGAATATTATTGCATGGAAGAAACTGTAGAAAATCTACCATATCATGTGCGAGCAGCCCGTTCTTATTCAGTGATATCATGAAAGAATGTTATTTAATCATATACTTTACCTGGGATTTGCAATTATTGAGGTTAGATTAGAAACAGAGAAACATAGAAACATAGAAAATAGGTGCAGGAGGCGGCCATTCGGCCCTTCAAGCCAGCATCGCCATTCATTGTGATCATGGCTGATCGTCCCTAATCAATAACCCGTGCCTGCCTTCTCTCCATTTCCCTTGATTCCACTAGCCCCTAGAGCTCTATCTAACTCTCTCTTAAATCCATCCAGTGATTTGGCCTCCACTGCCCTCTGTGGCAGGGAATTCCACAAATTCACAACACTCTGGGTGAAAACGTTTTTTCTCATCTCAGTCTTAAATGGCCTCCCCTTTGTTCAAAGACTGTGGCCCCTGGTTCTGGACTCGCCCAACATTGGGAACATTTTTCCTGCATCTAGCTTGTCCAGTCCTTTTATAATGTTATATGTTTCCATAAGATATCCACTCATCCTTCTAAACTCCAGTGAATACAAGTCTAGTCTTTTCAATCTTTCCTCGTATGACAGTCCCACCATTCCAGGGGTCAATCTCGTGAACCTACGCTGCACTGCCTCAATCACAAGGATGTCCTTCCTCAAATTAGGAGACCAAAACTGTACACAATACTCCAGATGTGGTCTAACCAGAGCCCTATACAACTGCTGAAGAACCTCTTTACTATACTGAAATCCTCTTGTTATGAAGGCCAACATTCCATTAATTTTCTTCACTGCCTGCTGTACCTGCATGTCAACTTTCAGTGACTGGTGTACAAGGACACCCAGGTCTCACTGTACCTCCCCCTTACCTAACCTAACCCCATTGAGATAATAATCTGCCCCCTTGTTTTTGCCACCAAAGTGGATAACCTCACATTTATCTATATTATACTGCATCTGCCACGCATCTGCCAACTCACTCAACCTGTCCGGGTCACCCTGCAACCTCCTAACATCCTCTTCACAGGTCACACTGCCACCCAGCTTTGTGTCATCCGCAAACTTGCTAGTGTTGTTTCTAATTCCCTCTTCCAAATCATTAATATATATGGTAAATAGTTGCGGCCCCAACACCGAGCATTGCGGCACTCCACTCGCCACTGCCTGCCATTCTGAAAAGGACCCGTTCACTCCTACTCTTTGTCTCCTGTCTGCCAACCAATTTTCTATCCACGTCAACACCCTTCCCCCAATACCATGTGCTCTAATTTTAGTCACCAGTCTCCCGTGCGGAACCTTATCAAAGGCTTTCTGAAAGTCTAGATACACTACATCCACTGGCTCCCCTTCATCCATTTTACTTGTCACATCCTGAAAAAATTCCAGAAGATTAGTCAAGCATAGATACATAGATACATAGAAAATAGGTGCAGGAGTAGGCCATTCGGCCCTTCGAGCCTGCACCGCCATTCAATATGATCATGGCTGATCATCCAACTCAGTATCCCGTACCTGCCTTCTCTCCATACCCCCTGATGCCCTTAGCCACAAGGGCCACATCTATCACCCTCTTAAATATAGCCAATGAACTGGCCTCAACTACCCTCTGTGGCAGAGAGTTCCAGAGATTCACCACTCTCTGTGTGAAAAAGTTTTTCCTCATCTCGGTCTTAAAGGATTTCCCCCTTATCCTTAAGCTATGACCCCTTGTCCTGGACTTCCCCAACATCGGGAACAATCTTCCTGCATCTAGCCTGTCCAACCCCCTAAGAATTTTGTACGTTTCTATAAGATCCCCTCTCAATCTCCTAAATTCTAGCGAGTATAAGCCAAGTCTATCCAGTCTTTCTTCATATGAAAGTCCTGACATCCCAGAAATCAGTCTGGTGAACCTTCTCTGCACCCCCTCTATGGCTATAATGTCCTTCCTCAGATTTGGAGACCAAAACTGTACGCAATACTCCAGGTGTGGTCTCACCAAGACCCTGTACAACTGCAGTAGAACCTCCCTGCTCCTATACTCAAATCCTTTTGCTATGAAAGCTAACATACCATTCGCTTTCTTCACTGCCTGCTGCACCTGCATGCGTACTTTCAATGACTGGTGTACCATGACACCCAGGTCTCGCTGCATCTCCCCATTTCCTAATCGGCCACCATTTAGATAATAGTCTGCTTTCCTGTTTTTGCCACCAAAGTGGATAACCTCACATTTATCCACATTATACTGCATCTGCCAAACATTTGCCCACTCACCCAGCCTATCCGTCACCTTGCAGTCTCCTAGCATCCTCCTCACAGCTAACACTGCCCCCCAGCTTAGTGTCATCCGCAAACTTGGAGATGTTGCCTTCAATTCCCTCATCCAGTTCATTAATATAAATTGTAAATAGCTGGGGTCCCAGCACTGAGCCTTGCGGTACCCCACTAGTCACTGCCTGCCATTGTGAAAAGGACCCGTTTACTCCTACTCTTTGCTTCCTGTTTGCCAGCCAGTTCTCTATCCACATCAATACTGAACCCCCAATACCGTGTGCTTTAAGTTTGTATACTAATCTCTTATGTGGTACCTTGTCAAAAGCCTTCTGAAAGTCCAGATACAACACATCCACTGGTTCTCTCCTATCCACTCTACTAGTTACATCCTCGAAAAATTCTATAAGATTTGTCAGACATGATTTACCTTTCGTAAATCCATGCTGACTTTGTCCAATGATTTCACCACTTTACAAATGTGCTGCTATCCCATCTTTAATAAGTGACTCTAGCAGTTTCCCCACTACCGATGTTAGACTAACTGGTCTGTAATTCCCCGTTTTCTCTCTCCCTCCCTTCTTAAAAAGTGGGGTTATGTTTGCTACCCTCCAATCCTCAGGAACTACTCCAGAATCTAAAGAGTTTTGAAAAAATATCACTAATGCATCCACTATTTCTGGAGCTACTTCCTTAAGTAGTTTGGGATGCAGCCTATCTGGCCCAGGTGATTTATCGGCCTTTAATCCATTCAATTTACCCAACACCACTTCCCGACTAACCTGGATTTCACTCAGTTCCTCCATCTCCTTTGACCCGTGGCCCCCTGCTATTTCCGGCAGATTATTTATGTCTTCTTTAGTGAAGACGGAACCAAAGTAGTTATTCAATTGGTCCGCCATATCCTTGTTCCCCATGATCAATTCACCTGTTTCTGACTGCAAGGGACCTACATTTGTTTTAACTAATCTCTTTCTCTTCACATATCTATACAAACTTTTGCAGTCAGTTTTTATGTTCCCTGCCAGTTTTCTTTCATAATTTATTTTCCCTTTCCTAATTAAGCCCTTTGTCCTCCTCTGCTGGTCTCTGAATTTCTCCCAGTCCTCTGGTATGCTGCTTTTTCTGGCTAATTTGTACGCATCATCTTTTGCTTTGATACTATCCCTGATTTCCCTTGGTATCCACGGATGCACTACCTTCCCTGATTTATTCTTTTGCCAAACTGGGATGAACAATTTTTGTAGTTCATCCATGCAGTCTTTAAATGCCTTCCATTGCATATCCACCGTCAACCCTTTTAGAACTAATTGCCAGTCAATCTTGGCCAATTCACGTCTCATACCCTCAAAGTTACCTTTCTTTAAGTTCAGAACTCAACCATATTATGGTTACTCTTGCCCAAGGGGGCACGCACAACAAGACTGCTAACTAACCCTTCCTCATTACTCAATACCCAGTCTAGAATAGCCTGCTCTCTCGTTGGTTCCTCTACATGTTGGTTTAGATAACTATCCCGCATACATTCCAAGAAATCCTCTTCCTCAGCACCCCTGCCAATTTGATTCACCCAATCTATATGTAGATTGAAGTCACCCATTATAACTGTTTTGCCTTTGTTGCACGCATTTCTAATTTCCTGTTTGATGCCATCCCCAACTTCACTACTACTGCTAGGTGGCTTGTACACAACACCCACCAGCGTTTTCTGCCCCTTAGTGTTTCGCAGCTCTACCCATACCGATTCCACATCCTCCAAGCTAATGTCCTTTCTTTCCACTGTGTTAATCTCCTCTCTAACCAGCAACGCTACCCCACCTCCTTTTCCTTTCTCTCTATCCCTCCTGAATATTGAATATCCCTGGATGTTCAGCTCCCAGCCTTCGTCACCCTGGAGCCATGTCTCCGTGATCCCAACTATATCATAATCATTAATTGCTATCTGCACGTTCAACTCATCCACCTTATTACGAATGCTCCTTGCATTGAGACACAAAGCCTTCAGGCTTGTTTTTACAATGCTCTTACCCCTTATACAATTATGTTGAAAAGTGGCCCTTTTTGATTTTTGCCCTGGATTTGTCTGCCTGCCACTTTTACTTTTCACCTTGCTACCTATTGCTTCTGCCCGCATTTTACACCACTCTGTTTCTCTGCTCACCCATTTAAGAACCCCACCACCTCTTATTCTCTGTTTATTATTGTTTTCTTCTTTCCCCCCTACATGTTGGGTCTGAGTGCTTTCCTTCTCTGCCTCCTGCCTCACACACTGTCTAATAGCATTCTCTATTTGAGTCCCTCCCCCCTACCATTCTAGTTTAAAGTCTCCCCAGTAGCCTTTGCAGATCTCCCCGCCAGGATATCGGTCCCCTCAGGTTCAAGTGCAACCCATCCTTTTTGTACAGGTCGAACATTCCACAAAAGAGGTCCCATTGATCCAGAAATTTGAATCCCTGCCTTCTGCACCAGTCCTTCAGCCACGCATTTATCCTCCACCTCACTCCATTCCTACTCTCAGTGTCGCTTGGCACAGGCAGTAATCCCGAGATTGTTACCTTTGCTGTCCTTCTCTTTAACTCCCCTCCCAACTCCCTAAATTCTCCTTTCAGGACCTCTTCTCTTTTTTTACCTATGTCATTGGTACCTATATGTACCACGACCTCGGGCTCCTCTCCCTGCCCTTTCAGGATATCTTGGACACGTTGAGACACATCACAGACCCTGGCACCAGGGAGGCAAACTACCATCCGGGTCTCCCGACTGCATCCACAGAATCGCCTGTCTGACCCCCTAACTATAGAGTCCCCTATTAGTATTGCCCTCCTCTTCTTTTCCTTACCCTTCTGAGCAACAGGGCCGGTCTCTATACCGGAGGCCCGGCCACTGTCGCTACCCCCAGGTAGGCTGTCCCCCCCAACAGTGCTCAAACAGGAGTACTTATTGTCAAGGTGAACAGCCACCGGGGTACTCTCTAGTCCCTGCCTGTGCCCCTTGCCTCTCCCAACCGTGATCCACTTGCCTGCCTCCTGTGGTCTTGGAGTGACCACCTCCCTGTAACTGCTCTCAATGACTTCCTCACTCTCCCTGACCAGACGGAGGTCATCGAGCTGCTGCTCCAGGTTCCTAATACGGTCCATTAGGAGCCCCATCTCGATACACCTGGCGCAGATGTGGACGTCTGGAGGGCTATCGGACTCCATGACTTCCCACATCTGACATCCAGAACAGTAAACTGCCCTGGCCCTCATATTCCCCTTACCTAGGATACAATACAAAACAAACTGCTACAATACAAAACAAACTACTACAATACAAAACAAACTGCTACAATACAAAACAAACTGCTACAATACAAAACAAACTGCTACAATACAAAACAAACTGCTACAATACAAAACAAACTGCTACAATACAAAACAAACTGCTACAATACAAAACAAACTGCTACAATACAAAACAAACTGCTACAATACAAAACAAACTGCTACAATACAGTACAATCAGCTGGGATCTGACTCCCAATCAGCTGCTCCCTCTTGTCTGCTTCCACCAATCAGCGGCTTCCTCAAGCCCACTTGTTTTTGAAGTGGAACTTGGAATGTTACAGATTTGGGCTCCTGCTCCCTCTGCGACCTCTCCAACGGCTCTCGGGCCTCTGTAAGGAACAAGCAAGCCCCGCGCTCCACTTTATCCCCTACTGCTCGGGTGTAGCTCCTCCCTCTGCGACCTCTCCAACGGCTCTCGGGCCTCTGTAAGGAACAAGCAAGCCCCGCGCTCCACTTTATCCTCTACCACTCGGGTGTAGCTCCTCCCTCTGCGACCGCTCCAACGGCTCTCGGGCCTCTGTAAGGAACAAGCAAGCCCCGCGCTCCACTTTATCCCCTACCGCTCGGGTGTAGCTCCTCCCTCTGCGACCGCTCCAACGGCTCTCGGGCCTCTGTAAGCATGATTTTCCTTTCATAATCCATGCTGACTTGGACTAATCCTTTTACTGCTATCCAAATGCCCCATTATTACATCTTTAATAATTGACTCCAGCATCTTTCCCACCACCGAAGTCAGGCTAACTGGTCTGTAATTCCCCATTTTCTCTCTCGCTCCTTTCTTGAAAAGTGGGATAACATTAGCTATCCTCCAATCCACAGGAGTCAGTAAGATTCAGTCTCATTTTCATTAATTCCCCTCATTCTAGATCCAGCTAGCTGATCACGAGATCCCACATCATATTGTATTGTTATAGCATGATTTTCCAGTATCCAATGTTTATCTCAACTTGATGAAATACTGTTTAAGAAGGAACTGCAGATGCTGGAAAATCGCAGGTAGACAAAAATGCTGGAGAAACTCAGCGGGAACAAAAATGCTGGAGAAATTCAGTGGGGACAAAAATGCTGGAGAAACTCAACTTGATGAAACTTCTTGATGAAACTCAAAGAGTTCTTGATGAAATATTGTATTGGAAGAAGGCGATATAAACATCTTAATGCTAGCAGAGGTATGAAAGACCAAAATTCGTGCTAATTGATTTACTACAACAAGGTCTGTGATATTCATGCCAAACTGCAGTTTAAATCACCTTTGATGAGAGTTGTTTATTATCTTGAATGATTGAATTTTTTGTATCAATTATTGTTCATCTCCTTCCACTCACAGTCCAGGAAGTGTGGCCTTGTCATCCTATGCTACCAGTACCAGTCCAGTCAACACAACTATAAACAGACCAGAAAGTCCGGTTACTACATCTGCTACTAGTCCCGTCAAGACATCTCCAATCCGATCTGGCATGACATCTCCACCGTGACGAGAAAGTTCATCTACCAGACCAGGAAATCCAGCCATGACATCTTCTGCTACTACACCACCAAGTAGTCCCGTACCCATTTTGTCATCTTCAGCTACCAGACAATCAGCTACCAGACCAGACACTCCAGTGGTAGTCCATGTGGAAATGAAGTTTTCCCAGCTGATAATTCGTTGTCCTCGTCATGCAGGAATGATGAACCACTTTGTTCCATACATGTAGGGACTTCTTTGACATCTCCCTCTGCAGGAGCTCCACTGACACTTTCATTGCTAAAGAAACCCAACCATCCTAGAGACCTTTCTTCTTTGCCAATACAGAATTTGAAATGTAGATCTCTTAAGTTTCAGGCAAATTGGTTTAAAGAGTTTCCATGGCTCCATATTGAACCAATGGTGTATTGGTGGATGGTGTATGGTGTATTGTGCCATACCTGTGCAGTAGCAGTAGAACACGACTTGATGAAAATGTCAAAATTCAAGGAGCAAACATTTATCTTGTGTGGTTTTAATAACTGGGAAAGAGGCATTGAAAAATTCCAAGCATCAAAGTCTGAATGCCACAAAATTGCCAGTGCAAACTTGCTTAACCACAACAAGGCATGTGACATTAATATCCAGCTGAGCTAACAATTATGCCAAGGAGAGGTACTGGGCCCAGAGATCCCTACTGCAGATAACTGAAGTGCTGTAGTATCTGACCCAGCAAGGTCTGCCGCGTTACGTGAGAAAGATGACTGTGATGGCAACTTTACAACACTGCTTCAACTACTCTCATCTCGTGACAGGGACCTTACGACATGGCTGCAGAAGAAAACAAACTATACTTCCGGAGCATGCCAAAATGAGATTCTCCAACTTCTTAGTCATCATATACTAAGAAGCTTTTGTAAAGACATTCAATCAACAAAATTCTTCGGTATTATTGTTGATGGGACTCGGGACAGCACAGACACTGAACAAGAGTCGATCTGTGTTCGGTTTGTGAACAAAGTATTTGACATTAAGGAAGAGTTTGTGGGACTGTATCAGGTGAACTCCACAACTGGATCAGCCCTTGTGAGGATGATCACCGACACGCTTACAAGGTTGCAGCTGCCAATCAATAACTTACGGGCCCAGGCATCATTCCCAGCATTTTCCCTGTATTGTCTTTCCCCTGACTGGATAGCACACAACAAAAGCTTTTCACTGTACTCATGACAATAAACTAAACTAAACTCATGGCGTAGTCTTGGGCAGAAACCAGACCTTCGGCCCACTTGGTCTGTACCAGCCTGTTTTCTCCTTCTACCCTTCTACCTATAAGGCAACATCTCTATCTCTGCGCCACCGTGATGCCCAGTGTGCCATCGTATCTGTGCCAAATTTCTGGGGAATGGAGGAGTATGGTTTAGGGGCATAATGTTTGGCACCAACATTATGGGCCGAATGGCCTGACCCTGCAACCTTACTGTCTTGCCAGCTGCAAACCCGACGACCTTTATTCCACGAAGGAGTTAGAAAGTTCCAAGCAAAAATAGAAAAAAAAAAATCTGCAAAAATCAAATTGAAGTCCGTTCATGGCGAAAGAAGGAACAAAATTGTTTCGGGCTTAGTGTATCCAGCGTGTGATGGGGCGCCGTACAACAGATGAAGATGTGGCCATTGCCATTGACTTTGATTTTTCCAGCCTGCTCTTCCTGTAAGTACATCCAGTCTTCATTATAGGGCGCTCTGCTGAATGTTCTTTGTTGTTTTCCAGTCATCATCATAGAATGATACAGTGTGGAAACAGGCCCAACGTGCCAACACCGGCCAATATGTGCCAGCTACACTAGTCCCACCCTGCTGCGTTTGGCCATTATCCCTCTGTTTTGTAATCAAACCATTACAAAGTATTAGGTGAACCACAAACATTTATTAAAACCCATGCAGAGAGAACAATACATACTGTTACACTCATCGCATCATCTCACAGACCTACAAACTAAGTGACGAGCAGGCTGTTATCAGTGGCTACATTGCTAATCAAATCCCGGACTGGACTTCATGGTGGAATGTGTATCATGCATAATGTATGTGGTGAAGGTTATATTGACAGAGATTAATATGGTTGATCTACATCCTTCCTCTTAAAGAAGCAAATCATAATTAAACAAGCATATAGTGGAGTATATAGATAAACACCAATATGAGGGGTGTGCACTTTACTTAACATAGTCCTTGCACTTTGGATTTGGCTTGCAGACGCGACCTGCAAGCGTACGGTACCCACCGTTTTCTCCCTTCACCGGAGATTGAATAGGAGAAGTGAATGATACCGCAGGTTGAGGGTGAGGATGGAGACCTCGGCAGCGGCCGGGGAGGTGAAGCAGCAGGCAAAGCATCTGGACCAGGGTCAGCAGGCAGTTGTGGGACCGTGGGACTGGAACAGTTGGACTGTGGAGGAGACACAGCTGTGTAGTCAGGATGGTGTCGAGGCGGCACTGGCTCATTGACCGGACGAAGGTGTTGTCGGGTATGTCTGTAGATGCCATCATCAACACTGACCATAAGAGCGCGGCTCAGGAGCAGTTCCTTGAATGACGCCCAGCCAGTCGTAGCCTTTTGGCGTTTGCAAGCGGACAACCTGTCCCTTGGTCAGTGGAGGATGTGGTATTCTTGACTTGTCATAGTAATTTTTCTGGGTATCGCGTCGCTGTTGGAGTTTTGCCTGGAATTTGTGGTTGTAACATCTGTTTAGCTACAGGTAGCATAGTGCGAATCTGCCTTGACACAAGGCGCTGGGCAGGGGAACTCAGAATCGGATCACGGGAAATGTTGCATAAATTAAGCAAGTCGTGATAGACTTTGGAACAGGCCCGATGGGACCGTTCCATCACTTGTTTTGCACTTCTCACCACCCGTTCGGCCAAACCATTGGACTTTGGGTACTCGGGGCTGCTAGTGATGTGGCGAAAATCCCAGCGATTAGCGAAGTTTTTGAAGTGCTGACTGGCGAATTGGCTGCCATTGTCAGAGAGAAGATGAACGGGAGACCCGTGGACAGTTAAGTGGCGGGCCAGCTTTTTAACAACCATGGCTGAGGTTGGACTGCGGAGTAGGTCGATCTCGAAGCATCCGGAGTACGAGTCGACCAGGACCAGGTACTGATTGCCATACCACTCGGAAATCTCAGCTTCTATCCATGTAAGCACTCTCCCCCAATACCAGGTGCCCTAATTTTGCCCACTAATCTCCTATGTGGGACCTTATCAAATGCTTTCCGACAGTTAAGGTACACTACATCCACTGGCTCTCCATTGTCCATTTTCCTAGTTACATCATCAAAAAATTCCAGAAGATTAGTCAAGCATGATTTCCCCTTTGTAAGAGAGAGAGATAGATGGAGAGAGAGGGAGATTTAGAGAGAGAGAGGGAGACAGAGAAAAAAATAGAGGGAAGGACAGTGAGAGAGAGATGGAGAGGGGTGATGGCAGAAAGGTTGAACAGGTACTTCGGATCTGTCTTCACTAAGGAAGACACAAACAATCTCCCAGAAGTACTGGAGGACAGAGGATCTAAGGGGTCGAGGAACTGAAAGAAATTTTCATTAGGCGAGAAATAGTATTGGGTAGGCTAATGGGACTGAAGGATGATAAATCCCCTGGGACTGATGGTCTGCATCCCAGGGTCCTCAGGGAGGTGGCTCTAGAAATAGTGGACGCATTGGTGATCATTTTCCAATGTTCAATAGATTCAGGATCCCCATTATGCCCACTAATCTCCTATGTGGGACCTTATCAAATGCTTTCTGAAAGTCCAGGTACACTACATCCACTGGCTCTCCCTTGTCCATTTTCCTAGTTACATCTTCAAAAAATTCCAGAAGATTAGTCAAGCATGATTACCCCTTCGTAAATCCATGCCGATCCTGTTACTGCTATCCAAATGTTCGGCTATCTCATCTTTTATAATTGACTCCAGCATCTTCCCCACCACCGATGTCAGGCTAACTGGTCTATAATTCCCCGTTTTCTCTCTCCCGCCTTTCCTAAAAAGTGGGATAACATTAGCTACCCTCCAATCCACAGTAACTGATCCTGAGACTACAGAACATTGGAAAATCACCAATGCATCCACTATTTCTAGAGCCACTTCCTTAAGTACCCTGGGATGCAGACCATCAGGCCCTGGGGATTTATCAGCCTTCAGTCCCATCAGTCTATCCAACACCATTTCCTGCCTAATGTGGATTTCCGACAATTCCTCTGTCACCCTAGATCCTCTGCCCACTACTATATCAGGAAGATTGTTTGTGTCCTCCTTAGTGAAGACAGATCCAAAGTACCCGTTCAACTCATCTGCCATTTCCTTGTTCCCAATAATACATTTTCGGTCTTCAAGGGTCCAACTTTTGTCTTAACTAATTTTTTCCTCTTCACATACCTAAAGAAGCTTTTACTGTCCTGCTTTATATTCTTGGCCAGCTTACATTCGTACCTCATCTTTTCTGCCCGTATTGTCTTTTTGGTTATCTTCTGTTGTTCTTTAAATATTACTCAATCCTCTTGCTTCCCGCTCATCTTTGCTACGTTGTACTTCTTCGCTTTAATTTTTATACTGTCCCTGATGTCCCTTGTCAGCCATGGTCGTCCCTTTCTCCCCTTGGAATCTTTCTTCCTCCTAGGAATGAACTGATCCTGCACCTTCTGTATTATTCCTAGAAACACCTGCAATTTTTGTTCCACTGTCATCCCTGCTAGTGTATCTTTCCAGTCAACTTTGGCCAGATCCTCCCTCATGGCCCCATAGTCCCCTTTAATCAACTGCAACACTGACACCTCCGATCTACTCTTCTCCCTCTCCAATTGTAGATTAAACCTGACAATGTTATGGTCACTGCCTCCTAATGGCTCATTAACCTCGAGGTCCTTTATCAAATCTGGTTCATTACATAACACTAAATCCAGTATTGCCTTCTCCCTGGTAGGCTCCAATACAAGCTGTTCAAAGAATCCATCACGAAGGCACACTACAAAGTCCCTTTCTTGGGGTCCATTACCAACCTGATTTTCCCAGTCTACCTGCATGTTGAAACCTCCCATAACAACCACAACATTACTTTTGCTACATGCCAATTTTAACTCCTGATTCAACGCGCCCTATGTCCAGGCTACTGTTTGGGGGCCTGTAGATTAGTCCCATTAGGGTCTTTTTACCCTTACAATTCCTTAGTTCTATCCATACTGACTCCACATCTCCCGTTTCATTGTCACCCTTTGCAAGGGACTGAATTTCATTCCTCACCAACAGGGCAACCCCACCCCCTCTGCCCACCTGTCTGTCTTTTCGATAGGAGGTATATCCTTGAATATTCAGTTCCCAGCCCTGGCCCTCTTGCAGCCATGTCTCAGTTATTCCCACAACATCATACTTGCCAGTTTCTAACTGAGCCTCAAGCTCGTCCACTTTATTCCTTATACTTCGCGCATTCATATACAGTACTTTGACCTCCGTATTCACTCCCCCCCCCCTCGCAATTGGCCCTGACCTTACTCTGTTGTCCATTCTCAAGCTTTCCTTCCCATTAATTCGGGAATATTTTGTAATTTTTCCTGTAGCCACTTCCCCTTCAACTCCATCTTTATACTCCCACTTTGTCAATCCCTCCCCCCCCACTATTTAGTTTAAACCCACACGTGTAGCCCTAACAAACCTGCCATCCAGAATGTTGGTCCCCCTCCAGTTAAGGTGTAACCCGTCCCTTTTGTACAGGTCACCTCAGAAGAGATCCCAGTGGTCTATAAATCTAAATCCTTCCTCCCTGCACCAGCCCCTCAGCCACACATTCAGATCCCCTATCTCCCTGTTCCTGTCCTCACTAGCACGAGGTACTGGAAGCAATCCAGAGATAACCACCCTAGAAGTTTGGCATTTCAGTCGGCACTGCAGTTCTTCCCAACTCTCTGAACTCATGTTGGGGAACCTCCTTCCTCTTCTTCCCGATGTCGTTTGTGTCTACGTGCACAACTACTGCCGGCTGTTCACCTTCTCTCTCTCTCTCGAATGTTCTGAATTCAGCTCGTGACATCCTGAACCCTGGCACCAGGGAGGCAACAGACCATCCTCGCATCTCGTCTGCCACCACAGAAACTCCTGTCCGCTCCCTACCAATGGAGTCACCCACCACTAGGGCTCTGCCTGACGTCGGTCTCGCCGGTCGAGTCCCATCTCCAGGATTGGAGCTACCGACGTGTCCGCCGCTCGGACTGGAAACATCGTCTCCCCGGAGAGTTCCCAAGAGGGCGTACCTGTTTTCATTAAGCACAGCCACCTGAGTCTTCTGCACTCCACGATTTCCACCCTTTCTCTCCGTCACACACCTTGGTTCTGCCCGAAACCCCGGCGTGACTACCTCACTGTAGGTCCTGTCCAGGTCCGTTTTCCCGGATGGCCCTGAGGTCATCCAGCTGCTTCTCCAGTGCCCCAACACGGTCCTTTAGGAGCTGAAGCTGGACGCACTTGCCACAGTTGTAGCAGCCAGAGGCTCCATCTGTGTCCCTGGGCTCCCACATTCTGCAAGCCTCACACTGTCTCATCTGCCCCGACATGTGTTCACCGCGTTCCATTATCTAGCTTTAAGCGTAGCCTCCTCTCCTCGCCAAAGACTCTCGAGCCAAAGAATCACACTTTTCTAACAAGGACGTTCCCTCACTGCCGCTCCCTAAGAGCCGTCTTGCTTATATTGACTGATAAATTGCCAAATTTACCAATTTACAATCCAAATTCCTCAGTTTTAAACTGTTTTCCCCCTCTGACACTGCTAACTCTCCTCCCACTCGGACTAGAGCCAATCATTGCTTTTTCCTGCTTCTCTTTGTTGCTGTTTCTTCAAAACCCACGGGAGCTCTGAGTTAAGTCTGCCTGTGCTTTGCCTCTCCTTTTCAACTGTTTTCCCCCTCTGACACTGCTAACACTCCTTCCATGGGCTAGAGCCAATCAGTGCTTTTTCCTGCTTCTCTTTGTTGCTGTTTCTTCAAAATCCACGGGAGCTCTGAGTCCTTCTCTAAAACGCAGGCTCTTATCAGGGCAAACAGTTCCGTTTGTTGTGTAGAGAATGGTGTTTCAAAGGCCGCCGCCTCCACATTATTGCCATCCTGATCTATAATTACGTATGGTGAAAGTCTTTCACCTGGAGATCCAATTGATGCACTCCCATCTACATACAGAGTTAAGGCAGGGTTTGTCATGGGAATATCTGTCAAATCTTCCCGAACACAGGTATCTTCTTTAATTACAAATGGGCAGTCGTGCCTTGACTCGGCTTGTTCGTCCGGTGGTTTGACGAGAAAGGATGCCGGATTGATGGTGGTACTTAAATTGCCAGCTTGCCTGCTGCTTCAGTGGGTACTGTCATATAGAGGGCAGTGTTAACTTTTCTGGGGAGCTACTTGGATGGGGTTAATCAGGACGCATTCTACCTGAGTAGAGTCTTCTGCCCACACCTGTGGGTCCACATACTCTGTTACCTCACTCCCCAGATGATGGCGTAGCTGCGTAGTAACCGTCCTTGGTGACTGATAACATTGAACAGTACAATTATTAGACAGTTCTTGTTCCTGGCTCATGTTTGGATTTGCCAGACCAATCGCTTGCTTAACCATAGCTCCTAAATCCTTTGCATGAGATGGGAAGTTCACTTTCTTTGTTATATGAGGGGCAACCTCATAGTCCTGCTTCCACAATTCCGAAGGCACCTCAGCATACTCTGCTGTTCCTTGTAGTCCCGGTTAGTAATGCCAAAAGGTTTCCATCCATCTAGTTCCTTCACAGGATTTTAAAAATATTTCTAGCTCTTTATTCCCGCCACTCCAGTCATAGGCTAAGGTGATATGGAGCAGGGGCTCATCTTCCTGTGTTAGGGACCACCATTGGGGTGTTACTGATGAGTAACACTGTCTCTTTATTGTTATTGGGGTCATAGTTATTCCAGTATCTCCACATATGATCTTTAACTGAAATATACATAACAAATCTCGGCCCAGCAGATTACCATATAACCATATAACCATATAACAATTACAGTACGGAAACAGGCCATCTCAACCCTTCTAGTCCGTGCCGAACACGTATTATCCCCTAGTCCCATATACCTGCGCTCAGACCATAACCCTCCATTCCTTTCCCGTCTATATAACTATCCAATTTATCTTTAAATGATAAAAACGAACCTGCCTCCACCACCTTCACTGGAAGCTCATTCCACACAGCCACCACTCTCTGAGTAAAGAAGTTCCCCCTCATGTTACCCCTAAACTTCTGTCCCTTAATTCTCAAGTCATGTCCCCTTGTTTGAATCTTCCCTACTCTCAGTGGGAAAAGCTTATCCACGTCAACTCTGTCTATCCCTCTCATCATTTTAAAGACCTCTATCGTCCCCCCCCTTAACCTTCTGCGCTCCAAAGAATAAAGCCCTAACTTGTTCAACCTTTCTCTGTAACTTAGTTGCTGAAACACAGGCAACATTCTAGTAAATCTCCTCTGTACTCTCTCTATTTTGTTGACATCCTTCCTATAATTCGGCGACCAAAATTGTACACCATACTCCAGAATTGGCCTCACCAATGCCTTGTACAATTTTAACATTACATCCCAACTTCTATACTCAATGCTCTGATTTATAAAAGCCAGCACACCAAAAGCTTTCTTTACCACCCTATCTACATGAGATTCCACTTTCAGGGAACTGTGCACAGTTATTCCAAGATCCCTCTGTTCACCTGCATTCTTCAATTCCCTACCATTTACCATGTACGTCCTATTTTGATTTGTCCTGCCAAGATGTAGCACCTCACACTTATCAGCATTAAACTCCATTTGCCATCTTTCAGCCCACTCTTCCAACCGACATAAATCTCTCTGTAGACTTTGAAAATCTACTTCATTATCCACAGCCCCACCTATCTTAGTATCATCTGCATACTTACTAATCCAATTTACCACACCATCATCCAGATCATTGATGTACATGACAAACAACAGTGGACCCAACACAGGTCCCTGTGGCACGGCACTAGTCACTGGCCTCCAACCTGACAAACAACCATCCACCATTACTCTCTGGCATCTCCCATTCAGCCACTGTTGAATCCATCTTGCTACTCCACCATTAATACCCAACCATTGAACCTTCTTAACCAACCTTCCGTGAGGAACCTTGTCAAAGGCCTTACTGAAGTCCATATATACAACATCCACGGCTTTACCCTCATCAATTTCCCGAGTAACCTCTTCAAAAAATTCAAGAAGATTAGTCAAACATGACCTTCCAGGCATAAATCCATGTTGACTGTTCCTAATCAGCCCCTGTTTATCCAGATGCTTATATATATTATCTCTAAGTATCCTTTCCATTAATTTGCCCACCACTGACGTCAAACTAACAGGTCTATAATTGCTAGGTTTACTCTTAGACCCCTTTTTAAACAATGGAACAACATGCGCGGTACGCCAATCCTCCGGCACTATTGCCGTTTCTAATGACATTTGAAATATTTCTGTCATAGCCCCTGCTATTTCTACACTAACTTCCCTCAATGTCCTAGGGAATATCCTGTCCAGGCCCGGAGACTTATCCACTTTTATTTTTCTCAAAAGTGTCAGTACTTCCTCTTCTTTGAATCTCATAGTTTCCATAGCTACTCTACTTGTTTCCCTTACCTCACATAATTTAATATCCTTCTCCTTGGTGAATACCGAAGAAAAGAAATTGTTCAATATCTCCCCCATCTCTTTTGCCTCTGCAGATAGCTGTCCACTCTGACTCTCTAATGGACCAATTGTATCTCTCGTTATCCTTTTGCTATTAATATAGCTGTTGAAACCCTTTGGATTTACTTTCACCTTACTTGCCAAAGCAACCTCATATCTTCTTTTAGCTTTTCTAATTTCTTTCTTAAGACTCTTTTTAAATTTTTTATACTCCTCAAGCACCTCATTTACTCCATGCTGCCTATAATTATTGTAGATCTCTCTCTTTTTCCGAACTAAGTGTCCAATTTCCCTTGAAAACCATGGCTCTTTCCAATTTTTACTATTTCCTTTCAGCCGAACAGGGACATAAAATTCTGTACTCTTAAAATTTCACCTTTAAATGTCCTCCATTTCTCTTCCACATCTTTCCCATAAAACAAACTGTCCCAATTTACTCCTTTTAAATCCTTTCGCATCTCCTCAAAGTTAGCCTTTCTCCAGTCTAGGCCTGGGGTGATCACAAACTGATGCTGCACTGTCTCATTCCTCTTGTATGTTACTTCGACTGGCATAGAGATAGGGTATTGATAGATCTGTCCTTGGAATCCAGATAAACTCTGAGTTTTGTCGGATTTGGGGAGGTTGTTAGTGGACTGGATGCCCGTGTATCCACTATGAAGGTACACTGTTATCCCGCAACTTGTAATACCAGAACAGGTTCCTTATCAGTGTAACACCTGTTCACCACTGTTGGCTAGTCAGTATTAAGGAAATGGATCAGCCTGGGGGAAGTCTGTGTGTCTCCCTTGGCCTTGATCTCCTTGCCAACCTCCCCTTTGTTCTTGCTGATAATCCCCTCCCGCTCGTCTCTGCCATGGGCACTCCTTACTCCAATGGCCTTGCTGGATACCATTAAAGTATCATTTAACTGCACAGGCCATTTGGCTCTGAGAATTGTCAGTCCAGTCCATATTAGTTTTATTGCCTCTGAGCTGCCAAATCCATATTACCGTAGGTTGGGGCTGTATGAATGGTGACGGTTGCCACAGCATTTGAGCATTAGTACAGATTCTACTCTCACACTCATCGAAATCAATCCTCGTAGTCTCTCTCTATCAAACCAAAGCCAACCATTCGATCACGCAAACTGCTGCTCGAGTCCTCTCTAAGACTAAGAAAGTGGATCACATCATTCCAGTTTTGAGGTCTTTACACTGGCTTTCAGCCTGTCAAATAATTGATTTCAAAATATTAATGTTGGTTTATAAAGCACTGAATGGTCTAGGGCAAAAATACATTTGTGATCTTCTGCTGCATTATGATCCATCCAGACCTCTGAGGTCGTCTCGGACAGGTGCTTTTTGTCACCAGTCAGAACTAAACATGGAGAAACAGCGTTTATTTTTTCACCACATATATTAAACAACTTCCATAAAAATGCAGGTCCACTCAAATTAATAACGCAGAATACCAATGGCATTAAGTTATGTCCCAGGAAGCATCAGCCAAGTTCTAATATGTTGTTATTCTGTACCAATTTATTCTGTCCCCTTATTCGTTCTAATTACCCTAACAGGACCCTTCTTATCTGCTCCACCAGAAAAGTTTGTCTGAGAGAAATACAAGCCACAGGATCTTGTGAAGTATCTCAGCAAACAATGTAATAGCGATTAGCTTGTGATTCATTTTGGCCAAACATTTTCACACAAAACAATTAGATTCGCACAACACAAAATTTACACATCAAAATAAATTCCACAATAAAATAAATTCCACAATACTAAATCTGAAGAATCAGTATACCGATTTAAGTGAAAGAACTGGACTGCAGCAGAATCCTTATCAGAAAAAGAATGCTGTTATCAGAAAAATGTGGTATCCTCCTTACTTCTTCAATTTTAAAGCAAAATCATAAAAAATTAAACGAAAGCATAAGCAAACTTAAGCAAGAATATAATCAAACTTAAGCAAAAACATGTCACTATATACAAAATTAAACCACACAAACTTAAACAAAATCATTCAATAAAACACTTTGACTTTCAATAAAACACTTAAAACACAATTTAGAGCAGAAATGTTTTGATCGCAGTCCACAAATACCACAGACACCCCTTCCCACCTCGGCGCTGGGTTTGAAGTAATATGTCAATTTTTACTTCAGCCCGAAACCCCTTCCCAACCTTTTACACTGTACAGGCTCTCAAAGTTATTAATCAATTAACTTATCCTGACTTCCTCCCTCAAAGCTGATTTTAAAGTAATTTGTCAAATTATTACTTCAGCCCGAAACGTATTTCCAATTACCTCAATACTGAAATGTTCCCTCAGCTGAACCCCTTTATCAATATAACCGACCCAATATCAGTATTCTTCGGACTACTAACCTCAGTCTCTTTGGGAAACCTCTCGAAGGCCAGCGAATTGCCGAGCAGCTGGATCAGCGAATCGGAGGAAAACCGATGGAGTAAAATCACTCATCGGGTGCCCAATTCCCAGATTCCCTGACCCAACAACTCAACCCTTTTCCCGCAAACCTGCGAGGGCCTCCTCTGAGACCCCGGACGACGCCTCCAAATGATAATTCCAGTATTTACCGCTTAGTCTGTTCAGTGAAAACACTGACCAGAATACTTTAAATTATCCTTTATTTCACCATGGTGACCAGGTTTCTCTGTACCGCCCTGGGAAGCTCTCCCAGTGGATCACGGAGAAACACATGTGCTCAAACAAAGGAATTAGCATATATGTATATATGGTTGATACAGTGAGAGGTAACTTACAAAGGGTGGTGATTCTAGACCAATAACTACAGTATCCCATGGTTATACAGGTGGGGACAATCTTTCTACTCAATTACAATCAGACACAGCATAATACATCTTAGCCAATTACTATATGAAGTGGCGGCGCGGCACTGGCTGCAGCGGCTCATCGCCAGTCCTGTTTGTGTTTTTTGTGTTGTTTATTTCGTTTTGGTTAGTCTAGTTTTTGGTTTTTAGTTTGTGTTTTGGGGGGGTGGGGGGTTGTAACGGGGTTTGCAGTCTCTCCCTGCGGGGGAATGCGACTTTTTGTCGTATTCCCCTTCTCTGCCTCCGTCTGCGCTGAGGCCTAATGGAGGTCTCGAGGCGACCTCGAGGCTCCGGAGGCAGAGCCCGTCAGGACTCGCCCTAAGCTCGCTCCCGTGAGGGTGGTCCGGCTCAAGGCTGGAACAGTGCTCCCGTGAGCGCCCAAGTCGGGGCGGCCTGGCCCGAGGGAGGTTCGGCCCGGGGAAGAAGCGACGCCCAAGTCGGGGCGGCCCAGCCCGGGGGAGAAGCGATGCCCATGTCGGAGCGGCCCGGCCCGGGGGAGGTTCGGCGCCCATGTCGGGGCGGCCCAGCCCGAGGCTGAAGACGGCACGGTACTCACGTGAGAGTGGCTGGGACGGTGTTCTGGCGGTGGTGGCCTGAGTCCGGGGTTCGGCCGCGGGGCCAGCGGCTGCATCTGCAGGACTGGTGGGCGGCAGCTTCGACCACCCCGGGCCGCGGGAAACATCGCCCGGGGGGTATCGCCTCAGCGCAGTGGGAGAAGAGGAGGGAAGAGACTGCAGACCTAAGACTTTTGCCTCCATCACAGTGAGGAGATGTTGGGTGGACTCACTGTGGTGGATGTTAATATGTGTTTATTGTTGTTTTATGTATGACTGTTGCAATTTCGTTCAGACTTCGGTCTGAATGACAATAAAGGGCTATCTAATCTAATCTAATCTAATCTATAGCATTAAACATCACATAAGCATCACATGTTTTCCAGGAACAATTATGTCACAGCAAGGATAATGAAACTTAACTAAATGATGTCAAAATAAAGAAATTAAAACTTAAACCTATGTCCTAAAGTATCCCCAATTCTACATATTCTCACTTATTCATCAGTCAATGAAAGTAAGCATGCAGGTACAGCAGGCAGTGAAGAAAGTGAATGGCATGTTGGCCTTCATAACAAGAGGAGATGAAATAGGAGCAAAGAGGTCTCCAAATTGAGGAAGGACATTCTTGCTATTGAGGGAGTGCAGCGTAGGTTCACAAGGTTAATTCCCCGGAAGGCGGGACTGTCATATGCTGAGAGAATGGAGTGGCTGGGCTTGTGTACACTGGAATTTAGGATGAGAGGGGATCTTATTGAAACATATAAGATTATTAAGGGTTTCGACATGCTGGAAGCATGAAACATGTTCCCGTTGTTTGGGGAGTCCAGAACCAGGGGCCACAGTTTCAGAATAAGGGGAAAGCCATTAAGTTGGATCCCATCTTTCAGACACTTGAACAACAAAATACAGCTATAACTGAATTATCGGAAATTGCTGATACGTGCTAAAACTACAAACAAGCTTCTCGCCGAGAACAAGCGTTTATCAGACTTAAATAAAATAACTGAAAAATGTATTGACTTGGGGGGACGTCAGAGACGCCAGAATTTAAGAATTGTGGGTGTTCGGGAAGGCAGAGAGGGGAACCGTGACCCCCGTGAATTTGCTGCTGATCTATTAAAAAAAGTCTTGAATCTGGATCAAGAACCTCTACTTGGTCGGGCACACAGAGTACTGGGACGCCGCCCAAGGGAGGACGCCCCACCAAGACAACTGATAGTGAAGGTGCAATATGATCATGTTTTGGATGATATGATGAAGAAAATCGTTCACAACAGAAATCTCGTATTTGAAGGAGATAAGATCAGTATATTTTGAGCCTGTGGAGATCGCCAGGAAAAGAGCGCTGTTCACAGACACAAGAAGAATACTTAAGAATATAAAAAATCTGAGATATGGACTGATGTACCCCGCAACACTGAGAGTTACCTACGAGAGGAATGAATATTTCTTCATCAAACACACAGAAGCATTTGAATTCGCCCAGAACATCGAGAATAAGACCGAGGATTGAACAATACTCAACATACACCTGACGGTACCGGATATCGTTACCCCGCAGAGAAGAAATGGAACTTTAAGTTGCTATACTTAAGGACTGCTTAAAATTTATATTGAGAATCGAGCAGTTATTTTGCTATTGATATATAACATTTATATTTTAGTACTAATCATTACTAATTACTACTAATCATGATTACTAATTATTATTAATTATTGTTAACTGGATCAACTTAGAATTAGCTAAAAGTATGAATTATAAGTAATGTGTGATTCAGGCAATATATTAATAAAAATTTAGGAGGTTTTCTCTTTGATACTTTTGACTAATTTTTGATTAATATCTTTTCTATATGAGACTAATATTTTACTTGGAGACAAATAAATATTTCACTAACGGATTATAACCACTTTGGACCTAAAAATATGTTTCCCTCCTCCCATAAATTGTTTTTATTGCAATTGAAACTTTTCCCTTAAGGAAAGTACGGAGCTAGTATTATTATTTTTTTATCCAAAAGCTACGGAAGTCTTCAGATGTCTAGCCACATTAGGGTGGCTATCACTAACTGCACCAACTATAGATGTAGTTTTTTTCTTCCTTTTACACTTTACTAACATATTATTCTCTTATCTTTTCTACTTTATATTATATTATAATTTTTATTTTGAATGGAATTATAAGTCTTAAGGAGATATGTCCGGGAGGAAAACCTACGAGATCTAAAACTCATCTATCTGATGTTCGGGTGTAAGGTAGGGTTTAATGTGCTGAACCATTTGCTCTATTATAGACCACCCTAATCATAAGATGCAAGACGTTAATATGAAAATTGGGGGTGAAGGAATTACATTCTGTAGCTGGAATGTAAAGGGAATTAATGAACCAATCAAGAGAGGTAAAGTATTATCTCATTTAAAATCACTTAAAGCAGATATAATATTCCTCCAGGAAACACATCTTAAAAAGGAAGCGCAACATAGATTGAAAGCAAAATGGATTGCTAAAGCGTATCATTCTTCATTCTCACATAAATCTAGAGGGGTTGCAATATTAATCCATAAAGGTATACCTATTAAACATACATCAACTATAGAAGATATCGACGGTAGATATATTGTATTAGTAGGTGAGTTATATTCAAAAAAGGTGACTCTTCTTAATGTATATGGACCAAATTTTGATAGTCCCTTGTTTTTCAAGAAAATATTCAATACTATCCCGGAATTTACACAACATAACCTAATAATTGGTGGAGACTTAAATTGTACACTAGACTCTTATTTAGACAGATCATCAACTCAAAGAAAATTAAAATATCAGTCAAGTGAATTTCTAAACTCATATATTAACACTACCAACATCAAGGATGTCTGGAGAATTGAAAATCCATCCGGACGAGAATATTCATTCTACTCACCGGTGCATAAAACCTATTCAAGGATAGACTACTTCTTAATAGACTCCAAACTCATACCATTTTCCTACAACTCAAAATATCATAATATTATAATCTCGGACCATGCACCACTAACATTTATGATTAAACTAAACGGAATGGCCGAGAAACAGACACAATGGAGACTTAACCCCCAAATTTTAAATGAAAAGATATGTCATGAATACCTTATAAAACAGATTAATATGTTTTTCGAAGCTAATGACCGCCCCGGAATTTCTGCTTCCCTTCTCTGGGAAACATACAAGGAGCATTAATCTCCTCCCAAGCATTTCATAATAAAGAGAATCGGGCTAAGCAACAGACATTGGAAATGGAAATAAGGCAATTAGACATAGAAAATGCAGCAGCGCCATCTATGGTAAAACACAATAAAATTGCAGTACTGAAAGTTAAATAAAATATACTCAGACAGAGTTATAAAACTCTATCAACATACTAAACAATTAAACTTTGAATTTGGTGACAAACCACAAAAACTATTAGCACGTCAGCTTCGTAAACTGGACGGGGGAAAAACAATTTATAAAATTTGATCAGATAAGGGAGAAATATTAACACTACCCAAAGATATCAATGACAGATTTTTACAATACTATCAAAAACTTTACTCAACCAAAGTGACAGAACAATCAGCAGGAATGGAAGCATTTTTACAGAAATGTAATCTTACACGTTTAGATATGAAAGAGAGAGAATTACTAGGTGCTGAAATAACCGTAAAAGATGTCGAAGAGTCAATTAGATCTTTAAAAAATGGAAAGGCCGCAGGTCCCGATGGCCTAAGTTCTGAATTTTATTAAAAAAATTATGATCTGATTTCCCCACACCTACAGACATTGTATAAATACGCTTACACTCAAAAGAAACTACCAGAAACTTTAAACAAACCTACCAAAAACTGATAAGGATCTTGAAGACCCAGGTTCACATAGAGCAATAGCTCTCTTAAATACTGATCAAAAAATATTAACTAAAATCCTATCTCATAGATTTGAGTTTAGTGATTAACAAATTAATACACCACGACCAAACAGGTTTTATTCCAAAACGTTACTCATTTTATAATTTGAGACGACTATTCAATATTATTTACTCAAATAGAATTGCTAATGTAGACCTAGCAATCATTTCGTTAGATGCTGAAAAAGCATTTGATCAGGTAGAATGGTCATATTTATTTTCAGTGATGGAAAATTTTCAACTGGGGGAGAAGTTCTGTACATGGGTTAAACTTTTATATTCTAATCCAACAGCTAGAATATAAACAAATCAAATGTTATCAACTAAATTTAATCTTTCTAGAGGTTGTAGACAAGGATGCCCGCTATCCCCATTATTATTCGCCCTTGCGATTGAACCATTAGCAGAAAGTGTTAGAGCCCATCCAGAAATATAGGGTAACAAATGAATAAAATATCTTTATATGCAGATGATGTATTAATATATATTACAAAGCCAGAAACTAGCATTCCAAACCAATTTGGTCTGTTTTCGGGATATAGAATTAATTGGAATAAAAGCGAATCATGCCAATAACGGAACTCAATTTACACACACTACAACAATCCCCTTTTAAAATAGTTAAGGATAAACTTAAATATTTGGGAATTTATGTAACTAAGACATATACTTCTTTATTTAAATTAAACTTCCCACCTTTACTGAATAAACTACATAAGAATATTCAGTATTGGAAAACACTCCCTATTTCAATGTTTGGTAGAATTAATGTTATAAAAATGATTTTTTTACTGCAATTATTGTACCTATTCCAATCAATTCCGATATATCTTCCAATTAAAAACATGAATTTTTGTCTGGAAGAGATGGACCAGCAACCAAATTGGTTAAGGATGGAAAAGGAAGACTGTTCGCCTTTCGAAATTGGTTCGATTATGTTTGCTCCAACAAAACTGCACAAAAAAACCTATAGGGAAAACCCTATAATATACAGTGGTATACGAATCTGGAAACAAATAAAAAAGACTTTAAAATTGGATAATATATCACTCTGTTTCCCCATTGTAAATAACCCTTTATTTAAACCCTCCATATTGCATAAAGGTTTTACACAATGGAAAAATTATGGAATTAAAAAGATGGGACATCTTTATAGGAAAGGCACTTTTCTTTCATTTCAGGAATTAAAACAGATTTACGGATTACACTCAAACAACTTCTTCAGATATCTGCAACTTAGAGATTACATTAAATCTAATACACACGATTATAGGACTAGGGAACCAGAAATCCTTGATGAATGTTTGAATAAACACCCTAATACAGAAAAATTAATAACTTATATTTGTAATACCCTCTTAGATAGCGAGGTCCCATCGATGGAATTATATAGACACACATGGGAAAATGAATTAGGCCAACCTATAACGAAAGATATTTGGGACGAAAGTTTACAATATATACATCACTGTTCGTTAAATGCCAGACATGCTTTAATACAATTTAAAGTATTACACAGATTACATTATTCTAAAACAAATCTAAATAGAATCTTCCCACATATCTCTCCTATTTGTGATAAATGTCAGCATCTAGAAGCTAATTTAACGCATACTTTTGTAAATTGTATAAAAATCAAAAATTTCTGGATTGATATTTTTAGAATAATTTCTGAAGTTATCAATACCCAATTGGATCTCGATTCAAAACTAGGAATATCAGAACAAAGCCTAACACTCACAACAAGCCAAAGAAACTTTCCCGACTATAGTATAATAACTGGGAAAAAATTAATATTAAAATTTTGGAAAGGCCCTATAACCCCACAATTAAAATGTGGATTATGGAAATGTCGGAGACCCTACACTTGGAAAGAATTAGACGTCTTAATGGACAAACAAGAACTTTTTGTCAGAATATGGTCTCCATTCATTGACTATTTGAAGGGGTAGATTGGTTCAACATGAGAACCTAACTGAAGCTCGAACTTAGGATTAGATGAAAAGTTAAATTTTATAATCTACGAACCTATCTCCAATGACGTATTATTAGTAAATTATTCCATTCTTTTTTATTATGCCATTTGCTTTCTTTTTTTCTCTTTCCTTCCTTTCTCACTCTCTATATTAAAAAATACTAGAAGCAGAACCAATTCATAACTGATAATATTTATAATGTACGACTGATATACATGAAATGTTTTTATTATGATATGTGCTTGCTTCTAATAAAAATATTATTAAAAAAAAAAGATTATTAAGGGTTTCGACACACTGGAAGCATGAAACATGTTCCCGATGTTTGGGGAGTCCAGAACCAGGGGCCACAGTTTAAGAATAAGGGGAAAGCCATTTAGAACAGAGATGAGGAAACACTATATTCACACAGAGAGTTGTGAGTCAGTGGAATTCTGAGCCTCGGAGAGCGGTTTAGGCCGGTTCGCTGGATATTTTCAAGAGAGAGCTAGATAGGGCTCTTAAAGATAGCGGAGTCAGGGGATATGGGGAGAAGGCAGGAACGGGATACTGATTGTGGATGATCAGCCATAATCACATTGAATGGGCTTGCTCGAAGGGCCGACTGGCCTACTCCTGCACCTATTGTCTATTGTCTGTTGTCTATTGTCCCTCTCCCTCTCTCTCCCTCCATCGGCATCATGCTCGCTCTCGCTCTCCCTCCCTCGCTCTCCCTCCCTCCGTCTCCATCTCCCTCCCCCTCTCCGATCCCTCTCTCTTTCTCTCTCCCTCTCTTTCTCCCTCTCTCTCTATCTCTCCCTCTCTCCCTCTCTCCCTCCCTCCCCACTCTCTCCATCTCTCTCTCCATCTTTCCCGCTCTCCCTCTTTCCCTCCTTCTCCCTCACTGTCCCACGCTATCCCTCTCCCTCCTTCTCTGTCCCTCTTCTGTTCCCTCTCTTATGCCTACTCACCCTCTCCCTCACTATCCCAACCTCCCTCTCAATCCCTCGCTCTCTCCGTCTCCTTCCCTCCCTCCCTCTCCCTCTCCCTCCCTCTCTCGCTCTCCCTCGCCCCTCTCCCTCTCCCTCTGTCTCCCTCCTCCCTCTCTCTCCCCCTCTCCCTCCTTCTCTTTCCCTCCCTCTCCCTCCCTGTCCACCGCTCTCCCTCTAACTCTCCCTCCATCTCTCTCCCTCTTCCTTTCCCTCTTCCTCTCACTCTCTCTCCCTCTCCCCCTCTCTCCCTCTCCATCTCCCTCGCTCTCCCTCTACATCCCTCGCTCTCTCCATCTCCTTCCCAACCTTCCTCCCCAACCCTCTCCCTCTCTCTCTCTCTCTCCACATTCTCCTCTCCCGCTCTACCACCCACCAAATGGAGCTCAGGGCCTGGCAGACATTGACGCTGCGACAACAACCTGACTGCTCAACACCCGGCTTGAGATCTGTGTATTCCTTTGGTTTATTTATGTTTCATTCACAAGAAGAAGGGACCTCATTGACCAGTCAGTGGATAAGTCCAGCTTTGTTCTTGTGTTGCTAATCCTCTGTGCCTAAAACTAACCAACATTAATCAGCACAAAGCTCTATGTCTCCCTTCCCACTCTTCCTCCCACACCCTCTCCCTCTCCCTGTTCCTCTCTCTCTCGCTCTCCTCTCACTCTCCTCCCCCTCTCACTCTCCTTCCCTCCCTCTCCATCCCACTCCCTCACTTTCTCCCTCTCCATCCATCCCTCGCTCTCTCCCTCTCCTTCCCTCCCTCCACCTCCCAAACACTCCCTCCCTTTTCCTCTCCCTCTCTCCTCACTCCCCCTCCCTATCTCCCCTCCCTCTAACCCTCTCCCTCTCCACTATCCCCTTTCTCTCCATCTGCCTCTCCCTACGTCTCTCTCCCTCTCCCTACCTCCGTTTCTCTCCCTCTCACTCTCCCACCCTATCGCTCTTCCTCTCCCTCACCTCCTCGTGCTCCTTCTCCCTCTACCTCTCCCACTCCATCTCCCTCTCCCAAGCCCTCTCTCTCCCTCTACCTTTTCCTCTCCCACTCTTTCCCTCCCTCTCCCTCTCTCCCACACTTTCCCTCTCTCTCCCTCCATCCTACGCTCCCTCTCCCTCTCTTCCTTTCCCGCTCTTCCCTACCCTCCCTCTCCCACTCCCTCTCCCTTGCCTCTCGCTCTCCATCTCCCTCTCCCTCTCCTTCTCCCTCCCCCTCCCCCTCTCCCCCTCCCCCTCTCTCTCTCCCTTTCTCCCTCTCTCCATTTATTTATTTCCCTCCCTCTCCCTCTGTCCCATGCCCTTTCTCTTCCTTTCCCTCCCTTCCTCCCACTCCTTCTCCCTCCCTCTCCCTCTCCCTCAACCCTCTCCCCACCTCTTCCTCTCCATCCCTGGCTCTCTTCCTCTCATCTCCTCTTCCTCACCCTCTCTCTCTCTCCCCCTTTCTCTCCCTCTCCCCCTCCGCATCACCATCTTCCCCTCTTTGCTTCCCCATTCTCTGTCAATCTCCCTCACCCTCCCTACCTCCCTCTCTCTCCCACTCACTCCCTCCGTCGCAACCTCTCCCTCCCTCTCCCTTGGCCTCTCCCTCCCTTCCTCTCCCTCTCTCTCTCCCTCCCCGTCTCCCACCCTTTGTCTCTCCATCCCTTCTTTTCCCTCTCTCCCTCCCACTCCCTCTCCCTTCCTCTCCTTCACCTTCACCCTCTCCCTCTCTCCCTCTCTCCCTCATTCTCTCTCTCTCCCTCTCCCACGTTCTCACTCTCCCTCTATATCCCTCCCTCTCCCTTTCCTGCTTCTTCCCATTCCCTCTCATGGACAGAGATTGAGACAGAGAAAGAGAGAGAGGGAGAGGCTGAGAGAAAGGAGAGGGAGAGAGAGGATGAAAGAGAAAGAGAGAGAGAGTGGGGGGGGGGGGCAGAGAGAGAGGGAGAGAGAGAGGGTGTGAGATAGATAAAGAGAGAAAGAGATTAAAGTCAAATGGTCGTAAGTGACAGGAACAGAATGAGGCCATTCGGTCCATAAATCTACTCCGCCTTTAAATCATGGCTGATCGATCTCTCCTTCCGAGCCCTTTCTGCCTTCTCCCTGTAACCCTTGACACCCCGTACGAATCAAGATCTATCTACAGTATCTCTACTTTAGAAATATCCATTGCCGGCCTCCATAGCCTTCTCATCTGTCGCAAAGGTTTCAATGTATTCACCACCTCTCACTGTAGAAATTCAACCTCACCTCCTTCCTAAAGGAACGTCCGTTAATTCTGAGGCCATGACCTCTGGTCCCACACTCTCCCACCATTGGAAACATCTGCTCTATCCAAGCTTTTCACTATTCGGTAAGTTTCAATGAGGTCTCCTCTCATCCTCCTAAACTTGAGCCAGTACTTGCCCACTGCCGTTAAACGCACATCATATTCAGATCAAACAGTATCAATATCGAGCATGAATAGGTGCCGTTTCGGGTCAGGACCGTATTTCAGTTTGAGAGAGATAGCGAGAGACAGAGAGGGTAAGAATAGGGTTACAGAAATTCAGCATGTCTTCAATTAATCTTATCGACGTCTACTAATGCCCCGGAGTAAGCGTCCTATCGTGATGCATCAGACCTTGGTTTGGCAACAACTCCGCACAAGAACGGTTCGACGCAGTCCAGTCATGTAGTCACACAGCACCGAAAGAGGTTCTTCCACGATATTATCAGACCCTGGAACAGACCTCTCTTGTCCCGATCTTTAAATCCAACTCGTTGCGGCCTTTGCATTTTTGGTTTGATCGCATTTGCTCTGTAACGCTCTAACATATCTTCTGCACTCTGTTTATTTTCTCTTCTTAAACTACATGATATTGTATGTTTGGTGTATTTTTGTTCGGTATGTATGATTTGTTCTTGTTTGGTAGCACGAAAAGTTATTTTTGTCGGTGACAATAAAATATAAAATATTGCCGCTCCTGTCTGGCAGTTGTCCCAGTATTTGTTCGCTGAAAGGAACGAGAACATGTTGTGAATGTTTCCCGCATCCTCTGCAAAGTGTTCGATGAAATATTTGTTTGAGATTGTTTGAGAGAGAGAGAAAAAGGAAGAGGGAGAAACTGAGGGAGAAAGAGAGAGGGGTGAGAGTGAAAGAAAGAAAGATAGGGAAAGAGAGAGTGAGAATGAGAGAGAGAGAGAGAGAATAAGCGAGAGAGACAGGGAGAGAGAGAGAGGGTGAGAGGGGGGGCAGACGAGAGATGTAGAGACAAGGAGAGAGAAAAAGAGAGAGGGGTTGAGAGGGATATGGTGAGACAGAAAAACGTAGAAACATAGAAAATAGATGCAGGAGGAGGCCATTCGGCCCTTCGAACCATTCATTGTGATCATGGCTGATCGTCCCCAATCAATAACCCGTGCCTGCCTTCTCCCCATACCCCTTGCTTCCACTAGCCCCTAGAGCAGGGAATTCCGCAAATTCACAACTCTCTGGGTGAAAATGTTTTTCTCACCTCAGTCTTAAATGGCCTCCCCTTTATTCTAAGACTATGGCCCCTGGTTCTGGAGTCGCCCAACATTGGGAACATTTTTCCTGCATCTAGATTGTCCAGTCCTTTTATAATTTTATATGTTTCTATAAGATCCCCCTCATCCTTCTAAACTCTAGTCTTTTCAATCTTTCCTCATATGACAGTCCCGCCATCCCAGGGATCAATCTCGTGAAGCTACGCTGCACTGCCTCAATCACAAGGATGTCCTTCCTCAAATTAGGAGACCAAAACTGTACTCAATACTCCAGATGTGGTCTTACCAGAGCCCTATACAACTGCAGAAGAACCTCTTTACTCCTATACTGAAATCCTCTTGTTATGAAGGCAAACATTCCATTAGCTTTCTTCACTGCCTGCTGTACCTGCACGCCAACTTTCAGAGACTGGTGTACAAGGACACCCAGGTCTCGCTGCACCTCCCCCTTACCTAACCTAACCCCATTGAGATAATAATCCCTTGTTTTTGCCACCAAAGTGGATAACCTCACATTTATCTATATTATACTGCATCTGCCACGCACCTGCCCACTCACTCAACCTGTCCAGGTCACCCTGCAACCTCCTAACACGCTCTACACAGTTCACACTGCCGTCCAGCTTTGTGTCATCTGCAAACTTGCTAGTGTTGCTCCTAATTCCCTCTTCCAAATCATTAATATATATGGTAAACAGTTGCAGCCCCAACACTGAGCCTTGCTGCACTCCACTCGTCACTGCCTGCCATTCTGAAAAGGACCTGTTCACTCCTACTCTTTGCTTCCTGTCTGCCAACCAATTTTCTATCCATGTCAACACCCTACCCACAATACCATGTGCTCTAATTTCAGTCACCAGTCTCCCGTGCGGGACCTTATCAAAGGCTTTCTGAAAGTCTAGATACACTACATCCACTGGCTCCCCTTCATCCATTTTACTTGTCACATCCTCAAAAAATTCCAGAAGATTAGTCATGCATGATTTCCCTTTCATAAATCCATGTTGACTTGGACTAATCCTTTTACTGCTATCCAAATGCCCCATTATTACCTTTTTAATAATTGACTCCAGCATCTTTCCCACCATCGATCAGGCTAACTGGTCTGTAATTCCCTGTTTTCTCTCGCTCCTTTCTTGAAAAGAGGGATAACATCAGCTATCCTCCAATCCACAGGAACTGATCCTGAATCTATTGAACATTGGAAAATGATCACCAATGCGTCCACTATTTCTAGAGCCACCTCCATGATGACCCTGGGATGCAGACAATCCAGCCCAGGGGATTTATCATCCTTCAGGCCCATTAGCCTACCCAATACTATTTCTTGCCTAATGAAAATTTCTTTCAGTTCCTCTACCCCTTAGATCCTCTGTCCTCCAGTACTTCTGGGAGAATGTTTGTGTCTTCCTTAGTGAAGACAGATCCGAAGTACCTGTTAAACTTTTCTGCCATTTCCTTGTTACCCATAATAATTTCACCCGTGTCTGCCTTCAAGGGACCCACATTTGACTTTGCTACTCTTTTTCCCTTAACATATCTAAAGAAGCTTTTACTGTCCTTCTTTACATTCCTGGCCAGCTTCCCCTCGTACTTCATCTTATCAGCCCGTATTGCCCGTTTTGTTTCCTTCTGTTATCCGATGAAAGTTTACCAATCCTCTGGCTTCCGGCTACTCTTTGCTATGTTATACATCTTTTCTTTTAGTTTTATTCTATCCCTAACTTCTCTTTCAGCCGCGGTTGCCTTCTACTCCCCTTAGAATCTTTCTTCCTTTTTGGAATGAAATGATCCTGCGTCTTCTGGATTATGCCTAGAAATTCCTGCCATTGCTGTTCCACCATCATTCCTGCTTGTATCCCTTTGCAGTCTACCTCGGCCAGCTCCTCTCTCATGCCTTCATAAACCCCTTTGTTCAACTGCATCACTGACACTTCCGACTTAAACTTCTCCTTCTCAAATTGCAGATTAAAACTAATCATATTATGATCACTACCTCCAAGCAGTTCTTTACCTCGAGTTCTCTTATCAAATCTGGTTCATTGGACAACACTAAATCCAGAATTGCCTTTTCTCTGGTCGGCTCCATTACAAGCTGCTCTAAGAATCCATCTCGGAGGCATTCTACAAACTCTCTTTCTTGGGGTCCTGAACCAACTTTATTTTCCCAGTCTACCTGCATTTAGAAATCCCCCATCACCACAGTGGCATTACCTTTGTTACATGCCAGTTTTAACTCCTGCTGCAAATTACACCCTACATCCGTGCTACTATTTGGGGGTCTGTAGATAACAGCCGGAAGTGGTAGTGCATGTCGGCACAAACGATGTCGAAAAGAAGGGGATGAATATTCTGCAGCGTGACTTTTGAGAGCTCAGATAAATGCTGAACAGCAGGACCTCCAGGGTGGTTTTCTCCGGTTTGCTTCCAGTTCCTCGTGCTGGCGAGAGCAGGAACAGGGAGATACGGGACCTGAATGTGTGGCTGAGGAACTGGTGCAGTGGGCAGGGATTTAGATTCTTAGATCTCTAGGATCTGTTTTGGAGTAAGGGGGAACTGTACAAAAGGGATGGATTGCATCTTAACAAGTGAGGGACCAGCTTTCTGGCAGGCAGGTTTGCCACTGCTACACAGGTGGTTTTAAACTGAATAAACAGAATTAATGGGAAAGAAAGCTCACAAAGGGATAGGAGAGTATGGCCAAGTGTAATAGGGATCGATGTGAAAGGTGAGATGCGTAAGGAATTAAAAGTATTGTATATGAATGCGTGAAGTGTAAGAAGTAAAGTAGATGAGCTTGAGGCTCAGTTAGAGGTTGGTAGATATGACATTGTGGGGATTACTGAGACGTGGCTGCAGGGGGAATGGGTCTGGGAACTTAATATTCAGGGTTATACATCCTATAGAAAGTACAGCATTTTTATACAGGCCATCTTCAGGAGTTCTGTCAGTTTAGTGGTTCCTATCACTTTCACCAACAGTGCCTTCAAATCTCCCATAGCCAATAAGCGTCCCGCGTTCTCCTCCTCCAAAGCCCATATCAATTTCCTGCCCCATCAGGAATATTGGGTAAGGTATTTTTTTGCCCTCTCAGTTTATGGGGGCCCCAAAGGATAATCTGTGTCTGTCCTGCTCTTTTCTTTTTAAAGCAGTATCATCAATGTATCACTCTGCTTCCCACTTTAATCCTTTTTGGTATGCCTTCTTTCTTATTCTAAACTCAGTTTCTTGCTTCTCAGATATTCTAGCCTCCTTTGCAAATTCATTCACCTTGCTTTTAAAATCTTCCACTGACTCCTCCTGATTTATTACTTTCACACCTGTCGTTTCCTACTTCTGATGCCTCCTCACTGCCTCGCTCTCCTTTCTCTCTAAACTGCCTAAGTGCATCTAATTCCTTTCCTCTCCACTTTTCCCACCTTTCCAACTTATCTGTGGGCATATTATTCATAATTAACACTTCCATCATGTCACACATTTATCTTGAAAGTGCCTTCCTTGGGCCACTTCCTCACAACTTTCCTTTCTTTTTCCTCATTCCTCAGAGTGCTTCATAATATCCTCTTTAGATACAGGAAGCTTTTTACTTAGCAATTCAACTTCAGTAACCTTACTTATTGTATTATCTTGTGTTGTGCACTTTATCAATCAATCCCGTCGTTGTCCATACTCTTATTCTGCCCCCCTTCTGTAGTTCTGCATACTTTTAGCAATCGAAATTTTTACGCTCTTCTTCCCTCTTTACTTTATCTGCTGCATTACTTCTCCGTTACTCTGTGCCGTTTAACTCTACCTGATGGATTTAATATTGTTTCTCTGTACTTTTCTGCCTCAAACTCCCTTATTTTTTCCATCTGTTCTTCATTCCATGTTCCTTTCCTTTGTTTGCATTTGCCCCCTACTGGTCAGTTCTACATTCCAAACTTTAGGTTAGTTTATAACTTACTATTCTAGTTTAAACTACTCAATGCTTATTCTCTGAGCTCTTATTAACATCCTCTTTGGCTACGGGGAATTTTTACTTAATATCTCAACCGCGGTTAATTTACTCATGGTGGTTATCTTATTTAGTGCACGTTGTTAATTAATAGTCTCAGTCCTTACACCTCCCCTGTCCTTGTAGTCACTATTACCTTACACTATTCCTATTGCTATTCTACTTTCTGCTATTCTACAATATTTTATCACTGTGTACACTGTTTCTGTTATCCACTTACTTTAAATCCATATTTTGCCTGTATGAACCACTAGTCACCCAAGGCGGTATCCACAAAATACGTTATTCTGCCTGCACAAACCCCTGACCTCTCAGGGTGGTTTCCACAGAATACCTGCCTCGTCCATGCAACCCCTGATCCCTCAGGGTGGTATCCACGAGGTTTTAATACCTGCCTCGTCCATGCAACCCCTGATCCCTCAGGGTGGTATCCACGAGGTTTTAATACCTGCCTCGTTCGTGCAACCCCTGATCCCTCAGGGTGGTATCCACGAGGTCATAATAAAATCTTAATAATATCACACAATGCAATACTTTCTTATCCCAAATATTATTGCTCACCACACAGCGCAGTCTTCTCGGACAATCCTCCGGGTCTCCTTTTTAGAACAATTTAGTGCCAGATTCTTGGATCGGAGAGACCTTTTAACTACCTAGGCACTTCTGTGTCCCCAATGGCTTCCCATGTACAACAGGTTATTAGTCCAAATGAAGCGGAAAACCACATAATTTTTATGGGTGACCACACTTTTTCCTGTTGTCCCTAGGAGCCACAGAGTGGCTGGGATGCGCCCTGGGCTGTTTGTCTTTTAATTAACGGTCTCTTACCGACCCTGCTCGCTACGCCAATTTTGTCGTGGTTAAGAGACTCAGGGTTGGATAAGATGACACAGACACGGAGAATTCTTCAAGAAGACGAAAGCCTTTATTTGCAAACATTGGCTGGAACACTCAGAGACGACACCCGCCTGTCTGTTCTCTAATTGCTCCCCGATCACAGAAAAAGGCTGCTTTTTATTACAGTTTTACAGCCATATCTTCTTTACCTTATCTTGCATGCTGCACTCCTCTCGCTTCAATCTATCTTCGATTCTAATATTCTCTCTCGCCACCATTAACTTCCGACCTTGGTTCAGTCTTATTAAACTTATCCAGATTCTTACATTTCCCCTCATATCTCTTCCTCTTTCGCCACCCTTAAATTCCAACTGTTACTCTAATCTCCCAGCTGTGTCTACTTCGCCACCCTTATTTCCTAGCTACAGCTAAAGGTTACACACCATATTATAATGTTACATACTAGTTTATAAGTTGAGTACAAAGATACAAACGTATTTATTAAGAATACAAAGATGCAAAAGTAAAAATAAGTAACTTGTTTAGTGTCTTGTTTACTGGATAAATGATTAAATTAAGTGCTGCTAAATGACTAACAATTACGTGAGGTTAAGTAAAATAAGCTGATGTCTGATTACGTAAAATAGCTGACATCTGCTGCTATGTATTCTTCTATATAACTTCCGTATGGTCTCTTAGGGTAGTCGAACCCTTCGATTGGCAACCTCGGACACGTGACCGTGGGGAGGGGATTTCGCGTGCTTTTCTGGGCAAACCCATTCATTCTGTTCACCACCGTTGTGGTAGGAACACTGTTATTTAGCTGTCTTAAGACCATCGTTGTTTTCGTTTACCTTTCGTAATAAAGTTCTTTGGAAATCAACCTACCGTCTCGACTCCGCTAAAATGGCCAGGTTACGGATTGCCAAGAAGCACTTAAAAGAGCAACCATGGTTCTGGACAAAGGTCTTGTGGACAGATGAGATAAATATGAACATAAATATTAACAATATCAGAGTAATGGCAAGAGCAATGTATGGAGGAGAGAAGGAACTGCCCAAGATCCAAAGCTTACCACCTCATCTGTGAAACACGGTGGTGGGGGTGTATTGGCCTGGGCATGTATGGCTGCTGAATGTACTGGCTCACTTATCTTCATTGATGATACAACTGCTGATGGTAGTAGCACAATGAATTTTGAAGTGCATAGACACATCCTATCTGCTCAAGTTCAAACAAATGCCTCAAAACTCATTGGCCGGCAGTTCATTCTACAGCAAGGCAATGATCCCAAACTTACTGTTAAAGCAACAAAGGAATTTTTCAAAGCTCAAAAAATGGTCAGTTCTTGAGTGGCCAGATCTATCAGCCGATCAGAACCCAATTGAGCATGCCTTTTATATGCTGAAGAGAAAACTGAAGGGGACTAGCCCCCAAAACAAGCATCAGCTATAGATGGTTGCAATACAGGCCTGGCAGAGCATCACCAGGCTTCAAGCAGACATTGCATGCAAATGACATGCTACAAAATACTAAACATGACTACTTTCATTTACATGGCATTGCTGTGTCCCAAACATGGTGCCCTGAAATGGGGAGATTATGTATTGGTGGCAAAAACAGGAAAGCAGACTATTATCTAAATGGTGGCCGACTAGGAAAAGGGGAGATGCAGCGAGACCTGGGTGTCATGGTACACCAGTCATTGAAAGTAGGCATGCAGGTGCAGCAGGCAGTGAAGAAAGCGAATGGTATGTTAGCTTTCATAGCAAAAGGATTTGAGTATAGGAGCAGGGAGGTTCTACGGCAGTTGTACAGGGTCTTGGTGAGACCACACCTGGAGTATTGCGTACAGTTTTGCTCTCCAAATCTGAGGAAGGACATTATTGCCATAGAGGGAGTGCAGAGAAGGTTCACCAGACTGATTCCTGGGATGTCAGGACTGTCTTACGAAGAAAGACTGGATAGACTTGGTTTATACTCTCTAGAATTTAGGAGCTTGAGAGGGGATCTTATAGAAACTTACAAAATTCTTAAGGGGTTGGACAGGCTAAATGCAGGAAGATTGCTCCCGATGTTGGGGAAGTCCAGGACAAGGGGTCACAGCTTAAGGATAAGGGGGAAATCCTTTAAAACCGAGATGAGAAGAACTTTTTTCACACAGAGAGTGGTGAATCTCTGGAACTCTCTGCCACAGAGGGTAGTCGAGGCCAGTTCATTGGCTATATTTAAGAGGGAGTTAGATGTGGCCCTTGTGGTTAAAGGGATCAGAGGGTATGGAGAGAAGACAGGTACGGTATACTGAGTTGGATGATCAGCCATGTTCATATTGAATGGCGGTGCAGGCTCGAAGGGCCGACTGGCCTACTCCTGCACCTAATTTCTATGTTTCTATGTTTCTAAACACTGCTGTCATTTCTACATGGTGAAACCAAAATGTATAAAAATGGCCTTTATTTAATATCTGACAATATGCACTTTATGACGTGATTTTTTTCTATTACAAATCTCAAATTGTGGAGTATAGAGGCAAACAAATAAATGATGGGTCTTTGTCCCAAACATTATGGAGGGCACTGTAACTCACTCTTGAACACATCCAGTGAATTGACCTCCAGTGCCTTGTGGCAGAGAATTCCAGATTCACAACTGTCGGGGTGAAAATGTTTTCCTCATCACAGTCCTAAATGGCCTACCATCTCTATAATACTAAAACTCTTTGTCTTGTTTGTGGCTGTGTGTGTGTGTCAATATCTGGTTAATTCCTATTTTCTTCCAAACGCTAGGGCCCAGCCTTCTCATTTTCACACATTCTACTCACATTTTTCCCGTTAAGGCGATATACATCTTCCCATCGCATTCCCACCTATATTTCCAAGGTTTTTTAATAATTTAAAGTTTTTAAAAAACACACGAAAACTCATCCATTTGCGGTGACATCACAATGCACTCGCAAGGCAGGACAGGACCATCCTGGAGGGAGGGGCACTCCAGCATGGCAGTGGCTGCCGACGCCCGGTGGTGAGGGTGGTACTGGAGCTGGAGTGAGGGCCGATCCAGGGACTTGGGAAGGGGCCGTGACCGGGGCGGAAAAATAAGCCACCACAGGAACCAAGGACGAGCCTGGGTCCGTGACGTGTCCGGAGATGAAGTCGTAGCCTGCACTATAGCCCAGGCTGCGGCCGAGCAGACGGTTGGAGTCCACAGCCAGGGCCGGGCCGAGTACGAGAACCAGGCCCAGCTCTACGACCTGGGTTGAACCTGGGGCAGGAAATGGGAGTGAGGGGAGGAGGATGAGGGAAATGAGAAAGATGGGGTGGGGAGTGGGGTGGTAGAGGGAGATGGGGGGGGGATGGAGGAGGGATTTGGGGAGGGGTCAAGGGAGATCCCCCTCCCTATCTACTCTCACTCCCACCCTCTCTACCCCCCCTCCCTCCCTTGCCCTCTCCCTCTCTACTCCCCTCCCCCTTCACTCCCCTCTCCCTCCATCTCTACCCGTTCCATCTCTACCCCTCTCCCTCTCTACCCCCCCATTCCCCCCCAGCCTCTCTGCCCCCCTCCCTCTCTACCCCCCCTCCCTCTCGACCACCCCTCCCTCTCTAGGGATTGAAGCGGGAGGGTGAAGAGAAGGAGGGGGGAGTGTTGGGGATGAGGAGAAATGAGCCGTGCCTGCGCAGTTGGGGGCTATGTGTCAGTGGTGCAATCTTGCGTTGGGGGAACAGCTTGTTGGGTGAATGGGTGAGTGGTGGAATCTTGCATTGGGGGAGCAGACACTTGGTCTAGTCTTCTTAAACTGTGCCCCTGGTTCTGGACTTCCCCAACATCAGGAACATTTTTCCTGCATCTAGCCTGTCCAATCCTCTCAGAATTTTATGTTTCTATAAGAATACCCTCTCATCCTTCTAAATTCCAGTGAATTATTCCAGTGAAGTGAATTATTTGTGGAATTCCCTGCCACAGAGGGCAGTGGAGGCCAAATCACTGGATGGATTTAAGAGAGAGTTAGATAGAGCTCTAGGGGCTAGTGGAATCAAAGGATATGGGAAGAAGACAGGCACGGGTTATTGATTGGGGACGATGAGCCATGATCACAATGAATGGCGGTGCTGGCTTGAAGGGCCGAATGGCCTCCTCCTGCACCTATTTTCTATGTACAAGCCCAGTTGCTCCATTCTTTCATATGTCAGTCCTGCCAACCCGGGAATCAACCTGGTAAACCTACGCTGCATTCCCTCAATATCAAATTAGGAGAGCGAAACTGTACACAATACTCCAGGTGCGGTCTCACCAGGGCCCTGTACAACTGCAGTAGGACCTCCTTGCTCCTAAACTCAAATCCTCTCGCAATGAAGACCAACATGCCATTCATTAGCCAGCAGTATAGCTGGGATCTGAACTAATTAACTAGGAGTGTAAAAGGCTTGAACCAGCTGGCCGCTTTGAGGAGACCATCACTCCCCAGGTCCGTGTGTAGGGGCGGGGCGGGGCGGGGCGGGGCGGGGCGGACGCGCTGCCGGTCACGTGAGGAGGGGCAAGGGAATGCAGGGCGGCGGTGACGCCATGATGCACGGCGGCGACGCGATGACGTTCAGCGGCGGGGACAGTGATGCAATGACGCATGGCGGCGGGGGTGACGCAATGACGTTGCGCGGCGAGGACGGTGACGCCATGACGCAAGGGCGGCGATGACGCCGGCGGTGCGGGACCGCGACGCGCTGCTGCGGGTCAACTTTCTGCATCAGGTTACAGCCCCTCCTGACCCCACACTCCTAAACACTGCCCCCTCAACCCTCAACCCACCTCCCCTCACCCTTTAACCCAACTCCCTGACTCCCCCCACCATCCCACTCGCCTCCGCGGATGCTGACCCGTTCCCAGGGGCCTCACCCCCTCCCTGACCCGTCTCATCACCCGGCCTGTGCCCACAAACCCTGCCTGCCCGTCACCCCCTCACTCACTCTCCTCCAAGCCCTCTAACCGACTGCCCTCTCTCTCTCCCCTCTGTGTCTCCCCCTCTCTCTCCCCTCCCCCCCTCTCTCTCTCTCTCTCCCCCCCTCTCTCTCCCCCCTCCTCCCCCCTCTCTCTCTCTCTCTATTCCCCCTCCCTCTCCCTCTCCACTTTCACCCCCTCTCTCTCCCCCTCCTCCCCTCTCCCTCTCCCCGCTCTCTCTCACCGCCTCTCTCACCCCCCTCTCTCTCACCCTCACTCTCTCTCTTCCCCCCTCTCTCTCTCTCTCTCTCTCTCTCTCTTCCCCCTCCCTCTCCACTCTCCCCCCTCCTCCCCTCTCCCTCTCCCCCCTCTCTCTCCCCACAGGCGGCCCACCTGATGTTGGCGACGAACCCAGGGCAGCCGGGCCTGATGCGCTTCCTCTCCCACACCCAGCGCAGTGTCTGCCGTCGGCTGGTGCTACGGCGGTGAGCACAGTCCGATCCCACACCGGGGGAGAGATACAATACAATACAATACAATACCGTTTATTGTCATTTGAACCTCAAATGAAGTTCAAACGAAATTCTGTTTCTGCAGTCATACAAACAAGTAAAAAGAACCAAGACACAACACAATTTACACAAACATCCATCACAGTGAATCTCCTCCTCACTGTGATGGAAGGCAAAGTCTTGTCTGGCAGATGGTGGGGGGGAGAGAGAGAGGGGTTAATGAGAGGGAGGGGGAGGAAGGAGTTAAAAGTGTTCAATTTTCATTTGTTATGGAAATTGAAGAAAGAAACGCTTGCTTGCAGCAGCGTAACAGACCTGGTCAACAATACTCAATGGAGAGAGGAGGGGGAAGGGGCAGAGAGAGACGGGAGGGAGAGAGTGTTTACTTTAGTTTATTGTCACAAATGTCACTGAGGTACAGTGAAGGTTTTTTGTTGCGTGCTAACCAGTCAGCAGAAAGACAACACATGATTACAATCGAGCCATTGACAGAGTACAGATACTGGGTAAAGGTGAAGTGCAAGATAAAGTCCAGTGAAGTCCGATGAAAAATAGACTCCAGTGAGGCAGATGGTACGTCAGGACTACTCTCTGGCTGTGATGTGATGGTTCAGTTGCCTGATCACAGCTGGGAAGAAACTGTCCCTGAATCTGGAGGTTTGCGTTTTCACACTTCAGTACCTCTTGCCTGATGGGAAAGGGGAGAAGAGGGTGAGACTGGTCCTTGATTATGCTGCTGGCCTTGCCGAGGCAGCGTGAAGTGTAGATGGAGTCAACGGAAGGGAGGTTGGTTTGTGTGATGGTCCGGGCTGCATCCACAACTCTGCAGTTTAGTTTAGAAGAAACAGGCCCTTCGTCCCACCGACCAGTGATCCCCACACATTAACACTATCCCACACACATGGGACAATTTACATTTATACCAAGCCAATTAACGTACAAACCTGTACGTCTTTGGAGTGTGGGAGGAAACAAAGATCTCGGAGAAAACCCAGGCAGTCACGGGGAGAACGTACAAGCTCCGTGCAGACGGCACCCGTAGTCAGGATCAAACCCGGGTCTCTGGCGCTGCAAACAGCAACTCTACTGCTGCGCCACCATGCCGCCCTCTTGTGTGTAAAGGGGTGGGAAGGTGCAGATGTGGATAGCAGCAAGAGTGGGCCGAAGGGCCTGCTTCTGGCCTAGGTGAAGATTTTGCACTGATCTGCAGTTTTGTTTTGTCCAGGGACCCATCAGTGAAACGCTGCGTATGCAAGAAATGCTTCTCTCTCCTGGTGCCAGGAATTACTTCCAAAGTCAGGCAAAGAAGTAAGGAACTGCTTCCCTGCTCGTCTAAACAACTACTCCAGTCTCCCCCCTCTCACGCACTCTGAGCCCGTCCTCCCCTCACCTCCCTGACAGTGCGGCGCTCCACTGTCCCAGCACTGGGGAGTGTGGGCATGGATTATGGGCTCCCTGAAAGTGTGACGCTCCCACTCAGGGCCGTCTTAACAGCATTATAGGCCCCTGGGCAAAGCAGTGCACTGGGGCCTCTACACTTCCAGTTTCTTTATGCCAAATCAAATATGCCGTCATGCCATTGCGATGTTACATAGAAACATAGAAAATGGGTGCAGGAGGAGGCCATTCGGTCCTTCGAGCCAGCACCGCCATTCATTGTGATCATGGCTGATTGTCCCCAATCAATAACCCGTGCCTGCCTTCTCCCCATATCCCTTGATTCCACTAGCCCCTAGAGCTCCGTCTAACTCTATCTTTAATCCATCCAGTGATTTGGCCTCCACTGCCCTCTGTGGCAGGGAATTCCACAAATTCACAACTCTCTGGGTGAAAAGTTTTTTCTCACCTCAGTCTTAAATGACCTCCCCTGTATTCTAAGACTGGCCCCGGTTCTGGACTCGCCCAACATTGGGAACATTTTTCCTGCATCTAGCTTGTCCAGTCCTTTTATAATTTTATATGTTTCTATAAGATTCCCCCTCATCCTTCTAAACTCCAGTGAATACAAGCCTAGTCTTTTCAATCGTTCCTCATGACAGTCCCGCCATCCCAGGGACCAATCTTGTGAACCTACGCTGCACTGCCTCAACCACAAGGATGTCCTTCCTCAAATTAGGAGACCAAAACTGTACGCAATACTCCAGATGTGGTCTTACCAGAGCCCTATACAGAAGAACCTCTCTACTCCTATACTGAAATCCTCTTGTTATGAAGGCCAACATTCCATTATCTTTCTTCACTGCCTGCTGTACCTGCACGCCAACTTTCAGTGACCGGTGTACAAGGACACTCAGTTCTTGCTGTACCTACCCCTTACCTAACTCAACCCCATTGAGTAATAATCTGCCCCCTTGTTTTTGCCACCATAGTGGATAACCTCACATTTATCTATATTGTACTGCATCTGCCCACTCACTCAACCTGTCCAGGTCACCCTGCAACCTCCTAACATCCTCTTAACAGTTCACACTGCCACCCAGCTTTGTGTCATCCGCAAACTTGCTAGTGTTGCTCATAATTCCCTCTTCCAAATCATTAATATATATGGTAAACAGTTGCAGCCCCAACACCGAGCCTTGCGGGACTCCACTCGTCACTGCCTGCCATTCTGAAAAGGACCCGTTCATTCC
>CM075980.1:39186907-39244107 GCA_038087875.1 Malacoraja senta
GAAACATATTAAAAATTAAACTGCTGTCCCGTGAATTCTAAGTAAATATTTTACCCGCAGGTAATTGTACAGGGAGATCTGCAGACAACAGTAATTGTTTCAACATGCAAGGTTGAACCACTCATGTTTTATCTGCTGGCAAAACTTCCATTCAATTCTCCAATTTTGGGTAACTACCCCCAACACCCCACCCATACTTTCTGCCACTCTCTTCCCTGCGCCCCACCCGTTTCTCCCTTCCCTCCTGACCCCCTCCAGACCACCAACATTCCTTCTTTCAACTTCACATTTCCTAGTGATACAATCATGCAGCCAAACAGCATGGAAACAGGCCCTTCGGCCCAATGTTTCCACGCCAACCAACATGCCCCATCTACACAATGCCCACCTAACTGCATTTGGCCCTTATCCCTCTAAACCTGTCCTATCCATGTACCTGTCTAAATGCTTCTTAAAGGTTGCAATAGTTCCTGCCTCAACTACTTCCTCCAACACCTCCTTACATACACCCGCCACCCTTTGGTAAAAATGTACCCCTCTGTTTCCTATTAAATCTTGCCCCCTCGCCTTAAAATGTCTGCTCATCCTCTATTCTTATCTCCTTAGTCCTTTCATCTATGGCCTTTGTCCAACGTTTCACCAATCAAAACTCCCCTCCACTTCTATCCAGCGATCATTTGTCAGAAACAAAAGACACAATGTGCTGGAGTAACTCAGCAGGTCGGGCAGCACCCCTGTAGAACACGGGTAGGTGATGCTTCGGGTCAGGTCCCTTCCTCAGACTGATTGTGAGGGGGCGGGTGGGGGAGAAAGTTGCAAGAGAGGAGAGGCAGGACAAAGCTGCCAAGTGATGGATGGAATAGATAGATACAGGTGAGGAGGGGTTGATAGGCAGATGGTTGGACAAAGGGAAGAGATGAAAAGACAACAAGTGTGAGATAAGGATAGAAGCATGAATTGTGAATCTAGAGGAATGAATAAAGGTGGATGGGGAGAGGGAGGGGAGAATTGGGTGTGTGTCCATGTGGGGCACAGGGAAGGCAGGCGGTGGGGGGGGATGGGGGAAGAGGAGAAGAGAGGGTAGAAGGAAGAGGTGTATAGGTTAGTTGCCAAGCTTTGTCCCACTTACCTCTCCTACAGCTCTCTCCCCCCTATTATAATTAGTCTGAAGAAGGGTCCTGACCTGAAACATCATCTATCCATGTATTCCAGAGATGCTGCCTGACCCGCGGAGTTACTCCAGCATGGTGTGTCTTTTTTTCACTCCATTTGGTGCCTTCATGTTGAGGGAGTCACCAGCCGACCATTGGTGGATGCTTCTTGTCACTTGATGCCCATCCAATATTCAGGGTTAGAAAAGACAGGCAGGTGGGCAGAGGAGGGGGTAGCTCTGCAGGTGAGGGATGGAATTCAGATTCAGATTCAGATTCAGAAAACTTTATTGTCTGTCGTAACAGAAAATCTTCTTTGGCGTGGCTCAACATACAAACAGGACAATGTACTGATAAGCAGTCATACAACACAGATTTCTGCGAGCACACACCGTGTGTATAGATCTTAAAAGCAAGTATAAGGATTAAAAACTGTAAAAATAGACAAGATGAAAGTTGTGGATACGTGTAAAGTGACAGTGCGTCAGGGTTAATTTGTCCATTGTTCATTTTTTATTTAAGCTGTTTATGGCAATGGGTATGAATGAGTTTTTGTTGATGTTTTCAGTGACTCTACCTCATCAGTCCCTTGCGAGGGAAGACATAGGGACTGATGAGGTAGAGTCACTGTGGATTGAGTTGAGGAATTGTAAAGGCAAGAAGACACTAATTGGTGTTATTTAACGACCCCCAAATAGTAGCCCAGATGTAGGGTGTAATTTGCAGCAGGATTAAAAACTGGCATGTAACAAAGTTAATGCCACTGTGGTGATGGGGGATTTCAATATGCAGGTAGACTGGGAAAATCAGGTTGGTTCAGGACCCCAAGAAAGAGAGTTTGTAGAATGCTTCCGAGATGGATTCTTAGAGCAGCTTGTAAAGGAACCGACCAGAGAAAAGGCAATTCTGGATTTAGTGTTGTCCAATGAACCAGATATTGTAAAGAAGTTATATGGACACATCGTTACTTTACTATCTTTATTCATACTGGAGCATTACATATTGCACTAGCTGTACGTGATCTGTCACAGGAACTAGAGAGCGATCTGTGGGTGGGGAGGTTGTAGTTATACATGTGATATGGGGAGTGGTTAGTAGGTATGAGGTCACTATGTTAAAGGCACATGCATATATCATCTACATCCTTCCCCTTGGAAACGACAGGCAAATACAATAGTGACAGGGCGACCACGGCTCATGCGCTAGGACGGTTAAACAAAATCGCCATAGCGGACCGGCGGTTTGACAAGACGTCCCGACCGGGTTCGCATCTCGCCATCCTCCCTTCCGGCAGGAAGAAGAGGCACCGATGGGGACAGACGAACCGGAAAGGGGGAAACGGGAGGAGACAGAGGAGACCGCGGCACCAGAACCGGAGGTGATGCGGGATCAGGAGCGGGCAGAGCGCGGGCAGGCGAGCGAGGACTAGCCGGAGTAGGGTGGGACGGAAGGAGTTGAGGTGGTGTAGACCGTTGCATGTTAGGAAGGACGGGCAGAGCATCGCCCGGACGCGGAAACTGCAGTGGGGGAGCAAAGGAATCCGCGGCAGGCGGACGCGGCTCGTTGACGAGCCGAAGGTGCTGGCGGGACCGTCGGTAAATGGCTCCCGCATGGTCGACGAGATAAGACCTGGGCGACCCCGCAGAGCCGATGATGGTAGCGAGCTTGGAGTGACCGGAAGGGGTCTGCATGCGGACAACTTGACCGGGGAAGAGGCGTGGCAGCGGGTGGCAGGACCTGTCATGGGAACGCTTCTGGACATCGTGCCTGAAGGCAATCCGTTTCTGAACCGCAGCAGGCGTGAGGACAGACGGTATGAGGGAGATGTTGCGGAGGTTGAGGAGGGCCAGATAGAAATCGAAGTTGGATAAACGACATTGTTCCAGCAAGTTCTTTGCACTGCGGACGGCGCGCTCGGCCAGACCGTTGCTTTGCGGGTACTCCGGGCTGCTGGTGAAATGGTGGAAGTTCCATCTGGAAGCGTAAGCTTTAAACTCGGAGCTCGTAAACTGGCTGCCATTGTCTGACTGCAGGCTTGCCGGGGAGCCAAAAGTGCCAAAATGATGGCCTAACCTGTCGATGACGGCCGAAGAGGTTAGGGAGTGCAGCCGGTCGACCTCGAACCAGCCGGAGTAGGAGTCAACGAGATCCAGGAAGTGTTTGCCCCGCCACTCGAAAATGTCGACGGCAACCGCCATCCAGGGCAGTTCGGGGGCAGGCTGCTGCAGAAGCGGCTGACACTGCTGGTGGGGGGCGAGACTGTTGCAGGTGGAACAAGAGGAGACCCTCTCCCGGATGTATTGGGCCATACCAGGCCAATAGAACTGGCTCTGGGCGTGAGACACGGTGGCTTCGGCCCCAGGATGTCCGCGGTGAGCGACCTGAAAATAGTGGTCGTGCAGCGCAGCAGGCACGACCACCTTGTGACCCTTCACCACCACGCCGTCGTGTAGTACGAGCTCGTCACGGACCAGGAAGTAGGGCACGGCGCCAGCCGGCAACGCGGAACGACGGTCGGGCCAGCCCCGCTGGATGACGGCAGAAAGCTGTTGCAGGGCAGGGTCATTGGTAGTGTGTTCAACCAGGGACTTCATCTGCTGTGAAGGGACGATGTTCACTTGGAGCACCATTAGATCAGACATCTCATATGGGTGGCGAACGGTGGACATTAGCGGGGCGCGAGACAACGTGTCGGCCACGAACATGTCCTTGCCCTTGCGATAAACCACCTTGAACGTGAAGCGTTGGAGCTGCAGCATCATGCGCTGCAGGCGGGATGAGGCAACATGGATCGACTTGTTGAGAATGGTGACAAGCGGCTGGTGGTCAGTTTCAATGGTGAAAGTGTTGCCCAGGACGTAGTCTTTGAATTTGGAGCAGGCAAACACCACGGCCAGTAGCTCCTTCTCGATCTGCGCGTAGTGCTGTTCGGTGGCGGTCATGGTGCGGGATGCGAAGGAGACAGGCAGCTGTAGGCCGTCATGGACCTGGAGACAGGCGGCACCGAGTCCGAACTGAGAGGCGTCGCAGGTGAGGACAATGGGACGCTGCAGGTCAAAAAATTTGAGTGTGGGGGTACTGATTAGCTTGGATTTAAGGATGTCGAATGCTGTCTGGTGGTGGGGGAACCAAACCCAGGACGTGTCCTTTTTTATCAAATCCCTCAGGGGAGCGCTGAGCTCGCTGAGGTCGGGGATGAACTTCCCCAGGTAGTTTACCATGCCCAGGAAGCGTTGTAGGCCTGCCACATCAGTAGGAGAAGGCATCCCGGAAATGGCAGCCGTTTTTTGCGGGTCCGGTTTCAGCCCCTCGGCGGTGAATACATGTCCAACATAGGTGACCTCCGGGACGCGAAATCGGCACTTCTTGTGGTTCAGTTTCAAGTTGATTTCCCGGGCCCGGTCTAGGACCTGGCGGAGGTTGAAGTCGTGTTCGGCGACATCCTTACCGTAAACGAGGATGTCGTCAACGATGATGGCGCACGGTCGATCGGAAAACAGCTGTTCCATTGTCCGTTGGAATACCTCGCTGGCAGAGTTGATTCCGAATGGCATTCGGAGAAACCGAAATCCGCCGAAGGGGGTGGCGAAAGTTGTCAAGATGGAGGACTGCTCGTCAAGTGGTATTTGCCAGAAGGAGCTTTTGGCATCGAGGACAGAGAAGACCGTTGCCGGACCAACCTGTGCAGCGACTTCCTCTACCGTTCCCATAGGGTAGTGTGGGCGTCTAATGGCCAGGTTGAGGTCTTTGGGGTTGATGCAAATGCGTATCTCGCTTTTGTCCTTTTTCGCGGCAACAACCATGGTGGAGACCCACCTGGTGGGCTCGATGACCGCCTTTAGGATGCCCATTTTTACCATGCTGTGTAGCGTCGACTCCACTCTGGCCTTCATGGCGAAGGAGACACGGTGAGGTGCATTGACCACTGGTTCGATCTTGCGGTCTACTGCAATCTTGTAGTTGCAGGGCAGTTTGCCCAGCTCATCATCAAAGCGGTCGGGGTATTCGGCCAACGGGTCCATGAGGGCCTGCACCTGGTGAATGTCACGGTGGAAGGATACCAGGCCCATTTCCTGGCATGCCTGGATACCCAACAGGGTAATGCATTTTTGATCGAGGAGATAGAAGGTGAGGGGCCAAGAGGACTCCAGTATCTTGCAGCTTAGCGTAGCCTTGCCCACAGGAGTAAGAACCCCTCCCCCGTAAGCATGCAAAGTTGAGCTGTCAGAAAAACCTGCTCATTAGTTCTTATCTTTTTCAAGAGTGTTGTTGACATAACGTTCGCAACCGCCCCGGTATCAATCTTAGCAGTGAAGGTCGAGTTGTTCACAGTTACTCGCACTGAAGGGTCTGTTATCATAGCAGGTGCGCCCAACACAGTAAACAGGCTGTTCTCCCCCTGAGAGGAGTCGGATTCAGATACAGACTGTCCGTCGAAATAGCACGGGGAGCTGAGCTCACTATCAGCTTGTACCAGGTTGTTTAAAATGCACCTCGGAGCAGCGAAAGGCTTCCCACGGGAACGACAGGCCGCAGCGAAATGGTTCAATTTCTTGCAGACATTACACGTTTTACCCAAGGCAGGGCATACATTGTATTGATGAGTGGTGAAGTTACAATTAGGGCACCTTTGCCGGGCACGTCCCCCGGGAGCAGTTCCGAACCCCAGGGCACGTCCCCCTTGAGCAGTGAGCGACCCCGGGGGTCGCGACCGGGGCGTGTTCATCAGACGGCTGGAAGTGCTGGCAAGGTTAATATCATGGTCAGCCGGTGACACCGCCGAGGTGACAGCCTCAGCCAAGCGGGTCGCGTGCATTGCATCGTTGAAAGTCAGATCGGGCCTCCGCAAAAGTTCCGCCCTGAGCTTATCGTCGCGGAGACCATAAACCAGAAGGTCCCTAATAATCTCCTCGGGGGTCAGCGTGTTGAGGCGGCACTGCCTGGCCAGGTGCCGCAGCGCAGCGACATAGTTCTCTGCAGATTCCCCAGGGAGCTGACGCCGCGCGAACGGTTTAAAACGTTCTAAGATGCAGTTTGTTGGAATGTCACAAATAGCATTAAACTTAGCCACCAGACATACCGGGTCCCGAGCAGATTCTCCCTCAGCGTAGACGAAGAAGTCTGAGCGAGCCAGGGCCTCGGGACCAGCCAAGTTGAGAAGCAGAGAGGCTGTGAGCTCTGGGGTGGCGGCAGGATGAGCGATCGTGACATAGTGGTCAAAGTCACGTTTGAAGACATCCCATCGATGGGCAATGTCTGAATCGAAAACGAGCACATCAGGCTTACGGGCAGGTGGCCATAACGAGGAAATGAGAAGGTTGGGGAAACAAAAAACTGGGACAAAATTAAATGATAAACCGATAGACAGGAGGCGCAAGGTAAGAGGTATGACACCATGTAAAGATGCTATAACGACACATCGTTACTTTACTATCTTTATTCATGCTGGAGCATTACATATTGCACTAACTGTACGTGGTCTGTCACAGGAACTAGAGAGCGATCTGTGGGTGGGGAGGTTGTAGTTATACTTGTGATATGGGGAGTGGTTAGTAGTGATGAGGTCACTATAGTAAAGGCACATGCATATATCATCTACAGATATGATAACAGAACTCGAGGTAAAGGAACCGCTTGGAGGTAGTGATCATAATATGATTAGTTTTAATCTGCAATTTGAGAAGGAGAACGTTAAATCAGAAGTGGCCGTGATGCAGTTGAACAAAGGGGACTATGAAGGCATGAGAGGGGAGCTGGCCAAAGTAGACTGGAAATGGATCCTAGCAGGAATGACGGTGGAACAGCAATGGCAGGAATTTCTGGGCATAATCCGGGAGACGCAGGATCATTTTATTCCAAAAAGGAAGAAAGATTCTAAGGGGAGTAGGAGGCAACCGTGGCTGACAAGAGAAGTTAGGGATAGAATAAAACTAAAAGAAAAGATGTATAACACAGCAAAGAGTAGCCGGAAGCTAGAGGATTGGGAAACTTTCATAGGACAACAGAAGGAAACAAAATGGGCAATACGGGCTGAAAAGATGAAGTACGAGGGGAAACTGGCCAGAAATATAAAGAAGGACAGTAAAAGCTTCTTTAGATATGTTAAGGGAAAAAGAGTAGCAAAGTCAAATGTGGGTCCCTTGAAGGCAGACACGGATGAAATTATTATGGGCAACAAGGAAATGGCAGAAGAGTTGAATAGGTACTTCGGATCTGTCTTCACTAAGGAAGACACAAACAATCTCCCAGATGTACTGGAGGACAGAGGATCTAAGGGGGTAGAGGAACTGAAAGAAATGTTCATTAGGCGAGAAATAGTGTTGGGTAGGCTAATGGGACTGAAGGATGATAAATCCTCTGGGCCTGATGGTCTGCATCCCAGGGTCCTCAGGGAGGTGGCTCTAGAAATAAGTGGTGATCATTTTCCAATGTTTAATAGATTCAGGATCAGTTCCTGTGGATTGGAGGGATAGCTAATGTTATCCCACTTTTCAAGAAAGGAGCGAGAGAGAAAACGGTTAGCCTGAGGTAATAATGGGGCATTTGGATAGCACTAAAAGGATTAGTCCAAGTCAACATATATTTATAAAAGGGAAATCATGCTCGACTAATCTTCTGGAATTTTTTGAGGATGTGACAAGTAAAATGGATGAAGGGGTGCCAGTGGATGTAGTGTATCTAGACTTTCAGAAAGCCTTGATAAGGTCCCGCACGGGAGACTGGTGACTAAAATTAGAGCACATGGTATTGGGGGTAGGGTGTTGACATGGATAGAAAATTGGTTGGCAGACCGGAAGCAAAGAGTAGGAGTGAACGGGTCCTTTCAGAATGGCAGGCAGTGGCGAGTAGAGTGCCGCAAGGCTCGGTGTTGGGGCCGCAACTGTTTACCATATATATTAATGATTTGGAAGAGGGAATTAGGAGCAACACTAGCAAGTTTGCGGATGACACAAAGCTTGGTGGCAGTGTGAACTGTGAAGAGGATGTTAGGTGGTTGCAGGGTGACCTGGACAGGTTGAGTGAGTGGGCAGATGCGTGGCAGATGCGGTATAATATAGATAAATGTGATGTTACCCATTTTGGTGGCAAAAACAAGGGGGCAGATTATTATCTCAATGGGGTTAGGTTAGGTAAGGGGGAGGTACAGCGAGACCTGGGTGTCCTTGTACACCGGTCACTGAAAGTTGGCGTGCAGGTACAGCAGGCAGTGAAGAAAGCTAATGGAATGTTGGCCTTCATAACAAGAGGATTTCAGTATAGGAGTAAAGAGGTTCTTCTGCAGTTGTATAGGGCTCTGGTGAGACCACATCTGGAGTATTGTGTACAGTTTTGGTCTCCTAATTTGAGGAAGGACATCCTTGTGATTGAGGCTGTGCAGCGTAGGGTCACGAAATTGATCCCTGGGATGGCGGGACTGTCATATGAGGAAAGATTGAAAAGACTAAGCTTGTATTCACTGGAGTTTAGAAGGATGAGGGGAGATCTTATAGAAACATATAAAATTATAAAAGGACTGGACAAGCTAGATGCAGGAAAAATGTTCCCAATGTTGGGCGAGTCCAGAACCAGGGGCCACAGTCTTAGAATAAAAGGGGATGTCATTTAAGACTGAGGTGAGAAAAAACGTTTTCACCCAGAGAGTTGTGAATTTATGGAATTCCCTGCCACAGAGGGCAGTGGAGGCCAAGTCACTGGATGGATTTAAGAGAGAGTTAGATAGAGCTCTAGGGGCTAGTGGAGTCAAGGGATATGGGGAGAAGGCAGGCACGGGTTATTGATAGGGGACGATCAGCCATGATCACAATGAATGGCTCGAAGGGCTGAATGGCCTCGTCCTGCACCTATTTTTTATGTTTCTATGATGGGCCAAAGGGCCTGTAACTCTAAAACTAAAAAAACTAAATTGAGGGAGTGGTGTCTGCCGCATCTGTGGATTAACCTGCAGAGAACAAGATTCACCCATCCATTTATTCCACACATGCTGCCTTACCCGCTGAGTTACTCCAGCACTTATTGTCTGTCTGAACACACGTTGGCCAGTGGGACTCTGCAATGTGCAGCCAGTAGAACGGTCATAACGCTGCTCCGGCGACACGGGTTCAATGTCACCTCCAATGCTGCTCGTGTGGAGTTTGCATGTTCTCACCATCAATGCTTTTCTCCAGATGTTCCAATTTTTCTCCCACATCCCAAAGATTCAATAAAGTTAATGGCCACTGTAAATTGCCCCGGGTGTGTAGATGAGAGGTAGACTCCGAGGAAGCGATGGGTTCAATGGTTCTTTGATTGAACCGTGTACCAAATGTACAGTGTGATTATTGCCACACATTATGTACCCCAGACATAGAAACAACCCACTGAGTCCATATGCAATAGTTGCCAGATTTCGGCACCATTTCACATAGTCCAGGCTGCAGCTGGCCACAAAGGCCCGTTGCAGCCATCACCTCATTCAGATCGCCAGCGAGCCGTCCTTCTCTTCTTCGGCCTCCAGCTTTCGTGCCCCGGGGTTCAGCACCTCCCGCAGTGGCCCTGAAGGCACAGAAGGTTAAAGCCCTCTGGACCTTCTACCGGCCCTTTGTCCAGCATCCGCCCATGTTGCTGATTCTCTCCTCCTTCCTCTTCCTGGTCCTGGCGAGTGGGAGATGAATCTCAGGCCCACTCCAAGCGGTCCCCATGGTTCCGCTGCCTGTCGGGGTTTGGCAACGGCCTCTGAGAGCTTCCACCGCGCGGCCATGTAGCCGTCGGGGCGAGGTTAATGTAACATGTGTGTTTCATGGGTCTGGTGGAACTGAGGGCCTGTTACCGAACTGAATAACTCTCAAGCTACAAACTCAAGCTCGGACTTTATGTGTCGGAGTGCAGGAGGCTAAGGGGTGATCCTGTAAATGTGTATAAAAGCATGAGGGGAATTGACTGGGTGAATACATAATCTTTTCCCTAAGGCAGAGGAACCAAAAACCAAAGGACATAGGTTGAAGGTAAAAGGAGAAAGATTTAATAGGAACCTGAGGGGAAACCTTTTCATTCAGAGGATGGTGGGTATATGGAACAAGCTGCCAGAGGAGGAATTTGAGGTAGGTTCTATAACAACATTTAAAAGACAATTGGACAGCTACATGGACGGGAAAGGTTGACATGGATATGGGACAAACGTGGCAAAATTGGACTATTTTAGATGGCGCATCTTTGTTGGCATAGATAGAAACATTGAAACATAGAAAATAGGTGCAGTAGGCCATTCGGCCCTTCGAGCCTGCACCGCCATTCAATATGATCATGGCTGATCATCCAACTCAGTATCCTGTACCTGCCTTCTCTCCATACCCTCTGATCCCTTTAGCCACAAGGGCCACACCTAACTCCCTCTTAAATATAGCCAATGAACTGGCCTCAACTACTTTCTGTGGCACAGAATTCCACAGATTCACCACTCTCTGTGTGAAAAATGATTTTCTCATCTCGGTCCTAAAAGACTTCCCCCTTATCCTTAAACTGTGACCCCTTGTTCTGGACTTCCCCAACATCGGGAACAATCTTCCTGCATCTAGCCTGTCCAACCCCTTAAGAATCTTGTAAGTTTCTATAAGATCCCCCCTCAATCTTCTAAACTCTAGCGAGTACAAGCCGAGTCTATCCAGTCTTTCTTCATATAAAAGTCCTGACATCCCAGGAATCAGTCTGGTGAACCTTCTCTGTACTCCCTCTATGGCAAGAATGTCCTTCCTCAGATTAGGTGACCAAAACTGTACGCAATACTCCAGCTGTGGTCTCACCAAGACACTGTACAACTGCAGTAGAACCTCCCTGCTCTTATACTCAAATCCTTTTGCTATGAATGCTAACATACCATTCGCTTTCTTCACTGCCTGCTGCACCTGCATGCCTACTTTCAATGACTGGTGTACCATGACACCCAGATCTCGTTGCATCTCCCCTTTTCCTAATCGGCCACCATTCAGATAATAGTCTACTTTCCTGTTTTTGCCACCAAAGTGGATAACCTCACATTTATCCACATTATACTGCATCTGCCATGCATTTGCCCACTCACCCAACCTATCCAAGTCACCTTGCAGCCTCCTAGCATCCTCCTCACAGCTAACACTGCCCCCCAGCTTCGTGTCATCCGCAAACTTGGAGATGTTGCATTCAATTCCCTCATCCAGTTCATTAATATATATTGTAAATAGCTGGGGTCCCAGCAATGAGCCTTGCGGTACCCCACTAGTCACTGCCTGCCATTCTGAAAAGGACCCATTTACTCCTACTCTTTGCTTCCTGTCTACCAGCCAGTTCTCTATCCACATCAATACTGAACCCCCAATACCGTGTGCTTTAAGTTTGCATACTAATCTCTTATGTGGGACCTTGTCGAAAGCCTTCTGAAAGTCCAGATATAACACATCCACTGGTTCTCCCTTATCCACTCTACTAGTTACATCCTCGAAAAATTCTATAAGATTCGTCAGACATGATTTACCTTTCATAAATCCATGCTGACTTTGTCCAATGATTTCACCACTTTCCAAATGTGCTGCTATCCCATCTTTAATAACAGACTCTAGCATTTTCCCCACTACCGATGTTAGACTAACTGGTCTGTAATTCCCCGTTTTCTCTCTCCCTCCCTTTTTAAAAAGTGGGGTTACATTAGCTACCCTCCAATCCTCAGGAACTACTCCAGAATCTAAAGAGTTCGGAAAAATTATCACTAATGCATCCACTATTTCTGGGGCTACTTCCTTAAGTACTCTGGGATGCAGCCTGTCTGGCCCTGGGGATTTATCGGCCTTTAATCCATTCAATTTACCTAACACCACTTCCCGGCTAACCGGGATTTCACTCAGTTCCTCTATCTCATTTGACCCCCGGTCCCCTGCTATTTCCGGCAGATTATTTATGTCTTCCTCAGTGAAGACAGAACCAAAGTAGTTATTCAATTGGTCTGCCATATCCTTGTTCCCCATGATCAATTCACCAGTTTCTGACTGCAATGGGACCTACATTTGTTTTAACTAATCTTTTTCTCTTCACATATCTATAAAAACTTTTGCAGTCAGTTTTTATATTCCCTGCCAGTCTTTTTTCATAATCTATTTTCCCTTTCCTAATTAAGCCCTTTGTCCTCCTCTGCTGGACTGAATTTCTTCCAGTCCTCTGGTAGGCTGCATTTTCTGGCTAATTTGTATGCTTCATCTTTTGTTTTGATACTATCCCTGATTTCCCTTGTTATCCACAGATACGCTACCTTCCCTGATTTATTCTTTTGCCAAATTGGGATGAACAATTGTTGTAGTTCATCCATGCAGTCTTTAAATGCCTTCCATTGCATATCCACCGTCAACCCTTTAAGAATCACTTGCCAGTCTATCTTGGCCAATTCACGTCTCATACCCTCAAAGTTACCCTACTTTAAGTTCAGAACCCTTGATTCTGAATTAACAATGTCACTCTCCATCCTAATGAAGAACTCAACCATATTATGGTCACTCTTGCCCAAGAGGCCACGCACAACAAGACTGCTAACCAACCCTTCCTCATTACTCAATACCCAGTCTAGAATAGCCTGTTCTCTCGTTGGTTCCTCTACATGTTGGTTTAGAAAACTATCCCGCATACATTCCAAGAAATCCTCTTCCTCAGCACCCCTGCCAATTTGATTCACCCAATCTATATGTAGATTGAAGTCATCCATTATAACTGTTTTACCTTTGTTGCACGCATTTCTAATTTCCTGTTTAATGCCATCCCCAACTCCACTACTACTGTTAGGTGGCCTGTACACAACACCCACCAGCGTTTTCTGCCCCTTAGTGTTTCGCAGCTCTACCCATATCGATTCCACATCCTCCAAGCTAATGTCCTTCCTTTCTATTGCGTTAATCTCCTCTCTTACCAGCAACGCTACGCCACCTCCTTTTCCTTTCTGTCTATCCCTCCTGAATATTGAATATCCCTGGATGTTCAGCTCCCAGCCTTGGTCACCGTGGAGCCATGTCTCTGTGATCCCAACTATATCATATTCATTAATAACTATCTGCACATTCAACTCATCCACCTTATTATGAATGCTCCTTTCATTGAGACACAAAGCCTTCAGGCTTGTTTTTACAACACTCTTACCCCTTATACAATTATGTTGAAAAGTGGCCCTTTTTGATTTTTGCCCTGGATTTTATTTGCCTGCCACTTTTACTTTTCACCTTGCTACCTGTTGCTTCTACCCTCATTTTGCACCCCTCTGTCTCTCTACTCATGCTCCCATTCCTCTGCCACATTAGTTTAAATCCTCCCCGACAGCACTAGCAAACACTCCCCCAAGGACATTGGTTCCATTCCAGCCCAGGTGCAGATCGTCCTGTTTGTACTGGTCCCACCTCCCCCAGAACTGGTTCCAATGCCCTAGAAATTTGAATCCCTCCCCCTTGCACCATTTTTCAAGCCACGTCATCTGCAATATCCTCCTATTTCTACTCTGACTAGCACGTGGCACTGGCAATAATCCAGAGATTATTACCTTTGAGGTCCTACTTTTACGTTTATCTCCTAGCTCCCTAAATTCGCCTTGTAGGACCTCATCCCGTTTTTTACCTATATCGTTGGTGCCAATGTGCACCACGACAGCTGGCTGTTCACCCTCCCCCTCCAGAATGTTCTGCAGCCGTTCAGTGACATCCCTGACCCTTGCACCAGGGAGGCAACATACCATCCGGGAGTCTCGTTTGCGGCCGCAGAAACTCCTATCTATTCCCCTTACAATTGAATCCCCTATTACTATGGCCCTTCCACTCTTTTTCCTCCCCTCCTGTGCCGCAGAGCCACCCATGGTGCCATGAACTTGGCTGCTGCTGCCTTCCCCTGATGAGCCACCTCCCCCAACAGTATCCAAAATGGTATATCTGTTTAGGAGGGAGATGACCGCAGGGGACTCCTGCACTACCTGCCTACTGCTACGCTGGCTAATGGCCAACCGTTCCCTTTCTGTCCGCTTAACTTTTACGTTGGGTTGAAGGGCCTGTTTCCGTGCTGTACGACTAGATGAGTATGAAGATCAGCAGAGCTGACTAGGTTTTTAATGCTGCCCTCTGACGTACTCAGCGTAGCCGATGGTCTCTGCTACTGTTGAGTTCATTGGCAGGATCTTGGAGCTCAAGTGCCAACCTTGCTGTCAAGTGTTTCAGCAAAACATTAACTATCCACATGTTAGATCATGTGTGGCTTCTGGCTGCTATCAAAGGCCACATTTTGGAATCGGACAGCATGCTCCTCTGCCAATATTGCAGCCAAAGAGTAGTTTGTCAATTTTGTTGAAAGCCTCCCAAATATGTCTGCAAAGTCCTCGTCCCATTGATGCACAGTTGCTCAGCTGTGGAGCCGCACTCCTCTTCCGCTGGTCAGTGTTGAAAGTTATTCATTGTCGAGCCAAAAAGCAATGAGAACTTGGCAGCAATTTAATTGATGGGCGGCATGGTGGCGCAGTGGCAGAGTTACTGCCTTACAGCAGCAGAGACTCATGGCCAATCCTGACAACGGGTGCTGACTCCGGAATCTGTATGTTCTCCCTGTGATGGTGTGGGTTTTCTCCGGGTGCGAAGGTTTCCTCCCACATATCAAAGGTGTGCGGGTTTGTAGGTTAATTGGCTTCAGCAATTTGTCACTAGTAGCAAGGATGGAATTCATGTACGGCTGAGCATTGGTCCGCGCAGACATATTTTCACACTGTATCTCTCAACTAAACAAAACTAAACTGATGATCGGAATCTTAATTCTCTTTGGTAATTAAGCTAAACTTAAGCAGTGGTTAAACAGTTAAATGTACTCTGCATAGAAACATAGAAAATAGGTACAGGAGTAGGCCATTCAGCCCTTCGAGCCAGCACCGCCATTCAATATGATAATGGCTGATCATTGAGAATCAGCACCCAGTTCCTGCTTTCTCCCCATATCACTTGATTCCATTAGCCCTAAGAGTTATATCCAACTCTCTCTTGAATACATCCAGTGAAATGGCAGAGAATTCCACAGATTCACAGCTCTCTGGGTGAAAAAGTTGTTCCTCATCTCAGTCCTAATTGGCCTCACCCTTATTCTTAAACTGTGACCTCTGGTTCTGGACTCCCCCAACATGGGGAACATTTTTCCTACATCTCGCCTGTCCAATCCCTTAAGAATTTTATATGTTTATATGTATATGCTCTGAAGCTTCATTGCTAAGGTAGCACTCTGGGCAACACAGAATGTAACCAGGCATTAAGGTCTAAGATAGACACAAAATGCTGGAGTAGATCAGCAGGACAGGCAGCATCTCTGGAGAGAAGGAATGGGTGACGTTTCGGGTCGAGACCCATCTTCAGCTTTTTGTGTCTTTCTTCGGGTTAAACCAGCATCTGCAATTCCTTCTTAGACATTATGGTCTAAGACCTTGTTTTGATCAAAATGCAATGCTGTTCAGGACATCACCTTCAAGGTACTATACAATGTATATCACCTATACGATGCAGCATCAATGGCAATAATAAACCAGTACATGATGGCACACCTTGCTCTGGCAACTGTCTGAAAGGGGCCAACAGAAAATTGTATACAGATGACAAGGAAAAATGCAGGGCAAAAATTAAGAAGACTAGTTTTGTTCAGTTTAGAGATAGAGCGCAGAAACAGGCCCTTCGGCCCACACACTCCGCGCCGACCAGCGATCACCCCGTACACTATGGACAGTTTACAATCTTTACCAAAGCCAATTAACCTACTAACCTACATCTTTGGAGTGTGAAGGAAACCGGAGCACCCGGAGAAAACTCACGTGGTCACGGGGAGAACGTACAAACTGCGTATAGACAACACCCATAGTCAGGATCGAACCTGGGTCTCTGGCGCTGTAAGGGGGCAACTCTGCTGCTGTGCCATTGTGCGCAGCTACCACTAGTTATTTTCTAATTTCAAAACATCAACCCATATTATGTAAAGTTAGACCTGATGGTGTCATGAATACCCCTGGGGTCATTTCCCTATCCACGTTGTCTCTCAGCTCCAAGCCAGTTTTTTTGGTAATGGAAGACTCCAGCCTTCCTCTGGTATCTCTTACCTAGCCTGGTCATAGTCCAGTGTCATAGATAGACACAAAGTGCTGGAGTAACTCAGCGGGCCAGACAGCAATGCTGGAGAAAAATAATAGGTGACGTTTCAGGTCCGAAACCGTCTTCCCAAAACGTCACCTACCGATGTTCTCCACAGATGCTCCCTGACCCGCTGAGTTACTCCAGCACTCTGTGAAATGTCACCTATCCATGTTCTCCAGAGATGCTGCCTGACCTGCTGAGTTACTCCAGCACTCTGTGAAACGTCACGCGACAGTGAGAGTAGGCATGGAGCGAGGTGGAGGATAAATGCGTGGCTGAAGGACTGGTGCAGTGGGCAGGGATTAAAGTTTCTGGATCATTGGAACCTCTTTTGGGGAAGGTGCGACCTGTACAAAAAGGACGGGTTGCACTTGAACCTGAGGGGGACCAATATCCTGGCGGGGAGATTTGCAAAGGCTACTGGGGAGACTTTAAACTAGAACGGTTGGGGGGAGGGACTCAAATAGAGAAAGCTAGTAGACAGTGTGTGAGGCAGGAGGCAGAGAAGGGAAGCACTCAGACCCAACATGTAGGGGGAACGAAGAAAAATATAATAAACAGAGAATAAGAGGTGGTGGGTTTCTTAAATGTGTGAGCAGAGAGACAGAGGGGTTTAAAATGAGGGTAGAAGCAATAGGTAGCAAGGTGAAATGTAAAAGTGGTAGGCAGACAAATCCAGTGCAAAAATCAAAAATGGCCATTTTTCAGCATAATTGTATAAGGGGTAAGAGTGTTGTGAAAACAAGCCTGAAGGCTTTGTGTCTCAATGCAAGGAGCATTCGTAATAAGGTGGATGAGTTGAATGTGCAGATAGCTATTAATGACTATGATATAGTTGGGATCATGGAGACATGATTCCAGGGTGACCAAGGCTGGGAGCTGAACATCCAGGGATATTCAATATTCAGGAGGGATAGGCAGAAAGGAAAAGGAGGTGGGGTGGCGTTGCTGGTTAGAGAGGAGATTAACGCAATAGAAAGGAAGAACATTAGCTTGGAGGATGTGGAATCGATATGGGTAGAGCTGCGAAACACTAAGGGGCAGAAAACGCTAGTGGGAGTTGTGTACAGGCCACCTAACAGTAGTAGTGGAGTTGGGGATGGCATCAAACAGGAAATTAGAAATGCGTGCAACAAAGGTAAAAGTTATAATGGGTGACTTCAATCTACATATAGATTGGGTGAATCAAATTGGCAGGGGTGCTGAGGAAGAGGATTTCTTGGAATGTATGCGGGATAGTTTTCTAAACCAACATGTAGTGGAACCAACGAGAGAGCAGGCTATTCTAGACTGGGTATTGAGTAATGAGGAAGGGTTAGTTAGCAGTCTTGTTGTGCGTGGCCCCTTGGGCAAGAGTGACCATAATATGGTTGAGTTCTTCATTAGGATGGAGAGTGACATAATTAATTCAGAAACAAGGGTTCTGAACTTAAAGAAAGGTAACTTTGAGGGTATGAGACGTGAATTGGCCAAGATAGACTGGCAATTGATTCTTAAAGGGTTGACGGTGGATATGCAATGGAAGGCATTTAAAGGCTGCATGGATGAACTATAACAATTGTTCATCCCAGTTTGGCAAAAGAATAAATCAGGGAAGGTAGTGCATCCGTGGATAACAAGGGAAATCAGGGATAGTATCAAAACAAAAGATGAAGCATACAAATTAGCCAGAAAAAGCAGCCTACCAGAGAACTGGGAGAAATTCAGAGTCCAGCAGAGGAGGACAAAGGGTTTAATTAGGAAAGGGAAAATAGATTAAAAGAAAACTGGCAGGGAACATAAAAACTGAATGCAAAACTTTTTATAGATATGTGAAGAGAAAAAGATTAGTTAAAACAAATATAGGTCCCTTGCAGTCAGAAACAGGTGAATTGGTCATGGGGAACAAGGACATGGCAGACCAATTGAATAACTACTTTGGTTCTGTCTTCACTAAGGAAGACTTAATTAATCTGCCGGAAATAGCAGGGGACCGGGGGTCAAATGAGATGGAGGAACGGAGTGAAATCCAGGTTAGCCGGGAAGTGGTGTTAGGTAAATTGAATGGATTAAAGGCCGATAAATCCCCAGGGCCAGATAGGCTGCATCCCAGAGTATTTAAGGAAGTAGCCCCAGAAATAGTGGATGCATTAGTGATAATTTTTCAAAACTCTTTAGATTCTGGAGTAGTTCCTGAGGATTGGAGGGTAGCTAATGTAACCCCACTTTTTAAAAAGGGAGGGAGAGAGAAAACGGGGAATTACAGACCAGTTAGTCTAACATCGGATCGTGGTGGGAGCGATCCCAGGCAAGGGATCAGCTCCGATGGGAAGTCCGCGCCCTGTGGTGGGGCTCACGATAGTCCGAGGCGGCTCCCAGCTCCAGCGATGGTAGGCCGCAGAGCCCGGAGAAAGTGATCTGAAACTTGATCACCTCTTTGGGAAGGTAGGAACTTGAAAAACAAAGTTTCCCCGACCCCTCCCCCCCCCACATAAAACAAACAGAAGATCGATAAAACAAACTTTAAACAAATGCTAAAAATAACAAAAGGGATGAAAAAATGAACAGACTGCCGGCAGGGCAGTCATCTCCCTCCTCCGGCGCCCCCCATCTATGGGGCAGATACAGTATAATAAAGATGCGTGGCAGATACAGTATAATATAGATAAATGTGAGGTTATCCACTTTGGCGGCAAAAACAAGGGGGTGTGGCGGCTCCCAAGGGTCGTGCCATCATAGTGTCGAACCCCTCGGCACAGGAGTGGTTCAGTCCGGAGGCGGCCCTTAGCCGGAGGCTTTAAAGGCAGGGGTTTTGGGTGCCATCTTCCTCTCGTTTGGTCTTCCCTAGAACTGGGAGGATATTAATAAAAAGTGCTTCTCAAAACACGACTTCGTGCTTAATTCCGAGACCAACGCACTACATTGGTGACCCCCGACGCTCCATTGGCGTCATGATGGAGAGAAGACAAAGCCCTACCTCCTCACAGGCTGGCCCGGCCCTGTCTCTGGACGCGGTCTCCGTAAAACTGCCCAACTTCTGGACCACCCGGCCGCTCATCTGGTTCCAGCAGGCGGAGGCCCAGTTCAACCTGCGGGGCATCACGGTCGATGCCACCCGCTTCTATTACCTGGTGGGAGCCCTCGACCAGGATGCGGTTGAAGAGGTAACGGACTTCCTCGCAGACCCCCCGAACGATGATAAGTACCTCGGCCTGAAAGAGCTCCTGCTCCAGATTTACGGACTGAGTAGGATGGAGCGGTCAAGTAGGATCCTGCACATGGGGGGCCTGGGCGACCGACGGCCATCTACGCTCCTAAAGGAGATGGTGGCGTTACTAGACGGGCACACGCCGTGCCTGTTGTTCGAGTATACTTACCTGCATCTGCTGCCGGCCTACATTCGGTTGCAGCTCACCGACGTCTCGTTTGCCGACCTTCGGGCCCTCGGGAGGCGCGCCGACGCCCTGTGGATGGCGCGCCCTGATGACATCAGCGCGCTGGGCGTCAGCAGAGACGGGGTCGCGCTGAGGTCGACGCGCCCTGATGACGTCAACGCGCTGGCCGTCAGCAGGCACGCCGATGACGTCACCCCAGCAGCTCCCGATTTCCTCCGGTGGGGCGGGGGAGCGGTGGAAGGAGTGACAGCTCCAGCCCGACGGCCCGTACGATCACCCCCAGCGGCAGTGAGGCGTACTGCACCTGCAGTCCCGCGTCAGCAGGCTGCAGGCACTACCAGCAGGAGCAGGCAAGCTCCAAGTAGCACCAACACGAAGAACTGGTGCTACTACCATCAGCTCTGGGGTGCTGCAGCACGACAATGCCGCCAGCCGTGCATGTTCCCGGGAAACTCCTGGGCCGGCTGCCAATAGTCCCCACGGCGGCCGGCCAAATTCACCGCCTTTTCGCCTGGGATCGGCGCTCCGGGACCCGCTTCCTCGTGGATACTGGAGCGGAGCTCAGCGTCCTGCCCCCTTCGCTGGCCGACATTCGTTCCGGTAAGCAGGGGCCCGTCCTCACCGCGGCAAACGGCAGCCCCATCCGCACATATGGACTGCGCATGGTTCCCATCGTGCTCGGCTCCTGTCATTTCTCGTGGCTGTTCACTATCGCCGATGTCTCCCAACCATTGCTCGGGGCCGATTTCCTCCGGGCGCATTCCCTCATGGTGGACGTCGGGCGTCAGCGTTTGATCAACGCCACTACGATGGAGCCGATCACGTAGCGTGTGGATCAACCGGTGGGACGGCCACTGGCGTCCGTGGACTCCCGATTCTCACGGATCTTGGCTGCGTTCCCGGACATTCTCCATGCGCAGTTTCAATCAACAACCCCCAGCCACGGGGTGTTGCATTATATCCCCACTACCGGCCCACCACTCCATGCACGAGCACGGCGACTGCCGCCAGATAAACTGTGTCTGGCACGGCGGGAATTCCGCACGATGGAGGCCTTAGGGATCGTCCGCCCTTCAAGCAGCCCTTGGGCGTCCCCACTCCACATGGTCCCCAAGTCAAGCGGGGGCTGGCGACCTTGTGGGGATTACCGACGGCTGAACGCTGCAACAACAGCGGATCGATACCCCGTACCCCACATCCAGGACTTCACGGCCCATTTGGCTGGGGCCACAATATTTTCCAAAGTGGATCTGGTACGGGGTTATAATCAGATCCCGGTTCACCCGGATGACGTGCCGAAGACGGCGATCATCACGCCATTCGGGCTTTACGAGTTTACTCGCATGCCGTTCGGCCTCAAAAACGCTGCACAGGCCTTTCAGCGCCTCATGGACGGGGTTTGTCGCGGCCTCGATTTCGTGTTCGTGTACCTGGACGACATCCTGGTGGCCAGCCGCTCGCAACAGGAACACTGCGCTCACCTTCGGCAGCTCTGTCAGCGGCTCAGCGAGCATGGTTTGGCCATCAACCTGGACAAGTGCCGTTTTGGGGTGAGCGAAATTGACTTCCTCGGCCACCGCGTGACTGCGCAAGGCGCGGTTCCCCTGCCTGACAGGGTCGACGCCATCCGTCGGTTTCCCCGTCCACGCACGGTGCGTGGCCTGCAGGAATTTGTCGGCATGGTGGCATTTTACCATCGTTTCGTGCCATCCGCGGCCCACATCATGCGGCCCCTGTATCAACTTCTGGCGGGTGGGCAGCACAAGAGCGTGGAGTGGACCCACGAGGCGGAGGCAGCTTTTGACGGCGCGAAGGAGGCCCTTGCTCGGGCCGTACTGCTGGTACACCCGCGGGGAGATGCCCCGACTGCTCTCACGGTGGATGCCTCGGAGTCGGCAGTTGGTGCTGTGCTGGAGCAGCTGACGGACGGAGGTTGGCGGCCCCTGGCCTTCTTCAGTCGGCACCTCAACCGTGCGCAGACCAAGTACAGCGCGTTCGATCGTGAGCTCCTGGCTCTGTACTTGGCTGTGCACCATTTTCGTTACTTCTTGGAGGGCCGCCCGTTCACCGCCTACACCGACCATAAGCCGCTCACTTTCGCCCTGCAGAAGGTTTCCGATCCCTGGTCCGCACGACAGCAGCGGCAATTGGCCTACATATCGGAGTACACGACATCTATCTGCTACATCAAGGGGAAAGAGAACCTGGTGGCCGACGCATTGTCCCGGCCCGCTATCAACGCCGTGTTCGAGGTGGCGCCCGGAATGGACTATTCTGCTCTGGCGGCGGCACAGCTCACGGACGATGAGGTGCCCGCCTACCGGACTGCCATCTCCGGCCTCCGCCTTGAGGATGTCCCTCTCGGCCCTGGGGGAGTGACAATCCTGTGCGATGTGTCGTCCGGTCAGCCGCGCCCCATCGTCCCTGCCACCTGGCGCCGGAGGGTGTTCGAGGTGATCCACGGACTGTCTCACCCATCAATCCGGGCGACAACGGCACTAGTGGCCGCTCGTTTCATGTGGCACGGTCTGCGCAAGCAGGTTGGCCATTGGGCTCGCACCTGCATTCCGTGCCAGACGGCAAAGATCCAGCGCCATGTCCGTGCGCCTCTCCAGGAGTTTGGTCTACCTCACCGGCGGTTCGACCATCTCCACATAGACATTGTAGGCCCTCTCCCGCCATCCCGGGGCATCACCCACCTTCTGACAATGGTGGACCGCTTCACGCGGTGGCCGGAGGCCATTCCGTTGACCGATACTTCAACGGTTACGTGTGCTCGTGCGTTGTCCGCGCACTGGATTGCTCGCTTCGGGGTGCCAGCGCACATCTCCTCAGACCGGGGGCCACAGTTCACCTCCGAGCTGTGGTCAGCCATGGCTCACTTGCTGGGGGTGCGGCTACACCACACCACGGCTTACCACCCGCAAGCTAACGGTCTGGTGGAGAGATTCCACTGGCAGCTGAAGGCAGCACTGAAGGCACGACTCTCCGGCCCAGACTGGATGGACGAGTTGCCGTGGGTGATGCTGGGCATCCGGACCGCTCCCAAAGAGGACTTGGCCTCATCATCGGCGGAGCTCGTTTACGGGTCGCCACTCACGGTGCCCGGGGAGTTCGTGCCGTCGGCGCCGGGGCAGCAGGGAACGCCCTCATCCACCCTAAAGCGCCTTCGCGAGCAAGTTGGCAGGCTCGCACCCGTCCCGACGTCCCGCCATGGGACATTTCGCCCACACGTGCCATCAGCCCTCAGGGACTGCCCGTACGTCTTCCTGCGCCGTGATGCCCACCGGACGCCACTCCAGAGGCCGTACGAGGGCCCGTTCCGAGTGCTGGAACACGGGCAGTCGACTTTTGTCCTGGACATGGGGGGCCGGCCGGAGGCAGTGTCGATTGACCGTTTGAAGCCGGCACACCTGGACATTGACCAGCCGGTGCTGGTTGCCCAACCTCGGCCTCGAGGGCGCCCCCCTTCATGGCTCCCTCCGCCTGTCACTCCACCTGTCCTACCGCCGGTCCCTCGTCCTGTCCCTCCACCTATACCTCCGCAAGCCCCACTAGCGGCTAACTTCCGCACGCGGGCCGGCCGGGTCGTTCACCCGCCGGTGCGTTTCGTGCCTCTGGTTCTGGGGGGGGGGTCCTGTGGCGGCTCCCAAGGGTCGTGCCATCATAGTGTCGAACCCCTCGGCACAGGAGTGGTTCAGTCCGGAGGCGGCCCTTAGCCGGAGGCTTTAAAGGCAGGGGTTTTGGGTGCCATCTTCCTCTCGTTTGGTCTTCCCTAGAACTGGGAGGATATTAATAAAAAGTGCTTCTCAAAACACGACTTCGTGCTTAATTCCGAGACCAACGCACTACAGGGGCAGATTATTATCTCAATGGGGCTAGGTTAGGCAAGGGGGAGGTGCAGCGAGACCTGGGTGTCCTTGTACACCGGTCACTGAAAGTTGGCGTGCAGGTACTGCAGGCAGTGAAGAAAGCTAATGGAATGTTGGCCTTCATAACAAGAGGATTTCAGTATAGGAGTAAAGAGGTTTTCTCTGAGCCTACCATGTTGTCCTAGCTAAAGAAAAATAAAAAATACGCCGCAACTTGTTTTTGTGCCATGACGTCTGTTCACATAAAAATAGCTGACATCTGCGAGCTTTAATAAATGTTTTAAGCATATTACCAGATAAATGATAAATGCTGCAAAACTAACAATCACGTGCGTCTGAGTACAATAAGCTGATGTCTGATTACATAAAATAGCTGACATCTCTGCTGGCTATGATAAATGTTTTAATTAAGTGTTCTTCTATATAACTTCTATATAACTCCCTATAACTTCTATATAACTCCCTCCTCTGAGACATCACCGAGTCTCAACAGGCAAAGAAAACCACACACACACATCCCCCAGGTCTAATCACACATAGAGCCCTAAAATGCAGGCTCTTTTAATTAAGTTAGTGTAATGCTGTGTAGCGTTCTTTCTCTGGCTCCCTGAGAAACTGGGCCAAAAACCCACCCCCATTACGTGAGGCGGGAAAAAAAGATCCAGCTTCCCTTACAGACTTCATTTAACATTTTCCTACCATTTCTTCTCCATTGTAGTAGTATTCTTTCACCGAGGTCCATTTTCCTTAAGGGCCGGATTCGTCTTCACCCATTATCATTGGCAGTTGCTTCACAGTAGCTTTCACCAGGAAAGACTTAATACAGGGGAAAACACAGCACAACATGATTGCCACTGCAAGTAGTGTGACCCCAATGGTCAAACCAATTTTAATCAGCCATGCTCCCCAACCCCCCCAACATGCTCTCCAGCCATCCAAACAATTGATGTCTGAACCCTACGTTTCTTTTCACCTCACTCCTTAGTTTTTTAGCTTATCCATGGCTTTAGTGAAAGACCCCTCTTGTCTAGTATTATTACGTATGAAGGTGAAACATTGTTCCCCAAACCAGACACATACACCCCTTATTCTGAGCTTATTTACACCAGTCTCTTGGTCACTAATGTCTCCAAAAAACTCACATAATCTTAACCATATAACAATGACAGCAATGAAACAGGCCATCTCGGCCCTTCTAGTCCGTGCCGAACACTTACTCTCACCTAGTTCCATCTACCTGCACTCAGACCATAACCCTCCATTCCTTTCCCGTCCATATACCTATCCAATTTATTTTTAAATGATAAAATCGAACCTGCCTCCACCACTTCCACTGGAAGCTCATTCCACACAGCTACCACTCTCTGAGTAAAGAAGTTCCCCCTCATGTTACCCCTAAACTTCTGTCCCTTAATCATGTCCTCTTGTTTGAATCTTGCCTACTCTCAATTGAAAAAGCTTATCCACGTCAACTCTGTCTATCCCTCTCATCATAACCTTCTGCGCTCCAAACAATAAAGACCTGACTTGTTCAACCTTTCTCTGTAACTTAGTTGCTGAAAGCCAGACAACATTCTAGTAAATCTCCTCTGTACTCTCTCTATTTTGTTGACATCTTTCCTATAATTTGACGACCAAAATTGTACACCATACTCCATAATTGGCATCGCCAATGCCTTGTACAATTTTAACATTACATCCCAACTTCTATACTCAATGCTCTGATTTATAAAGGGCAGCACACCAAAAGCTTTCTTTACCACCCTATCTACATGAAATTCCACCTTCAGGGAACTATGCACAGTTATTCCTAGATCCCTCTGCTCAACTGCATTCCTCAATTCGCTACCATTTACCATGTACGTCCTATTTTGATTTGTCCTGCCAAGATGTAGCACCTCACACTTATCAACATTAATCTCCATCTGCCATCTTTCAGCCCACTCTTCCAAATGGCCTAAATCTCTCTGTAGACTTTGAAAATCTACTTCATTATCCACAACACCACCTATCTTAGTATCATCTGCATACTTACTAATCCAATTTTCCACACCATCATCCAGATCATTGATGTACATGACAAACAACAGTGGACCCAACACAGACCCCTGAGGCACCCCACTAGTCACCGGCCTCCAACCTGACAAACAGACATCCACCATTACTCTCTGGCATCTCCCATTTGCCACTATTCAATCCATCTTGCTACTCCACCATTAATACCCAACAATTGAACCTTCTTAACCAACCTTCCATGTGGAACCTTGTCAAAGGCCTTACTGAAGTCCATATAGACAACATCCACTGCTTTACCCTCATCAAACATGACCTCAACACCCTCAGTCAAACATGACCTTCCAGGCACAAATCCATGTTGACTGTTCCTAATCAGACCCTGTTTATCCAGATTCTTATATACTGTATATTATCTTTAAATATCCTTTCCATTAATTTGCCCACCACTGACGTCAAACAAGGTTCTTGTTAGAACTCTGCTCTTCTCTCACTTCTTTGTCCTCCTGTTCACTTACCTCAGGGCTATTATCTAGTCTTACCTGCGGGCCAGCCCTAATGTAAGGATTGAAATTGTACCAGGTAGATCAACCTTCTACCTGAACAGCGGTTGGTGGTTCGGAAAGCTCATACATACACCTTGTCTCCAGGTTTTAAGGGTCCTTCCTCCTGGTCCACCACCAATTGCTTTTACTTTGCCTGTACATAAATAGACTTGTATATTCAGATTCAGATTCAGAAAACTTTATTGTCTGTCGTAACAGAAAATCTTCTTTGGCGTGGCTCAACATACAAACAGGACAATGTACTGATAAGCAGTCATACAACACAGATTTTACTTCGGAGTCACGTGAGTGCTCTGTATTCCAGGGGAACTGGGAAAATGAGCAGCACGGCAAAGGAAGAAAACCGCCCCCCGTTCGACTCCAACAGAACGGGAGTGTTCCATCAGTGGGGGCGAGAGGCAGCACCTGGACCGTATATGCGGCGGTCCACCCTCATCGAGACCGAGCCGAGCCCAGTACCGCTAGCGCAGCCTGATGAGCGGCAGCGGGCTGGAGGAAAAGTTTAAAAAAATATATATTAAAAAAACCGGCCGGTTATGTCTGACTCCGATGAGGAGGGTCCGCCTTAGAGCGGCAGAGCTAGCCGCCTGAGCCAAATGGAAAGGCTCATGGAGCAACTGCTCCAGCGAGACTTGCTTCAGGAGCTAGAGCAGTCTTGCCAGGGGGATCAGGCACTCCCACAGCAGTGCTCTACAATGCACTGGCCATCGCTTTCCCCTCAAAGCAGGGCAGCGTTGGCGACCAGGGCTGGGCTGGTCAGGAACAGGGGTCATTGGCTGAAGATGTCGGGAGTACGCTTGGGGTACAGGATCAGGAAGAGCTGCTGGGTGTGGAGATTCGCTACGTGGTTTCACCACGAGCAGGGCGGCCATTGGAGCCAAAACTGGCGGCCAGCATCAACCACCTGTCCCTCAAACCCCTACAAGACAGGTACTTAATGAGGCACTAGAGCTGGAAAACTGCAGTTTGCTCAATGTACCGGCTGTTAACAGCCAAATCTGGGGGGGGGGGCAGAGTATCCGGAACCAGGAGCTAAAATCCTCAAGCTCCTGACGACAGGGATAACAGCCTATGCTCGTTCCGTGGATGGGGTGGATATGACCACAAACCAGCAAGACACTCTGGCTCTGCTGTGCTACACCCAATATGAGATAAATAACCTCCGCAAGGAGAGAATAAGACCTGCCCTCAATCCCAGGTTTGCAGGACTGTGTAAAACACCGGCCTCAGAGCCGCAGATCCTGTTATTTGGAAGGACAAGTGAAAGACCTGGAGGAAGAGTCCAAAGCATTTGGCCTCATGAGGGCAGGCCCCGGAACGAGCAGACCCACACAAAAAAACAGACGGCAGTACCCCACCGCGTCCACCAGTCAAGGTCAAATTTAGGTAACTGGTGAAAGCTCGGGGTCCGCATACTATCCCCGAAAGCCTTTTTAGGCCAGGGCCCAGAGCGGACCCCATGGAAAATGCGCCACCCCCAATCAGCAGTACATCAGCAGTACATCCAGCAGTATAACGACGGATGAACAAACGGAAGAAAGGAACACTACCATAACTATGGAGGTAGGTGGGTCTGGTTCCTACCAGCATGTAAATGGGGAACTGTACTAACAGGAGGTCTGTACTAACAGGAGGTGTCTCACGAATGATAGTTATATACTTAACAGTATTCGGGGATACAAAATAGAGTTCATTCAAGAAAACATGCCACCAGTTCAGCACGTACCCCAAAGGGTCTTTACCCTCTCAGTCAAAGAGAACTAGAGGCTCAAGCAGAACTGGGGAGGTTACTTACAAAGGGTGTCATTGAGAAATCCAAACATGATCCTTTGGAATTTGTCTCAAATATATTTACCAAAAGCAAAAAAGATGGTGGATGTCGCATCATCATTGACTTAACCTCACTAAATACCTTTGTTAAGTATGTACATTTCAAAATGGAAACATTTGTAACTGCTAAACAACTGATTTTCAAAATGATACTTTATGGCAAGCATTGATTTAAAAGATGCCTACTATTCAGTACCCATTCACAAGGGTCATCGCAGATACCTGAAAATTTACCTGGATGGGGCAACTATGGCAGTATAAAGTGTTGCCTAATGGGTTGACATCAGCCTTAGACTATTTACCAAGATATTAAAACCAGCCTTGGCAACATTAGCGAAACAAAGACATATTGTCATGGCGTATCTTGATGATATCCTAATAGTTGGCAAAACCATGGAGTTGGCTAAATCAGCTGTATTAGCTACCAAACAATTGTTTGAAACCCTGGGTTTGTCATACATCCAGATAAATCTAAGTTGACGCCATCCACAACTATGGACTATCTGGGATTCACAATTAACTCAATCCACATGTCTGTAACGTTGCCAAAAGGTAAAGCAGCAGAATTGGCACAGATGTGCAACAATTTAATGGTAAGCAATCGACCAACCATCCGACAAGTGGCAAGAGTAATTGGCATAATGGTAGCAGCATTTTCAGCTACACAATTTGGACTCCTGCACTATCAGCACCTACAAAGGGCAAAAGTACAGGCGTTGAAACGACATGCAGGTCACTTTGACAGATCCATGAAACTACCCATTGAAGCAATATCAGAGTTACAATGGTGGATATAACACATTTGGCATAGTTCCAGCCCTATCATCATCAATAACCCAACGTTAACTATACAAACAGATGCCAGTGCTCAAGGCTGGGGAGCAACTAATACCATATCCAGCACAGGTGGTAGATGGACTAACCTAGACTCGTCTTTACTACAAACACTGGGCATAAATTATTTGGAAATGTTGGGTGCGTTTTATGGTTTTAAAGCATATTCTAGGAATATGCACAACTTGCATGTTCATTTACAAATTGATAATATCACGGTGGTGGCCTATATTAACCATATGACCAGAATAAAATCGATATCATGTGACAATTGGGTCAACACAATCTGGTAATTGTGGGTCGATAGACATATTTGGCTATCAGCAACTTACCTACCAGGTAAGCTAAATACAGTGCCAGGTCACGCAAATTCAATGATAAACACCGAATGGATGTTAAATCCTAGAGCTTTTGCTAAAATTACAAACCAATATGGCACACCAGATATCGATCTCTTTGCATCCAGACTAAATCACCACGTACCAATGTATGTCCCTTGGGAACCACACCCTGAGGCAGCAGCGATAGATGCATTCGCGCTGAACTGGGGGACCGATTTCTTCTATGCTTTTTCCCCTTCTGCCTTAATCTGTAGGGTACTACGCAAAATACAGATGGACTCTGCTTCAGGTATTTTGATAGTACCAACTGGCCTACACAGCCATGGTTCCCAGTGGTCCTCGACATGGTCATCGAAACTCCTATGACCTTTCCCAGTAGCCCAGACCTATTGATGCACCCTGTATCAGGCATAAGTCATCCATGCCATGCCAAAATTAACCTACTGGGTTGCAGATTATCAAAAGACCACTGCTGGGACTGGGATTGTCTGACAGGACCATCAACATGATGACACCGTATGTCCACCAGGAAACAATACCTATCGAGCATCAGGAAGTGGGAAAGATACTGCTCGACTACTGGGACAACGTACTCATCTGCAACCATAACCAATGTACTGGAGTTCCTGGGGGGCCTTCACCATAATGAAGGATTGAGCTACAGCGCCATCAATACTGCCAGACATGCGCTGTCAGCCTACTTAAAACAGGTGCCAGGACAACAGGCCATAGGGTCTCACCCGCTGGTGATCAAACTCATGAGGAGTATCGTCAACTCCAACCCTCTTAGACCTAGGTATACACAAATCTGGGATGTCAGTGTGGTCCTGACATACCTAAGGGGATGGTCCCCAGCCAGGTCTCTCACCCTGGAAAAGCTAACCCTGAAAACGGTCATGCTGATGCTACTAGTCTCAGCACAAAGAGTCCAGTCCCTCCACTTACTGCGACTGGACAACATGGTTATAACACCAGACCGGGTCTCATTCACCATTCAGGAGCTGCCAAAGCAGAGCAAGCCAGGAACTTGAGTCCTAGTTATGGATTTCCGGGCATACCCACCTGACCTACGGTTGTGTGTCATGACTCACTTATTCACTTACATCAACACAACAAGAGATTCTCGAGGGAGAAAGGAAAATAAATAAATAAATAAATAAATAGATAAATAAATAAATAAATAAATAAATAAAGCCTTATGGGTCAGCCACAAGAAACCTCATGGTTGGGTGTCGAGCCAAACCATCTCGAGATGGCTCAAGCAGGTACTGGGCGCTGCTGGAGTAGATACTGATGTATATACATCTCACTCCACCAGGGCAGCATCCACATCGGCGGCTAAAAGAATGAACATGGAGAAAACGTTCCAAACGTTCTACCACAAGCCGCTAGCAGAACCTGTGTTATTTGCAGAAAGAGTTTTAAAATCTGCAAAAATATATAATTTAAGCCCGGGGGAGCATTTTGTCTTTTGTTATTGTTTAATAGATACCATTATTGTTTACAAACAGATTATGGTTGATTACGATAACATACTTCCTCCCTTGAATGACTTCGGCAGCGAGTGAAGTATGAACTGTTACACGGTTTGAAATCACAGAGCTTTAAAATCTTCACGTAGTCACTCACGTGACTCCGAAGTAAAATAGTAAGATTAAACGAGAACTTACCAGTTTGAAGTTTGATCTGTATTTTATGAGGAGTTACGATGAGGGATTACGTGCCCTCCGCTCCCACCCTCAAATATATAGATCAACAGGTATCTTAGTTCTCCTTTTCTTTACTATGTTTATTTCAATTATTGTGTTTCCTGTGATTCCACACCGCTGCTTTGAAGAATGTCGGGCATGCGTGCTGGACGGGGTCTTCACGTAATCCCTCATCGTAACTCCTCATAAAATACAGATCAAACTTCAAACTGGTAAGTTCTCGTTTAATCTTACTATTTCTGCGAGCACACACCGTGTGTATAGATCTTAAAAGCAAGGATAAGGATTAAAAACTGTAAAAATAGACAAGATGAAAGTTGTGGATACGTGTAAAGTGACAGTGCGTCAGGGTTAATTTGTCCATTGTCCATTTTTTATTTAAGCTGTTTATGGCAATGGGTATGAATGAGTTTTTGTGGATGTTTTTCTTAGATAGGGGGACTTTATATCGGCGGCCTGATGGCAGAAGTTGGAAGGACTTGTGCAGGGGGTGGGTGGGATCCTGTGTAATGAGGTTGGCTTTCCTTTTAACTGCCTGGGTGTGAAGTACTGATAATTGATTTTGAGTTTTGCCAGTTATTTTGCTAGCTTGATTGATGATCCGGGAAAGCTTTGATTTGTCTTTGACAGAGGTGAGGGTGAACCAGGATGTGATGTTAAAGGTGAGTACAGATTTTACTTCGGAGTCACGTGAGTGACTACGTGAAGAACCCCGCCAGTGCTCCTGCGCGTCATTACGTCAGACGCCTTGACGCAAACGGACGTGAGGAGCAGAGCTCCTCCAGTGAATTTGTAGTTTTTCAACTACAAGGTAAGTAGAAACTTTTTTCTAGTTTTCCAGGTCCGTTTACTGTGGGTCTATGGGGATTTTTCCACAGACGCCATGGAAAAAAAAACGGACAGGGGGAAGAGGCGAGCGACACAGCCGACAGAAGTTGTGAAAGTCGGGGGTCTGTGGTTAGAGACCAACCGCCTCTAAACCCCGGTACAGTCGCCAGCGGTAAGCATAGCGACTGTGGACCTGGGGCTGGTGAAAACACGTTAGCGCCTGTCGGGCAAAAGACAAAGTTTAAATCCCAACGGCCCACGGAGGGAGTCCCAGGCAATGAAGTAGCTCCAGGGCTAGATACTGCTTTCGAGCGTATTGCCCAAATAGAAAGCCTTTTACATAGGCTGTTGGAGCAAAGTTCACTCAGGGAGGAGTGTACTGAAAGCCAAGCTGCTGGAAGCAGCTCAAACAGCTCCTGGTACAGGGCTAGATACTGCTTTCGAGCGTATTGCCCAAATAGAAAGCCTTTTCCATAGGCTGTTGGAGCAAAGTTCACTCAGGAAGGAGTGTACTGTAATCCAAGCTGCAGGAAGCAGCTTAACAGCACCTGGCTCAGGGCTGATGGAATGCACCCTCAGGAATGAGGAGCGTGCTACGGGTCATGAGATTTCAGACCCGACTTTGATGGTGAGGCTATACAAGGTGATGAATGGCAGCTCTCAGATGTTCCACCCCTGGCAGTAGGATTCGCTGCCCCGTCAGGGTCAGGAGAGCCATTAGGAGAAGAACTGGCCTCCTTAATAAATTACTTGGTTTACCATCAGCTGGAACAGCAGGAGATGGATGAGACTGCAAGAAAACAGGAGACCCCAAGTAACTGTGGGTTGCTGAAAGCAGCAGCAGTGAACCAAATTATCTGGAATCAGTTGCAGAGAATATTAAAGCTGCTGGGTTCTGGAATAACTGCTTTTACCACAATAGCAGGTAACAGCCAAGAGATGACGAAGTTGCATCAGGAAGCACTGGGGTTGCTATGCAGCACCCACTTTGAGATCAATTATCTGAGGAAAGTGCTATACGGCCTACTATGAATCCGAAATTCGCAGCACTCTGCAAACCAAGTAATATACAATTACCCAATTTACTCTTTGGAGAGGATCTCGGGAGACGTATTAAAGAGTTGGAAGATGAAGCGAAAACAGGATTGATAAAAACATCAATGGTTGCAAAGTCTGTAAAGAGGAAGTATCCTTTCAGACGTCATACGGATCCTAGACCAGGACCAAGTCGCTCATCAACGCAGGGACGTAGCTGGCGGCCTGCAGCGGGAGTAAGGACCAGTGGTGGTGCTTCTGGGAGAATCCAGGGATCTCAGAATACTCAAATGACTCAAGATGTAGGTGGACCTGGTTCTCAGGGGAACATACTAACTGGATTAAGTCCAAACGTTGGAGGCAGATTACGTCTCTTCCATAAACATTGGAAGAAGATTACTTCAGATGTGGTAATTCTGAATAATATACAAGGATTTCGAATTGAATTCAATCCAAATTATGATTTGCCTGTCCAGCATGTTCCTAGCAGAACTCTCCACTTTGCGATAATGGAGGTTCAAGTTGCGCTTCAAAACCCTATATATAAAAGGTGTTATTGAAGAATCAGTCTACCAAATTCACCAATTTGGGTCAAATATATTCCCTCGATCAAAAAAGGATGGAGGATGTAGGATTATTATAGACTTGACAAGTCTGAATCCTTTTGTTCAGTGTCTGTTCACTTGCAAGATATGAAGTATTTTAAATTTACATGGATGAACCAATTAGGGCAGTTCAAAGCTCTGCCTAATGGGTTAACGTTCCCTCCCAGAATATTCATAAAATTGTTTAAATCAATTCTGGGGTTGTTGAGAGCCAGGGGCATGTACTAATGGCATACCTGGATGATGTCCTGATTATAGGAAGGACAAAACAGTCAACAGAAGCATCGGTTGCAGTAATAAAATCAAACTTTTGAAAGTTTGGGGGTTTCTAAATTCATCCAAAGAAATCAAGGTTAAAAACATGTACCTCGATTGATTATTTGGGGTTCACAATTGATTTAGCCCAAATGCAAATTACTTTGCCCAGTGAAAAAAGGGTGGAATTGATTAAAGATTGCAGTAATCTGTTAAACGAGCAAAAACCTCTAATCAGACAGGTGGCTCGAGTACTGGGAAAATTAGTAGATTCCCAGCAGTCCAGTATGGACCATTACATTATCAACAGCTGCAGAGAATCAAAGAACAGGCACTGAGAGTAAATGCTGGTCATTTTGATAGAACCATGCAAGTAACAACAAATGCTGTTTCTAAGCTGCAGTGGTGGATTCTACATGTCTCAAGCAGTTCAGGCAAAGTGCTGATTGAACAACATTCCATGATATTACAAACTGATGCCAGTGCACTAGGATGGGGTGCAACTGACTTAACATGGAGATGCGGAGGCAGATGGAATCAGGAAAAGTTAGTGTTACTGCAGACATGGGGAATTACCTATTTGGAGCTTTTAGGAGGTTTCTATGGACTCCAAGCTTATGGTTCTAACACAACTAAAAGGAAGGTTCAAGTTCAAATTAATAAACACAACAGTAGTTGCCTATATTAATGATATGGGTGGAATTAAGTTGGTGTCATGTGACAAAATGGTTAAATCAACTTTGGTCTTCGTGTATTGAAAAGAACATTTGGATTTCAGCTATCTATCTACCAGGTAGAATGAACACGATAGCAGACACCAGGTCACGAAAAGTTCCATGATAATAAAGAATGGATGTTGAATCAAGAGGTATTCAATGATATAGTAATCAGATTTGGAATGACCGACATCGACTTGAATCATCAGCTATCGAGATATGTCTCATGGAAACCAGATCCAGGAGCAGTGGCGATTGATGCTTTCTCGCTACATTGGGGTGGTATGTTTTCATATATATTTCCACCTTTCTGCCTCATAAGCCAATGTTTGCTTAAAATCAGGCAAGATGCTGCTTCAAGGGTATTGGTAGTACCAGATTGGCCTACACAGCCATGGTATCCGTTGATATTAGAATTAACAACACAAATGTTGATGAAAATCCCCAAAAATAGTAATTTATTGCTGCACCCTGTACAGGGGAACAACATCCATTATATGATCGTTTGGATTTGTTGATTTGCAGGTTTTAAGAATGCCTTTTCTGGGACGAGGACTGTCTGAGCATACTGTGGACATGCTTACGGCAGCCTGGAGGAAGAGCACTCAAAAACAGTACCTTTCTTATATTAAGAAATGGGAAGAGTTCTGTGTACAAAAGAATGTGCAATAAAGTACTGCAGATATTTCAAATGTTTAGAATTTCTGTCAAAACTTTATTATGATGAAGGTCTGAGTTGTAGTGCAATTAATTCAGCCAGAAGTGCATTGTCCTCATATTTGGTTCTAGATTCAGAAAGAAACTCAATTGGGTCACACCCAATTGTTTCCAGACTAATGAAAGGAATCTTTAATTCCAAACCACCGAAACCTAGGTACGTGACAATCTGGGATGTAAGTGTGGTACTGAAACTACTTCGTGAATGGTCATCAAGTGTGTCTTTACCTTTGGTCAAGCTCAGTATGAAAGTATTCATGCTTATGGCATGAGTGACAGCACAACGAGTGCAAACACTTGGAAAATTACAAATAGACAGTATGGAAGTAACTGAAGACAAGGTTACATTCTATATCTATGACCTACTAAAGTAAATTAGGCCAGGTGTGATAGGATTTAAAATTATGCTAGCAGCATATCCAAATGATCCATGTCTCTGTATTAAGACATATTTATTACAATACATTGAGGTCACAAAGAATTTGAGAATACGGAAACTGGGTTATTGATCACACACAAGAAACCACACAAGAGAGTTTCAATACAGACTATTTCCAGATGGATAAAAGAAGTCTTAACAGCTGCTGGTATTAACACTTATGTTTTTACGTCTCACTCGACTAGGGCAGCAGAAACGTCGGCGGCCAGGGCAAAAGACGTCCCCGTCGACCATATCCTCGCAGCCGCCGGGTGGTCCAATGAGTTGATGTTTCAACATTTTTACCATCGGCCTATTGTTAATGCGAGGTTGTTTGCAGGAACTATTTTAAGTTCTGTGTAAATTCCTCTGGTTTAAAGGGGATCTGATTCATTTCATTATTGAAATGAATTACTGCATTTGTGGTACAAATGTTATTATGAATGCATGATTGATTATTCTCGTTCCGAGTCAATCTATGCAGTGAGAAGCCGGGATTGATCCACGGCATGAAATCACAAAGCTTTAAAATCTTCACGTAGTCACTCACGTGACTCCGAAGTAAAATAGTAAGATTAAACGAGAACTTACCTAAGTTTGAAGTTTGATCTTTATTTTATGAGGAGTTACGTAGGTGATTACGTGCCCACCACGACCCTACCCTCTATCATAAAGGTCAGATGGAAGTTCTTGTATTACTCGTTTTATTATGAGACTATATTACTTTGGTTGTTGTTTTTTGTGATTTCACACCGCTGCTTTGAAGATTGGCGCGCAGGCGCACTGGCGGGGTTCTTCACGTAATCACCTACGTAACTCCTCATAAAATAAAGATCAAACTTCAAACTTAGGTAAGTTCTCGTTTAATCTTACTATTCTATAAGTGATTTATAGACAGCTGTTAAAATGTCCTGTCTGACATCAAATCTCCTGAGTTTCCTCAGCAGGAACAGGCGTTGCTGTGCCTTCTTGTACACAGAGTCTGTGTGCTGGGAGAAGGACAGGCGGGTGTCAATCTCTGTGCCCAGGTATCTAAAGGCCTCTACCTGCTCAACTGTTGCATATACTTCTTAAATTCTACCTCTAACTGTTCCAAACCTCTCCATTGTGCCACCTGCATAGGTCGGCCAGTAAGCATCTCATGTGGTGTTATGTGGGTTATTCGGTTAGTTTGCATGCAACATCTCTTCAGTGCCAATGGCAGGTCATTGATCCAATTCAACTTTGTAGTTACACAAATCTTATTTATATTAACCTTCAATGTTCCATTTATTCTTTCCACCATGCCCTGTGACTGCAGGTGGTACACGCCCAAATCTGTGTTTTACTCTAAGGGCCTGTAGCACCAGCTTGACTACTCTCTTAATGAAAACAATCCGTTGTCAAAGCTGATTTCAGTAGGTCTACCAAACCTCTCGATTTCCTCATTCATCAGAAACTTCACTACAGTCCCTGCACCTAAATCAATCCAAGCTTTCCCTATACGTAATAACAGCTGATCATCCTCCAGATGCTGTTCTGGCTGCTTCGTCTGCACTTTGATTTCCCTTCTTATGTGCTTGGCATTTAATGACAGCTAGAGCCCCTGGCTTCATTATTGCCCTTATCAGGTCTGTATTTTACTGCTAACTTTTCATGGGGTCTCCGTTGCTTTTCTCAAAGCCTTTCTGTTTCCCTACTGCTCCAAACATGTGACAGACCCTATGAACATATGCTTAGTCTGTATAAACCAGCTTTCTCCCCTTCCCTCATGTCACATGCTGCTCTTAAGCAAGATTGCAGGCTTCCAATTTAATTACCTTAAAGTCTAATTCATCCTAATGCACCACTTCAAACCCTGCATACTTGCTATTATGATCCCTTTAACAAGAAACATCCACAAGCAAAACCTTATTGTCCCCTTCATTCAAAGGCTCTGACTGTAAAACATTTCTCAGACTTGTGTGTCCTTCTTCCTTCATTATTTTCCTTAATGACATCACAATTTCAACATACTTTCCAATCTAGTCTGAACTATATCCTGCCATTCCCAAGATCATCATCATCTGTCCTACTGTCTGAGGTTTGGAAACTTCAATTTGATCCTGCGCTATAGCTTTTACTTCTTTAGAAATTATAGCAATGTTACAAAATGTTGAGATTTAAAAATAAAGTCTGCAATTTATCCCATCAGATAAAGCATAAAAAGAAGTTTAATTTGACACCTAATTCACTTTCATATCTTCAGTATTAAAGAAGTTATGGCCATTTTCATACTCGAAAATTAGCATCTTGTTCCCTATTGCTTTTCCATTGACTTAACACAAAAGCTGTGATCGAGGACAGTTAAAAGCCCATAACTTTCTTAAAAATTAAGATAACTGAAAGACATTTTCAGTTATTATAGATTGAAGCATTCTGAAACAAATATGAAACAATCTTACTTAGAAGACATGAAAGTAAAGCATATAATTAGTTAGTTACCTAATTGTAGCTAATTACAAAATTCAATTACTAGATCTAAACATCTATCAATTTCTTAAGAATAGATTAACATTTTTAAATAGCCTGTGTCCAAATAACATTCACACAATAATTCACAATATAACATAATTTTTAAATCTCATTTTCATGAATTTACAGGCCAAATGGAAGGAATTGAATGTTTAATACCTGTAAATTAATGGACATTTAAATCATCTTGTGAGTGAGGATTTCTGGAACGCGATCATTTGGAACGTTCATTTGCGGTGAATTTAACCCCGTATTGGCATGAAAAATACTGCCGTTAGTTCGGGGAATAAAATCACCATGTCGCATGAAAAAATGTGAATTAAAGGCTTCTTAAGAAGCACTTTTATACATTTAAAGAAACCACTTTCGTTTACCTGTCCCGTGTGTGAAATCCGTCCCCGTTATCGGCGTTGACGCTTCAGGAGCTGCTTTTAAAATTACTCTAGCGCTGACATTGACGATTTAATAAAAATAAAAAATATACAAAACGCCACTAGGAACGATTCTTCAGCCAACGCTTGTACTCCAACAAAATATTAACCAGGACAAGGGAGGAGAAACCCATGTTTTAACCCCGCCCCCCTTAAAGGCGCCAAAATCGCGCACACGGCCAGTGGCAGAATTACAGCGCGACTGAAGGTAAGTTTTGTAACATACCTAGAAATTACTCGTCTTAAATATTCTACCGGCTGCTGACAAAACAGCAACTTCTTCCTGGATACTTTATGACCTCTTATGCCATCTTTTCCAAGAGAATTAAAATGTCTCTCTCACATTGCTTCTCACTTGTGGAACAAACCAACAAATCATCCACATACTGTATCAAATACTTTCTAAGGGTACACCTTTCAAATCTTCCTTTAACATCTAATTAAAAACATGGGGATAGTATTTAAAACCCTGCCGCATCATAGCCTAGGTGTATTTAATACCTCTTCTTAATGTTCTTACCATAGCTATGTTCACCACTATCTTAATATAATTACTATTATTTCCTGATTACCATACATGTTCACATCCCCAACACACCTTATCCATTACCTGTCTCCTTACTAGCCTTTCTTGACCTCCTCTTTGAGATCCCTCCCTCCCTTGGGGACCCCAGTCCTGTCTGGGCTTATATCCAGATTTATTTCACTCCTGATTGGGCATTTGAGGAAACACTCCTCCAAAAACATTTATTATTGGCATGGAATTCTCTGCCCCCAGTTTGGCTCTGTCGTAGGACTCACTGTGTGTTGGTGCATCACTTATTTCAGTCTTTTCAACCAGGTCTGTTGTTATTGACAACATTGTCTTTCCTTTTTTCACGCTCTTTCTTTTTGAGCTCTTCAAGTTACATTTGCATCACTTTTCTCTGCACCTCTTCCTGCTGGTCTGCAAGTCTTTTTCATATCTTTGCGATATTTCTCGACCTCATTGACCAAATGATCGCTGAATCGGGGGTGGGAAATAGATGACAATCCCACCACCTCCTCCAATCTAGACTTGACTTTAGGAGGAATGACATCCACCACAGTGGTTCAGAATATAGTGTTCATTAACTGGTTGCCTTCTATTTCTTGTTCATTTTCAAGTCTCCACCTTTTCAGCTGGTTCTCCAGATAGGCTGCTGGATTATTTGCCTCTCCCAGTGGATCTCCCCTTTATTCCTTGGGGTTCACCTTAAGTGGGTAACATTATCTGAGGGCCTGCCATACCCTCTGCCTGACTGTGTCAAACAGCATGCCATTGTTTATTACATTGTTCACAGCATTTTTATACCAGCCATCTTCAGTAGTTCTGTCAGTTTAGTGGTTCCTATCACTTTCACCAACAGTGCCTTCAAATCTCCATAGCCAATAAGCATCCCACATTCTCCTCCTCCAAAGCCCTAATCCATTTCCTGCCCCATCAGGAATATTGGGTAAGGTATTTTTTAGCCCTCTCAGTTTATGGGTGCCCCAAAGGATAATCTGTGTCTGTCCTGCTCTTTTCTTTTTAAAGCAGTCTCATCAATTTATCACTCTGCTTTCCACTTTAATCCTTTCTGGTATGCCTTCTTTCTTATTCTAAACTCAATTTCTTACTTCTCAGATAGTCTAGCCTCCTTTGCAAATTTCTTTTAAAATCTTCCACTGACTCCTCCTGATTTTTACTTTCAGAACTGCCTTAGTGCATCTAGTTCCTTTCCTTTCCGCTTTTCCCACCTTTCCAACTTATCTGTGGGCATATAATTCATAATTAACATTTCCATCTTGTCACACATTTATCTTGAAAGTGCCTTCCTTGGGCCACTTCCTCACAACTTTTTCTTAAAATCTCAGCAAACAATCATTACCCTTGTCCAACCATAATGTTTACCATAAAACAACAAACCATAAAAGCTGGTCATGTTTCAGCAATTAACTTATTTCCAATTATTTCAATCCATTCTCACCACTATTACTAGTAACAATTTTCCAAATTAACTTTATTGAAAAGAAATATAAAAGAAACATCAGAAAAACCAAGCAACCTACATTTTCCAACTTTCCCCTTTTAAGTTATGAGGATACAAAGTGTTAAACGTTACCTTACAGCCGTTCGTAACCTTCCCCATTGCTTACAATCTCTTAAAAGACTTATCACATATATGAACTTCCTCATTCATTCAAAACCGGTTTTTACACACAAATCACATTCGTTCCATTCTTACTTCAAAGAAATTATGCAATTTCCTACACAGATGAAAGTTCATATAAACAGATTAACATTTATATAATTCTTATCTCCCTTTTAAGTTAAAGTAGAATGGTCTAATCCCCGATCAGTCAGGTACCTGAATCAGGTATCAGTCAGACTCACCGGCACTCAAATTCTAACCACACCCCACTAAGATCACAACCAATCAAAATCCTAGTCACTCAACATCTGACCACACGCCGCTCCCATTAATTTCCAGACAAAGGAAGCACATTTGGCCAGAGAGAATGCTGAGAGACCAAGCAGCAGAAAGAATGCAGCAAATCTATCTCCACAAACAGTTAAGAAACTCAGTCCTTACACCTCCTCCGTCCTTGTAGTCACTATATTACCTTAATATATTCTTATTGCTATATAACCTTACACTATTCTTATTGCTATTCTACTTACTGCTATTCTACAATATTTTATCACTGTGTACACTTTCTGTTACTCACTTACCTTAAATTTGTATTTTACCCATACAAACCCTTAGTCACCTAAGGTGGTATCCACAAAATACTTTATTCTGCCCATAAAAAAACCCTGACCTCTCAGGGTGGTATCCACAGAATGCCTTATTCTGCCCGTACAAACCCCTGACCTCTCAGGGTGGTATCCACAGAATGCCTTATTCTGCCCGTACAAACCCCTGACCTCTCAGGGTGGTATCCACAGAATGCCTTATTCTGCCCGTACAAACCCCTGACCTCTCAGGGTGGTATCCACAGAATGCCTTATTCTGCCCTTACAAACCCCTGACCTCTCAGGGTGGTATCCACAGAATGTCTTATTCTGCCCGTACAAACCCCTGACCTCTCAGGTTGGTATCCACAGACTACTTGCCTCGTCTGTGCAACCCCTGACCTCTCAGGGTGGTATCCACGAGGTTTTTAATACACTCTTAATAATATCACATAATGCAATGCTGTACTTATCACAAATATTATTACTCACCACACATTCTCGGACAATCCTCCGGGCCTCCTTTTTAGAACAATTTAGTGCCAGATTCATGGGTCGGAGAGACCTTCTAACTACCTAGGCACTTCTGTGCCCCAATGGCTTCCCATGTTCAACAGGTTATTAGTCCAAATGAAGCGGAAAACCGCATAATTTTATAGGCGGCCACCCTTTTTCCTGTTGCCCTAGGAGCCACCGAGAGGCTGGGAAGCACCCTAGGCTCTTTGACTTTAAATGAACGGTCTCTTACCGACCCTGCTCGCAGCGCCAATTTTGTCATGGTTTTAAGACTCAAAGTTTGGATAAGATGACACAGACACGGAGAATTCTTCAAGAAGACGACAAGCCTTTATTTGCAAATATTTGGCTGGAACATTCAGAGATGACACCACCTGTCCGCTCTCTAATTGCTCTCTGATCCACAGAAACAAGCAGCATTTTATTACTCTTTCAGCCTTATCTTCGGCTACTTGGCATGCATGCTTCTGTAACTTTAATCTCTCACTATGTCCTTGCCCTTTAATTTTAATCGCTGAGCCTACCATGTTGTCCTAGCTAAAGCAAAATAAAAAATACGACGCAACTTGTTTTTGTGCCATAACGTCTGTTCGCATAAAAATAGCTGACATCTGCGAGCTTTAATACATGTTTTAAGCATATTACTAGATAAATGTTAAATGCTGCAAAACTAACAATCACGTGCTTCTGAGTACAATAAGCTGATGTCTGATTACATAAAATAGCTGACATCTCTGCTGGCTATGATAAATGTTTTAATTAAGTGTTCTTCTATATAACTTCTATATAACTCCCTATAACTTCTATACTAGTTGCAGGAAAAATGTTCCCAATGTTGGGCGAGTCCAGAACCAGGGGACACAGTCTTAGAAAGAAGGGGAAGCCATTTAAGACTGAGGTGAAAAAAAAACGTTTCCACCCAGAGAGTTGTGAATTTGTGGAATTCCCTGCCACAGAGGGCAGTGGAGGCCAAGTCACTGGATGGATTTAAGAGAGAGTTAGATAGAGCTCTAGGGACTAGTGGAATCAAGGGATATGTGGAGAAGGCAGGCACGGGTTATTGATTGGGGATGATCAGCCATGATCACAATGAATGGCAGTGCTGGCTCGAAGGGCCGAATGGCCTCTTCCTGCACCTATTTTCTATGTTTCTATGATTCCACCGCCGGTTTTCTGCTTTTGTTTAATTTACAGAGGGGCTGGGGCTTTGCTTTACAGAGGCACAGGAGCGGTTGGAGCGGTTGCAGTTGGAGGAGCAACGTCCGAGCAACGTCCGAGCGGTGAGTTTAAAACCCGATCGCGGGGCTTTGCTTTTACAGAGGCCCAGGAGCCGTTGGAGCTGTTGCAGTGGGAGGAACCCAAATCTGTAATGTTCCAACGTTCCATTCCATTCGCATTTCAAAACAAGTGGGCTTGAGGATGCGGAAAAGAGGAAGCAGCTGATTGGGAGTCAGATCCCTGCGGATTTCTTCCAGCAGTTTGTATTGTATTGTATTGTACTTTGTATTGTATCCAGTGTAAGGGGGGAGTATGAGTGCCAGGGCAATTTACTGTTCTGGATGTCAGATGTGGGAGGACAAGGAGTCTGATAGCCCTCCAGATGTCTACATCTGCGCCAGCTGCATCGAGATGGGGCTCCTAAGGGACCGTATTAGGAACCTGGAGCAGCAGCTCGATGAACTCGGTCTAATCAGGGAGAGCGAGGAGGTCATAGAGAGGAGTTACAGAGAGGTGGTCGCTCCAGGACCACAGGAGGCAGACAAGTGGGTCACAGTTAGGAGGGGCAAGGGGCAGTGGCAGGGACTAGAGAGTACCCCGGTGGCTGTACACCTTGGCAATAAGTACTCCTGTTTGAGTACTGTTGGGGGGGGACAGCCTACCTGGGGGTAGCAACAGCGGCCGGGCCTCCGGTACAGAGACCGGCCCTGTTGCTCAGAAGGGTAAGGAAAAGAAGAGGAGGGCAGTAGTAATAGGGGACTCTATAGTTAGGGGGTCAGATAGGCGATTCTGTGGATGCAGTCAGGAGACCCGGATGGCAGTTTGCCTCCCTGGTGCCAGGGTCTGGGATGTGTCTGAACTTGTCCAAGATATCCTGAAATGGGAGGGAGAGGAGCCTGAGGTCGTGGTACATATAGGTACCAATGATATAGGTAGAAAAAGCGAAGAGGTCCTGAAAGGGAAATTTAGGTGGTTAGGAGGAGAGTTAAGGAGAAGGACCGCAAAGGTAACAATCTCAGGATTACTGCCTGTGCCACGCGACAGTGAGAGTAGGAATGGAGCGAGGTGGAGGATAAATGCGTGGCTGAAGGACTGGTGCAGAGGGCAGGGATTCAAGTTTCTGGATCATTGGGACCACTTTTGGGAAGGTGTGACCTGTACAGAAAGGACGGGTTGCACTTGAACCCGAGGGGGACCAATATCCTCGCGGGGAGATTTGCAAAGGCTACTGGGGAGACTTTAAACTAGAACGGTTGGGGGGAGGGACTCAAATAGAGAAAGCTAGTAGACAGTGTGTGAGGCAGGAGGCAGAGAAGGGAAGCACTCAGACCCAACATGTAGGGGGAAAGAAGAAAAAAATAATAAACAGAGAATAAGAGGTGGTGGGTTTCTTAAATGTGTGAGCAGAGAGACAGAGGGGTGTAAAATGAGGGTAGATGCAATAGGTAGCAAGGTGAAGAGTAAAAGTGGCAGGCAGACAAATCCAGGGCAAAAATCAAAAAGGGCCACTTTTCAACATAATTGTATAAGGGGTAAGAGCATTGTAAAAACAAGCCTGAAGGCTTTGTGTTTCAATGCAAGGAGCTTTCATAATAAGGTGGATGAGTTGAATGTGCAGATAGCTATTAATGATTATGATATAGTTGGGATCACGGAGATATGGCTCCAGGGTGACCAAGGTTGGGAGCTGAACATCCAGGGATATTCAATATTCAGAAGGGATAGACAGAAAGGAAAAGGATGTGAGATAGCGTTGCTGGTTAGAGAGGAGATTAATGCAATAGAAAGGAAGGACATTAGCTTGGAGGATGTGGAATCGATATGGGTAGAGCTGCGAAACACTAAGGGGCAGAAAACACTAGTGGGAATTGTGTACAGGCCACCTAACAGTAGTAGTGGAGTTGGGGATGGCATCAAACAGGAAATTAGGAATACAACAAAGGTAAAACAGTTATAATGGTGACTTCAATCTACATATAGATTGGGTGAATCAAATTGGCAGGGGTACTGAGGAAGAGGATTTCTTGGAATGTATGCGGGATAGTTTTCTAAACCAACATGTAGAGAACCAACAAGAGAGCAGGCTATTCTAGACTGGTATTGAGTAATGAGGAAGGGTTAGTTAGCAGTCTTGTTGTGCGTGGCCCCTTGGACAAGACTGACCATAATATGGGTGAGTTCTTCATTAGGATGGAGAGTTGACATAATTAATTCAGAAACAAGGGTCCCTGAACTTAAAGATAGGTAACTTTGAGGGTATGAGAATGATTTGGCCAAGATAGATTGGCAATTGATTCTTAAAGGGTTGACGGTGGATATGCAATGGAAGCCATTTAAATAATGCATGGATGAACTACAACAATTGTTCATCCCAGTTTGGCAAAAGATAAAATCAGGGAAGGTAGTGCATCCGTGGATAACAAGGGAAATCAGGGATAGTATCAAAACAAAAGATGTAGTGTACAAATTATCCAGAAAAAGCAGCCTACCAGAGGACTGGGAGAAATTCAGAGTCCAGCAGAGGAGGACAAAGGGCTTAATTAGGAAAGGGAAAATAGATTATGAAAGAGAACTGGCAGGGAACATAAAAACTGACAGCAAAAGTTTTTATAAATATGTGAAGAGAAAAAGATTAGTTAAAACAAATGTAGGTCCCTTGCAGTCAGAAACAGGTGAATTGATCACGGGGAACAAGGACATGGCAGACCACTTGAATAACTACTTTGGTTCTGTCTTCACTGAGGAAGACATAAATAATCTGCTGGAAATAGCAGTGGACCAGGGGTCAAATGAGATGGAGGAACTGAGTGAAATCCAGGTTAGCCGGGAAGTGGTGTTAGGTAAATTGAATGGATTAAAGGCCGATAAATCCCCAGGGCCAGATAGGCTGCATCCCAGAGTACTTAAGGAAGTAGCATCAGAAATACTGGATGCATTAGTGATAATTTTTCAAAACTCCTTAGATTCTGGAGTAGTTCCTGAGGATTGGAGGGTAGCGAATGTAACCCCACTTTTTAAAAAGGGAGGGAGAGAGAAAGTGGGGAATTACAGACCAGTAAGTCTAACATCGGTAGTGGGTAAACTGCTAGAGTCAGTTATTAAAGCTGGGATAGCAGCACATTTGGAAAGTGGTGAAATCATTGGACAATGTCAGCATGGATTTACGAAAGGTAAATCATGTCTGACGAATCTTATAGAATTTTTCGAGGATGTAACTGGTAGAGTGGATAAGGGAGAACCAGTGGATGTGTTATATCTGGACTTTCAGAAGGCTTTCGACAAGGTCCCACATAAGAGATTAGTATACAAACTTAAAGCACACGGTATTGGGGGTTCAGTATTGATGTGGATAGAGAACTGGCTGGCAGACAGGAAGCAAAGAGTAGGAGTAAATGAGTCCTTTTCAGAATGGCAGGCAGTGACTAGTGGGGTACCGCAAGGCTCAGTGCTGGGACCCCAGCTATTTACAATATATATTAATGATTTGGACGAGGGAATTGAATGCAACATCTCCAAGTTTGCGGATGACACGAAGCTGGGGGGCAGTGTTAGCTGTGAGGAGGATGCTAGGAGACTGCAAGGTGACTTGGATAGGCTGGGTGAGTGGGCAAATGCATGGCAGATGCAGTATAATGTGGATAAATGTAGACAGGAAAGTAGACTATTATCTGAATGGTGGCCGATTAGGAAAAGGGAAGATGCAACAAGACCTGGGTGTCATGGTACACCAGTCATTGAAAGTAGGCATGCAGGTGCAGCAGGCAGTGAAGAAAGCGAATGGTATGTTAGCATTCATAGCAAAAGGATTTGAGTATAGGAGCAGGGAGGTTCTACTGCAGTTGTACAGGGTCTTGGTGAGACCACACCTGGAGTATTGCATACCGTTTTGGTCTCCAAATCTGAGGAAAGACATTCTTGCCATAGAGGGAGTACAGAGAATGTTCACCAGACTGATTCCTGGGATGTCAGGACTTTCATATGAAGAAAGACTGGATAGACTCGGCTTGTACTCGCTAGAGTTTAGAAGATTGAGGGGGGGATCTTATAGAAACTTACAAAATTCTTAAGGGGTTGGACAGGCTAGATGCAGGAAGATTGTTCCCGATGTTAGGGAAGTCCAGAACAAGGGGTCACAGTTTAAGGATAAGGGGAAAGTCTTTTAGGACCGAGATGAGAAAAACATTTTTCACACAGAGAGTGGTGAATCTCTGGAATTCTCTGCCACAGAAGGTAGTTGAGGCCAGTTCATTGGCTATATTTAAGAGGGAGTTAGATGTGGCCCTTGTGGCTAAAGGGATCAGGGGGTATGGAGAGAAGGCAGGTACAGGATACTGAGTTGGATGATCAGCCATGATCATATTGAATGGCGGTGCAGGCACGAAGAGCCGAATGGCCTACTCCTGCACCTATTTTCTATGTTTCTATGTTACATTAGACAAGTGAGTTTTGAAATTTTGTTTTTTTGGATTTCTTTCTTTATTTCGATTTACACCATTTTTAACAGGTAATTGGTTTTCTGTTTTAAAACGTTGCGGTTATTTGATCAGCTGATTTAGACAAGTGATAATTTTATTTCATCTGCCGATTTTCATTGCTTTTCTTTAATTTACATTTGACAAGTAATCGCCTCTCTCCCCGCCTCGTCTCTCCTCTCTACCCCCCTCCCCCTCTCTTCCCCTCCTCTCTCTCCCTGCTCTCTGCCCCTCCTCTCTCTCCCCCCTCTGCCTCCCCCCTCCCCTCTCCCCTCCCCCTCCCTGCCCTCCCCTCTCCCCCCCTTTCACCCTCGTCTCCCTCTCCCCCCTATCACCCCTCTCTCACACCTCCCTCCACCACCCCTCCACCCCTCTCCGCTCCCTCCCCTGTTGTGTGTGGAGTGTGGTTAGTGTGTGTGTGATGCCGCAGGCCCCCCCCAACAACCGCGCGTTGAGGAGACGGGACCCAATGGGTCCCCCTTTGTCTAGTCTATATCTTCTATCTATATACTTTTAAAACTCTCTGGCTGCCGTACGTCCGTACGTCTGTACGTCTGTACGTCCGTACGCCGCCTTTGATACCGCCCCGCGCCCACGCGGCGCGCGGAAACACCGATATTTATTACCGTTTCTAAAGAGGTTACGTTTATCTTTACGAATAGACGATCCCGATTAAATTCGGTTGTGTTTATGTACGCTTTTTAAAATAAAATACCTCTCCCCCCCCCCAAACCAAACATTTCAAAATGTTTAAAAAAACAGCTCAGCCGTAGAATGTTAGTAAAGATTCTGTTGTGTGATGTCACAATGCACAATGGTCACAGATGTCCAATCGGAATGGATCCATTTACATATGCCTTGGCAGCAGGCCCAGCCCCTCCCCCCCAACCCCTGCAGCATTGGGCATTGTGACATCACAAAATGGAACCTTCATTTACATTCTATTGCTGAGAGCTGTTTGTTTAACATTTTGAAACTTCCCCATTCCCTATCACCCCCACACACGTGGCGACGCCCTGCGACACGTGTGACAAATCGAAATGAATCCGTTTACATATGTCTTTCCAGCACCCACAGCCCAGTCTGAGGATGGGGTTCGACCCAAAGCGTTGCCTATTTCCTTCGCTCCATAGATGCTGCTGCACCCGCTGAGTTTCATCAGCTTTTTTTGGTGTACCAGTCTCTCTGTCTCTCCCCTCTCTCTCTCTCTGCCCTTCTCTCTTCACAGCCCGCAGATCAACTCATGAACACCCGCTCAAAACCCCCCCCCTTCACCTATCTCCCACATCCTCTCCTTCCTCTCTCCACACCCTCCTCTCTCTCCCCCTTCCTCTCCCCCCTTCCTCTCCCCCCTTCCTCTCCCCCCTTCCTCTCCCCCCTTCCTCTCCCCCCTTCCTCTCTCCCCCTTCCTCTCCCCCCTTCCTCCTCCCCCTCTTCAATTTTTTTTAATTCTAACATTAAATTTTCTCTCTCTGCCCCCCCCCCCTCTAGACGCATCTGAGAGCTGAGGGCTATTCGTCAATGGATAGGGTGGAGATGGGATAAAAGAAGCAAATTAAAAGGGTTGTGATGAGTGTGTGTGTTTGTGGGTGCCAGATTCCCACCCCGCAACCGTGCTTTGGAGGAAAGGGGGTGGTTAGTGCGACGCCACAGCACCCCCCCCCCCCACCCGCAAACGCACGTTCGGTGTCCAGACCCAACGGGTCTGCACTTGGTCTCTCCCTCTCTCTCTCCCCATTCTCTCTCTCCCCATTCTCTCCCTCACCTTTCTCTCTCTCCCTTCTCTCTCTCTCCCTTCTCTCTCTCCCTTATCTCTCTCTCTCCATTCTCCCTCCCATCTCTCTCTCTCTCTCTCCCTTCTCTCTCTCCCACTTCTCTCTCTCCTTTCACTCTCTCCCTTCTCTCTCTCCCTTCTCTCCCTCACAGCCCGCGACTCGACTCATGCACGCCCGCTCCAACCCCCCCTTCACCTCTCTCCCCCATCCTCTCTTTCCTCTCTCCACCCCTCTCCTCTCTCCCCCTTCCTCTCCACCCTCCCTCTCCCTCTCCTCTTCTCTCCCCACCCCGTCTCCCTCTCCCCTCTTCTCTCCCCACCCCGTCTTCCTTCCCCCCCCCATCCCCCCGAGTGTGTTTGGGGGTGGTTAGTGTGAGTTTGGGGGGTGGTTGGTGTGAGTGTGATGCCGCAGCCCACCCCCCCTCCCGCAAACGCGCGTTGGGAAAACAGCCCGCCAACAGTCTCTCTGTCTTTAAAATATTAATATAATATCAAGGGGTGTGAATCTGCCCAGTGGTGGCCAGATTCACACCCCGCAACCCTGCTTTGGAGGTACAGACCCAACGGGTGGTTAGTGTGACGTCACAGCCCCCCGCCCCAAACACACGTTCGGTGTCCAGACCCAACGGGTCTGCACTTGGTCTGCACTCCCCACTCTTCCCCTCTCCCTCCCCACCTCTCTCCCTCCACCCTCCCTCTCTCCCTCTCTTCCCCCTACTCCTCTCCCCTTCCCCTCATCCCCTCCCCCCTCTCCCCCCTTCCTGCCCTCCCCGCTCTCCTCCCACTCCAAACTCTCCTCACCCTCCCTCTCACCCACCCTGATCTCCTCTCCCTCCCCAATCTCTACCCTTTCCTCCTCCCCCTCTCCCCTCCGTCCCCCTCTTCCCTCCCCTCCCTCCCCTCTTCTCTCCCCACCCCGTCTCCTTCTCTCCCCCTCCCCTCCTCTCCCCAACCCCGTCTCCCTCTCCCCCACTCCCCCCGCCTGTGTGTTTGGGGGGTGGTTAATGTGAGTGTGATGCCGCAGCCGCAGCCCCCCCCCCCCTCCAAACGCAAGGTAAACAAAAAAATGAAGTATAAACTCAGCGGATGCAGCAGCATCTTTGGATCGAAGGAAATAGGCAATGTTTCATAACAAAACACGTCTGAAGATGGGTTTCGGCCACAAACATTGCCTATTTCCTTCGCTCCATAGATGCTGCTGCACCCGCTGAATTTCACCACCTTTTTTTGGGTGTACCAGTCTCTCTGTCTTTCCCCTCTCTCTCTCTCTGCCCTTCTCTCTTCACAGCCCGCAGCTTAAAGGCCGTGTCTTACCTGTTTGCGGTCATCGGCGGTGAAGCGCGGCGTCGCCGGTAGCGAGGACCGCGCGGCAACGGCGAGAGCGTCGAGCCTATCCACCGGAGCGCCGCACGGATGTTGCGCGGGGGCCGAGTTAATTCAAACACGGCGGGTCCCACGTGCTTGCGGTAAGTAAAAAAAGGGCGGGTCGACTGCGATGACGTCGGCCCCCCGCACGTGACTCACCAGCGGCGGCTGTGGCGGCGGCCATCCTGATCGCGGCGCTGTAGCGGTGGCTGTGCCTGCGGCCGCGCAGCACACGTGCCTCACTGGCGGCGGCATGTGCGTCACTGGCGGAGGCTGTGGCAGAGGAGGTTTGACGCACGGCGCTCGACCCACACTGGCGGCGGCCCGTGCGAGCGGCCGTGCGCACTCGTGCATCACTGGTGGAGGTTGTGCGGTGAGTATAGTGTTTTCGACATTGTCGATTTTATTTTTGCACCGCGCGGTGTTGGGAACACCGTCGCACGGCCCGGGAATTGTTCTTTCTCACGAGTGCGCGGTCTATGGCGGCAGATTCTTCCCGTTTCGCCGCCAATGACCGCAGATTCGTGACACAGGCCTTTAACTCATGAACACCAGCTCAAAACACCCCCCTTCACCTATCTCCAACATCCTCTCCTTACTCTCTCCACACCCTCCTCTCTATCCCCCTTCCTCGCACCCCTTCCTCTCTCCCCCTTCCTCTCCCCCCTTCCTCTCCACCCTCCTCCTCCCCCTCTTCAATTTTTTTTAATTCTAACATTAAATTTTCACTCTCTGCCCCCCCCCTCTAGACGCACCTGAGAGGTGAGGGCTATTCGTCAGTGGATAGGGTGGAGATGGGATAAAAGAAGCAAATTAAAAAATTAAGATAATATCAAGGGTTGTTATGAGTGTGTGTGTTCGTGGGTGCCAGATTCCCACCCCGCAACCGTGCTTTGGAGCAAAGGGGGTGGTTACTGTGACGCCACAGCACCCCCCCCCCACCCGCAAACGCACGTTCGGTGTCCAGACCCAACGGGTCTGCACTTGGTCTAGTATACTTTTAAAACTCTCTGGCTGCCGTCCGTCTGTACGTCTGTACGTCTGTACGTCTGTACGTCCGTACGCCGCCTTTGATACCGCCCCTGGCCCACACAGCGCGCGGAAAGGCCCATATTTTTTACCATTTCCAAAGAGATGACATTTATCTTTACGAATAGCCACTCCTGATTAAATTCGGTCCTGTTTATGTACACGTTTTTTAATAAAATCCACCCCCCCCCCACCCCCATGTGTTTGTCTTCTCCGAAAACGACGCCATCTTTTTTTCGCCGATTTTCTCCGATTTTTTCCACAAACGACGCCATCTTTTGTTTCCACGATTTTCACCCCGGGGTCTCAAGCACGTTCGGGAACAACACCCCGGGGTGTCAAGCACTTTCGGGGACCAGACCCAACGGGTCTGCACCCCCACCCCCATGTGATTCTCTCCGATTCTCTCCGATTTTCTCCGAAAACGACCCCATCTTTTTTTCGCCGATTTTCACCAAAAACGACGCCATCTTTTTTTCGACGATTTTCTCCGATTTTTTCAGAAAACGACGCCATCTTGTTTTCGCCGATTTTCTCCGATTTTTTCCGAAAACGACGCCATCTTTTTTTCAACGATTTTCACCCCGGGGTCTGAAGCACGTTCGGGAACAACACCCCTGGGTGTCAAGCACTTTCGGGGACCAGACCCAACGGGTCTGCACTTGGTCTAGTATACTTTTAAAACTCTGTGTGTGTGTCTGTGTGTGGGTGTTTATGTTTATTTGTGGGTGGCACATTTGGCCTTTGATTCCTTGGTCCGCCAAAACCACACACGAAAACATCGAGATTTTTTCCATTTCGCTAGACATTACACTTTTACATACCCTAACACACTCCTTATTAGATTTAGACATTTTTATGTACACATTTTTAAATAAATCCCCCCCCCCCCACTCACTCATTTTGTCGCCTCCTGCTGGGCAGCCACCATAACGGCTGCTGCCGCCCGGCTCTGCTCCAAAAACGCCGACATTTATTTTCTTTCACCAGCAATTTTCGCTGCTGCCGCCCGCCTCTCCTCCACTACCCCCACCCCCCACCCCCGGGCCAGCTCTCTCACGCTGGCTCAAGCGCTCGGCTCTCCTCCAAAAACGCCGACATTTTAATTTTTTCGCTGGCGATTTTCACTGCTGCCGCCCGGCTCTCCTCCACTACCCCACCCCCCCTTGGGCCGGCTCTCTCACCCTGGCTCAAGCCAAACATCGTCTCTTCCCCCTCTGCTTTTCGCCATCCTCTTTCCGAGGACGCAGAAAAGCAGCGGCGGAACAACCCATCTTTGCCTTCAGCCAGCGTCACAGAGCCGGCTCGTCAACGGCCTGTCGGCCCGCAGCCCCATTGAGGGCGTACGCAGTGTCTTGACGGCGTACGCCGCCTACGCTGTCAACACGCTGCGTACGCTGTCAAGACGCTGTGTATGATGTCAAGACGCTGCGTACGACGTCGAGACGCTGTGTACGGCCTTCCAAATACTGTCTACGCCGTCAAGACGCTGAAGCACTTTCGGGAACCAGACCCCGGGGTCTGAAGCACGTTCGGGGACCAGACCCAACAGGTCTGCACTTGGTCTAGTAAGTAATAAAACTCTCTTTGTTTGTTTGCAGTCATTTCCTGTCAGTCATATCTCCTCCAAAACCCACCGCGGTAATGGGGAAATTTTTACATATTCCGGTAGAGATTTTCCTCATGAATTCAAAAATCTCCTCATTTGAAAATTTGGTTAATTATTTCCCCACTTTTTTATTAAAATTCATCACCAAGTCTGACAATTTTTTCAAATCAAACTGCTGCTGATGTCACAATGCCTTTGCTCGTGCCCCAGCCCCGCCCCCCCCCCCCGCATCTGTGTTGAAGCACGTGATCAAGTCGTCCAGCACTTCAACAACATGGCGGCCGTTGCGTCCCGCTCCGCCCCACAACCAGCCCCACAACCCACCCCACCAACCCAGGTATTAAGTATGACTTACAGGTATTAAACCAGAGTGAGGCCCTCCGCTGCTTTTTAACACTCCTCAGAGCGCTGCGGGCCTCGCTCTGGTCAACGACGCCGGCAGCATACCTCGTGCCCTGCGTTTATTTCTGAGGTGAGTCTCGAGCCTTCCCTTTTCAAACCCCCTCCCTCCCTCCCATCTCCCCTCTCCCTGTCTCCCCTCCCCCTCCCTCCCCTCCCCCTCCATTCCCTCCCCTCTCCCACCCTCTCACCCCCGTCTCCCCCTCCCCCCTCTCAACCCCCCTCCACCCCCCCAGTGTGTGGGGGGTGGTTAGTGTGTGTGTGATGCAGCAACCCCCCCCCACAACCACGCGTTGAGACGGGACTCAACGTGTCCCCCTTGGTCTAGTAACTATTAAAACTCTCTTTGTGTGTTTGTTTCTTTGTTTGTTTTCACTTCAGTCATATCTCCTTCAAAACCCGACGTGGTAATGGAGAAATTTTTACATGTTCCAGTAGAGATTTACCTCATGAATTCAAAATTCTCCTCATCTGAAAATTTTGGTTAATTATTTCCCGAGTTTTTAACTAAAATTGATTTAAAATATGACTGCTGCATGATGTCACAATGCCTTTGATCCTCACGACCAGCTGCGCAGATTTTCAATGCGCAGCCAGTTACATGGGTTGAAGCCGGTGAACATGTGATCAAAGCATCCAGCGCTCTCCGCTGGGGTTCGTGTGTGTGTGTATAATCATACTGCTCGAAAAAAACGATGCTCTAACTAAGATTTTTACATATTCCTGTAGAGTTTTATCCCATGGATTCAGAAATCATCTGAAAATTGTGTGCTTTATTTCTTGAGTTAATTATGAAAATTTTGACAATTCTGATATATCTTTGAAAATAAACGAGGTGATGATGTCACAATGGGTCTGCATTGTGCGGCCTACGCTCTGTTCCACACACTGTGAGTGATGTCACCCCCCCCCCCCGAACACTCCCCCCCATACTCGGGCCCTGGAGCCTGCAGTCTGCAGCGGCCAGCCAGGAGCATTGCGTTTGGGAGGCCCTGTGATGACCCCTCCCCCCGGCTCTGGATTGAAGCCGCTGAGCACGCAGTCCTTTGGTTGACGCGCGCCCTGCTGCCCACTCCCCGTTCCCTGCTCCCCGCTCCCTACTCCCGCTCCCCGCTCCCTTCCTCCTCTACCCCCTACCTCCTCCTCTTCCTCTCTCCCTCTCCCTCCTCCTCACCCCCCTCCTCTCCCCCTCCTCCCTCCTCCTCTCCCCCTCCTTTCTCCCCCTCCTCACCTCCCCCTCCTCAGCACCCCCTCCCCTCACCTCCCCCCTCTCCCCATCCTCTCCACCCCATTTCCCCCCCCTCTTCCTCCCCTTTTCCCCCCTCTTTCTCCCCTCTCCCTCCCTCTACCCCCCTTCCACCCTCTACCCCCCTTCCACCCCTCTTCACCTCCCTCTGTGTCTCTGTGCCAGCCCCTCTCTCTGTGTCTCTGCCCTCTCTCTCTACCCCACTCGCTCTCCCTCTCAAGACGCGCCTGTGAGTTGGGGGCGATGCGTGAGTGGATAGGGCGGGGATGGGGTAAAAGGAGCGAATGAATAACATTCATATAATATCAAGGGGGGTGGTTGGTGTGTGTGTGTGTGTGTGTGAGGGGTGGTTAGTGTGTGTGTGATGCCGCAGGCCCCCCCCCCCGCAACTGCGCGTTGAGGGGACGGTACCTAACGGGTCCCCCTTGGTCGAGTAACTATTAAAACTCTCTTCATTAGTTTGTTTCCCTTTCACATCTCCTCTGAAACCCGATGCAGTAATGGAGAAATGTTTACATATTCCGGTAGAGATTAATCTCGTGATTTAAAATTCCCCTCATCTGAAAATTTGGTTCAAAATTTGGTTCATTATCCCACTTCGTCTAGTAACTATTAAAACTCTGATCTTGGATGTGTGTGTGTGTGCGCGTGTGAGCGTGCGTGCGTGCGTGTGTGTGTGTGCTTGAAAAAACGACGCTCAAATGGTAAAGTTTTAACATATTCCTGCAGAGATTTATCCCGTGGATTCAGAAATCGGCTTGGCGAGCTGAAAATTTTGACCGTTATTTCTTGAGTTATTTATGAAAATGTTCACAAATCTGAAATATCTTTGAAAATAAATGAGCTGATGACGTCACAATGGGTCTGCATCGTGCGGCCTGTGCTATGTTCCACGCGCTGCGAGTGACGTCACCCCCACGACCACTCCCCCCATACTCGGGCCCTAGAGCCTGCACTCTGCAACGGCCAGCCAGGAGCATTGCGTTTGGGAGGCCCTGTGACGAACCCTCCCCCCGGCTCTGGATTGAAGCCGCTGAGCAGTCCTTTGGTTGACTCGCGCCCCGCTCCCCACTCCCCACTCCCTTCCTCCTCTACCCCCTACCTCCTCTCCCCCCTCCACCTCCTCACCCCCCTCTCCTCTCCTCTCCCCCTCCTCCTCCTCTCCCCCCTCCTCTCTCCTCTCTCCCCCTCCTCGCCCCCCTTTCTCCCCCCTCCTTCCCTCGCTCTTTCCCCATCGGGCCTCTCTCCCCCTTCCCCCCTTATTTTCCACCCTCCGCCCTCCTTCACCCCCTCCTCTTTCCCCCCCACTCTTCCCCCCTCTTTCCCCTCCCTTCTATACCCCATCATCTTCCCCCTCTTTCACCCCCATCTTCCCCCCCATCTTCCCCCACCTCTTCCCCTCCCCTCTCCCCCCTCTTTCCCCTCCTCTCCCCCCTCTCCCCCCCCTTCCTCCCTTCTTTCCTCCCCCATTCTACCCCCTCTTCCGCTGCCCTCTTCCCCCCCTCTTCCTCCTCCCCCACTCTCCCCCCCCTCTGTCCCCCCTGCCCCCCCCCCGCTTGCTGTCGGCCCCGCTTGGCCGGCCATCTGCTCACGATCGGGGTCCTCGGGTCCATGACTGCCCGCCTGCCCGCGGCCTCCCTCGAGTCCACGTCTGCCCGCAGCCCTCTCTCTGCCCTCGAGCGAACCAGCCCTCCTCTGTGATGACCCCTCCCCCACACCGGGCTCTGGATTGAAGCCGCTGAACACGCAGTCCTTTGGTTGATGCCCGCCATGCTCCCCGCTCCCCAATCCCCTCCTCCTCTCTCCCTCTCTGTGCCTCTGTGTCCCTCGCTGTGCCTCCGTATCCCTCTGTGTCCCTCTGTGACCCTCTCTGTGGCCCTCTCTGTACTCCTCTCTGTGTCCCTCTCTGTGTCCCTCTCTGTGTCCCTCTCTGTGCCCCTCTCTGTGCCTCTGTGTCCCTCTCTGTGTCCCTCTCTCTCTAACCCCATCCCTCTCTAGCCGCGCCTGCGAATTGGGGGCTATGTGTGAGTGGATAGGGCGGGGGATGGGGTAAAAGGAGTGAAAGAATAATATTAATATAATATCAATGGGGGTGGTTGGGGTGTGTGTGGAGGTGGATCGTGTGTGTGGAGGTGGATTGTGTGTGTGTGGGTGTTGGTTAGTGTGTGTGTATGTGGGGGGGGGGTTGGTTAGGGTGTGCGTGTGTGTGGGGGGGGGGGGTGGTTGGTGTGTGTGTGTGTGTGGGGGGGGGTTGGTTGGTGTGTGTGTGTGACACCACAGGCCGCCCCCTTCCCCTGCAACCACGCGTTGAGGAGACGGGACCCAACGGGTCCCCCGTGGTCTAGTATCCTCTAAACTTGTCCTATCCATGTTCCTGCTTAAATGCTTCTTAAATGTTGCGAAAGTACCTGCCTCAAAACCTCCTCTGGCAGCTCGTTCCACACACCCACCACCCTTTGTGTGAAAAAGTTACCCCTCAGATTCCTATTAAATCTTTCACCCCCTCAGCTGAAACTGATGTTCTC